>CAVLEF010000005.1:9975000-10722500 GCA_963661955.1 Leptosia nina | reverse complement strand
GGATAGGATAAAACTTAAAATCGTCTGAATCCATGTAACATGTGACCTTATAGAAATCTTAAAATTGTTCATGTAGATCCATTTAAAATACCTGTCTCATTCTTTACCCTACAAAATTTAATCTTATTTTCTGATTCTCAGAAAAATAATTATAAAAAATCTTCTTATAACTACGCTATTAAATACGATATCAGTAAAAAACTATCCTCAATATTTTGCCATAATATATTAGCGGGCATTTTTAATGATTACGCGGCACTTGTCCGAACTCCGTTTGCTCGTTCGTTGACCGTGAATCGCATGAATAGTACTTTTGGGAGCATTATATATATCTTTTGTCTATCATCACCATTCTATATAGTATGTAATAAAATGGTGCATAATCTTATAATATGCAAAGATTCAGATCATAAGTAAAGTCTACGAAAGGCTCTACCTCAAATGATAACCAAACAAAACGTGTCCATTCGTAATCAAAGAGCTTTCAATGGCTTCCTATATGGCTATCGCGTCTTCCTCTTGTAAATCAAGGTGTTGGCGATGCGTACGGCAACTGGTATGTACCTATAGATAGTGTGCGGTGAGCGGATATCGGGCGGAGCGAGCACGCGGTGCGGGCACGTCCAGTCAGAGTGCCGCCGCGCCGACAGACGCACGCGCGACCTGCACGTGCATCCCTATACGCCCCCCCCAGATACCCACGTACACTTTGTCACTCACAGAGACACCGAAAGAACCTCACCATGTCACTTTGCATGTACCTATTCTGCCCGTGGTTCTTTCTCGTGATATATCTAGCTTTCCTCATGCTGGACGTGTGAAGCGCGACACAGCGTCGAAGCTAAAGCGCAGGCGCGTTCGGGACGATCGATACAGTAGAGTGTGCCGGGCGCGCTTGGCTCTCGTGTGCCGGTCGGCGCGCGGACAGGGTTGTGCGGCTCCGGCGACGGTGCAGCCGCGCCGCTGGTGGCGGTCGCGGTGGTTATGCGTGTTGGCTGTTGAGCAGGCGTCCACGATCGCTCCGCACTCGGCAGGCGAGCGGCCGCGGCCCGCCATGAGCGCGGCCACGCCGGAGGTGCGCGGCCCGCCGCCAGACGCCGCATCTCCATCCGTAGCCTTGCCCAGGATCAAACCGGAACTCGGTCTGAACGATGCCACGCTATTCGCTGTCTATTGCTTCATTAAAAATTTCATCGGGTAAGTGTACGCTATTCACCCTAGCACTACATCAAATCCACCATATTTGGAAGTCATCGAAGCTGTAATAAGCTACTTTAATCCCAATTTTAACTTAATCTAAGTACAATCATCGGCATCGTTGAATGGTATTGATTATTCGCTATCCGCGTAAAATGTCAAGTTTGAAACCTTGTACGCCAGTAGCATTTTGCTAATTAACCCTGATCGGTTGGTAAGGTACGGTTGACTGGTGAAAATAGATAAAGGCCAAATTGGCTCAATCGATTAACGCCTTTATTGTTTTCGTCTGATAGCGTGACGAAAAAAAAAATATTTGACTCGTGAAATGAACGCATTTAGATGTAAACAAAGCGTAAATTCGTATATAATAATAATGTAAAGTTATATAACCCGACTCTATACTAACTGCATTAGAAAGTAAGTTTTTGTAATGTGCTCGCTATGACGTTTCTTCTTATACCAAACTATATATATATGGCTATTTACGAATTTTATACAATATATGTTTGTATTTCCGTCGCTACAAATTCTTTAATATCTCGCTCTCTATAGAGAGTACAAAAGCTTAAACGGCAGAGTGCAATATGCAGACTGACAAAGTCATTCCTTGACCATTGCTTTTGGATTCGATAGCTGTAAATTTACTTCTTTCTTTAGTATTAAACATTGTGTAGTGACATACTTTAAAACTGAGATATGAGGAAAAATTCAATTCCCGTCTTTGTTACAGTGATCGAAACATATATTATACGATTGGGAACACGTAAACAAGCAGATTTAAATTTAAAATCTCTCTGAGTGCAAACCAAATGTTCTTTGTTAGAATTCGCTAAATTTTCATTCACAAGCATTAACTGTTCTGTTATAACTGTATTGGCCAAATGAACCAACACACTCAAGGCAATAAAAAAACTTGTATATTATATTTAGCTAGCGCGGTCAACTTTTAACAAGTATATAAAATTAACGCACCAAGGCCATCGTATGATTTATGAATGTCTTGCAATTTATTTAACGAACTGCAAAACGTTTGTCCTGTTCTTTTAAAATAAACGGATTAAAATAAAACACAGAACAGCATTCGGTCAGTGTCTATGGTTACCAAATATATGTTTACAATATTCTCCCCGTAAATTACTTCTTTGAAAACGCAACAATCGGATTTGACTATTTTTCTTATCTTTTATTAATAAGTATGCAACGCACGTAAGTTATGTATTCGATGCCTAAATTATCACGTTCAATATATATACGAACATTACTAACTTACAAATATCTAAAAAACATTATAAGTAAAAAAATCACGCTTCCCCAGTGGGCGGGCGAACACATTTGTGTGTCCGTTTCTCTAATCGAGTTTATTTTTAGGCTCAGTTAATCAGATTGGTCTATGCCCCACATGACCGAAACAATTTATCGTTTCCCCGGGATTTTCTCTTGCTTGACAGTGTTTAACCATTAAACTACGGAAGCTGACAGATACGTCAGTATACAATGAATAAGGTATTTAAGTCTGTGGTCACGAAGTTTTATCTTTGAAATGTTATTCTTTGCCAAAGAATATATTGTGTCTTCTTTGATCCTATATTGGACAGATCTACTAAACTACACTCATCCTATCCAAGTTCAAACGATTGTACAAGTTATTTCTTTGAACACTGTAAATTTTTCAAAATAATGTGGGTAACATTTATATTCATTTTTTTTTGCTGTTTGTTTTTCACAATGTGAAAATAAAAAAGAACTAAAACCATTTATTCGTGTAAGTAGCTAGGTATATTTATGAACATCAAAACAGTAACACTCTAAATTTACATTTAAACGAACGAGAAGAACTGGCAAGAAACTCGCCGCCACTCCTTTATTGTCAAGGTGTTTGTTACAATCCTTACGCACTTAATGTGTACATCTTCTTTGTTTCCAAGTCGTTTTGTATAATCGTTAAACCGACAGTACATACAGTACATAGCTACACACTGACGAATAAGTCATTCGTATTTCTCCTATCTAGTCTACTGTGATATCTAATGTGTAGCTCCACAAATGATCTCAATTGATGAAGTGTGGGATTAGAATCATAGCCGCTTGCGTCTAATAAACACTTTCACAACAAAGAAAGCGAAAGTCCATGGTGTTCGTTCCCTTGCGGTCAGATAAGTTTGGACCGACGAACGCTAATTCCTCTATTAAATACAAATTGCTACCCGCTTATGTATTTTCGCCTTACCTATGTATCACCCAACTCCATACTTTACTGATTGAATGTGTCGCCAAGCATTTAAGATGAGGAGGAGTAGGTCGCGGATCCGAATACCAGGGAAATAAAAATTGGTTACCTAAAAATCGATCATTGATATAAAAGTGTGTTTGTCCCTGTCCTTATGGTCGAAAACGGGATTACATACTATGTATTATTTAAATTGTTCTTTAATTTGTTCCGAGATTAACACTTTTATGTAACTGTGTTGCCATGTAATGAAGGATTCGTGATTAACGCATTGCATAATACATAAGGAGTTGCATGGTGGCTTAAGATAAAATCGGCTTCACGCTACGAAGATTTTTATCGTATACGTGCTTATATATTATGGTACGCGAGTCTGGTAACACTACTTATTAATGTGAACTCTAGATCCATAGATCTTCTTTTCCTCGTGGAAACATTTTTATAAATCTTGTAGATATTTGAGACGTTAAATTAACGACTGATGAAAGAAAATGTTAATGTGAATTTATGAAATAATTTTAGTTTAGAGCTTCGTCAAAGGCTTTCCGTCTGTTCCGTCCTGTCCAAGCTATTATATTTTTCGTCAAGCCCATCGCCTATTCCTTCTGTTAATATTTATTTCGGTCCCGTTCTAGTCGTAAGCGTTTTATTGAACGGTGTATCCGGTTCTCGGTTACACAATTTTAAATATATGATATCTCGTAATTCGAGTATAAATAAATGCTTTGTTAACGCCTCTTTAATTATGCTGATTTCATAAATAACTCTTGCGCATAACCGGCTTTGTGCATAACGCGGGTAACGCATACTATACATTGATAATAGCGGCGCAGACAAATCAGTTTTTAGCCGTCAGTTCTCGCAACGATGCGTTTCGATACGTCGAGAGATAGTGCGTATCATTATGGCGTACGTAACTGCGTTGCGTAAGTTGCTGCGTTTTACGTTGTTATATCACAATAATAATATAAGTATTATTTGATTCCCTATCGCACTGCACTTGCTGATTGCATTGCAAAACTATAGTTTGTAAGCTTTGTGAAATATAAACTCTGTGTGTTTGAAAACTAGCTGATCCGGCAATCCTTGTTGTTGTATTATGTTGATACATTTCGAGCACATAATTGGTGATGCATTCATTTCGATCACATTTGATTACCATAAAAACGGATCTTGCAAGTTAATTTTAAAAGATATATCGGCATAAACGGTCGCGGATTTTTTTTGTATAATTTTAAGAGAAATCTTTAATACGTATTTTGTTCAACTGTTTTCGCAACATAAGCCCTCACTGATTAGTAGTTTTTCCACATTTTCATAATTTCTTTGCTAATAAGCCACCGTTTATATAGCTTTAAGCCTTCCTCGATAAATGGTCAAATCAACACAAAATTAATTTATCAAATTGAACCAGTAATTCTTGACAACCAGAGAGTCCATAGTAAACAATAGCATAAAGGTGTTGAAATTTGAATTCTAATTAAAAAAAAAATGAATAAGAAATGTTGTTAAATTCATTATCTTTCAAATAATACGGCTTCAACCCGTTAAAAGTATAAAAAGGAAGATACAATTTTTTTGAGATCTTTTACTCCGTTAAGAAAATGCGTTTTGATGATGGACGTGCAACAGCCACAGCTTCTCAATCGCCCTGTCATTCTCGCATATTGATTGACGCTTAGCCACAAAGCAAAACAGCCCCGGCGCCACCCTTAAAACCGCCCCATTCACGATTACGTACGGGAGTCGGGAACCAGGGACGCGCGCACTCAGTTTGTACACGACACCAGTGCGAAGTGAACGTATATTTCACCAATTTCTAAGTGAATCCATAGTGAAAAATCGTATTGTAACTGAAAACCATCACCAGCTACGCTGGAGAACCATTTGAGGACTCACCTGTGAGTACCGTATTGGCTAAATTGGTTAAACCAAGCAATTATTTACTTTTACTGAACCAGGTCAAGCTGTTATGGTTCGCGTCCTTCACCTATATATTTTATTACTATAACACTTAGCTATTCTGATATGTAGTTCGTAAAAGTAGCTAAAAAACTATTTAAAATGGGTCACGGACGATAAACCTATTATAGGTAACTGCAATTTTTACCATCCGTACCTACACTTATTTTACTACATTTGAGTCGCAGAGATGTCATATCTATTTGCATCTTTGTTATATATCTTAGACTGTTAACATGCCAACCACACAGACAATCATTACAAACGAAAAATTATTGATAAGATTCTAATCTCTTAACGTTAGCATCTACATCTACCTTTGTTCAATCTATTTACTTTGATAATCTTGATGTAATCTTGTCGATTGTTTATTAGAGAAAGTTAGAAATGCTTGGGCGATCTGATTCGGGTATTGTTGCTTGTACCATCGTATTCTGGTGCTGGTCGAAGGTTATAAGCGCAAACAGGAGTATTTTATTTGAAGATCTATTTAGAGAAACATAGGATCTGTTAAATCCAAAATACGTTTAATTCTGTACGTTATAGCCGCCATCGCCTGCGCGCCCGTCCGCGCTTCCGGCGTCGGGAATGTCAGGTGGGTCTATTTCCACCTCTCCCTGAACCGCCTGTCGCACAATTCATGTTCAAAGCCGATTATTTTAAATGTGCGGACGCGACGGCGAAAGCCCTGAAATTAATTACGTTTTCAAGAGCGAAATCATACGTGTTTATTCTTATACGCGGCGGTTTGTTGCTTATATTAGCCAGAACTATGTCTTCCGACAAATATAAATTTATTTATCTGACTCGTTTTCATAATCACAAATTTTAACCTTTATATTGAATAGAATAGAAAATTAGAAATACGGTTATTCAGAAAACAACACCAAATTTATAATCATAATACAAGAATAACAAATTTAATATTATTATACAATTAAATAAGAGCTAACATACAACACTGCGGTTTCCTAGGAAAAGGCAACACTAATATTCTGTGGTCCCCACACTATATAGAAACACATATTGGCATATTCTAGTTTGACTAGAAAACGTGTTATCATTGTGTGCTATATATAACCTTCTGATTCAAAGGTTATCGGGGATAGTTGTTTCCTGAACGCCATGAAAAATAATATGTGTTTAATATTATTAACACTATACAACTTATTCTACGGATCATCCTGTAATTTTTTTAATGGCCTTGGTCTTATTCAACGACGAAAGAGAGCGCTCTATTTAGCTTCCAATTCGTCGAGCGAATTCAACAACACTCGTACGACCTCATTTCTTCGCGTAGCCTTTGTTCCGCTGCAGCTGACCTACATTTTCTTTGTTAATTTCTAATCGACCAATTAATCGCGTGCGGGTCTTTCACCTTCCAGCAACCCATGGGTTAAAATAAACGCCACCCTATATTTCGGCATGTGGCCGAAGTTGGTGCCTAATAATAAATTGGGAAAATATTTTCTCCAAAGCGGCGCCCTGCGTTCTCGTTGGATACTTATAAAAAGCGACGAGGTCAGCTCCGAGCGAGAAGCGACAGTGTAGAGCTCGCACGCGCTAGGCGAAGACGCTCATCACTTCAATGACGCGAGGTGACGGAACAGCGGCCGAGCCAATGGCTCTTGGCAGACCGATCGTTTGATAGCACAACGTAAACATTACTTTACGTGGCGGAGTGGTGATAAGTCGTGTTCCGCATGGTGCAAACGCTGATGGCCGAGTTGCGGGTGCTGGTGGGGAAGCGGGCCCCCTCTGGGACCACGCCTCCCGCACCATACGCCGCGCAAGTGCAGTATTCACGCCGCGACCTCAAAGCAAATTTGCATAGACACATGAGTATCGTACTGGACAGGTAAGGGTTTTTTATGGGACATGCAAACCCATAAATCGGCTTGAAACTCTTTATCATTAATCACGTTTGCCGTATGGTGAGCATTAGAGTAAATTACAAAATAAATACATTAGAACACACTAAATTAATTCAAACATTTTTTAACAATAAGTACATAAATAATGAGCAAACTCTTGATAAGGTCGTTAGTTTTTTTTCGGATAACCTATATTTTAGAGACGTTATCGTATAATATTAAGTAAGAGAGATAATGTTTCAATGTATTTAAATGTAGCCTTCAACTATACGAATAAATTGATAGGGTACTTGTTCTATAGATTGATAATTGAGTGATCGTACTCACACAAACCATTTAATATTTCTTTGGCAACGCCTACATAATATTATAATATTGTATTGGTAGTTATGTAATGTACGTTACCATATATTTGTAAGGTTAGGTATTGCATACGCTACTGATAGTGGATATTATAATAAAACATGTCCTTCCGTGGCCACGACTGCTATAAAGCATCATCAACAGATATTGTATATTTCCCGTTTAAATAAGTTAAAATATATGTTTCGTTGATCAAGAACTTAAAAGTAGTATTTTTTAAGTAGAGGAGCGTGTCAGACAAGCGTGGGTTTCACTTGATGGTAGTTGAAATGCCAGCCACATAAAATCTAAACAGAGTGCGCTGTCGACCTATTTAACCTTTGAAATAAACAGGCCTTTTCATCCGTGGACTGTGGTTCGTGATCCGGCCGCAATTTCAATATTACCACCCCCTTAATATTCCTATTTCCCAACGAAGTCCAACATGTTTGAGAAAAATAATACATTAATTAAACATTGTTGGACCCAGTGGGGATCGAACCCAACGACCCCTTGATTAGCCGCACATTGCTACCATCACACCACATCAAGCCAGTCAAAAAAAATAGTAGTATTATTTGATGAAGACTTAATTACGTAAGTACGCTCAATTTAAAAAAATAAGCATTAACTCGACTCTGGGCTGATCGTACGTTTAAAAACTAGGCAACTGTCTTTAAGATAGTTCGTGGGTGTGAGGAGCAGCACATGTCACAAGCACACCACAGGCTGGCCTCTACCAACAATTATTTTTTTAGTAGTAGTGGTAACTATTTGATACTTGTAATATTTTTCTTTATTTATGATGTTGTTGCGAAATATTATTTAATCAAGGCATCTTACCCAATTAATTTTATAGAGATGAAATGATCTCTGTAACGAGAACCTGGACAGCATCCAGAATGTAGGAATGTATGTCATTCAAAACCTCATTATTTTATGACGTAAATGCAATCGTTCGTGGCTTGTTCGCGTATTATATACCACAATCATCGATATCTTTGCGATCGTTCATATTACAAAGGGGATGTGCGTCTCCATTTGACCGCAGTCGCCTGAGTCGCGACGCTAGCGCGCGGCCGCTCGTCGAGGTCGGTGCGAAGCCGTGTATGCTAGGACAATACTCCATTTGTCGTGTCCTGAAGCTTATCGCCTCTATTATCGCATTAACTTTTCGGCCAATATCGATTTCTCGCTTAGAGTGTAGTGTAAGATTTTATGTACGGCAGTGCGCGTGTCGCTCGTTAGATGACATCAGTTAAACTACCACGCTGGAAACAATTGACGCTCAGTGCACGTAACGTGGCCGGGTCGAACGCACGAAGACCCTAATGGACGACGGACGGTGCGCGACTTGCGAGGCCCTCGGGCGCCGAAGCCTGTCCAGCAAACTGCTTCAGATGGCCACGGCGCAGGCGCACATGAAGACATGCTCTCATGCTTCACCAGCCGAACCGTCGCACAATTCAGATCTGGCGTCGCGCGCTTTAGCCGCAAAACGACGTAAATCAATCGCTGGCTTAAAACTAAACCTACCTCCAGATGTAAATCCAAAACCGACGGTTCAGCGTCAAAATTCTGGCCGTCGTAATACGTGGTGTTCGTAAGTAATTGTTCTATGCTAATAGCACTACTATATAATCGTGGATTGCATAAACTTCACTGAAAAGGCTATAGATAACTTGAATGATATATTTTGTCATTGCTATCGCTTCTTGTCTTATCTCTGTCATCGTTATCTATCTTAATACGATCGCTGCGTGATTGTTATATTACTTTTCTTACCTTTGTTTGATTATATTTACTTCTAACAGGTGATTAGGTGATGTTCAGGATTTATTTACCATCTGTTTTGTACCATAAATTAGGCAATTGTTTTTCGTTGACTCTGGTACGTTAGTCTTTTCTGTTTATTTAAATTCTACCAACTGGGCATATTCAAATTTAAATCAATTTCACACATAAATTTGCTGCGGACTAGAAAAATAAATCAATACGACATGGAGCTACCATAATAAGTTGTACGGATTAAAATGTACTTTAAATAATTTGGAAAATTTAAGGAACTTCACGCTTTATTGTTTTCAAACCTTTTCAGTGGCAATTTAACCCCCTCCCCTTAAAAAAAGATAAATTATAGCAATTTTTCACTAAATTGATAATGATGTTCTTATTAAGAGCTTGATTTCTAACTACTGTATGCAGCGGATGCTTTCATTTGTGCTGCTAAGTCCAACAATTGAGGCAATAAGGATGTAGACCAGGCACTGCGCTTCTTTTCATCCAACATGTGATTTGTAGATAATTTGGTTATAATGTTTCTTGCTTGAGATGGTAAAGCTGTGTATATCCTATATACTTTTCCTTTAGTAAACATTTCACTTGTGACCAGTGTCATACGAAAAGAATTCTTAATCAAAAGGGAGAAATTTAAGTATGGTAGCATTGGTTTTTGAACGCACATGGCTTGTTTCGCAGACAAAAATAAAATTGCTGATGAAGCTTCAAAATGTTGTACAGTAATAGAATTCTCATTATTTGCCTGATGTTCAATAAGACATTACATTTTAAACGGATTTAAAACAAATTTTACACGTGCTAATCTAGTAATAGATGCAAAACCATATGAAAACAAATACGAGATCAGGAACGCATACAAATGCACAGTATCTTACTCGTTGATTATTTATCATTATTATCTGATGTTGACGTGATGGGTGTTATAATGAGAGGCGATATTAATGATTAGTTCGATTATTCTATAATTATATTATTTATCTACTAATTTCATTTTAATTCAGATAGATGCTGCAGCAGTTAATAAAGTAATATTGATATCTCTTCTTTCTTGATATTAAAAGGTGAAAATCCTTGTTCTTTATTATTTAAAGTTTTGCTATTCAACAAATATAATTAGCATAAAAGAGTACAGAATTATGTTGAAACACTTAGTGATTCTCATCAATTACTTTATTTACATTCGACTGATTTAAAAGCGATATTAAAATACATGAAGTCTTTTTTGGCTTCCGTGGGTTTAATTTTAGCGTCATTCGTTTTGTTGATGTCATTTCTAGCAATTTTCCCCGAAGGACGATAGAAAATGTTAAATACAAATAAGGTAAACACTAAACGATGCAATGTGCTATGAATCAGCTGTAACCAAAACCTTTAACCACAGCACAACAACCTTGATCTGCGTTCTATGTTACGCAATCGAAGAAAATAAATTTACCGTGTATACAATGGGCTTTAGTTCGATGTCGTTGGCTTATAATAATATATACACTAAATCTTAAATACAAATACATATTTAAATAAAAATTGACGGTTTTAAACATGAACTCCATAAGTGTAGTAGTGTGCTTATCGTTAACTACGGCTTGACATTTCCGGATGGTTTACAGTAGCCACGGGTGGGCTCATTGGGGGGGGGTAATATTTCATTTTTAAATGTTTACACACAACTAGTGTAAACTAAAGATACATAAATACTCAATACATATTTAAACAGAAATAATCTATCCATCATCATAGTGTTTTTCTGATAGAAATATCTGGCATAATATTTGCAGGTTATTAAACCTCATAAAAAGTTAATCGTATGGGATAAATCACGTTTTATAATAAGTTTAATGTTAATATAAAATGTGCAATTAATTGCCTATTAATTGTATACCTACAGCTGTGATGTAGTCACGCCATTAGATCATCACTATGCGCACTGCGCAACACTTGAAAATATTCCCACAATATTTATTTTTTCCTTCAT
This sequence comes from Leptosia nina, assembly GCA_963661955.1. Lineage (NCBI taxonomy): Eukaryota > Metazoa > Arthropoda > Insecta > Lepidoptera > Pieridae > Leptosia > Leptosia nina. The sequence goes on along the minus strand of CAVLEF010000005.1, from coordinate 10,711,123 downwards.
TCCATTAGTACGTCAATATTTTTATTATTATATCGTGATGACCAATCACTGACTAAAATGTCCTTTATTGTGTCAATATACATTTTAGACGTTTCTAGCCTAAGAGTACTTTCCGCATCTTTGTAATTTTTGATAAAAATGTATTTGCAAGTACTAATAGTTATTAGATATTCGCCTAGACTTGTTCTGCTTTTGGTCACGAGTTTAATTTGTTTGTGAGTTGAAATTAAAAAGTAAAGTCATAGAATTGACCCTTATTTTTAATTTTAAAGCACTTTATGGTTACCTATAATTGTTTATACCCATGAAATGTTCATATAAATAATTGTCGCGTGTATAAAGTAATAAGTGTTGGTAAACTAAAAAAAAATATCTGTGTTGTCTATGGACTTAAGTCTGTTTGAAATAATCTTCGATGAGACACTCTATATTCTCATTTTGTTACAACAAATTGCGTTATTATTTCTCTAAGGGCGTAGATGTTTTACTCTCGTTCTCTAGGTGCGCAAATTATACCTAAAAATACTTTCTGATTTAATATGCGCTATTTCTACACAAGTCAACATCTGTAGTTCCATCGTTAGTCTAGTTCAATTAATAACAACAGTATCATGTATCACTCGTAAATTATTACTCAGTTGGCTGCCACTGTCATTGCCAGGGCGGTATAATTATCGCGGAAGTCTGCTTAATTCTATTAAAATTATTATATTAAATATTCTAAGTTTACGCGAGGTACACATTTAAATAAAACACTTTAAGTAAAACGCGATATATTAGTTAAACTTATTTGAAAATGATTTTTAACTTCGGCCCGACGTTTCGGATGCTTTGCAGCAGCCGTGGTCACGGGGGGCCCCCCCCCGCGCCACCCCCCGGGGCCCCCCCCCCCCCCCCGGCCCCCCAAACCCCACCCCCCGGCCCGGAGGAAAAAAAAAAATAAAAAAAAAATAAAACAAAAAATCCCCTTTTTTTTCTTTTCTTTTTTTTATTAAAATTATCTATGCATTGTCTAATATAGAATGGTACTAATAATTTACAATGTAGAGCACGTTATCGGTAGTTAATCTAATCGATTATTGAAAAGAAGGAGTTAGATGTTTTAATGATAGAGGAGGGGGAGGGGTACATTTGATGGTAGGTGAAATATCGCAAACATATAACATCTATACAAGGCGCGCTGTCTACCTATTTGGGCTTCGTATATTCGGAAATCCACAGACTGAAATCGAAACGCGATTCAAACTTATTGACACGTATTTTTCATCTGTGGGCGGTGGTTCGTGACCAGAACGGAATCGATCTTCCTACCACGCATTCAATGTCCAGATTTTCAGACGAAGTCCAACATGTTTTAGAAAAAAAAAAAATTGATTAGAATAATGCTAAAACCACTCCACTAACATGCACATGAACATTTCTATGCTTTTTTAGGATTATTTTTTAATAGATGTTATATAAGGCTATTTTGTGTCTTATTATAAATATAGTAATCAGCGTCCACATATCATCCTATATTTGACAAGGTATATATCTAACCTGTGCCACAACGTGCTTAATTTGCAGATGTGTAACGCAGGGTGCTACATTAGTTATTATTATTTATTAATGCAAGGGTCAATGGCGATATCTAGAAGGGTCGTACCTCGAGACTGTACGACCCTTGAGGTAAACTGTTGGCCATATGTTCATCGTAAAAAATGTACTCCGTTTAATTTATTTCTTCTTATTGATTTAGTTAAGTAATTATAGTTAATTTTGTATCAAACGATCTTTTGTAAAGACCAAAAACGATACTAAATTTATCATATTATCTATACTTATGTAGGAATCATTTCTTCCTTGTTATAAGATAAAAATGTTGCTTCTCTTAGGAAATCATCTCTACTAGGAATTAAAATTAACGACAGTTAAGTTAATTATAATTATGGCACGTTGGTGCCTGTAAAACTTACATAACTTGTTATGTTTCAACTTTCATTTGAAGGGATAAGCGGATTTACCTCTGTTTATATTATGTACCGTGCACTTTTGATAAATTCAATAATTATGTGAATATTACTGCTTATGTTTTATAGTTTGGAAGTTCTGACTTCAAAGAAAGATACTTAAAGGTATGTCCTTCTTGATTAATCCATCAATCAAAAAGAAAATAACTTTATTAATAAAAAAGTAAATAAATTTATATTAAAACATTATAAATACTTATATATTAATAGTTTATCAAGTTAGATAAATATGATCTTAAGATATATCCTACACAACAAATGCACAAATAACATGGCACTTAAAGGAATCCAAACAAACAAACGCAAATCTGGCTCGAAAGGATACTGCAACGAAAATCATTAAGCGAATGTTTGGAGGCGCCATGCCATCGTAATAATTCGTAGCCCCGTAGTAGGTAAAGCCGTGCGCGCGCCACTTGCTCTGGTCGGCCCCCCCTCTCCGCCGCCCCGACGCCCCGCTCCCAGTTTACTGCAACGCGTTGGTCCGGTCGCTCGTGTATCGATGTAATCGTTATTAAAATAGCTTACCGCAACACGCACAACGGTCAACATACAATTTCCACGACGGCTCCGTTACAGCCCAAAGGTGGGACACCGTCGTCCCACGGCCTGCGCCTTCTAGAAGACGACGTCATGCAAACTAAACTTATTAATACGAGCTACTCGTCCATCATGAACAAACAGGATCTGCTGCGAGAAGTCGTCGTTAAGTACATCGACTACTTCTATCCTGTGTGAGTATAGTTTTTTTATTACCGCTGGCGCACTGCGGCCTCTCTCAAACGTCTCCAGAGATTCTGCGTCTTAAGGTCACGACACTCGAGGGGTAAGTCGGTTAAGGCTTTACAGAAGTGTCCGGCGGCGATTCGCTGACGTCAGCGCCGCCCATTGAGCTTGAACGAAAACTTAAACTTACTGCTCTATCGATTGCTTGCATTGCAGCATGCTATATATGTGTATAGCCTTCGCTGTTCTGTGCTGGTATGGAGATTATTTCTTCTCCTACACTTGGTTCTACCCAGAGTAATAGGTTATGATACAAGATCCCGTTGACTCTACGGTAAGCATTTAGTGGTCGAGAGGAATTCCTAACAATCGTTGCCACTCTGTTTCCTCACTTAATTAAGTAATGATCGACACGAGTGAGTGTTGTGAAACGTTGCAGTGAGATGTAACGGTCGTGAGGAACTTGGGCTATGTCGACATCGTTATACGATTTCCCTTCATCGACCTTGGCTTCGCGCCGCGCGACTGCCGACTGTGTACCACCGCAATGCACCACGCCACCTGCAATCTACCACGTCAACTTATAAAATACTGCTGGAATCTTTACTCGAACGATTGTACGACGGACAAATGTTTTTCCTTGATACAATCGAGTCGAATCGAGATGTTTTTCAAGTTAAAATTTTCGTAAAAGTTAAAGTTCGTACGTGCCATTATTCGTACTAGGAAATTGGTTCAACGCAAAATACTATCTAGTAGTAGTATTTTGCAGTCAAAATCATTAATTTGAAGAGAAAAAAAAACATCTATGTATTCAACGTTTTGTTGACATGCATAAAGCTAACATACTTTGCACGACGATCTAATTACGTTATATCGTCCAACTATTTAAATATTTAAGTCTAATAAAATCACAATGGAATCGCATGAATCACTCGCTGTTGAATTTTCATGAGTTCAGCTATATTATTCTTGGAGTTCTTGAACTTTGCTGACACTGCTTGATTGTCTGGAAATATCGATTTATAGTGATTCACTGTCACAGTTTACTTTCGACCAAAAGTTATAATTTCACCAAAGTGTACCTGCACATAGAACAGGCAATATTATATATATTTCAAATTTCACAAACAATTATAAATAACAAGAGATAGAAAACATTCTTCAAGTCATATGAGTTGTAGATTTAAAAAAAACATGTGAAAATGTTTGTTTCATATTTTGATACGGTTTGTCACTATCTGTCAGCACTGTCACTGTCCTTGCGTAATAAAGAAAGAAACGAAACTTGTTGTGTTTCTCTACATAATCAAGAGAAAGCAGAATTTCATCACTACAAAATATAGCCACACACAGAGACTTCTATATTTAATAATATTAAAATGTATAATACTATCCTAACGATTCTTCAAGAGTGATTGGCGGTAAGACAAACGTAATAGACCGAGCAACGATGATTAGACGATTAAAATGGACATTGGCTGGGACAATGAGAGGAAAACGGAGCAAGAAAGTTGCAAAGTGTGGGGAAGGGAAAAAGAAAAGGGGGAAGGGGGAAGACGAAGTGACCAAAGTCACACGCACGAAGGACTCGTATCAATATTTAAATTTATACACATTTTTATATAAATATCTGAATGGAGTTTTAACGCCCCTGATGCGATACTAAGCAATTTTAATGTTATTAATTTTATAACGTTATCCATTGAAACAGCGAAAAGGCGATCACGAATGACAATTTCCGCCATGCGTGTTTAAGCGTCAGTAGGTGGTCGTGAAATCTCGAAGGTTATTTAATATGTCTCCGGACTCGGACAGTAATGAACTGGTCGAAATTGATACGCGGCCGCGGTTCTCAACGCTCCACTGCTCCTCAACTTCGGCGATACTCACTTCAATGACGGTTCGACGGCACGGATCTGACTGGAGAAAGTCAAGAACGGTCTCATATTGTGCTACATCGCTTGGAGAATGGTTACAAAAGCAGTGTTAGCTTATAAAGTCGATATTGTACAACCATCACCACATTTTATGATACAATATTCAAGAAGGTTCAGTTAAAAGAAATTTTGAAAAGCTTAGCTAACTTTACGAGACGGGGCAGGACTTGAACCGGCATCCTCAACGTTCTGTTGCTCTAACCAATTTGAGACACCGCGTCCTACATGCCATCATCGATTTTTTTACAGAGAAAGTTAAGTTAAAAGTTAGAACAACAGCACGGATCGCTCTGGATGCCGTTTCAAGTCCTGTCCCTGTATTTGTTTTTTTTTTTCAATTTATTATCGATTTTTAATTTATACAGTGCCATCATATGCAAGAACATGTAAAAAATATTAAAGTTTTCAAAGCTTAGCTAACGTCAGCTTTGCATTAGACAACCTCCGTTTGAAACTCGCGTTGTCCCACTGCTGGGCGCAGGTTAAGACAAGACGTTAATAGCGCTGTTGTCCAAATGTCAATCGAGTAATACTAATTAGAATAAAATGCGTTGTGTTTCCAACGCTTGGCTTTGACCCGTACAGTACTTCCGTCTCCGAAGCCCTATTGTTATGTTGCTCCATTACTCGGCATTTAAATGTTTACTTCGCAACGATCTATGTTAGCATAATCATCCGTTAACACATGTGAATTTTCACACATACCTCTATAATAACTGTGTATTTTCAACTGTTTTGGCGATCAGAAGTCCTTGTCATTCTATATGTATTTATTGCTGATGTGAGGCCTTGTTGAATTATACAGAAATTATGATATTTCGCGAGGTTTATACGCATGTCCGTTAGTTTATTTTATTTTAAGTCGACCCCATGTTTCAAATGCTTTGCAGCTTATAAATAATGTATCTTAAGTGTAATGTGTACTAATTGTTTAACGTTATGTACTCGTACAATAACTATTTGACCGTTATTTCTTTTCTAATTTTAATCTTACAACCCATACGTACTTTTTATACCAAATATTAATATAGATAAATAGTTGCGAGAGAATCAAGTAGGCAGCTTAAAAGAAATATGATAAACATTCTGTACATCCTGAAATAAAGTACATACAAATACCTAAAGCCAAAGTGTATGCAATAAAAACAGCAGTTCGATCGGCAAGGTCTAGGATTAAATGACCAAGGTATTAATCAAAGTGCTTTATTTGAGCCATTTCAATGTGAAAGTGACCGATAAGCCGTTTAAGCACGCATTCAACGTTTCGCGATAAGGCAACGAATTACATTCTTAAACTGACTGACTTATTTAGACGTGCATTTTGAAACGCTATTTAAGGTTTAAAAACAAATAAGAATTTAATGAAACGAGGAATGTGCGAGGTAAACAAAGGACATAAAAGAAAGTTACACAAAAAAGTTTTTGGAACCGTTAAAATGTTGTACCTATTTATAGTGCATCAATCTCATACACTACAACTATACTAAATTATTGTACACATAATTGTAACGAGAAATGCCTATAGGTATTTGACTTCAAAGATTAGATTAGATATTCTAGAATGTTCTTTCTAATTTGACTTCTCTTTGTTACAGCGCTTCCGGGACAAGCGCCGTGGCCATCGACAATAAGATCGAGCAAGCAATGGTAAGTTGTTATAGATAATTTATAATTATATAATATATAACTGTATATGTTAGTAAAAAACTAAAACAAGCAAATCCCCATCCAAATAAGTATTTTAGGTAGTAGCGTACAAAACGGAAACGTGTTTACGATTTATTCGAAAAAGTAGCGGTCTTCTACTAAATAGCGTAGCCATCTTATTTTAGTTTGAACCTTTCTACTTATCTCTAGGTTAGTTGTTTCTATAATTGCGTAAAACTACCCGCTAAATAAGTTTAGATTACAATAGGTATATTTAAATTAAAATTAGTATTTCGTTATTGTATTTGCTTTAATTATGTTTGTTTGTACAGTATATAAGTAATTTTCTGACTATTTGAACATTGTTTATGCTTAAAAATTAATTCATTATATACAAGAATGATATATTCAAGCGAATTAGGTATAATTTTAATTACGAAACCGACTGAAAATAGATCGTTGTACACATAAAATTATCTACATATTATAGCTTAAATGACGTTAAATATTTCTATAATTCGCGTGAGATGAAATTAATTATTGCTTTTTGTCGATCACTTTGTGGTACACGTAGTTCAAAGGCAGAGTGGCTAATTAAATATACTTATCGTCCGTACGCGATCTTCTGAAATAATCTTCCTATTAGTCTATTTACAGAATGGCAACAATACCATACCTATGCTAAGGTCATTACAATGCTCAATAAACCGTACAATGTATTTATGACATCAAACACTTACATAAAGAGTTACGTGACACTTAAAGACTTATTAAAATAGATTTCTTATTGATTTCAATGTAGCTAGTGACTTTCAAATTATTTGAATTAAAAATGTACGACTCGGGCAGGACTTGAACCGGCATCCCCAGCGTTCCGCGCTGTTGCTCTAAACAGTTGAGCTACCGAATCCTACACGTCATGGTCGATTTTTTTTCAACTTAATTATACGCGCATCGTTCGCGTTTGCAATTTGTTATCGATTTTTAATTCATAGAAGTGCCACCATGTACAATACAATTGAAAAAATATCAAAATTTTCAAATATCAAATTATTATTGACATTTTAATTTAATTAATCTGTTTACAAAATTAATATTCTACATCTGAGGGGAACAACAGTGCATTTGAATTGAGACGTTAAGTAACATTTTATATTCAATCAAGAATCTCATCTCTTGCAGAAGAACGCTTCCTCAATAAACAATCAATATTTTATTATAAATCTGACATCATTTCAGTTAAAATCAAATACTTTTTATATACTTAAATTATACCATTTCTCTAATTGCCACGTTGTAAAACGTTATCGTTTGTACTCCTTTCTAGATTGCACACTTTTCCTTATGAAGATCTGAATCCTGGTTCTGTTTTTCAATCACAAACGACCACATGCAAACAACCACAAACAGTGCACGCAATAATTATCTTATCACAACGAGAATCTTAATGATCATCCATCATGTTCAAACGCCCGTTGCACACTTGTGTGCGTACGTCGTGATTAGGGTTGTGAATCATTTAAGAATCCCGACGATCTCCTTATTTAGCACTAGATGCGCTGTTTAGAAAGCCCTGTGGCTTTTTCATCTGAGAATGATGGTTCGTGACTCGGACGGAATTAGACCCGGTGCTTATCAGCTATATTGCTACCATGAGACCGACCCGTCAAAGCCCGCCCGGACAAAAATATAGTTAGAATGTCTCGTTCCGCAGTAAATATAGGGTATATAACATTTTCTTTCCCTGTTGACAGTAGGTAACACTGAAAACAAATTAATCAATATTACGATTATCCCCTTATATATTGTCACATATTCTTTTTGTTTATAACAAACAACTAAGGTTCTCTTGATTGTAGGTAAACCTGCGCTGTCAAACTACTTTGTCAAAGATCTATATTACAAAAACTTGGCTTGGACCAAAATATGAATTTTTTATAACTATGACAATACAATTCTAAATAAATCTTGTATTTCATTAACTGTCTTTTGCTTAAAGATCAGGGCGCTCTTCTTTTAAGTCTTAGGTAGACTCTACTAAAAAATAGCCGCCTTTAATGTCATTCGCTGTCAACCCTACCAATAATGCATGACAGGTGCGGTTGTCAGTCAGCCGTGAGACACGGAGTTCCGTCTTCAGATGTGCTCCTTACAGCTTCTAAGAACATGTAGCCTGCTGCTGCGTTGTATATGTCCGTAGTTTTTGAGAGAAACAAGAATTTGAGTAGCCTGTGTCGTATACAAAACAATGTGCAATACACGTTTTTTTTATATATATATTTACTTAGTGAACTCCAACCATATAAAATCTAAACAAGGTGTCCTGTCGACCTATGGATATTCGGATATCCACGAACTGAAATGGAAACGCGATTAAACTTGGCTTTTTCATCTGCGGACGGTGGTTCTTGATCCGGACGGAATTTCGTTATTCCTACCACCCGTTTAGTATCCAGATTTCCATACGAAGTCCAACATGATACAGAACAATTAATTAATTAGTCGCAGTCTTCTCTAAATCATAAAGAAGTCGTCACTAATAGCTCAATTTCGCTGTAGGTTTATTGAAAGCGTATTTGCAAATAACATGTTCGCAATTAAATGTATCTAGGTTGATAGTATTTCCCAATTTGACTGAATCGCGACTAGAACTTCTTAACTCGCAGTTTTTATCGCCGTCGCTTATGAAATTTGCAGTACTGTTATACCGATATGCTATTTCTAGCTTGCCCAGTGGCTTGGCGAAGAATCCCAAGAGCCACGATTCCACCACAAGTGTTATTCGTGATTTCAATTGAGCCTTAGCTGATGTACGCCTGCACTCCTCGTCTCGTCTATAATTAGCAATAGCAGATGGCCTCAAACGATTGACCCCAATACAGTCCTAATGCCCATTGCTTCACTGTATTTTTATACCATTCGATCCTTACTGTTTGTTTGTCGTTTTACTAATATAAGAATATTTAGAATTTACTTTTATCGCTGTAAGGAACTGAACTCTGCCATATTTGAACAACTGTTTGACGTTATTATAATATTTTTACTTATAGCATCAGTCAGTTCGACTTGCCAATCTTGCGGATTTACAGTAATTAATCATGTGAGATATCCATCAAAAAATAATTTTTAATGTCATTATTGTCAATCTGATCGCTGATCTGTTTCCACATATCTTTATTTTTACCACAGCTTATAACGTTATCGAGCGTCGGTAACAGATATAATATTTTAATGAAGCCGTAAAGATAATCGGATAATTATGTATTAGACGTTGGTATACATACGATTATCAGCGGAACATTACACAAAAAATGTTATTTATAGAACACGTGACACACATTCGGTTCGTTACGTAATGTACAATATTTATGTGTCTGTTTAGGATTGAGACTGTTACCCTGAATATTATGTTTGATAAAATTTTACTTTTATATTTAATTTTTAATATTTCGCACATTATGGAATTGGTAAGAGCAAGAGCGGCTGTACGAAACACTGTGCTGATTCTGTAACGTCAAAATTTCAATTTAAATAGATTGTTCAAAATTATTTTCAACTGTTACTACACACTAATCGATGCTTTCGCTAGGAGCTCCATATTTATTGGAAATGCAAAATTTATAGATTCGACTCGATACACTTTCGGGATTACCCTATCGGCTTCTATTCCTAGCGGCTTCTTTGATTCCCCGTTTGCTATAAAGTTTCCTGCCCGAAGCAAGGGTTACATAACTGAATGTTTTGTTTATCCGGGATTTTCACTATTAACTAGTTTAATCACCACACTACTGACCTGAATTCTAGCAGCTCACACGCGCAACGTGCTGTGAGTCGTTTCATTTTTTCCTTTGATCATTAGCTTCTCGTCTACTTTGAAGTGTCGTGCTTGTTTAACTGGAAGTTTTTCAATGTTTGTATTGTTTTTCGTATTTACGTAACTGATGTGATAGTAGTATCGGCTTTTTATCGTGTCTCAATGTTTTTACGACGTTATTCTAAATTTATTTGAGATTATTATTGAATGGGTTTTTATTGAATCTTTACAAATTTAAAATTATATATAGATAGAGTGCAACTTAGCTGGGAACATAAATATTGACGTAGAACATATGTTAATGGGTTCTTGCTACTGTCTTATATTTGTTAGAGAGAAGACAAAGCGAGAGTAGTAGAACTAACAAATGATAATATATATAAATGGTAGAAATAATAAACGTTCCTATCAGTCTGGCATTATAATAAAATCAGGACAGGAGAAAGATCTGTATAAAATTCTCTAAACTCACTAATTTAAAACTATGACATCCCTTTTAATTACTAGAAATGGTTGAAAGAAGTTACATGTTGACTTCTTTATTGTCATCAAACGTCGAGTTATGCTAATATGTTAATTGTGTACATGATTTGCATGAGTCAAGCGTGACCTGAAGTAAGAATAGACACGGAAGGAAAGCTGCCCTCAATGTGCCACTGGAGTGGAGACACGTGCTCCACAGATTAATACTGATTGCAATAATGTTATGCGATTGAGTTGGATTAGCGAGAGGACAGAAGGTGACTATGGTGACGTCACCACAGGCCACAGTATATTCTAATTCTTTGCCTGTTCATTGTTTAAAACGCGAAATGTATTAGTTAACTCATTTACAATTTATTTAAAGTAGGACATGACGTTTCGGATGCTTAACAGCAGCCACGGGGGTCAGTCTCCCCCAAATAAATAAATTGTAAATAAGTTAAAACATTTCGCGTTTTAAACCGTTGAACGTGTAGAAACTCGTATAGACTACAGACAATGTCAAAATTGACGTCCCAAAAAAGTAGTCCTAATTAATTAGTTTGTAGCACTTTTATGGAGCAGGCAACAAACGTACAGCCAAAAAAAATGTAATATTTAATTTTACATCACCTTCACATCGTTTTTATAATTTTTATATACATGTTTTGTTATGCAGAGAGACTGTATGCAATGTATAATGGCAATTTTAATATGCAATTACGTATAGATTACGGCTTCCCTGCTACTAGCTTGTGACCAGTCGTCTAAAAAACTCGTTGTCAGTGTCTTGTTAAGGTTTCATTTCAGGTCTGCCATCTTTCACTCTTGCCCTGAATAAAAATATGTATAAAGTTAATAATCTTGTTCAACCTGTATTTCGTTGAGTTTCGTAAAGGGGCAGTTATGATGGCAGGAACTGTTTCAGTAATATAATAATCGTTTATTATCAAAATTTCTTTTTTTCCAATTTCCTAAATTCGATAAGAGCGATTAGGTACTAGGGAATCGTTTGTTTACCTTTGGACATTATAATATTTTCCGCGATAAAAATATAACCGCTTTGTGGAAAAGTACGTAGGTTTTTTTATAGAATGATATTTGTTTTATCTTCATATCTATTTGTAACCTATCTGGCGATTGCTTACGTAAAGCAGGTAGGTAGGCATCGAATACGAGATTATCGTACGATATAAACAAGTTGTTTTGCTTCAAACACTGACCTTCACTTTCAGATCTATATGATTTAAATCGGAGCCAGCGTTCGCGTCATTTTGAAAGAGTAAAATCGCCTTCGAAATATCTCTCACATTACTTAAACTTATCGTTTATCTTTTGTTGCCTCATTCGGAACGTGCTAAAAATAAATAACCAGTTTTATACCGTCTCAGTGCTTTGCAGATTGGAGTATTTATTTCTTCATCACTCGTTAATACTGCTTGTGCTTTTCGAGCGTTATCTGAAGATGTCGATGATGACCATCGGGTTCATATGAGTACATCTGAATCATTGTTCAAGTTTAAAGCGCCACTTATTCTGACCTCTCACTTTGTTATACTCCTGTCTTTAAATATCACTAGATAAGGAGATGCGTCAATGTTTTGTTCGATTGTAACGTAAACTTGTGTACAATGCGAAAAAACAATTGTTATCTACTTTCACTTTCGCCTTAAAGATTTCTATATAAAGTATTTATAACGCGCAATACAAAGCGCTACGAGCAAACGTATTATTCTAATAACGCCTATTTACTTACTATACAAACCTATCCGAGGACTATATAAAAAAAATGTTATTTTCCGTCCAAAATAGGTATTTAAATTGATATTATTATGAATACCTCAATCGCTATAAACCAAATCTTCACAACAAACACATTAAAGTGTGTCATGAACTCATGAATATTAATAAATCCAAGAAAATATACATACAGTTGCGTAAACAAAGTGTACAAGCGGTTGGTGTATTGTATTTACTAACGTGATAGCCATATCTTTTACCGTCTGATAAGGTCTTCACTTTTTTCAGTGCCGTAATTAAGTTTTTTTTTTTTTTTGGGAATCCTTACTCCCATTTCTCATTTCTCCCCTACGGTGGACTTTGGGTTATCTATCTCTCACTTGAATTATTTTGTTTTGTTCCATCTTTAATTCTTTGCTTCGTCTGTTTAATTTAAAAATCGAAAATAAATTGAAAAATTTCCCCCCCGGGCGGGGCCTGGCCCCGCCCCCCCCCCCCCCCCCCCCCCCCCCCCCCCCCCCCCCCCCCCCCCCCCCCCCCCCCCCCCCCCCCCCTTTTCCCCCTTCCTTCCTCCCCCCCCCCCCCCCCCCGCTTTCCCCCCCCCCCCCCCCCCCCCCGGGCCCCCGGCCCCCCCCCCCCCCCCCCCCGGGACCCCCGCGGGGGGGGGTACCAGGTTTTTCGGTTGGGGGCCCCCTAATTTTTTCCCCCCTTTCTCCCCCCCCGGGGGGCCCCCCCTTTTTTAACCCCCAAAAAAAAATATAAAAAATTCCCCCCCCCGGGGGGGGGGGGCCGCCCCGCCCCCCCCCCCCCCCGCCGCCCCCCCCCCCCCGCCCCCCCGCCCCCCCCCCCCCCCCCCCCCCCCTCCTCCCCCCCCCCCTCCCCCCCCCCCCCCCCCGCGCGGTCCCCCCCCCCCCCCCCCCCCCCCGGGGGGGGGCGCGGCGGGGGGGGGGGGGGTGGGGGGGGGGTGGGGGTGGGGGGGCCTTTTTTTTTTTTTTTTTTTCTTTTTTCTCTTTCCCCCCCTTTCTCCCCCGCGCGCGGGCCTTTTTTTATATTAAAAAAAACCCCGACGGGGGGGGCCCCCCGCGGGGGGGGGGGGGCCGCGGCGCCCCCCCCCCCGGGCGGCGGCCCCCCCCCCCCCCCCCCCCCCCCCCCCCCCCCCCCCCCCCCCCCCCCCCCCCCCCCCCCCCCCCCCCCCCCCCCCCCCCCCCCCCCCCCCCCCCCCCCCCCCCCCCGGGCCGCCGGCGGGGCGGCCGGGGGGGGGGTTGTGGGGTTTTTTGCGTTGTTTGCCCCTCTTTTTTTCCCTTTTTTTCCCCCCTCCCTTTCCCCCCCCCCCCCCCCCCCGCCCTTTCCCTATTTTAAACATTTTAATCCCCCCGCCCCCCCCCGGGGGGGGGGGGGGCGGGGGGGGGCCCCCCCCCCCCCCCCGGGCCCCCCGCGGCCCCCCCCCCCCCCCCCCCCCCCCCCCCCCCCCCCCCCCCCCCCCCCCCCCCCCCCCCCCCCCCCCCCCCCGTCCCCCCCCCCCCCCCCCCCGCGGGGTGGCGTGGGGCGGGGCGTCGCGGTGGGGCGGGGGTTGCGGGGGGGTGGGGCGCGGTTTTTTCCCCCCTTTTTCCCCCCCCCCCCCCCCCCCCCGCCCCCCCCCCCCCCCGCCCCCCCCCCCCCCCCCGGGGGCCGCCCCCCCCCGGGGGGCGCCCCCCCCCGGGGGGGGCCCCCCCCCCCGCCCCCCCCCCCCCCCCCCCCCCCCCGCGCCCCCCCCCCCCCCCCCCCCCCCCCCCCCCCCCCCCCCCCCCCCCCCCCCCCCCCCCCCCCCCCCCCCGGGGGGGGGGGGGGCCCGGGGGGGGGGGGGGGGGGGGGGGGGGGGGCGGGCCCCCGGGGGGGGGGGGGGGGGGTGTCCCCCCGGGGTTTTGTTTTTTTTTTTTTTCTCTTTTTTTTTGTGTGGGGGGGGGGTGTTTTTTTTTTTTTTTTTTTTCTGTTTTTTTTCTTTCCCCCCCCCCCCCCCCCCCCCCCCCCCCCCCCCCCCGCCGGGGGGGGGGGGGGGGGGGGGGGGGGGGGGGGGGGGGGGGGGGGGGGGGGGGGGGGGGGGGGGGGGGGGGGGGGGGGGGGGGGGGGGGGGGGGGGGGGGGGGGGGGGGGGGGGGGGGGGGGGGGGGGGGGGGGGGGGGGGGGGGGGGGCGGCGGGCGTGGGGGTGTTTTTTTTTTTTTTTTTTTTTTTTTTTTTTTTTTTTTTTTTTTTTTTTTTTTTTTTTTTTTTTTTTTTTTTTTTTTTTTTTACATTATCGTCTGTTACTCTGTTAGTTCCCATATGTGTAATAAAATGTAGTTAAGATAATATTTCAGACGAGAATGGTAATGGCAAAATTATTTACCATAACAATGCTGGCAATAACAACATTATATTAATGGCTGATCTGAAATTTATATCTTGTTTTTATTCCGAGGTGCCGACGTCTAAATGTTGCGATGATGTCATCGAACTACGACCGAATGCGAATTTTACGATTTTAATATCGTGTTTGTGACCTCCTGAGTTTTCATCTTATGTTTTTATCGTTAATGTTTATATAGTAACCGCCTACAGTTATTCAGTTATCAGCTGGCGAGTTTTCTTTTGTGTTTCTGGCGCACCGCTAATGTGTGAATTTAAGTAAATCATCTAAGACCGCAAGTTGCAATCACTGCGCTTGCGTTTGTGGAGAAGTCGTTCAAAAGCGACCCAACTGGTTTAATCATGCGCCCTTGGGCCCATTATATCATCGCCTGCTGTATTTGGTACGTGACTGCGAAAAAGTTCACTGTACTCTTCACGAGGGCGTTGCACTTGATTCAATTTTCTCTCACATGCAAATATACTCCGCTTTTAATGGTATCTATAATGTCAAACTGTACACCTTGGTACATTTTGCCCTACATATCTATTTTACCAGTAAATTCGTAAACATGACTATAAAGATAAGAGATGTTGACAGTGACTCCATCCACATTCTTAAAACGTTATATGTGCCTAATTTTGTTAGGTGAAAACACTCTTCGTTTAGCAGTTCTACATTTCAAACAAGCATGTGAATAATATTATATTTAGTCGCTTTACCGCTGACAAAACTGAAAATTCTTATAAGACTACAAGGAAGTCATATGTTGTATGTATAGCTAATAAAATTTTAATGTGAATTCGAGTTCAATCCTTTTTCTCTCGATCTCTGGTGCTATTTTAAAACATTCGTTGAATTCGCCTCGTGTTTATATTGCACAATAAAAAGAAGTTTCATATGTACATGTCTTGTTCACTTTTCCTTACCCAAAAAACTTCCATTGTATACTGCCCCATTTCTATCGATGTTTTCATGCGTCGCGCCAAAGGGTTCTAGAAAACAGGAGTCATATTTATGTCGATGCGGGATTGTTGTTGAGTACAATGTCCACACACAAACCGCATGGTCGATGACGTGTTCACAGCCATCTTAAATAGGGCAGCCGCACGCGCAGACCAACAGTCGCCCGCCCGGACCTAAACGAGCAACATAACTATCGCACTATTTTACGCAGTCTTTAGCTATCAGTATCATTACGGCTGTCGTTGGCGCACCTCGCATTATTTTTTATCGATTTAAAAATGCTTGACGTGATTCAACCTCGCGATGGATGCCTTTACGAAATCAGACAGAAGGGAGAAAAGGATCCTTGTTACGTGGTCGTGTCTAATACTAAAGTACGTTTCAGTGTTTATATGGAAGTTCAATAAGAAATCTCCTCGTAGGATATGCTTGTTTTAGTTTTAAATATATATTTTCGAGGGATAGAGATATACGATTTTTATTTTTATATATCAATATATATAAATAGAATTGTGATCTTAAAACTAAATTAACCAACTGTTGTTTCAGGATCTGGTTAAGAGCCACTTGATGTTCGCGGTGCGCGAAGAAGTTGAAGTTCTAAAGGAGCGCATCGCCGAACTAATGGAGAGGATCAATCAGCTCGAAGTGGAGAACAGTTACCTACGCGCTCACGCCAGCCAGGACACGCTGGCGCAGCTGCCGGTGGTGGGCGCGAAGCCTCCGCCGCAACCGCAGGGCCCCCAGCCGCCGGTGTCCTAAACCCGGGGCACGACAGATCGCCCGCTGGTGATCGCCAGCTCGGCTCCTTCGGCCTCCCCCTCGGCGCGCGACACGCGGGACCGGAAAGTCATAATGGCTGTGCTATGTTAATTCGTAGGTTAACAGATGGACGCAGCGTCGGGGGACGGAGTGGGTACGCAACGCGCATAGCATATCGGAGTTCACGTAACGTGGCTAGAACGAGAGCCCCGCGCGGGCCGTGTAGCCTTCGATTATTATGCTTCAATACATAAATATATTTTTCTGTTATTTAATCTTTAGGGTGCAGAATTTCGTGCTAACTGCCATGCTTTTGCTACGCGTCTCGACTGAGACTTTTTAGTGTTTCGACTCGCGCGTCCTGAGCGACGTTATCGATTAATGATTTTTTCGTTTTAGGTATCGCTATCCATATAACGTTCCATGTAGTAAATTAAGTCGTGTGTTTTAAATCTAAAATAAAAATAGTCGGATATATGTATGTACGCATTGAACAATTGACTGTTAATTTATTTTGTACTTTTTGTATGTGCATTAAGTTGTCTGTTAGTTTAAAACGGCGAGTGGTGGACTCCGCAAACAATGATCTGTCGGTAGACTTACTGATTGTGTCGTGTGCTTTAACATTTAGTTGTATTTAATGACTACCACTTATAGTTTGTATACTTATCGTTCGGAGAACGTCAACAGATAGATGTTTAGCGTTATACTAAAGAGTCTGTAGTGTAGTCGTCGTGAGAGTGTGGCCTCGACAAAACGCTGGCTTGAAAAAAATTTTGCACGCTGAAACTGAAAAAAAACAACTATTTTTATTCCTACCCTATATATCAATAATAGAGGTAATGCATAGCAATTTAACATTGTATTTTTTTATTAATATAAATTGTTTGTATATAGTACAAGTTGTATTAGAATACAAGTCGGGACGATGTATATAAGAGTCTTAAGTACGTCCGATGCCATCGAGGAGTGGCTAAAAATTGAATTATGTAACCTAAGTATGCTGTAATAAATCGCTTTACTGTTTAATGTAAACAAAAGAACAAAAGCGCTGGAGACTGAATGAAAAGAATGTGTATGTCGATGTAAAAGTCTATGAGTGCGAGTCCTGGATATTTGGAAGGTCGTCCCAGCAGTGGATTATGCTAGAGTAGTGTTTGATATGAGACTACTACATATTATTTGTGTATAGATGATGTTCTATTTAGTCCTTTTAATTATTGTGAATATGCCGTAATTTTACTTCATTGCTAGATATGATATAATATTATTATTCTGAAAATTGTAAATATATTGTAAACAGAATGTCCATTGTAGCTTATGTTGACCAGAAAGGTTCCTCATACCCAATAAATGCAAAATTACTCATTTTTATTTCGTTTAATTTCCTCCCCCTTTACCTTCAACATTGTCATACCATTGGCAACAATTATTGAAATAATTTCAATATATTTAACATTGTAAGTCGATAAAACCATAACTTTTTATCTAGTTAAATTAAACACCTTATTTCTTACATCATGATAGTGCTTACTGATAATTATTAATCACAATGTGTCAGATAACGCAACAAGGAACAAACAATAGTGATATGACAGATAAGATATTACTGATTGTCTAAATAACACTTGTCACTGCACTTATACTAACTTATGTGGTTTCATATAAGAATAAATAAGTTAGGTAAAATAAGCGGGGATCAAAACCGATTTCTGTATGAAGAGTAGCCGTTAGGCGGAATATAAAAAGAAATATTTTAGGTAATTATAATTTAAAATAACCTACGTATAATGAGAGACAAAAAAAATGCAGTACATATAAATTACAATATTAAATATTATGTAGATTACGCGAATAGAACATTTAGATAAAACACTTTAACGGTTTAAAACGCGAAATATATTAGTAAAACTGTACTGACACGTCTGGCCGTAGTTAAAATAAGTTTAACTAGTATATATTTCGCATCTTAAACCGTTACAGTGTTTATTTAAATGTCTTCAAATAAATTATACTCTATTAATACCTACCAAAAACCCTTACAAACGTAAACTACTTCGTTTCCATAAATTTAGATACACGCCATCTAGTATTTTTTTGTGGAACCTGAAAGTCAATATTACGACGTGACGTGTGACTGAACTGCCAACTGTCAAACAGATAAATGTTGAAAGTTCAAGCTGAAGATAAATAAATATTGTAATTTCTAACTATTTAATTTATAAATAATTATATATATCATGGATACTATGACCTTAAAAGAAATACAGAGCAAGTTATTGTTGTGGGAAGCAGCTGAAGAGCCCCTGGCACCACTAACTTCTTCACAGCGAGAAACTATCTTAGATCTTGAGTCTCTCTTAAACAATGATGAGGAGTTATACGTATGTTTCAAAGAGATTTCTTGAATACGAATACATACCATACAATAAGAAGACCTTTTACATCCATTTAAATACCATTTATTTTCAGGAAAAGGAAGAAGAAAATGTTGTAGAATCGGATTCACCTAACATAAATACTGTATACGATTTTCTCGATTTTTATAATAATTTAAATGAACAGAATTTAAAAGTAAACGACTGCCTATATGAAGCGTATTACAAACAGTTAGAAGATAGAAAAAATGAGTGTGCTTCTTTAACAGATCAGGTAAACTTATAAAATTACATATTTTTTTCTCCACAGTTTATTCAAAAAAAAATAAATTCCCGTTATCCCTTGGGGCATGGGGCTACCTCATTTCTGCGTTTGTTTCACTGATCGGTTTTATTTAAGGCAAGTAGTTAATCAGACATGTGTGTCCTGTCGGACCATAACAATCCAATGGTTCCCCAGGATTTGAACCCAAAACCTCTTGTGCTGAATGCAATGCTAGGCAACATGATTAACAATTTATTCTACAATAAGTCTTAAACTAATTTGCTTTTATAAATGGTTTTATAATTACATATCATAAATCTTAAACATTTGTCAATGTGCGGAAGATTGTAGACAATTTTCTGAAATTACAGATAACAGGTACACTTTCAAGCCTAAACAAGCTCTCAGACGAATACAAGCTGGTATCAGATAAAACTGATGCATTGCATACTATGAGCGAGCAACTTTTAGCTGACCAGACAAAATTATCAAATATAGGTATGAAAACTTTAATATTTTATTGCAGATGGAGGCACTTAATATATATATAATTTAAAAATTGAAAATAAATTGAAAAAAAAATTCTCAAAGATAATAGCAAAGATAAGCAAATAAGAGCTACAGCACAGCTTGCATACGATGCCGGTTCAAGTACGGACCACGTCGATTTTTTTAAAAAATTATTTCCAATTTATTTTCGATTTTTAAAATATAGGTATATTGAAATTGTTATACATATATATAAACCAACACCATATATATATATATATTAGTGTTGGTTTATCAAACAATTGCTTATCCAATCCTTTACAAAAAAATTATGTCAATGGTAATAAAAACACTAAAACTACTTATTTTCTCAAGAGGGAAGTAAAAAGTTTTTCAACATATTAATTTCAGGTGATGATATTAAACAGAAGCTGCATTACTTCACCCAAGTGGAACATCTATCGCAGAGGTTAAACAGTCCGACCATGTCAGTGAACAGTGACACATTTTTCAATGTCCTCTCAAAAATTGATGAGTGTTTGGACTTTATGAGAGCAAATGTTAGTACCAGAGAGTGAAGTATAAATTATTTTTAAGATGTCATACAAACTTTTCTTATTGGATAGGTTGGACACATTACTGATTTATTTCATTTACATCAGACTGCCCAATTGGAGCAATTTATTATTTCCCTGGGATTCAAACCCAAGACCTATAAACACAATGTTAGACAACATGTTTAAGTATATAGCTATATATAGCAGCCAGATGAAATATTCTTTATTACTACAGTGAAGATACGTCCAATATTATGAATTGAAATTTTATTGCAGGAAAATTAGATTACTTTTTTGTTTAGTAAGTTGACACTTACGACAATACTAGGCGCAATATGCTTTACAACGGACAGAGATAGTAGATACTCATTGTAAAGTTAGTAAATAATATAAATAACTACCAGATTACTTTAACCTTACAGTTTAAATGATTTCATCATTTCAGACCGGTTACAAAGAGGCCCATGCGTATACAGTAAAATACAGACACCTGCAAAGCCGAGGAATGTCGCTCATTCGTAGCTACGTCAACCATGTGTTGAACCAGGCCACTGAGCAAGTCCTCTCACCAGATGAACCACACGACAGCGAGTCTGTGGACATGGCATATGCTGTTTATTTCGGCAAGTTTCAGGCAGCCGCGCCTAAACTTCGCTTGGTAATTACTGAAGTTGAAAAACGGGCGGAAAATAATGAAGAGTAAGTTTTATAACACTACTGCCCTCTGTACGCAAATAGAAGTACTATGGTTAGTTAAGTTTTGATTACTTAATATGTTTGAAAAGTTTATTATTTTTTACATGTTATTGCACATGAAGGAACTATATAATTTAAAAATCGAAAATAAATTAAATAAATTTTCGACTCGGGCAGGACTTGAACCGGCATCGTCGGCGTTCCGTGCTGTTGCTCTTGTAGAGCATTGTGTAATTTAGTTATTATCTTAATGGTAATATTGGTGTAGTGGTCATAATAATAATTGGAATATTTTTTTTACATAACAACTTGATTTCACACGAATGAATTTATAATAATTTTTTTTTAAATATGGAACTCATTTGATATTTCAAACAAGTTCACGCCAAAAACGTAGTTACTTGGTGTCACGTGAAAACGACACTGACGAATTGCTTATACATTCTAAGTAACGACTTTTATTTGATTTTTACTTTCAGCTATGGTCTCCTTCTATCAGACATCCAACGGGAATACGCGTCTCGTCGCCACCGCGTTGCTGGTGGTCCTACAGCCGGTGCTCTGGCTGTTGCCGGAAACAAACATGCTCGAGACCACTGCGCCATGCTCAGAGCCGCATGTTCGTTACTTGCGCTTGCCATGCGGGACGAGTGTGCACTCTACGACCACTTTTTCTCACAAACTTCACAGGCTCTTGAGTAAATATTGTTATTTTTTTTTTCACAATATTATATATTCGGCATACAAAGGCTGGCTCATTGGCCTATTTAAAGCAATGTATTGCCAATAATGAACGGGTCGCAGGTTCGGTCCCCACTGAGTGTAACGTGTTTATAATCAACTTATAGTTTTAACGAGACATGTTGATAGAGGATCAATCATAAAAAAATCGGACTAACGACCTTAAAATTAAACTCCATACGTTCTGAAGTTTTGGGTTGGGATTTGAAGTCACAATGTCTAATCCAAAAGGTTGAATCAATATATTTTTTTTCTATGACATCGCTCTTTGTCTGTCGATCACTATATGTATTTATCTGTTTCCACTATTAAGACAATCACTAAAAACAATTTAATGTTTGGGTATAATCTGTATACAAGGGCTCCCATACAAAATATGCACTGCCTCTTCTATTTTCGTTTTATACAAATAAATTGTACAGATAGACACTTGAAATGGTAAATTGATTTTATATTTTACAATTTAAAATATCGAAATCGTCAATAAGTGTATCTTATTGTGTCAACATGTTTTCTTATACATACATATCGTAGGGACTACCTTCAATCCCTGAGCACCGGTTTGTACGAGACCCTGCGGCCCCACATCATACACATCAACCATTTGGAGACGCTGGCTGAGCTCTGTGTCATACTCAAAGTCGAAGTCATCGAAGAACAAGTTAATAACGACCGTAAGTAGCTGAAGGCTTAAATCTACTGTACAAGGAAACAGTACTGTTAATACTTATGTTACTTTACTGTTAAACTAGTTATTCATGAACTTACTTAAATAGCTTCAATACAACTTGTAATTCTCTTTTAAGGAGACCATTAAAATATTTTATTTTTTTAATTTTGCGTTTCCAAAATTTTTTTTAATATTGTATAATATAATTTTTTTTAAATTTTATTCTAGCGGCTCTCCAAGCTTTGGGAGGTGTCGCTCGTGCCCTACTGCAGGATACACAAGAGCGTTTAGTATTCCGCGCCCATGTGCATCTTAGGGCTGATGTGCTCCACTACAAACCGGCACCGGGAGATCTCGCCTATCCTGACAAATTGGAGATGATGGAGGTAAGTATCATGAGGATCAGCTTTATTTTTACGAGTTTACTACTCGCGTTAAGCAAGTATTGTTGACGGGCTCGTTGGTGTAATGGTAATGGTTCGTCCCTCCAGGTCCAGGAATATCGAAATTCCGCCCGCATAACCATCTACCGTCCAAGGGTGAAAATACCGTCAAGTTTAATCGCGTTTCGGTGTCAGTCTGTGGATTTAAAAATATCCGAAATCAAAATAGTTCGACAGCTCATCTAGTTTCGATTTTATATGGCCGCAGTGTGTGTGTGAACCCTACTTGTCTATCCTCTTCGATCATAAAAAAAATATGTGGGTAGTTGCACATATAGCGCGTAACAATTTCTATTTCGTTCCAGCAAATAGCCTTATCGCTTCAAGAACAGAGTTTGAGGCGTAGCGACTCTCGCAATTCGTTGGTGTCAGACATGTCCAGTACATCGCAAGAAGTAGCCAATATAAACGTGGAGGCACAGCGGCGACCACAAGCCTCGCCTGCTGACCTTCATGGCATGTGGTATCCTGGTGTACGACGAACTTTAGCTGCATTATCCCGCCTCTACAGGTGTTTAGAGAAACGAGTGTTCCAAGGTATTGGTTTTTTATGAAACTAAAACAGTCACCTCCAAAAATGGGACGCTGTTTTTTTGAGGACAAAGAAGCATGGAGATGACTTGATGAAAGGTTAAATGCCCTAGCCATTTAACATATCAATTCAAATGTCAACCTATTTTTCATCATTGGTTATTAGGAAATAAACATACTCAAACCGAAACGCAATTAAACCTCACGGTCAAACGAAGCCAGTTAGTACAGCAATAGTCCCTTTCCCCAAAATACAAAACCGGTTTTTTTTTTTTTTTTTGAAATTCTATTAAAAAATAACGCCTCTATTAAACATTAATATAATCTCAATAATGAATCCTATTTACAGGACTCGCTCAAGAAGCGATATCTCTCTGCGTCCAGAGCGTTGCGAACGCTGCCAACCAAATATCAGCCTTAAAGACCAGTATAGATGGAGAGTTATTCCAAATCAAACACCTTCTTATTCTGCGAGAACAAATTGCGCCATTCCAAGTCGATTTTGTCATCAAAGAAACGTCTCTAGACTTCAGTAATATGAAAAATGCAGCTTATGGGTTCATACAGAAGCCGAGACAAATCTTTACAATGAACAGTAATAACACTCTGCTAGAATTTTTACTAGAGGGGACGCCACTAGTGAAGGAACATCTGCTAGATTCGAGGAAGGAAGTAGACAGGCAATTGAAGAGTTGCTGTGAATTATTCATAAAGGACGCCACGAGAATAATGGTTGGGCCGCTGATAGAATTAATTGATAAGGTCAGTTATTTATTTATCTCTGAGCGACACATGTATTTTTTGAGTAGTAACTTACATCGATTACAGATGGCGCTACATCTCAACTTATAGAAAAATTAAATGCATTTTTAAGTTTAGTTATATGTGTATAAGAACTATAGATGCAAGTTACAACTAAGCTAATTTACAACCATTAATGTTCTACGGGTCCCTATAAGAAATAAAGTTTGTTTTTACATAAATAAAGTAGCTTATTTTTTAATTGTTTTGCTATAATTTCATTATAATATAATTCGGTAGAAGATATGTACTCGAGAACTTTTTCACATGTTATTGCACTATATAAATTATAAATTAACGATTCGAGCAGAACTTGAACCGGCATCTACAGCGTTCCGTGCTGCCGATCAGACCAATTGAGCTACCGTGTCCTACATTTTATCCTCGAAATTTCTCAACATATGCATGCACCTCTCGCGCAATGTAATTTCAACCTTAACAGAGTTAGGGCCAGCTCGTGTCGTCAGTTTTTCCATTTATAATATTTTTTTTAGTTTCAAGTGTATGTTTGTTTCTTATCCTCAGGTGCAATTATTGCAACCAACTGAGCAGTTGAAGATGCAACCGTGGGCTGCTCCTTCACAGATAGCGATTGCTGTGCAAGAGGCTCAGAAGCGAATTAAATCTACCCTTGCGCCTCTCCAGCGGTCGATGCAGCTCTATCTATCCAATAAGGAAACAGAGTTTATATTATTCAGACCGATACGAGTAAGCATCCATACTAATATATAAAGCTGAAGAGTTTGTTTGTTTGAACGCCCTAGTCTCAGGAACTACTTATTCGATTTTGAAAATTATTTTTGTGTTGGTTAGAACATTTATCGAGAGAGGCTTAAGGCTATAAAACATTACAATGCAACCAATAGGAGCGAAGACCAAGTGGGAAATGGGGAAAATTATTCATTTTTTACGGAGCAAATGAAACCTCTTGAAAAAAAATATGTATGAAAGTTTTATTCCTCTTTAAATTATCTAAAAAAATATTTGCGACAGTAAATGTGAACTTTAAGATTAGCTTGCAAAAACACCGGGGCGCCGACGTCGTCGTTGGTAAAGGCTACAATTTATAAAGATGAGGTTTGCAAAAACAATTTGATGGCCAAAATAAGTCTTCAACATGACCGAAGTCACTGACACAGCTAGTGTTTAATAATTACAAATAGTATTGATCAAAATAGGAAAGGATACTGATAATTGTATAACATTTCTTTTCTTTCAGAACAATGTTGTTGGCTACTTTGTCCAGTTGGAGCAATTGCTAAAAACCTCTGAATATTCCTATGATGACATTATAATTGTGGCTTGTCCCACACCTGAGCAAATGTCTGTTTTTATATCATCAGCTAGTCTCATTAGTCATAATGAGCCTGTCTTGCCATATGGAAGGAAGAAGCAAATTACTAGTGCTCGTAAACCAAGCGTCACTAATACGCAAGAGAAAAGTGATAAACCCCCTGAACATTCCTCTAATCAATCATTATAGACATATTTTATTGTGTTTTATCTGTCGTTCATGTTTAATAGTATTCAATTAAATAAAACTACTATAAATAATATACGAAAATATATTGATTACACTTATTATGATTATATTTATAAACAAACCGATGATTCAGGAGGATCATAGTCACATAGTTAGAAGATTGGCCGCCTCTGTAGCCAAACAGTTAAACATATCACTGCGTTAAGCGCGAGAGGTCCTGGGTTCAAATCCCAGGGAAACAATGAATTGTTTCTGGCAGGCAGGGCACAGAAGTCTGATCAACTACTTGCCTGTTAAATTACGGATCATTGAAATGGACACAGAAATATATTCGCCCCATGCCCTACAAGGGGGAAATGGGATTTTACTGTTGTCACATAGTAATATGTAAGTGTTTTATTTAAATATGTTATTAAAGTTCATGCAAAAGTAAAAACAATTATTTTATCATTTATTTATTTACAATTTTTAACTTACACTTCAATAAATACAGTACCAAAGACATTGTGTTTTATTAGAATAAAACAACAGACATTTGGGTAAGAGATTTAATATTAATTTAATCTTAAATGGTTTTTTAAATTGTTGCTAAGGTACACTATTAATACGGGCATTACACTCTGAGCCAGTACATGCCTCCACGAAGCCTGTTGTAGTCGGGAAGAGCTTCAGTAGGACCCACTGCAGCCACTGCTGGACACTTGTCATATAAGTACTTATAGCAAACATCTCTGACGTTTTGTACAGACACAGCTTCAATTCGTGCATCAAGCTCGTGAATTGGTATACGCCTGTTATAGCACAGAATCTGACGACCAATGTCCTCACATACGGGTGTGGTTCCATCAAGTTGTAATAGCATATTGGTCTTAAGTAAGTTTTTAGCTCTCTCAACTTCACCTTCTGTTACTGATGTGCAGAGTTTCATCCATTCTCTTTGAATGTTGAATACCATGTCATCAATTTGCATTGGTTCAGACACGAAGTAGATACCCCAAAGTCCAGTATCCTTGTAGCAAGTGTTGAAAGACTGGAAGCTGTGGCACAAGTTTTCAATTGAAGCAGCACGGGCTAAAAATGAAGCATTGTTGGCGCCACCTCCTTGAGAGCGATCCCAAGCTCCAATAAGAGTGTTTGCCACCATCAAAGGAATGTTATCAGCATCGGTCCAGCCAGCACCTTCTACAGCAATTGCAATATGTGCAAGAGGCATAGAATCATCTCGGACTTTGATTTCCGAACCAGTGTAACGGCATGGGGTAATTTGGGGTACATCTAAGGCAGTGTTTTTCAAACTACCCAAATGTTTGTTAGCTAGGTCAACTAATTTGTTGTGTTCAACACCTCCAGCACCAGATAATACTATCCTGGCAGGTTGGTAGTGTGTCTTAATATATTGCTGCAGGTCAGCTTTTGAAATCTTTTTGATGTTCTTAGTGGGTCCAAGAATTGTCTGTCCCAAAGGTGTACCTTGGAATGCTGTTGCGTGCAGATGATCAAATACAACTTCTTGTAAGTTGCTTTCGACGTCTTGCATTTCACGCAATATAACGCCGCGTTCTCGTTCGATTTCGGGTTCCGCAAGCGAAGAGTTCTGGATTATATCAGCAAGGATCTCGATGGCTGTGGGCACGTCATTAGCAAGACACTTAGCATAGAACACAGTCTGTTCGCGAGACGTGTAAGCATTTAAATGTGCTCCCATGTTCTCTACAAGAAGCTCTAAGTCTGTTTGCGACCTTTTACTAGTACCCTTGAATGCCATGTGTTCCAAAAAATGGGCAACACCATTGTTCTTGGATGTTTCGTACCTTGATCCAGCGTCAATCCAGAGGCCTACGGTTGCGGTCGGAGAGCCAGAATCTTCTGTTGCAACACGAATCCCATTGTCCAGCACTGTGAGTTTAGTCGGTGGAACATTTACTAGGGCTTCATGTTGCTTTGCAGCGGTAGCGAACAGTCGTAGATTACCCTGCTTTGAAACAAGCCGTAACGTAGTTGCTACTTTCAGCATTTTTATAGGTTCTACTCTTTTAAAATTTTGCTCAGAGATTTACGTAATGCTCGAGAATCTTAGGTCAATTCTTGACAAATGGAAAATAATTGGTAAAATAGATGTCAAAGCGACAGAAACGTCAAAAAATAAAGTATGTATCGATTAAAAGACTTGATAGCACAGGCTATATAGCTCCATAGCTAATCGTTTATAGCCATCTATTGGTATAGTATTGCTAGTTTTTTTTCTATAAATTTGTAGTTTAAACCAATGGCCACTGCGTGAACCAAAATCCACCAACCTTCTTTATTTTCTTTAGTATATAATTATTATAAAATAAAACTAATAACGTGTCGTAAGTAAAGTTTTTTTGTATTAAAAACAAAACAATGACTATAAATTAAATTGTAGTTGTCCCACCTTAACAATTTGAAATCGAATCTAGAACTTCTACACATCTCATGTGTCACGATTTACCACTGATATTAGCAATTATGACAACTGACATATAATATGAAATCTGACAGCGTATGACGATTCTTGTAATTGAATTTTGAAGGAAATCATGTGGAAATTATTTTCCTCACTCTTATTTCATTTCGTCGAAATATTAGGAAAGCAATGATGTACAGTGACAATAAAATTTTCATAAATTTCGCAAAAGATAGGTGGGAAAGTGTGCGGCAAGCGTAAATATCTATTCGGTCTCCACAAAATGTTTCTGCTGTGATTTATATAAACATGACTACAATGAAGAATCCTAATTCGTCGTCTTCTAAACTCGCTCTTCTCAGTCACATCAAGTATGAGCACTTGGTCGCTGGTATTTCTGGTGGTGTAACGTCCACTCTCATCTTACACCCTTTGGATTTAATAAAAATTAGATTTGCTGGTAAGTTATTAAAAACATTACGTGACGTTATTGGTGCCAAAGTAGGGTTATTTTTCTATTTCGTTATCGCGTCTTAAGGTTCATACACTAATTATCCCATTTTTAAATGATGTAAACATTTACAATATTAGTTAGTTCATAAATAATGATGCAATACAACGTAATAAATAAATCCATAAATTGTTATGCTTGCATTTGATGGAGAGGGATAGCATTTAAGCGATACGTACTTAGTTCACATATTTTAAATATGATGTCTGGTGTAAATACTGAGAGTTTTGTAATTGTTTATTCAATCAGGATTCAAATATTCTTTGTTCAAAGTAGTATTTAGTGGGCTAGTGTCTCTTTGTTTGTTGATTTTTTTCAAAATAAAGAAAAATATTAACCACCCATACTTACAGCCTTGCTTTATAGGCTGTTGACAATTAATTCCACATTAATTATTACTAAGAAATACTTTAGTATGCATATGAATAATGGTCAATACATTGATCACAATATGTGTGTAATAACATAATAATTCTATTGTACTTGGTTATTTCTTTATGCTTGTCTCTCTTAAAATCTAACATTATCATTTAATGAGTTTTTCCATAATAATGACTGTTGTAAACTAAGTCATAAAAAATACTGTCTTAAGATTTGTGTTATTCGAAACAACATACACATAAATTTTTTGTAATACCTGTTGCATGTAGGTACTATCATTTTATATAGTTTTGATGTTTTGTACTATTAAACTTATGGTTAACCTTACAAAACCTACAGTAAGTATCTTTACTTGAGAGCAATGAATCTGGGTCACATAAAAGACCTATAAGTCTTAGTAACTAAGAATTACTTTCCTTCTGTTAAAGTTTAGTTATCAAGTTAATTGTTTCCCATATCACCCATATGTACTATGTACTTGTACTAGCATAAATTAGGATTTGTAAGAGAACATAACTTTAATTTAATCTTCAATATGTTGTACAATTTAAATGGTTCTAAACATATCCTACTACTAAGGAATACTACTTACTAAGTAATACTTGTTACATCTGAGGCATTGAATGAATGATAAATATTGCAACCATTTTTGACTACGCTTTCCTTTAAGGAGTGTACATTTTTGTACTATTATTATTTTCTATCGGAGACACCCTTGGCAGGACGGGTGATCAGTCCACGTTATCCGCTGACCATTTCACCCATTTCCCCCCTTTCCTCCTTGCAGAGGTTTTGGGCCATCCAACTCTCCCCGTGTCTCCATCAAACCTTCCGGTTTGCTTGCGTAGTGTGCATGTAGTTCTTTAATGACATCTGTAACTTCCTCCGAGCACATATCCATTTGTCTTAGCCTCGAGTATGCAGAGCATTCAGTGAGTAGATGGATGCTTGTTTCCTGACTTTCTCTGCACTCCGGACATAGGAGGTGCTTTCTTACATTCTTTGACAATAGCGGATGTTGTCTCTTCTTTGCATAGCGCTTTAAGTGCCGCCTGACTGTGTCTGTAAATTGTAACACTTGACAGGGGTCTTAAGTGCCTGGCAATCTCTGCACATTCCATGATGGGGAATATCTCTCTGCCTGGAATACACTAACAAGTTTCCCCAGTGGGATTGATCTAGTTATCTCTGTTCCGTCCTCGCATTTCATGATATGCCTGATCCAGAGAGTTTCTGTCGTTTCTTTCCTGGAACCATCTGTGTACCATACTGTGCCCACATTTTCCGAGTCTATTCTCCACTTCTGCCTTTCCCCAGCGTGGATTCTGTATGTCTAAAATCCTTTCCTTTTGTATGACGACATTGTTGGCAAGGATCATTGACATGTTCTTGTCATTTACTCCTTGTCACGACTTTTGTCCATGATGTTTCCTTTCCATAGGTCTCAGCTTTTTAACGTGAACCACATTTCCGTCGCTTTCCTTTTTATTTCTAGATCTAGTGGCATGAGTCCAAGGATGATCTCAAGCGCCGCCACATTCTTGTACTAGTAATAATTTCATGCTTAAAGAAATACGACTAACATTCTAGGTTTCAGAGGTTTATTAAATTTTAAGTGATGTAGTGAGCTGATTTATTTTCCTTATTAAAATATATTAATATTACGAAATTACATTTAGCTTTTAGATTTGTATTTATTTTATTAACAATAATAAGCAAAAACAATTTATAAAATCCTTATTAAGATAATTAATTGCATTTTTTCTTGTGTCCAGTTAACGACGGTCGTACTGCCACGGTACCACGTTATGATGGACTCGGTAGCGCTTTCGTTACAATTGTCAAAAAGGAAGGAGTACGGGGCCTCTATCGTGGAGTCACTCCTAACGTATGGGGTTCTGGATCAGCTTGGGGCTTCTATTTCTTATTGTAAGAGTTTATACTCATGAAGGCATATATACATTAAGTCGGATTAAAGATATAGGTAATGTAATACAAAAAAACTTTTGTGTATTTCAGCTACAATGCAATAAAGACATGGATTCAGGGTGGGAACGCACGAACACCTTTAGGCCCTGGTCTTCATATGCTCGCTGCTGCTGAAGCTGGTGTCCTATCGCTTATAATGACAAATCCTATTTGGGTGGTGAAAACCCGTCTATGTCTTCAGTACAGTGAGGAACACCTTGCAGAAAACAAGAGATACAAAGGAATGGTCGATGGCCTCACTAAAATATACCGATCAGAGGGTATCCGAGGTTTATACCGGGTGAGTTTGCTTCACTCTATCCTTACCGTTATATCTGTTGGAATTTTTTACAAAATCTAATCTCAAACTAGATAGCGTAGTGTTTTATACAAATATTCGGGAAATAGTAAATTTAAAGATCACTTGTTGTTTCAAACAGTTATCTATATCAGAAAAATGCAGTGATTGATTGAAAATGTACATGTCTTCAGTCACAGTTTTAGATCTTTATATCAGATCTCTATCTAATATTATAGTTTTATTTCAATCCTCCTTAGGTTACATAAAGTGGTATATGTCTCAAGAAAGACTTACTCATTCATTGTATTTTAAGCTCTATATTTCCTTTTGACAAAATATATTTGAGGAATAGGTATTGGAGTCGTGCCAATTCAACAATAAGACGTTGTTTATGTGATCGCCGTGAGTTAAAAGGTTGTCATATAGGATCGCCCTTTTATGTTTTCTTAACCATAATACTGTTTTTTGAATGTATGCAGCGAATATATTTATATAGTGTAGCATTAAATGACATTATGATTGTAGAGGTTAGTTTATATCTCTTATCACTAACCCTACCTAGATGGACAAAGTTTTTTTCAACTGATAGGAATTTCGTTTCGTTAATGCAATAATTATAACATGTACAAGAGTTCTTTGGTTCAAGTCCCAGCAAAATAATATACCTACTAATCGTTAATTCAATCCCCACCGAGTCCACCATGCTTCTAATCAAGTCTGGATAGGTATTGAATGTGTGGTAGGAGTATCGTAAGTGTGTCCAGGCCACGAACAAAAAGCCTTGAATTTTAATCTGTGAAATTACAGAAAAAACACATACATATAAAATTATATGGGTAAATGTGACTTCACTTGCACGAGAGCTTGTCTATAATATAATAAGAATGTCAACACTATTCCTCTTATTATTTTATAGAAAGAGAAAATATTACATCATGTTTGTTGTAAAGATTTGATCAGAAACTGCGGAATTGGAGCGGCAACACTTCATAGGTTATCTATGTTATGTAAGGAGGATATAATAATGATGCTAATTAAAACTATACCGACATTGTTGGCGAGGTCACTTTAGTAACTTCGTTTCATAACAGACACTACAATGATGGGAGAAAGCAGTGATTGTATGTCCTGAGTACTGAAAGCTTATGTACTCAAAGTTGAGGCAAACACACATGGGAACTGACATTATAACAAATAATATTACAGAATTCACGATAGTATAAATTTAATGCTTCTGCGAAAAGTTTAAAGGGGCAGTGAGAGATGAACAAGGTCTCCCAAAGAGAGTGGTTAGAAGATAAAGGCTATCATCATCAACCCTTGTTCTCAATAAAAACCCTTTTATTTTTTTTATTGATAGAACAGACACAAGTTGAAATACCCCACCATATAACATCTACACTTTCTATCAACCCTAAATTTTCCTAGTCGGAACTTCGGTATTCCTGCCACCCATCTATTAACCAGATTTTCAGACAAGGTCCAACATGTTTTAGAAAAATTAGGAACATGCCCATCCCCAAGGGGTCCACGATCGAACCCAATACCCGTGGGTTATTGCCATACATTGCTACCATTAGGCCAACGAGCCCGTCTAATGGTTTGTTTCCGTCTTTCCAGGGCTTTGTTCCTGGAATGTTTGGTGTGTCCCACGGCGCCTTGCAGTTTATGACCTATGAAGAAATGAAGAACAGATACAATCAGTATAGGAACTTGCCTATAGACATTAAATTGGTAAGATTAGTTATTAATACAATACACAGTCTTGCCATTTATTGTAATCTTTTTTTATGGCATATGGTCTATTATGGAAAGAGCTTAGATAGAACTTTTATCTATTCGATTGCTGATAATATTTAACCTAGTGGATCAAACTTCATTTACTATCTACAAACCAACGCTTGGCTATTATAGATTAGTAGTATATGAAAATCTTGTAACATTTTTAGTGAATTATTTTTTTTATTTCTATACAAACCAGTATAGTAACATATTTTGTGTAATGGCAAAAGATGGCACTAAAGTTAGCTCAAAGACCAAAAAAAAATCTATATGTTTTTTTTTTTTAATGTCTCCTTTAAATTTAACCCCCATTTTTTTTCCCCCCCGGGGGTTTTTTTTAAAGGGTTTCCCCGGAATTAAAAAAAGGGGTTCCCCCCCCCCCCCCCCCCTAAAAAAAAAAAAAAATTTTTTTTTTTTTAAAAAAAGGTATTTTTTTTCCCCCCCCGGGGGGGGCGCCAAAAAATTTTTTTTTTTGGGTTTTTTTT
This sequence comes from Leptosia nina, assembly GCA_963661955.1. Taxonomy (NCBI): domain Eukaryota; kingdom Metazoa; phylum Arthropoda; class Insecta; order Lepidoptera; family Pieridae; genus Leptosia; species Leptosia nina. Next base: position 10,677,785 of record CAVLEF010000005.1, on the reverse strand, counting down.
TTTTTTTTCCACATATTTTTTTTTTTTTTTCCCCCCCCCCCGGGAAAAAAAATTTTTTTTCTCCCCCCGGGGGGCGGGGGGCCCCCCCCCCCCCCCCGGGGGGGGGGGGGGGGGGTTTTTTTTTTTTATTTTTTTTTTTTTTTTTTTTTTTTTTTTAATTATTAAATTTTTCCCCCGGGGGGGGGGCCCCCCCCCCCCCCCGGGGGGAGGTAAAAAAAAAAAAAAAAAAAAAAAAAAATTTTTTTTTATAATAAATAAAAAAAAAAAAAAAAAAAAAAAAAAAAAAAAAAAAAAAAAATTTTTTTTTTTTTTCCCCCCCGACGTTGTAGCTTAAAATATTTCGCGTTTTAATCATTGTTAATAAGTGTATTATTTTGACCATATTGTATCATAATCGTATACATCTCGTTACAGACATCAGTGGAATACCTGACGTTCGCTGCGGTGTCCAAGCTCCTAGCCGCCGGCGCCACTTACCCCTATCAGGTGATACGCGCCCGGCTCCAAGACCAGCACAGGGCGTACCGCGGGGCGTGGCACTGCGTCACCGAGACGTGGAGGTACGAGCACATTCGCGGCTTCTACAAAGGCCTCACGCCGTATCTCCTCCATGTAACGCCCAACATTTGCCTCGTTATGCTAATTTGGGAGAAATTTACTAATAACGATTGATTCTGATGGGAAGAACGTACACTATTCTGTGGCCTCTCATATATGCCGTATCTGTATAACGTTTTGTACGCTTGGAGTGATGTGACAACTGGCACTTAATTAAAAAAAAAACAAAACTGTTTCAAATTTCAAGGTCTTCATCATTTCAAGTTTAACGGCCCGTTAACTTTTCTGCTGTTGATTTTAATCCATTTAATTGATTCATTAGTTTTGACTGCTGACTTTGTCACCGCGAGGTAAGCTTAGCGTTAAGTGGGTTTATTTAGAGTAAAAATTGCATTTGTAAATGTGGGGCCGTTAGCGTCATCTGAATTATTGTGTTTAGTTTATTTCTTATTAATTTATTATCTATGTAATTAGTTGTGACAGGTTTTGAATTTACAAATTGGTATTGTAATGTTCTATGGTTTAATGGTATGGTAAAAAATGTATCATTCATATTTTAGTCCCACAAAACTCAGGGGTACCTACTTTTAAACATTGACGAATTTAATTTACTTTAAACAAATGAAGTAACTAGATAAGTTAACATAATAAGACTTAACAGTGGGTTGTAAAACATATAACGTACTAGTTAAATTTTTAATTTATTTTAACTACGGCCCGACGTTTCGGACGCTTTCTATTCGCCGTAGTCACGGGGGAGGGGATTGAGGTCAACAATAATATAGATTATCGCGGTTTAAACCGTTAAAAGCGTCTGATAATGGCTAACTGTTGATAGAACGGGTTAAAAACTTCAGACGTTGAAATTTTTGTAAAAGTTGGTATCCCTGAATAAGTACTGATAAAATTGTTTGTGAAGCCTGTCTCACGACATATGTTGTGTTTGTTGATTTTTTCGATATAGACGTAATTTTGTGTATATATTAGTGTAATTGTTCCCATCAGATCGGTATAATTTTTATGTAAGCGACTCAGTGTTGCAATAATTAAGAATTAATTTTTTGTGATAATAGTACTTAGAATGCCCCTAATATGTTACTAGATACTGTAAAAGACATTTTCTTTCTTTTACAACGTTACATGTGTGGTGAGACGACGATAGGATCTTTGTTTAGCATAATTATGTTCATCTGTCATTTGAGAATTTTGAATATCATTAAAAAATAATTCTATCCACTTTACTTAATGATTAAATATACGTTCACTGTCGCCAATCTCGATTAGATAAATTTATCATTAATTTAAAACCAGTAGTTTATGAACTAATTTAGCTGTGTAGGTATTTCACACTTGCCAGTAAGAGGCAAAATTTTAGCTAAGTATTGGACACTACGGTATTTTCATGTCTATCTTATTTCATCCAAGTTAACAATTAAGTGACAATATTAAATTTAGAACGGTTTAATTATTTATTGTATACTCTTTGGTGAATTAGTCTTAACTTTGACTATTTCATTGTATTGTCGCTATTTCGACGATTTTGGACAGTCGCTTTGCAAAGTACTTTAGAAGTGGGATCAAAACAAATGATTCATTACATCACATGGTAAAAAGTCAGAAAGGCTTTGATGAAATGTGACACAAAAAAAATTTTAGTTAAAAGTAGTGTCGTTTTATATAAGTAAAAAATAATGATGTAGTTTATAGATGTCCCATAATAAGATATTCGAAGTACACTTACTGAGATGTGTGAAATAAAATCCAAATAATATCAGAATTTGATGCACATTTTTCATTAGTACGCGTTTATTGTTATTTCGGTGGCTGGCCACACTTATTGAAGCATATATTTTTATATTATGATCCCTTATTTTCAATGTTCTAACTCGCCTATTCAATTTGTGTAATCAATAAATGATAGCAAATTGACATAATTGTGCCGCTTGTTTTTATTTACCTAGCACACAATTCTTAATATAGTTGTATTTTAAAACGTGTACAACTCAAGGGAAATGCCCAGGCCACAAAAGCCACAAAGAATTTATAAAAGAATACAATGTTTATGTATTGTCTGTAATTTACACAATTTAACTGTAACACTTTTGACGATTTAAAACGTGTCATGTGTTAGTAACAGCATTTATAATTTATTTTAACTATGGCCCGACGGATGTTTGGCAGTAGCTTTGCACGTCTTTTAACACGTTAAAAGTGTATTCTTTATAAAAAAGATGAAAACTGTAATGTACTATGTAGTACTATGGATAGTGGGCATTACCCTTGGTTAATAATGCGTGTAAACATTTACACTTTTTAAAATGTCACGGTAAGTAATTTCTTGTGTTTGATACCTTTGAAGTATGCAGATAGTACATTTATAATGTTTTCCAGGCACGAGGGCTGGCGGGGTTTCTACAAAGGCCTGCAACCGAACCTCGTTCGAGTTATTCCTGCAACAATGATAACTTTCCTCACGTACGAGAACGTTTCGCATTATATGCTGAACCGACGGAAGGAGATTAAACTACCCTCGTAATTAGCTTATTAAGTTTTAGGTTATATTTTAATGACGCGATACCGGTCAACATGATGAGACAATTGCCTTTTATTATAACCCACCTAATACCTAACTATTATTATATTGTCCTTTCTGTCTTATTATCCCATCAGTCCTAGTTGGAATAGAGGGCAACCACAGAAGTCCTACATAAAGTCTTAAGATGCAATTTTAAGCCTATATATTGTTAGTAGGACTTTCATTGTAAAACCAAACAGCGGTTAGTTATAGTCACAATTATTGTATGTCATTTATGACAACTTACGACTAGAAAAATGTTGAAATTGAAGTGTCTGGGTTCGCTTCGCACACCTATTTTTATTTAAATAAGTTTAAGTTAAGAAGTTATTTAGATAATCTATGGTCAAACCTGTGTTGAATTGAATTTACTTGTAAGGTGTACACAAATTCACAGGATACGGCCAAAATTATTTGTAGGATACCATAGGAATGTATTGGGTCAAAATATTTCGTGATACTTAGATTTCTATGTAGAAAACATCGGAATACGAAAAGGCAAATTGTTATTCGGGCTCTTTCTTACTTTTATTATCTTATTTTTTTTTATAAATGTATGTTCTTCACATTTTAATTCGGTCACGTTTGTAAGGACGTATATTAGAGAAATTATTTGATTGGGTATTATTTTAAGTTCACACCATATTCATCATCACAATATTCAAATAGCACAATTTTATCTTTACAGTTTTACCCGGTTTAGTCGATTGCGTGCTATACATATCGTACTTGATCCAAGGTTTTATTATATTTTAGAGGATCAATAAAATCCCCAGGTTTTAACTAAATGGATGGCTGTGTTATTATTTGATTATGCTTTCATTTTCTTGAATAATATGTATGATTCTTTTGAATACGTGGAGATGAACATGCGTTAAATGTAGTTTTTAGAATTAATTTCGTTTTTGTTTGAATAAATTATGAGTAAAAATTGTGTTTTACTTTTATATTACGGCGTTACCGATTAAAACGGTTGAGGTTTTCTACTTGGTTCATTCAATGACGTATAGAGGATTTTAAAGTCTCGATCGTAAGGATAGATAAGGAAATGTTTAGAATGAATCGTCTTATGTCGCTTGCAGGTATTAGCATAAAAACGTGTTTGTGTAGACGCGTCCTTATCTTCCTCGCGTCCGGACGAGTGTGTCCGCGGCCCGGTTCCTCGCCCGCGGAAACCGCAGTTTTACCGCGACGACCGAAGACATGCCTACGTCAGAAGGTACCGTGAAAAATACGTAAAATTCAGTGATTAGTGCGTAATAATCGAAGAAAACCGTTACATTAATCGTCTACAATGGTAAGTTATAGTTTTTAGTGTCGATTCGTGCGCATAGATGGCGCTATAAGAAGTGTTGTTTCAATGCATTTTAAAGGACGCAGTTTCTTGTATACGTACTTCAAGTAGAAGATGCCTTTAGGCTTTAGGCTTTGAGGTTATAGGGGTTCAAGTAAACAAATGCGTTTTAGCACCGTCATTTTAGGTCACATTATGTAAACTTCTTTCTATAAATTACACTTATGACACCAATGTCTTATATAAATTACTTTAAAAACATGGTACAATTGAAATACTAATAACTGAGCAATTATATTTTTATCTATATCAGTGATATTGCTAAGAGCTAGTAAAGTTTTATAGCAAACCAGAATTTTATGAGCAAATATTGCTGAATTTTAGTACGTCTTTATGTTTTCTGTTGTCTCACAGTATAGAGATAAAACCTGTACATCTACTATTACTACGAGAGTATAATAACAGAAGGTAATGAGGTTAATTGAAACGATTAGTACAATCGACTAACAATGCACTGTCTCAAGTGCAGCACAACAGTCTAGAAGTAGCTAGTGTACTAACTAGTTAGTATATTCCGCCTCTAGCGTAGTATATATACCTATATACATAAGATACTAATGTTCCATAGTAGTTTTGTCAATGTTTTTTTTTATGTTTCAATCATTTTAACAATTTAGCATTACTTACTTATTTAAATAAAACACTTTAACGGTTTAAATGTGTACTACTCGCGTAAACTATAGACAGTATTTAATTACTTACTTATATTAATACAGATATCCTTACAGCTACCTGTTTTTTATTAGAGAAAAAATAACGCCAATCGATTTACAAAGGATTTACAATTAAAACATCTATAAAATTACCCAAGTGACAAGGTACCTCTCTGCTTTAAATATACTCTTACTTACTAATTAAGGTTATAGGTACACAAAACAACTTTTTACCGGTATTTATAACCGTATTTTTAACGGTTTATTTAATATTACTACGGCCTGACGTTTCTGGCCCCCGTGACCATAGCTGCAGCAAAGCATCCGAAATCCGTATGGTTGCTAATATGTTTCGAGTTTTAAACCGTTAAAAGTGTTTTATTTAAATATTTGCTACACACATAGGTACATTACTGACTTGCCTTTAAACTACATATTGTATTTGAGAGTCGGAAAGGAAAAATTGTTCAGGCTAAAATAAGTCAACTAAAACATAGTAATGTTTTATAAGATTCTTCTTAAGTCGTAAAACTACAAGAATTAATTGGTAGAACGACTAACTTCAGTTTGTGAAGTCAAAGAATATTGTTTATGTCTGGTAAAGAAAAACATCGTGAGGAAACCGGATTGTCACAGAACCAAAAATTGGATGACTTGTGCCACCTAACATACATACTACTAACATACATTTGGCTAGTATTAAGGTATATATTATGTTTACATGTAATGGAGATGTTTAAGTTATTAAAAATCTTATGACTTAAAGCTTTGATACGAAAGCCTTCATATTTTTATGATGACTTAGTACGGGGTCACTTGATAGTGTCTGAAATAAACCAGCCGCGTAACGTCTAAACACGTGCGCTGTCGACCTATTTTAGCTTTGGATATTCGGAAATTCACGGAGTGAAACCGAGATTATATTAAACGCGTCTGCTTTTGATGTGGACAGTGGTTCGTAGGACGGACGGAATTTCGATATTTCGTGCCACTTTTTTAATACCTTGATTTCCATACATAGCCCGACATTTTTTAGGAAAATTACAAATGATTAGAACAACGTTGGACCCGATGGGGATCGCACCCACGACCAGGGATTATTAACAAGTTAATAAGTACTAAACTATAGTTTACATATTCGTTTCACATTAATCAAACCGAGGTGTGCATTTTGTTTATACGAAATGACCCTGACACGTCAACTTAGCTGTTTATCTATAGAAAATGTGGAAAATAACTCAGTAGGCGTGTCATATAAGATTAATTCATTGGCTTCTCAAAGCACTTTGCATAAAATATAATATGAACTATAAATAATATAAAGTGATGTAATTTGTACACGTTCGTTCATTCAAATTGATATAACTTAGAAGATGCTTAGTTTAATTAATTATATTTTCTATTAATATGTTTAAACCTGTCTGTAAAATGTGTACCTTTAGCTTGTGGTTGAACTACCTATCGAAATTCCTTAGAATTAAAAAAAAATATTTTCTTTTATTAGAGTATTTATAGAGGAAGGCTATAAAACATCGCGCTGCGACTAATATGAGCGATGAAACAGCGGTAATTGTCGAAAATTATTTATGAATACGCTGCGAAATGATTTCCCTTTAAATTATTTAAAAAGGGTAAAAAGTTTATTTAATTTATAGAGTTCAACAGGAGGTTGGCAAAAACAATTTATGATGCTTAAAAGAACGATTCTCGCAGACGAAGTCGCTGGCACAGTTAGTGTCTATAAATCTAAAGCTGTGAAGAAGCCGTGTTTCGGGTTTAAAAAGTCCAAAGCAGAAATAGGTCGTCAACGTTTTTAGATTTTATAAGCTCGCTTATCTCACCTTTCATCAAGTCAACGTCATGTTTGTGTGTCAAAAATGTTCTCAAACATGTTTGGAACTATGGGCATTAATTCACAACCTTCTTCGAGATAAATCGAACTTGCTGTACTGGTCGAGCAGCGGCTGGTAATAGTTATATGAAAATTAATATCTGTCGCGTTTACGACAAAATTTAATACTACGAGAATGATCTTCGAATCCGGAAAACCTTGATCTTCTAATGCCATAACATGGCGACCAAAGAGGTATATTATCAAAGGTTTTATTTAAATTTCCATTGGCAAATTATTGGCGCGTTAAAAACGTTGTTCGTAAACTTCGTCATAGGTCTTAAAGTTCTGAATTATACTACTTAGCTTGAATTCCCGCGTATTATTTTTGAAAAGAACTATACATGCCTTCGCTGCAAGTAGGCATTGATGGACCTACGTATGTTTGCCTCGGCCTCGCCTCTTTTGCCGGCCTCTACAGATACAAAATTTGTTTTACAGTCCTGCTGAACTCAAGGTTGGGATTTTCCATGTAAGACAATAAGTTAAAAATCATACCAGTTTCAACAATAATAATTTAAAATATTTGCTTATTTTATAGTCTTTGAGTATGGTATTTGCAAATGTAGTTCTAATTTTAACTGAAACTGTGGGATATTTTTTTAGAACTAATAACTGTATAATTAACTATATATTAAAACAATTACCTATTTTATTTATATTTATTATTTATTAATTGATTTTTACCAACAATAAACACTTAAATATATAAAAAAATTATATAAAAAAATTTTTTACCAATCATAATTAATATACACAGCTTGAATGTTCCTCTACGCTCATTTTATAATATAAGCTGGTTAACTGATATCGTAAACAATTATACCAAAAGAGATTGGGATACTTGTAGGTTTATTTAACGTTATCTGAAAAGGATCATTAAACCATTTTTTTAAATTATAAAATAATCATGAATAAAGGTATTAATTTTGTTCTTCAGGCTAATAACGCCTTACAGTAACGTTTTGTGAGCAGTTAATAACTAAGATTTTAGCAAATTAGCTTTGCCCCATGTATCTATACGAGATAGATAAACTTTATTTATTATTGTTTTTTGTTTGGTTAGAGAATGTATTGAGGAAGGTTATAAAACGTATCGCTCTAGTCACAGCTATACTTTTTATATACCCATACGAGGGAAACTGCGGGAAATATTTCATTACCTAGAAAAAGTCAAGATATTAAAAAAATTTTGAAAGATTTCCTCTTTAAATCTTGTTAGTATATGTCTTCTTCAAGATCAACGACGAGACGCGGACTACGTCGTGGGTAACTGCTAACTTATAATGAGTTGAAAGGGGATTTCAAAAACAAAAATAGTTATTCTGTTAAGAAAGCAATTCCCGTACGGGTACAACGTCGCTAACTCAGCTAGTAATTAAATAATTTGTAATTATAAGAAATTTGGCTACTTATCATTTGATATCTGACTGTAAACTAGTCATAAATGCCTTATCAATATGAGTCTTCTAATTCTGATAACATGACAGGACTGGGTAATCAAGTGGTCACTAATTGTAGTGTACGGAGACCTCATTCCTTGCCTGCTATTTTGTATGAATATGTTAATACGTGGAGGACGCTTTATATTGTAGACCCATTTTTATATACGTTTTACTCCTGAGAAAATATAATTCAAGCAACCACTAGATGAGATTAGTATCATTGAATTCTTTTGATTCGATAACTTTATGTTAGTCGAATTACAAAGTATTGAAGCTCTGCATCAAATGTAGATACCAAATTCCTGTCTCTATCATATATTACCTGGTAAAGAGCCTGAACGGCTTATCCATGTAAGTACTTCGCTGCTTTCTGGACAGTTACAGTTATAACGAATAATTAATTCAGCCCAAAATCCGAAAGGGCACTTTTAAAAACTTTTCTTTTTTGTTTACGAGATTTTTTGTTAATTGGACTACTCCACAAATAACTAACTTGCTTGTTTACTGTTTAACTTAATTAATCATTATTTAGTCCTAAATTAATATAAAACAGTAGGTAAACTTAATAGAAATAGTTAGCACAGTATTTTGAGTTAGTTTTATGGAAAAGATTAAATCAATATTATTATAATGTAATTTTGAAGTTGGTAGAGGTCTTAAAATAAAACATCTATTTTTTATCAAACAAGGAATTATCAAAATCGGATTTAATTAAAGATTGCTGTAAAATTAAAATTAACATAAGCACTATCGAATAGAAGTTTAAAACGATACTCTACCTTCTACCTTTATTTTGTTGAGATAGTGACAATGACTGCTGCAAAATATCCAAAACTAGTTACCGAATTCATTCGGGATTAACCATTAAAAGTGATTAATTTAAAATACTTTTATTAAGTTAGGAGAATCCGAAAATTGACTGCCATAAAGCTGCCATAAGTATTGATTAATATTGAAGAAATCGAATCCACAAGTATTATTTACGTATTATGTACAATAGATAAGTGAACTCCTATAACGCACAATCTAGTCATTGAAGCAGGTCATTGGCCTCAATAATAAGAAATAAAGAATCCAGTTAATTCTCGCTTTCAATTAATTTCGAATGCATTGTTTTTAATTGATAATTTGACAAATGGATTCATTTGTTGGAGAAAGATCGTAACTAATGACGATTGAAGACACATTCTTAGCAGCCATTATCAATACGAGAGGGCAAATAATATGGTCCTCGAAGCCCAAAGATAAGAATTACTTGATTCCAGTCTGCTTCTTCGTTTAAACGCGAATTTTGTTTACCTTTGTCTGCGTTTTTGTAGTGTTCTACAGTTGTAAAATTATTTAGTGCACGTTTTTTAAGTTGTAAAGTGAGTTTAAGTGAATAATATTTAGTTATTATATTATATCTGATTATGCCAACTTCTAGGAATGGAAAGAGGGGTTTACAGGTTAGTATTATACGAGAGGCTTTTATAATGTTCGTAAATATGTAGTTTGTAATGTCCTATTGGTAACGGATGTAAGAAAGATAACCCCGAGTCTTTGACATTATTATTACTTATTAAAATAAAACTGGAATTTTCCGGTAACTATCAATCCATATTACTTGGTTCTTGTAAACTACATTCATATTTAAATTAAAAAACTTTTAACTCATATGAAATTTCTAATGGATATCATTGTGTGTGAATGTGTAGGTAATACTTATAAATGTGTATAGTAGTTAGTTTTAATAGCGTGATAATTTTTAGGCTTAATTATTTAAATTGAACACTTATGATGATTTAAAACCTGAAATGACTTAGTCAACTTATTTTTTACCAATCAAAGTTTCTAAAATCAGAGGGTTTTGTAGTATACATAGCCACTCTCTCAAGAACTTATAAGACAGAGTATGATAAAAACGAAATTATAGCTAAAAAAATTTTTTACCAATCATAATTAATATACACAGCTTGAATGTTCCTCTACGCTCATTTTATAATATAAGCTGGTTAACTGATTATCGTATTAGCATATTATACCAATAATAAGAGATTGGGATAATTGTAGGTTTATTTAACGTTATCTGATCAATCAATGAATCATTGAATACCATTTTTTTTAAATAAAATATCAACAAAATCGCTATCGTACAACAGAAAGGAGAATATAATTTCGGTATAAGTGGAACGAAGATAGATGCACTTCTTATCAAATTCGACAGGGCCCCAGGTCCATTGATAAGTGATACCTGCTTTAGTCCTGATAAAATACAAACGTAATTTCAATACGTAGTTTAATCGAAACATATTTTATTTATTAAGGGAACTTTTATAACGAAGGAAACTTGAAAGGTGAAAAGTGTAAGTGATAACAGGATTGTTGGAAAATCGGATCCGACGAAATGATGGCTGAGGAGGCCTTTGAAGCACAGGTCAATGGCCGCTTGACAGTAAGTTAATTAAAAAAAATATTATTATGGACACATAGTTGGGTTGTTTTTATTAAGATATACAGATTTTATAAGCAAAGGGCTGAGAGGTGTACTGTACATAAAAATCGGTTTAAATTCAAGGATAAAATTGTAGTTAAAATAAAAAGAAACGTCGTTTTTACGATACTTTGTCTTTTTAGTTTTTAAGAGTGTCCATTATTGATGCAAAACAATTGTATAACTCACGTATTTCTTAATTATATAAGAGCAGATTTCGAAGAAATCGAAGCTACAAGTATTATTACGTATTTTACGTACGCAATCTGTATCCATACATTACAGTCAATCGTCATTTATCCGAATGTATAGTAAGGAAACTGGACTCGATTCGGATAATCGAAAATTCGGTTAACAGGATGTAGATTGGTAATTAAGGAAACCGAATTATTAATACAATCTATACTTAAAATTTGTTTGTTTGACGCGATAATCTCAGGATCCGTACGAAACGGTTCGTGATACCCAAAAGAATCTCTATAAAGAAATGATTCCTCTTTATATGATCTAACAAAATGTCCGCGACACTTTCTGTCTATCATTAAAGATCAACTTGCGGGAACAACGGGTTAAATTTATAGAGTTGAACAGGAGGTTTGCAGAAACAAATTTTGATGACCAAAATAACTATTCGCGGAAGTAGTCGCGGACACAGCTTATGAATTATATTAAGTTTAAGATAAACAGTACAAAACAGAGTAGTATAAGTAGTGTTGTGAACCTTTATTGCGTACGTTCTACCATGCTTGTACATGTGTGTTACACGGCAATTGTAACTCATAACTCGAATTCTTGCTTCCGTTTATACCAATTCGGATAATTGGAGATTCGGTTAATCGACATTCGGATTCGATGTTCTATTGTATCTTATTGTCGTATTTAAACATAATAACAGAAATTATTTATCTAAGTACGAACGTGACGACAAACTCGTAACACGCAACAAACTAGGTGGTATTTATTCAATGTTTATTATTAGATAATATTTAGAACTATTTCGATAAAGCGATAATGCGTTTGTGTCTACAATTACAATAATCAAATTTTAAATAACTAACTTTTGGTCTAAGTTTTCAAGTAGGATATATTTATTAGATCGAGAAATAGTCTTGGTTTATTATTTCAAGTACCAGTTCTAAGTTTAGATAACTTTATTGTCACTAATATAATAGTGGTAGTCGTGAGAACCCATTAACCTACACTGGAGCAGCTCGGTGGGCTTATTTTACACCCTCTCTTCTTGAAAAGTGACCAGTGTCCAGCTGTGTAACATCAATATGTTAAAACGTATATAGTGAAAAGTAGGAATACCGAAATTTTCGTTCGCGTCACGAACCGCCATCCACCGATGAAAAAACACGCGTTTCGATTTCAGTTTGCGGATTTCTGAATATGCTTAGCGAAAATAGATCGACAGCACATCCTATTGTGATGTTATATACGTATTCATATGCATCAAGTGAACCTCGTGCTGTTCTCTATCATAAAAAAGTATGAAGTTTAATTGCGCTATTAGTAACGTTAGAAATACAGTTTTCGTATTAACACACTGAATTAAAACACAAATGTATATATAACAAGTTTAAGGCCAGATTAATTTACAGTAAGTAAAACATTAAGTATGTTTTGTTCGATCGATAATTATTGGCCTAAATTTATAATTATCCTCAGATTTGTAGAATACAAATTAAACATTGCTTTTCAGTACTGAGACATACAAGGTGCAAACAAGATGAGAACGATTCGATATATTTTTATTTCCTCATAAATAAACAATATTCTTTTTTGTAGGTATCGAATGTTTTTTTGATTTTCTCGTTTAATTTTCGAATACAGTACATTTTTTTTTAAGTTTAAATTAAGTAGGGACTGTAAATGCGAATGAAAGACAATTAATGAAACATTTGTAACTGTTTTAAACGTGATGAGATAGTTAAAAACATCGCAATTTTTGAATGCTGAAATGCGGCTATTGTTACCTATTATTGAATTTCTTAATGAATGAATATATAAATATACATGATTTTTTTAACATTTACGAACCGCCGAAAAGGGAAACAGCATATCTGTTATAGGGCAATAACATAAACAAAAAAAACATATAATAGTGCAGGAATATTTAATCTAAGGACTTTATTTTGTGAAATTCAACGAGGTTATTGATGTGTCGTTATAGTAATAGCTATGATAATACCCAAAATAGTCTTAAACGAGGTCTAATGGGCCGATATTGGTACTTCCTGTAATTGTATCGTATCGGTTTACTAAACTGAATAGGTGTGAACATAAAGGATAAAAAACGGTGACAAAAAGCGCATACTTATTAGGTATTTTAATTAAATCTAATTTACGTAGTTTGTCTTTTAAGCGAACATGATTTTTATAGCACACAGTGGAAATGATAACGGGTAGTATTTACGAAAAATTTCAAATTAAGAAGCTTTCTGATCTTCTTCTTCTTACTGGGTCCAATATATTTCAAAAAATCATTTTATGAATTCCCTGGAATACCTGGACCAAAGACCCGATATAGAGATAGCATCTCGTTTAGATGTTATCTGAGTGGGATACATCAGCTCTGCCACTGAAAGATAAGATTATAAATTCTAATAGTTACCTACCTTAATCGATCAATAAAGGAAACTAGTACTAACAACGCGAGTAAAACCTTAATTCAAATCAAGTCGAGAATTATTTCACCATATTATATTAAAGTTTGTAATAACGGTGACGATTATAAATACCTTATTTATCGTTAATAGTTATTCGATATTTTTATTCTAAATTTTTAAACCTTAAAGTTACAGTTAATAGGGGTTTATTTTATTAATTTTTCATTTATTTTGGTCAAACGCTATTCGCATAATCCACTAGAATCGGCGGATTTATAATTATATGTTCAGAAGTGTAATTTATCTTTTTTTTGTCTTTATTATAGTGACGGGTTCTTTGATCTAATAATTGTAGCAATGGTTGACTAATAATCAACGGATCATTGATTCGATCCCCACCGGGTCTTACGTGTACGTATAAATTTTCTGAACTCCGTTTGGAAATCTGTAAATTAAATGGATAATAGGAATATCGAAAATTTCGTTTAAGTCACGAACCACCATTGGCAGATAAAAAGACCGTGTAGCTTTATTGCATTTCGGTTTTAATCTGTGGATTGGATTTCCGAATACCAAAAGCCAAAATAGGTAGACAACACATCGTGTTTGATGTTACGGATAGGGTATCTTTCAAGTGATCATCACTATTATATAAGGAATATAGTTTACGCGAGTAGTACGCATTTAAATAAAACACTTTAAGTCTCCCCGTGACCACGGCTCCTGCAAAGCATCCGAAACGTCGGGCCGAAGTTAAAAATCATTTTCAAATAAGTTTAACTAATATATCGCGTTTTAAACCGTTAAAGTGTTTTATTTACATCAATATTTGTTTTAAAATTTAAAATTACCTATGTGAATACTTGTAACAAATATATGTACATATAGTGAGTGAATAGTTTTTGTAATGTTTTGTTTGATAGACTCGCTCTTGCATGGAGCGTCGGGCGGGGTCGATATCAAATCTACACAGGTTGTATGGTTTCTTCGCCCGGAGTCCGTAGAAATGCCACCACGTAACCGAGAATGGTTCATCAACTCATAATCATAGGTCAACAAGCAGTAAGGAGCGCGGGCTAATTAGTAATTAGCCGTTTGGATTTTCGTCATCTAACTATTCGGGCGCGAAAAGAATTGAGTCACTTTTTTGGCTTCGGATCACCTTGTATCCGGTATACCTATTTGGGTATTTAAACTTGATACAATTAGCTCACTAAACATTATCGGTTTTAGTGTTCGAAGTAGCCTGTTCTAGCTAGATCGTTTCTGCTAACAAAGACCATTTATGTATTACGTCCACTGGATGTCTGTGTACAACTGCGTAATGTGTAGAATGTATATTAAGGTAAAGCCTTTAACTCTATTTAAAAGTCGCGTAATTGTCTAATGCCGCCGTCTTATCCCTCGTATACTTAAGAGTTATAACTGATCACTTATTCAATTATGAACTGTAAACAGACCGGTAATCTAATAGAAGGTCGCGGATGCACCGGCGAATAGCGACGTCGACACATATGACACTTATCCTAAAAGCCTCAGGGTGGGTTTATGCGAGGCTCGCGTCGACAGGAGCAAGGTTGGTCGCGGGCGGTCTGCGGAAGGTCCGGCAGTAGGTCCGGCGCGCTCAGGCCGGCGCCATGCGGGAAGACGAGCCGCTCCTCTGCCCCGCGCCCAGTCCCGTCCGGAAACCCTCTCGCCTCAAGCGCACGCTGCGGACGCTCAGCTCGCCGTTCCGCTCCGGCTCGCCCTTCCACATCGCGTCGCTCAAGCGAACTGGTTCCGCTAAATCCTCAGTGTCCGACGGCGAGATCGCACGCGACGAACGCACGATGCGTAAGAAGAACAAGAAAATACGCGCCGACGTGCCCGCGTCCACTTCCCGCAGCAGCGATAGCTCGCCGGTCGTGAAGAAAAAAGAAAGTAAAAAACTAATTCACATCGGATCGACTCGCTCCGAGAGCGCCGATCTATCGCGTTCCGAAACCGAACCCGAACCGCAAACCTCAAATATTGTCGCGCAAATCACAACAAACTATGAACGCTTTCCCGAAACGCCGACGGAGCCAATCCTACCCAACGACGAGCAGTCGTTCGAGGCCCTGTTGGAACAAATTACGCAGAGCAAAGAACAATCGTCCGGGGCCCCGAAGGAGAAAACGCTAGAAAATAACGACGAATCTTTTGAAACTTTAATGAAGGAAATTACACAAAATAATGAAGAATTATCCGAAACTCAAGTCGAACAGATAATACACAATATTGAACCGCCGTCGTCCACTGAAATGGAACCGGACCCTGAACCGGAGGATATCAAGCGTTCTTCCGAAATCGAGTTGCAGGTCGAATTACCGGAAAACGTGACACCAGAGCAGATATTCAGCCCCATCGCAGTGGAACATCCGGTGGCGACTCGGGCGTTCACGAAAGCCGCTTGGAAGAAACGCGCGCAAGTGACCGAAATTCAGAAGCCGATCGAGGAACCCAGCCCGGAGGGAACGATGAAGCGGCGCATCGCGTTCGTGTCGCAGTTCTCGATGTACCAGACGGAAGACCACGACGATGACGACGACGACGAAGAGGGGAACACGCACGAGGTGGGGTCGCTGGAGGAAGCGGTGGCGCTGGCCCGCGAGCGGCTGGCCGGCGCGTCCCCGCCGCATTCGCGCGACAACGTCGAAGCCGAAGAGAAGGGATACGCGGACGCGAGCATGCCGGCGTACGGAGACCTCATCGAGCCCGAGAACAAGGCTGGGAGCGACGGACCGGTGAGTGTTTGCGCTCGACTCGAACCGCGAATCGCGTCAGTGGGTGAAGGCGTATCGTGCGATGCGCGCGCGCCATGACCTTCGAGGAGGCGGCTGACGAGTGCTACCTGACGGTGTGCGACTGCTGCGGCTTCAGCGCTGAGACGTCGCTCTTGTACCCCGTACGTTTCATTTCACGATAGTTTACAGCGGGACTGCCGCGATGCCCTCCGTGAGTACACAAGCTTCTCCGCCCGTGTGCTAAGCTTCATTTTGCAAAACCGCGCTCTATTCGTATTCGTATTCGTAATTTCCATTTATTTATTCAAGTGCGCCGCACTATTCGGCTTTTATGTGTTTTTATCGATACTCAATAAACAATAAATATTCTCAATTAATATCTCAAGACGTCCTTAATAGATGGAAGATAATTTTTTGCTGTCCGTTACTGCGGCTTATGGATTATTTATTCTTCCGTTTTTTTTTATAAAGTCATATAGAAGTGGCTAATTTAATAACCTGTCTATTACACCTACTGCTAAAAGCAACTTATAGTTAATTAATTGATTAGGAACAGTCTTAAATTCCTTTTCGATGATTCTTCTAGAACCTTCGTTATCACATCTAGACATGCAAGTGTTTCACAATTGCACATCTTAACTCTCGGTATCTCATTAAGTAAATAAAAACTGCAAAGATAAATGCCTTTCTCGTTTCATATAGGGATTTACTAATCCTATTAGTCTAAGTATTGTCTATACTCCAATGTAATACTCATTAGAAGCTTATAAGACTAAAAATATAGAAAATGGACGACCGCCTTCTCTGTTAAATAGTTATATAGGACTAACAGATAAATCAAAAAGCAATATTTATTTCTGTAAATACGGCCATTTAAAAACGCTTCATTATTAATAAAAAAAACGATTTACATTTTTTAAGCAAAGAAAAGGTATCAACAATTCTAACCATGTAACTTCGTGTTAAATAGAAGAAGAAGCGAGTAGTTTTTTATATGCTAGTAACACTTTCATTATTTAAATTTAGTAGTGATTAACTTAAGAAAAAATCTTTACCAGCATGATCAATAAGGTTTTAGTATCGAAATCGTGATGCAAGATTATCAATTATTGTATTAATTTCCATGTATATGTACATGTGTATGTAGTAGAGAACAGATGACGTAGCAGACGTTTTGACATTAGGGACACCCTCCATCTTCAGTCCTTATGAGACCACGGCTCCTGGCAAACAATCCAAAACATCAGCCCTAGTTCACATAATATGTCACTTCTGGTCCAAATATTTTATAGATAGGCTAGTCGATGGAGCGTTCGTTTCTTCTCATTAAATTAATGTGAGAAGTTAATTTATAATTTTCAATAAACACATTCACTTTGAGCCTTCGTCGTAAATTCTTCTGTATCAATGACAGGCTCTAGGCACTGAGGCGTACATGTAATTCAAACCATGAACTCATGTTACACCGCTACATTGGTTTTGCAATCACCTTTGGGATTATTAGAAGCCTTCAAACATGATACCGCGTCTTTCCTTTGAAGCCAGGACCGTGGTGGGACGCCGTAACAAATGAATGTTGATAATAATAGCTTTTCCAGTGGTTTATACCATTTGAAACTTGGCGTTGTTAATTTGCAAGGATATTTGGATAGGGTGAGTCTTCTAATGTAATGTAATGTAAAATGTTAATACATTTCTTTTTTATAGTGTTTTTTTAGTATTTAAGTGTCTTATTTTGGTTTATTTAATTGTTGAAATTTAACGTCTGTAGTCTAGAACTAACGCTAGTAGCACACATTGAAATAAAACACTTCTTACGATTTAAAACGCGAATTTGAATTTGATATATATTAGTAGAGAACAGATGACGTAGCAGACGTTTTGACATTAGGGACACCCTCCATCTTCAGTCCTTATGAGACCACGGCTACTGGCGAACCATCCAAAACATCAGCCCTAGTTCACATAAACCATTTAAATATTCCCAAAATTTGCGTTTATATTATGTTCTTCTACTAAATAAGCTAACGTGTATTATATACATATATTCCTTTTTAACTTTAATTCAATTTGCCGATTCCAAACGTTATTGTTTGTTTGAAAACAGCGTTCAAGTGGTTCCAGTTTACCAACACATGTATTCCTTTACAAGGGAAAGTAACCATGAATAAATAATAAACAAATAAGATAGCGTACCCATTACAGCCAACGACAACTGCAAGTGACAAATACTTCACACCTTATCAATGTCCGATAAGAAGTTTTACGTCGAAGCATTTAAATAAGCGACAATCGATATTATTGATAGTTGTCCACTTGTACTCTCTAACGATTAGACTTACGTTATAAATGAACCTCAAATAATCAAACAGAAATTGATATGTACTTAGCCTTCGATATAGTGAGCTTCGAAGTCGATTGGCTTTACTTTTGTGTTTCTTGACGAACGGGTCGGAAGTGATTAGAAATAAGTTATGTCGCCGAAGCAGATTAAAAGTGTAAGTTTTTATATTGATTCATATTTGATGAAGCATTGAAGATTATAAACATTTTAGAAGCAAAGGTAGCAATCATGTTTAAATGCAATAATGCATATATTAACTTTAAATTCTCGACCTAAAAATATATGAAATGTCACTATCAAGTCGAGTAGATTGTTTTGTAAAACCGGTATATATGATTCGCACGTGAAAAATTCTTAAGATTCTTGTTTTACGATACGAATACGATCACTTCACGATCGTATTGAAATAGATATTAACGCATTTTAAACGATAAAATTGATCGTTGCGTATGCGTAACCCAACCTAAATAAAACATATATGACGGTTTAAAACACACTAAATCCGTTGGTGCCTGACAAACATCAATATAGTAAACTTAAAGATGAATTGAAATTTCATATATTTAATTTTTAGTGCAATAGTAGCAGTGAATTCCCGTTTACCAACTTAAGGCATGGGGCGAACACATTTCTGTGTCCGTTTCACTGATCGGTTATTATACACGCAAGTAGTTGTGATTTCTGTGCCCCATCCGACCATAAAATATATTGTTTACCCGGGATTCAAACTCAGGACCTCTCGCTTAACATAATGCTAGACAACATGTTTACCCATTTAGCTACAAAGGCGGCCTTCAATTAGAATGGCACGTAGTAATTAGAACAAACTAGTAGGTACTTATCTAATGAAACTATCATAAACTCATCGAAATAGCATTTTTACTTAAGTTCATTTATTTTTATCTAATTAACAAATAACGTTACGATTCCAGTTTTTTAATGTCGATTTACGTAAGTTACGAATTCCTCTGACTTGATAAAAGGCCAAAGTTCGTCTTAGGCATTCCGACTCTAAAGATCTTTCTTCAAAGAAGCTATGTCTCCTAACAGTACTTCTTAAGTTGGTAGCGTTGGTCTTTGAACTCTTTGTCAAATGACATTGATGGTTTGTTAGTTCTTACAGTTTAAATACCTAATGCAATCCAATATTACACATAGGGGACACTGAAAGCATTCATTCGTTGGTAAAAAAAAATATGGCGGTTCCAACTCAAATATCTATAGTAATAATCTTATATAAATAATGTTATTTTTGAAAACACTGTGTATTTTGTTCCATGCAATACTTTTGGAACTTCAATTCCTATTATTATATTAATTTTCAGCGGTCGTATATAAGTTTTTTTTAATATTAACGTTTGCGCGTAAAACTCTTTTGGAATTTTAAGGGTCACACATTTCAATGTTTTAATTTTCAGGAGCTTGGCTGATGATACGTTTTTCTTATAATTAGATTTCATTTTAAATAATAGGTAGGTTATATTGGAATCTAAATTTGGTTTTCACCTATTAATTGCCAGTGCAGTTCAGCTTTCTTTCCTCATAGGAAAGAGAGTAGAGTTTTGTTTTGAATACGCTATTGTATTTGACATT
This sequence comes from Leptosia nina, assembly GCA_963661955.1. Classification (NCBI taxonomy): domain Eukaryota; kingdom Metazoa; phylum Arthropoda; class Insecta; order Lepidoptera; family Pieridae; genus Leptosia; species Leptosia nina. Next base: position 10,657,522 of record CAVLEF010000005.1, on the reverse strand, counting down.
AAAGAAAGGCACAGAAGTTTGTATTCTTGAATACAGAACCTTGTAATCTACAGACCTCATGACTGTACAACAATAAATGCGTTCAAAACTCAATAACGATCATTTCTTCTTACAGTCTCATGCCACATCCAGCGCAGAACGGCGGGAGCATCTCTACAAGATCCTAGTCATCGGCGAGCTGGGTACTGGCAAGACGTCCATCATCAAGCGATATGTCCACCAGTTCTTCAGTCAGCACTACAGAGCTACCATCGGCGTAGACTTTGCACTTAAAGTACTCAATTGGGACGCAAATACGATAATCCGTTTGCAGTTATGGGATATAGCAGGTAACTTTACAAATACCTTCTGTACCTTTCCTGGATAATCAAAAGCCAAAATAGGCCTACAGCACATCTAGTGAGATGACTGGAGTATTCTTCCATGAAGTGAACCCCGTGCTTGTCTGTCTACCGATATTTGTTTTTCATCTATGGCCGATATTTTGGGCGTTAATAAATTAAACCGTTAAATATGAACGCACGAAGGCACGATCCTCAGCGTATATGTTGCGCCATATTTTCGTATCATGTTAAAACACGACTAAGCGGAGACTAAAGCCTATCTCTTATATTCTTATATGCATCTCGTATTGATTCCAGCATACGCTATAATATTATAGCCTAGTCTTTGGACTTTTTATAACATAATTTTCAGCTATTATATTCCTAATATATTTAGATCATAGATAATATTACAAAGATGCAACATAAACCTGTTCTTAAGGTCATTTTAGCCAATTTACGCACGTCTCGAATTTCGATTTTGTTGTTGTCGCTACATTAACAAGGTCTGTAATAAATTTTAAAATTATATCGTCTTATCCAGATGTAGGATAATAATATATAAACTACTGGGTAATTATTGAATTTACTAACAGTTTAAATAAAACATTTTCACGGTTCAAAACGCGATAGCTTCCAGTAACCACGGCTGCTGCAAAGCATCTGAAACGTCGGGCCGTCGTTAAAATACTTTCCAGATAAGTTTAACTAATATATATCATGTTTTAAACCATTAAAGTGTTTTATTTAAATGTGTATACTCGCGTAAACTACTAACTAATTTACTGGCAGTTGCTCAGACGTCTGTGCCCTGTCTGACCTATTTTTTTCTCTCTTGTCAGTATCTGCTCTGTATCAATACGCTTATGTAATATTATTGTATGCTACATTTACAGGTACCATTGCACATACGCACGTTATGCAATACATAAGCAGTTAATGTACGTTTTAAAATAGACAAAGCAGTTTATTTATTTACATGTGGAGTTACAATATTGTTAATGTAAGCCGTAACCTTTACGAGCAGCATACGTTGCGGGTAATTGCAAATTTTGTTTAATTTAAATTAATTTGTGTAAAATATACAGCTATAAAACATTGCGCAGTGACTCATAAGAGCGAAGAATTAGCGGGAAATCTGTTGTTTTTCCGATGCGTACGCTGCGAAAACCTTTTTAATGATCTATAAACATTTTCGCGAATATTAACTTGCAAGAGAGACGGGACGCGTCCGATGACGACGTCTATTAGCAGTTTATATTTATAAAGATGAAGAGGAAGTTTGCAAAAAGAAATTTACATTCCGAAAATAACATTTTAGGCGGACGAAGTCGCTGTCACAGCTAGTGACGTATAAAACGTTACTATTTTTTTTATTTATTTTTTATTATTCAGGACATAATCAATTATTATCAAAGCAAATACTTTATTCTAAGCAACTAATAAAACAAAATAAAAAATGTCAGTTTATTTATGTCATGTTTTGAAACGCAAAAGAGAAGTTAATTTGAGAATAAAATAAATATATTATTTAGTATGGATGAGATGGGTTACGCGTTCGCTTGGATTTTTATGATTTTAATTATCATATACTGTGTTCTGTTCCTATCTTTACCTATCATGGTGCCATACTAGTTCAGGTAAAAAACATAGCTCTACAGAAAACATAGTTCATTGCTTAACTGTATAAAGGTAAGTGTAACACCCCAGTCGTATAACAACATAACAAGATGCGTTGTCGGCCTATTTCTTAGGATATAATGCTTAATGACCCGGGGTCATATTAATAATGAACTTAATAATTTCTGTCGGGCAAGGTATAGAAGTTTAATTATTAATGTTTTCTATTACAAGTATTACGACCCGACGACTTCGGTGCTTATAATTTAAATTAAATTCGAAAAGTCTGATTTCTGAACAAAAACGAGAAACGAATTAGGTACTTTTATTAAAGTACATGGTACCTGGGCTCGAATCCCGGGTCATAAATGTATTGTTTCGGTCGGAAGGGACATAGATGTTTTATCGGCTGCCTGTAAAAGAAATCTAGACAGAATATAGAATATAAAAAATATTATAACGAGGCATTTCGACGAAGCGTGCTTATATTCAGTGACAATTGATATTTCGATGCGAGTTTTCTTACTTTTTCAATAAATAATATCACGCTAGCATTATGCGAGGCTGAGCAGACACGCAGACTATCAATCACTATGTTAGTTACCTATTTGCCTAGCTAGGTATTTGCAATTTTAAATGTGCGTTAATGCTAGTTAATTTGCTTAATAATTCAACTTTTTCTCGTAACAAACTCTCTAGGAAATCTAGGTCTCTAGGCACGCGTAAAAATTATTTGTAGTAGTATATTATAATTCGCTTTTGTAGCTTCTAAACGCGTGGGCCTAACTTCGAATTCCAGGTAAATGTCAAGAACTTAATCATAGTAGTCTAACTTCTAAAACACTAAAACCTTAAGTATTGTCCGGAGGACGCGAATAGTACACATTAAAAAAAATATCGAGTTAAAACGGAAAATGTATTATTATGTACGTTTTGAATGCAAGTTTTATATTTTGCGTTTTAAACTGTTAAATTTGTTTTTTGATACATTTCTCGATTTAAAATACAATATCCCTGTTGTGAATTCTCTTCTAGGCCAAGAGCGTTTCGGCAACATGACGAGGGTGTATTACAAGGAGGCAGTTGGCGCGTTCATCGTGTTCGATGTCTCGAGAGTGGCCACTTTCGACGCGGTCGTCAAGTGGAAGAATGATCTGGATACGAAGGTTCAGTTGCCCGACGGATCCCCCATACCGTGCATTCTACTTGCAAATAAGGTATGGTTTTCATCTATTTAATGATCTTCTTAGATTCGTTCGTTCTTGCCAGTTAATCTAAAAACATAGACATACTGTCGCAGACTTTTTAAGAATTATTCTTTCACATTCTAAAGCCTTCCGCGATATAAGGTCCAACAAACCTTTTTTTTTTTATTTGAACCAGTAGTTCTTAAGGTAAGCGCGTTCGAACTAATTCTTCGGCTTTATAATATTAGTTCAGCTGTACAACCTTTTTAAACACGGTATATAGTTTACGCGAGTAGTACGCATTTAAATAAAACACTTTAACGGTTTAAAACGCGATATATTAGTTAAACTAATTTGAAAATGATTTTTAACTTCGGCCCGAGGTTTCGTATGCTTTGCAGCAGCCGTGGTCACAGGGAGATTGACTGGAGCATCCGAAAACGTCGGGCCGAAGTTAAAAATCATTTTCAAATAAGTTTAACTAGTATATCGCGTTTTAAACCGTTTACGTGTTTTATTTACACCTTTTTAAACCAAGAAAACCACTTTAGTTCGTTAGTTTTAGCTCAAAGCTCAAAATTCAAAGCGACTGTATACTTTTGTCTCAATTCTAATGACTAACACTTACCTAGTGACTTATGACTTATGTCATATTGTGTGTACTTTATGACACAACCAACAACGTGATTACATTAGAATAGATAAATGATCTGATAAATAAATTACGATTATTATTAACTTTTATATGTGAAAACGTAAGCTTAAGATTTTCACGATGTACCGTAACTCAATAATTATACATTACTTTCTGCTTGGTTTCTATACTTTTTTGTTGTCTTTAACGCATTTTGCATCTTAATTTGTTCATTAGTGAATATTTGTGCCAAGTAGTGTGATCACTTGGTTCAATGGTTTTATATTACCTAGCAATGCATTGAACTCTACAATTAATCACATACGGACACATAAGTGTATCCGCTCCTACTGTACCGCTGTATGTAGTTGGTAGTCTTAATAGTTGTAGTAAATTTGATTTTTATTGTTACAGTGTGACCAGCAAAAGGAAGGAATAGTGAATTCACCGGCGAAAATGGACGAGTACTGCCGGGAGAAAGGCTTCGCGGGATGGTTTGAGACGTCCGCCAAAGAAAATATTAATATCGAAGAAGCTGCTAGATCTTTAGTAAATAAGGTGCGTTATATCCCTTATTCGTTATATTGTTAATATTTAGATGTTTTGAATGTTCTTTTTTTTGATTTTTCTAAGTTTGGCGAAACATGCGCCTGCGCACGATGACGCTCCTAATAGAACAGATTTTTAAATTGATTCATATAAAACACATGATTCCAGTATTATTAAATTATAATTCATTGTGGCTGTAGATTACCTCATTTCTCAGCAATTTAAAAATTGATATTATTCTGCATATTCTAGTTTTATTTATATCGATGCTAAAAATTTAAATAAATTTTATGACACCTCAGTTCGCGAACATAATCCGTTGAATTGCATTATTGTTTTCATTAACATAAATGAAAGATTGAGACATTAGATAAATAGATAGGCACAATAAAGACGTACCGGAATTTGAATTTTTAATATTTGACTCGTAAAAAATAACAACAATGGAAAACAAGAGAAAAACAAAATTTATACATTTTATAATAATATCAAACAGACACATAAAATATTAAATGAAATATCTATAAATGTATATTTCTCTTCGAATTTCATAATATTGTGTAACATTATAACGACGTTAAAACAAACAAACCGGAATATAATTCGTAGCTAGTTATGGTAGGAAGCTATAAAAAAATGCAGTCCGGTTTTAAATCGACGAGCCTCCGTAGTTTAAGAGCTGGTGAGTCATTTATTTAATAACTTACGTTCAATAAAAAACCAATAAGTTAAATTATGTCATAAATAAAACCATGAAAAAGTTAGGACGCTAATTATATCTATTTAGGTCTATCTTTTAAGTACTGTCTAAACTACATTTACGCGAGTAGAACATACTTTCGGTTTAAAACGCGAAAAATATCAGTTAAATAATTTGTAAATAAATTTTTTTTTATCGTGTTTTAAACCGTTAAGTTTTATATTTAAATATCATTTCATTTTAATCGTGTTTAAAGCCCTTAAAAGTAATTTTATTTAATTAATAAAAATAAATATATAAAACGTAAACTATACGTATAATGTCAAATGTACGTTATCTTCTTAAGTTTAAATTCGTTATCTTTCGTTGAAATCAATTGATGTTATTATTCTGTTTATATATTAATTTATTTTACAAATTTCAAAGATCTCTTACGCTAGACACGGTATTAATGAGTGAATAATTTATGAATCTTTTCTGCTAATATAAAAAAGCTTTTAATAAAATAGCTTATCTCGGTATCTTCGACTGTAATAGATAGATAGCTCTGCTAAGTCGATCAGACTTTTACGAAAGGTGTTGCTGGAATTCTAAGATTAACATTTACAAAAACCAAAAAAGAAAGCGTTAATTTCTTATCGGTGGATCGCGTCCACGGTCAGATGACATTTTGACAGCTCCCATAATGAGATTTAATGGAAATGCTGATTTACATAAAACACTGTTAACGGTTTAAACGCGAAATATATTAAATTGTGGTAAGGCTTTCACGGCCATAGTTCTTTAACATATCATCGTTTTTCGGGCTGTTCGGCCGACGTGAGCGAGAAGAGGTTCTCGACGTTTTGCCATCACGAAGTTGCATCTTCGAGCAATCGAGGTGTAAACATCTCCTGATGATGCCGTCTCTTCTCGCTCACGTCGGCCGAACAGCCCGAAAAACAATGATATGCGAAATATATTAGTTGATTTTTCAGCAGATGTGTATTTAAAAGCATTCGAAACGTCGAAGTGTAGTAAAATTAAATTGAAAATATATTAACTAATACATTTCGCGTTTTAAACCGTTAAAAGAGTTTTATAAAAATCTGCACTACTTACGTAAACTACGGGAAATACTTATTGCTGATGCGTAATATGTGATTACTAAGGATGGATAAATCTACGATACAACTATCGTAGATTTATCCATTACTAGCTGTGTTAGCGACTTTCTGGGCATCCAAATTTGTTTCTGCAAACCTCTTTATCTTTATAAATTTAAACTATTACCCACGACGTTGGTCGGTCTAGTCCTTCTTCTAAGTTAATGTTCAAAGATATAAGATAAAATATCGCGGACATTTTTTAGATCATTAAAACCTTCCAGAAATATCTAACCAACATAAAAATACTTGTTCAATTCGTACCAGTAGTTCCTGAGCCATCCATTAACGCGTTCAAACAAACATACAAACTCTTGCTTAGCTTTATATATTAGTAAAGATTTATCAATGATTACCCACATATTTATGCCATAAATCACTTTCCAGATACTTCTAAACGACAAACTTCTTCAGAACAACGACAAGGACGGCGAGAGGATCGCTCTTGATCACAAGATAGCGAACGGCGAGAACAGTCGAGATCCCGGCGGGAACAAATCGTGCGCATGCTGACCGCATACATACAAAATGCAACCTTATTGTGTAACTAATCTTATTAAGAATTTAGCTTTGTTTAACTTCTGTACCCTGCTCGACTGAAACAATCTATTGTTTCCCCGGAAGTCGAACAGAGAACCTCTCCCAACGCAAACTGTTAATGCATTGTTGTGCATTTGGCTACGAAGGCGGTCAATAATCAATCAATATATCTTGATACAAATAAAAAACGGATAATACAAATGGTTCTTTAACATTTATCATGAAGATGCTTTGGAAAAAAAATCTGTGGTTTTGAGATGTGGAAGAAACATAGGTTTTTTGTCAAACGTAAATAGAAAACCACGCTGATAATTCTAGTTACACAAACAATGTTGTCTTTTTAACAATTCTTGCACTGAACGAACCTCGCTTTAAAATGAACAATTTTTTCTATTAATTATTATTATTACTTAATGTATATTCCCAATATATCCGATTATAGGGTTCAATCACAGATCAAGTGCATTTATTACGATTATTCTAATTTTGTATAGTCTGTGACGTTGAGTGACGCATTTTCACTGGATTTATTATCTGTAATGATATTTGGTCTGTGGGTTGAATTTTGTCAAAATGCGCTAACGAACAATATTTTCAAATGGATGTTACGCCTGCTAATTTATTTATTTAGCCTACTAGTGGAATAGCAATTTTCGCATTACTAAGGTACGACGTACATTTTATTATTGGAAAGCGTTTTTAATATCTTGCTATAGTTTATGATTAAACCCACCTTATAAGCAAATTATCTATTATTTGCATGAGGTATTTTTTTCCAATGTAATCTCAGGTTAAAACGATCGAAGGAAACATTGTGTATATATTATATTATGTAAATGTATCGATGTAATGATAATAATTTTTGTACAATTTCTGTGGCCTTATCTTCCTTGAGAATAATAATATTCTTAAAAGTATATGTTAAATTTTTAATCTATTAAATTGTATACCGTAAGAATCGACTTGAACATTCTTTGTAATTGATATAAAATAACTTTGCCATAACCATTTCATTTATAATCACTATTATTTACTTTTGTTTATTACTCCAGCCTTATGTTGAACGAATTAATGTGTTTAGTTCTTATTAATACTGTATTTTGATGCGTCGCTTGTTGCATCTTATATTTGCCTACTTCCTAGGTATTTAAAAGCCGGACCGGACCGGACCGGACGGATTTCGATGCGTCAAAGTACTAAAGTAAAATGTAGTTATTTTTCTAAAAGTGCCTTCACTAACGAGTACGTGATAACTCCCCTGTAAATGACAGAAAGACAAGCTCCCCTTTATTTTATTGAAGTTTATTTCGTTTTACTGCAGTTAAACGAATTTGTTTCGTATCAAAAGCTTACTACGTGCCATGTTCGGCTTGAGTCAGTAATTAGTTATAAAAATAGAGAATAGTAATTGAATAAATATTGTAATAAGTATTACTTATTGTATGTGAGCGTGTGAATTTATTACAGGATAAATTGTTTTAGAAAAAGTGGTATTTTATTTCGGCTATGTAAATATTATGTTTTGGGTCAAAAGTTGTGAACCAAGAGAAAATCAATTCCAATTTAAATATGAAAGGCTCTATGATAAAAACAAAGATATCGTTTTAATAATAATAACAGAAAAGGTATTAGGTGGACAATGTATTAAAATTGATGTATCGATTTGTAACCGCTTACCTCTGTCTATTAGAAATGGTTTAGTCTTTTGTTTTTTGACTTTAACGTTGTGATATATTTATGGTTATAATTTTCCAAAGACTTTTAGACTATATTGTGTCACAAATTTTATATGTTTCCAGTTTTATTACGCAACCTTCCAAAACATTGTTTCTAATGATCCATTTGATCTATAAACGATAAAAGTAGGCGTTTTAAAATTTTAATGTCACTCAATCAGCGGGGTGGTTAAGGTAATTTTGGTTTTATCTGAAGTGTTTTATGAGTGTTATAATATTGTGTAATAAGTAAAGCATGATATTAAAGAACTAGACATTTCTGAAGACAATAGGCTGCTGAAAATATATATCGTCGTAATATATATAGCCTCAACTAATTTAACCGAGTGTGTAACGTATAACTTAATGCTCTCAAAACCAGTATTATTATTTAAACTGTTATCATTATTATATATTATATTTTATTGTTTCCCATGGTTGGAAACTTAGGACCTCTAGCGTTAAACCAAGCAACCTAAGTGCTAAGCCATAATAACAATTAATAATTATCTTACAGCAAAAACTGTTACGCTTCGTATCAAGGCCAATGTAACGTGACTTTTTCTGTAATGCATTATTAATGAATGATTTCTTTATACTACCGTCTTCAACAAAGCTATCGGCTATTTTAATGTCTATCATTATAAAATTATAGAAGAAATGAAGATCTGAAAATTTCCATTGACGGGTGAGTAAAAAACCGACCAACCAACTATATTATTATTATATTTACCAAATAAAATTGTGTTTTAAATTGTTAAAAAGTGTGTTATTCAATTTGGACCATTCAATATATAAACAGCAATCAATTCGTTTGAATATTTAATAAAATCAACAATCGTCTTAATTAATGATGATTTAGGCTAGTTAAACTAAATAATTATTTTATAGATTTTTTTACTTTTTCGCATTCAGCATACTTTTGGGAAGAGCTCACAAAAGATAATTTTTGGTTTACAGGTTAGCCGACTCGAGGTCTAGAGTTCGATTCCCAAAGTTTGGAAATAGGTATATACAGTTCCCCCCCACGTGGGTTTTCTTATTCTAAAATTTAAACCTTACTATAAATTGTTTCTTTCTTACAATTACAATTATTATACTAGTCTTCTATCTACGTGTACCGATCGCCAAAGGCCTCCTCCAACCTTTTTGCACTCCTTTCTATCATGAGTAACTCCAACCATTATTCATCTTTTAAATAAAACACTTTAACGGTTTAAAACGGATATATAAGTTAAACTTATTTGAAAATGATTTTTAACTTCGTGTCTCCCCGTGACCACGGCTGCTGCAAAGCATCCGAAACGTCGGGCCGAAGTTAAAAATAATTTCAAATAAGTTTTACTAATATATCGCGTTTTAAACCGTTAAAGTGTTTTATTTAAATGTGTACTACTCGCGTAAACTATAGACAGTATTATTCATCTTCCCATCTTTTCCGAGGCCTTCCTCTTTGCTTTTCCTTCCATCGGATTCTATTACTTTCTTACTCCATTTCTCTTATTGCATGCCTCGCCCATCTTCATTTTAGTCGCCTATCTGAAGTTACTAGTTCTATTATTCTCTTACTTTATTATTTTTTCTTAACCTGACATTTTGGTACATTAATATGTTAAGATTGATGACTAGAACGAGACGATATTTTGACATACACGCCTTGCGTGATGTGGTATACTTAACAACTTTCATTGGATAACCAAGTAATTGTGTGTTTACCCTTAATATTATACGGTCTGATGACTACGCTCGCGCACAATTAAGTATACACAATTTTAAATTGCATTTAAATCTATTTTACAGTTGGGTGAACATTTTACAGTATTCGTACATGCAAGGACTACCTTTTTCTATATATTAAAGCCTCGAAACACAATTTTACCATTCCCCTTCCAAACGGCTTGGGGGGAATTTTTATTTCCCCCGGGGGGGGGGGCGGCCCCCCCCAAATTATTTTTTTTTTTTTTTTTTTTATTAAATTTCCCCCCCCCCCTTTTTTTTTTTTTTTTTTTTTTTTTTTTTTTTTTACTTTTTTTATATTACCATAACAACTTGTTTATATGTAAAAAATTGTATACATTAAACGATTTATTAGTATTTAAAAACTTTGGCATGGCTTTATATGAATTTAAAATCTATCTGCGGCGCTATGCAATTGAGCTATATTGGTCCACGTCTCGCTCTTGTCTTCTTTTTTATCTAAACAGACTTTTAGCTGTCATGTATTCTCATCCATTTTTAGTTAAGATATACCCTCTATTTCTCTCTCAGATTTTTTGACAAAAATTATTATTTATGTATCACAGACCTACAAATAATTGTCTTTGTCTACTAATAATAATATATAGCTAATATATAGCTGAAGCTGAAGAGTTTGTTTGTTTGAACCCGCTACAGGACCTACGGGTTCAAATTGAAAAATTAATTTAGTGTTGGTTAGATCATTTTTCGGGGGATTTTTTTTTTGGCCAAAAAAAACCCGGCCCCCCCCCAAAAAGGGGGAAAAACACCGGGGGTGTTGGGGGGTGGGGGGGGGGGGGGGGGGGGGGAAAAACCCCCCCCCCAAAAAAAAAAATTCCTTTTTAAATGATCTAAAAAATGTCCGGGACACTATACGTCTATCTTTTAAGATTAACTTGCAAGAACGACGGGACCGATGTCCGATATCGTGGGCAGCTTAAATTTCCAAAGATGCAGAGGTTTGCAAAAACAAATTTGGATGTCCAAAATAACTACTTTGCGCGGACGAAGTCACTGACACAGCTAGTATATAATAAAGCAGCGTTTGCCGAATCAAGTAATATGGACTAAAAAGGCTTATCCACTTTCATCGATTTTCTTGTAATATCTAAAATTCTGCAGTAATGTAATATTTGCCTACGCGCAGATACAATGTACAATTAAAACATACACAATGCCAGATCTAATTACTAATTAGTTATAATGGCTTGTGATTACCATAAATGGATGGAAACGACTTAGCGCTAAACAATTAAAATTATATGTACGAAAGATTTACAGATAACAACTGTTGATTTAATCTAATTAATTTGGACCGTCTTTAAATAAACTATGGTACGTAATTCACACGGGAAAACAGAAGCCTATCAAGGGTATATTTATATATTTTAATATTTACAGCTTCAAATATACTGAAAATCGATCTAATAAGATTGAAAGTACTAAGTAGTTAAAAGGGTTGCCTAGCATTGTATTAGGCGCTAGAGGGCCTGGGTTCGAATACCAGGCAAAGCGCTAGGTTGATCTACTACTTGCTTATAAAAGAGCCGATCAGTTAAACCGTTTACATAAATGTGTTCGTCCCGTGACCCATCGGAGAAAATTGGTTTTTTCAACCGCATTGCCTTGCCATGTCCTCCCCATACCACACGTTATTTTCATAATTATACACGTTAAAAATAGTTTAAGTAATTTAGAATCTAATTCAATGTTTTAAGTCGGTTGTCCATTACTTTATTGGATAAATAGTTACAACTTATGAATACCAGGAAGTGAAGCTAATACAACAACCTCCTGTCATTCGATTTCTACAAATTTTATCTCGCAAATAAAAATGTTATGGTTTACACTTTTCAATGCAGTCGTTGTTAAAAAAAGACATAACGATAGCTGATAATAGTTTATCTTTTATGTATAGTATGACCTATTTTAACCACCTCTGTGACTAAGTGATTGTGAGTGATATGTTGCCTAGCATTTCGGTTCGTCCTAGGTTCAAATCCCGGGGAAAACAGGGTACAAAAGTCGCATCAACTACTTGCTTGTAAATTAAACCGATCATGGAAACGGACACAGAAATGTATTCGCCCTATGCCCAAGGGGGAGAAACAGGGTTTCACTTTTATGTCCCATTTATTATTTTTTGTGACTATAGCTTATTTATCTGTACTTCTAAGAAGAAAGTAGAACAAAATAAAAATCGTTTTCAACATCTCTGTAGGTAGTTTGGGAAATAAATATCATAATTGTTAAAATATTCAATGAAATATCTATTCTAGTCTATAGTTTACGCAAGTAGTACACATTTAAATTAAACACTATAAAACACTATTTTAGTTAAAATTGTTTGCGTAGTAGTTTATATCGCGTTTTAAACCGTTAAAGTGTTTTATTTAAAAATGTACTATGTATTATATCCGGACAGGTTTTTAAAAATGGAACACTCTGTAATTTTTTAAAGGTGCATCATGATTTTTATTTAGTTTGTGGTTGATACTAATTGATTTAATAGTTAGAGACAAAGTTTGACAAGTGTTTCCACTGTACTGTCGTTTTATGGGATTTGTTATTTAAATAACAATTTGGGGTGAACGAACATACTGTTTCAAGACAATTTAATATCGTACATACAATAAAGATGTTATCTGGTTGTTTAGAAATGTTCTCGTCTTATCAGAGTGTAAAATAATTAAGTGATAATGCATTCTCTTGCACAATATGAATTTAAGCCTTCTAAGTGTAGCACTAGTTTTGGGCATATGATAGTGTACGGTTTGTGACTTACGATGGAACTAGATAAGGTAATTTTAGAAATATAATTACTCGTTAAGTATCAAAATCCATTGTTATTTCCATTTATTTAATTAAACTTACGAATGATGAATAGTTATATAAATTCCTCTAACTTTAAGTATTTGTTCATTGAACTCAACTAATAACTACAAATACTGTCTATAGTTTACGCGAGTAGTACAAATTTATATAAAACACTTTAACGGTTTAAAACGCGATATATTAGTTATTTAGTTAATATCTCCCCGTGACCACGTCTGCTGCAAAGCATCTGAAACGTCGGGACGAAGTTAAAAATCATTTTCAAATTAACTAATATATCGCGATTTAAACCGTTAAAGTGTTTTATTTAAATTAATAACGACAACTTTGACGCGCTCTTGGTCTAATGGTAGCAATGGATGGCTAATAATCTACGGGTCGTGGGTTTCATCCCCACCGAGACCCACATGTTTCAAATTTTTCAATTTATAACTTTTCTGCAACATGTTGGACCTTGTCTGGATATTAAATAGGCGGTAGGAATATAAAAAAATCCCTCTCGGTCACGAACCACCGTCCATAGATGATAAAGCCGTGAAGTTTAATCGCTTTTCGGTTTCAGTCTGTGGATTTCCGTATATCTATAGCCTAAATAGGTCGAGCGCGTATCTTGTGTAAATGTTGTATGGCTGCGGCCCATGTTTGTCTGTCCTCTTCTATCATTGAAAACTACCCTCAGTTCAATTGGTTGATCCAATGGTCGTAGTTCTGAATACAGACCACGTAGTCATTTTTCTAATTTCAAAATCAATTTAAATAAGCATAATAATTTTATATACCTAGGCACTCGGGTTAACATGAATACATTAAATTATATTTATTTAATACACAACCATATTCCTTTGCAAGTAGTTAGCTTAGAGTTATTTAAAATAATTAGCTATTTTCCTTGATATATGAAGAAAAAGAAGAGAAGATTTAAATTCTTCTAACGAATTATAGTTAATAGAAAACTGAAGACAAAGAGTTTCAATCTCTTTTTTGCATAAATAAAAGGACTACTATACATGAAATAATTTTCAGCTTAACGATGAAGTTACTGACGAAGATGTACTTATAAAGATTGATAATCTTACTGTTTCGACAGCAGAAGAGAAGTCTTGGTTTAAACGGAAATCTTTAAAACCCAAAACCATCATTTTAGACAAAGGTAATTTATATATAAAAAACGAAGATACATCTTCCAAAAATTTATAACTTTTTTAAATTCTTACAGCGTGGCGCAAGCCATAGTGCGTGTCTTTGTTCACATCAATATTTAGTGACCACGGTTTAATAAGTAGGGAATGTACTTTATTAATACTTTTCTAAAACGAAATATACATCATTTTCTTTAGTTTCAGCGTGTATAAAAACAGGAGAGTTCGTTGCTGTAATTGGTCCAAGGTATGTTAATATTTTAATAATTAGATAAGTAAAAATTATAATACGCTATTTTTGTAACCGTTTCTTGGTAAACATCTACATGTCACTACTGACATTTAAGGAACTGGTAAAAATAAGATTGATTCTAACGTGGCTGCGAGAGCGCAATTAAATAAGTACAAGCCTTTTCCGGTAGCTAAGTACGTACAAATTAGTTAAACCGGATGTTAAATGACAGATTTGACGTAAAAAAAATTTTTCCACGACGAACAGTTAATTTTGATCACCACTTATTTATCAAACCTGTTTAATGATAGGTTTTCCTAGGTACAGTAAAAAGTTTACCAAATTAATTTGTTACTGTCTATAGTTTACGCGAGTAGTATATATTTAAATAAAACACTTTAACGGTTTAAAACGCGATATATTAGTTAAACTTATTTGAAAATGATTTTTAACTTCGGCCCGACGTTTTGGCTGCTGCAAAGCGTTAAAGTGTTTTATTTAAATTAATTTGTGTTAACCATTTTTTTTTCGTTCATCGAAGAGAATGGTATTGTCTGAAGTTTACGCAACATTTAAATAAAACACTTCTAATGGTTTAAAATGGCTAACTATTAGTTAACGTATTTACAAATAATCGTAACTATATGTCAAAGTTTCGGATGCTTTGTAACAGCCATGGTTACGGGGGGACAGAAGATGGACGGTGTCAATATCAATAGTCAACTGTCCTAAGTTGACATTAGGGACACCCTCCATCTTCAACCCCCCCGTGACTATGATCGTTAAGAGTTCTTTTACTGAAATTGACAAGAGAATTGTTTACAGTGGTGCCGGTAAAACTACCTTCCTAGTGTCACTGGCTGGCAAGAATAACTTGACGTCGTCTGGTACGATAACACTAAATAATACAGATGTCAAAAACATCCCACAAGGTGTTGTAGAGCTCGTCCCTCAATTCGATGTCTTTATGGAACATATGACAGTCGAAGAACATTTAATCTTTATGGTGAGTAACAAGGGTAATTCGCGTTTTAAGAAAAAAAAGAAATATTTGAAGAACTTAGCTGAATGTTGCACGAAGGGGATGGAACAGCACTGTTTTTCAGTCTGCTCCCCCGGGCTTAGTTCCAAAAGGTTTTATACGGATTTTAAATTTTTAAACCCACCGCCGGGTTTTTAACCAACCAAAAATTATAAAAAAAAAGGGAAAAAAAAATTTAAAAAAAATCCTTTTTTGTGGGGGGGGGGGGGGGGTTTTTTTTTTTTTTGGGGTTTATGTCTAACGTCTGCTATTCCGTAATAATGTCTTATTAAAGACTTATCTGGAATGTGACGAATATTAATGATGCTCGAACTCACAAGTCTCTCGTATAAATTAATATTTTATTAGCAAAAAACATAGGCAAATGAAATTCTACAAACAAACTATTAAAACTTCGTTTACGACAAGACTATGCAATTTGGTACAAGATTATAAACGAACTAGCTGTGCCCGTGACTTCGCGTAGAATGGTTATTATAGTTATATTTTTATGCTGTATAGCTTAAACTTTAATGCCTTCCTTGATGAATGGTCTATCGCAGAAAATAAGAATTTTTCAATTCGATCTAGTAGTTCCTGAAAATAGCGCATTCAAACAAACAAACTCTTCAGCTTTATAATAATAGTATAAATACTGTCTATAGATTACGCGAGTAATACACATTTCAATTAAACACTTTAACGGTTTAAAACGCGATATATTAGTTAAACTTATTTGAAAATTACCGGCCCCCGTGACGGTCTCCCTGTGACCACGGCTGCTGCAAAGCATCCGAATCGTCGTGCCGAAGTTAAAAATAATTTTTTCAACTAATATATCGGGTTTTTAACCGTTAAAGTGTTTTATTTAAATGTTAGTATAGATTTAATAATAGGAAGTGCCCTAATTCTTTTACTTTTTTACAGACAGAAATGAAACTTGGCAGCGTCAAAGTGTCACAGAACCGAAGAGTTTTAAGATCGCTGATATACGATTTAAAATTAAAAGCTATTGAAAACAACCCAATTCGTACGCTTTCCGGAGGGGAGAAGAGATTACTATCAATGGCAACGTCTGTAAGTGTGTGGACGTCTTTTGTCTTATATTATAGAGTTGTTATTTTTCTGTTATGATAAACGGTTTATTTATCTCAGACAAAATAGCTTGTTCATAGCTGTCTACCTTGTTGTACCCAATATCATTATCTATTAGAAATTCGGCTTATAGTCACTATCGTATCATGGTGTAACGATCTAAATGGTTGACTAAGTCCTTTTACTATATAGGAGGAATTCAAGCATAGATTTATTGATTGTACGTGAAATACCCCTAGCCAGCATCAAATCAAGATGCCATCAACTATTTCGGCTTTGGATATTCGGAAATCCACAATTGAAAACGAAACCGAGTAAACTACCAATTTCTCATAAGTAAACAGTGGCTTCAAACCCAGAAAGATTCGATATTCCTACCATCCATTTAATATCCGGATTTCCAGACGAAGTCCAACATGTTTCAAAATTATAAATTAATTTGAAAAATGTTGCACGCGGTGGTAATCAAACCGTTGATTATAAGCCATTCATTACATTATAGAGCCAGTCAAATATTATGATAACAGTGGGAAATACTTTATCTATGCAAAACATTTATTTTCAGCTGTTATCAAGCCCCATAGTCCTCATCTGTGATGAGCCAACGACGGGTTTGGACAGCTATAACGCAACACTAGTAATCAGCGTCCTGAAGAAATTGTCTTTGACCGGCAAAATTATAATTAGCTCTGTACACCAGCCGTCGTCAGATCTATTCAAGGAGTTCAACACAGTCTGTCTCATGTCAGAAGGGAAGTTGCTGTTTTACGGTTCGCAGAACGACTGCAAGAGTATGTTTGAAAAGTATGTTTATTTATGCATTGAGTAAAAAACGTATAATTTTTAACAGTCAGTGAATAATTACGTATTTAAATAAACGGTTTAAAATGTGAAACTTATTTACAAATTATTTGAATCACAGCCCAACGTAGTCACGGGCTGGTTAAAATAATAAGTAAATAAGTTTAACTAATATATAATTTAGCGTTTCAAACAGTTAAATATGTTTTACTTTAATGTGTACTCGCGTAAACTACGAACAGTGTTTAAAACTACATATTAACAATCGCTTATTTATTTTGTGGTAGGTACCATGGAGTCCTTAGTATTGACAGTAGTATATGGTATATATACATTTAATAAAACAGCAGCACGGCTTTGGATGTCTGTTTAAAAAAAAGGCTTTGGGTTTTCTTTTTTTATTTTTATTATACATTCACCAATAACGGTCAGAATGTGAAATTGTGGCAAAATAACAATATCCTTATATTCGTGGCGTTTATAAGTAAATTCCTGCTTATTAGTCTGGTAAAAGAAAATCCTCGGTAAAGAGAAATTAACTGTACTTATGTGAGATAATTGAGCGTAAATTACAGCAATTTTTAACAGAATTCGAACTCAATTTTAAAGAACTATATCCATTCCAAGAACAATTTAAAACAAGGTACATTTACTACTACTACAAAATTTCAAGCATTTCTCGACTCTTCCAAGAAATGGCTCTATAAAGCGAAATGTTAATTAAATTGTTCGTTGACGAACACGCGCCAGAACCTACTGATTAATTTACGTACATTTAATTAAAAGCCACTTTAAAATTCCATACAAAAATACAAATTGATTAAATGGTCATGTTTATTAATGTCATCTAAATGCTAATCAAATATTTGAATCGGCACGCGACCGGACATTGGGTAGGTTTTTAAGGTTCTATTCAATCTGGTAACATTTTAGTGTTCTGGTATAATAAATCTATTTGTTTACGATAACGTAGTGTTGCTATGGCCTAAACTTTAAAGGCAACACAGTATTATTATTTATTACTTTGTTGTAAGTTGTAAAATAAATGATACCAATTTGTGTTGACCACGGCACCTGTCGTTAAATAGCAGCCCGCTTACTAAACAACAATTTTTATTAGGGTTTTGTATGGCTTTGTTTTTACGTGCTTCGTTTCGTCAATGGAAATTGCACCAAATTGATGTAACGTAATAAAATGCATGTAAAAAATTGTACCCAATTACATTGCGCACCTTTATACGCTAAAAAATGTATATACTTAATTAATTAAAGATTTCAAAAGAAAAAAATACGCCCATAAAAAGTGTAAGGCGCTGACATTGGAATTGAAAAATTGAATCGCTATTTCATACTGACTTCTTTGAAGTCACTACAAGTTACAACCTGACGTTTGGCAGCAAACTGTTTGTAGGCTGACAGGAGAGACCATAAATGGTTAAAGACAAAACGTCAAATGTCTTCATGGCTGCTTAAAAGTACCAAAAACGTACAACAATTATCGTAAACACTGATAGCGTATCAAATTATTAATAGTAAGTAGATTATGAAAATTTGAGAATAGGGGCGGGACTCGAACTAACGACCTTAGTGTTATACCAATCGAACTTTTTGTTTAACGTGCGATACCATCTTTTTCAAATCTAAAATACATTCCTATAAGCCTAGAAAAGACAACTCAAAGATTAAATTAACTGCATTAAACTTCTGCTTTAAGGATTAAGTTTCCATGCCCAGCCACCTTCAATCCAGCGGAGTTTTACATAAGAGCAGTATCAAATGGCAACAGATGTATAGAAATGATATCGGAAAATAACTGTGACCCTTCGGTTCCGTGCGACTTAACCGGTTCCCGATCACTGACGCTTCCTTTAATTCGTACGTAAGTATTTCGTTTAGTTTTGTCAATCTACCCAATAAGCAGATTAATTTCTTAGATTCAAATTCTTATTAAATATTACATGATTCAGTATCTTTGTAGGGTTTGGGTCAGACATTTATGTACATAGAGTTGATCATATTGGCTTGGCTTTGGATATTCGGAAATCCACAGTTAATAGTTAGCCATACATTACTACCATTATACCAAGGAATCTATCAATCTATTTATTATGGTATCCTGGGATTCGAACTCAGAACCGCTGGCGCTTAACGTACGAAGCAATGTAGTTAACAATTTAATTAATAAGCGGGCAGTCACAAACTTTGTAATCAAAGTAAACATATTACGGTTATTTTTGACTTTCGGTCACTTCTAGACATAAAACAAGGTCTGTCTAAAACCTAGACTCTAAGTGAAACATAGAATAACATTGTAGTTATAAACTATTATATTTTCCGCTTCAAACGGTTAAAAATGATTTATTTAACGTGTGGCACTATAAAAGCAGATTGCGTCGAATTTTCTACAAGCAATTTATAACCCTATTAGCTTAAATATGTAGTTAAAATATAACGAATGAGAATTTTCCATTATAGATGCAAGAGGAACTGGTTTAAACAAATTCAGTTATTGCTCTGGAGGTCTTCTTTATCGTTGAAGAGGGATTTTAGGCAATATTTCTTACAGTTACTGTTCAGTATGGTGAGTTAAAAATTAAAATATATTTCAAATATTTTTCCCCTTTTTGTCCAGTTTTTACGATATGGGCATATTATACAGTTTTTCAATATACTTAAACTACCAATTAGAAAACTTTATCATTTTGCACATGAAGGCACTATATAATTTAAAAATCTAAAATAAATTGAAAAAATTTTCGACTCGGGCAGGACTTGAACCGGACATTGCGCGAGAGGTGCATGTATCAATAAGTTTAAAAAAAATCGACGATGAGGTGTAGGACTCGGTAGCTCAATTGGTAGAGCAACAGCACGGAACGCTTATATTATTTGTATAATTTCTAGCTCATATCCTCCACGATAATAGGAACATGTTACGTCGGAATATCTGGGAGAACCCAACGTGGTGTGCAAGATCTTCGTGGATTTCTATGGCTCATGTGTTCGGAGATTTCCTTCGCTCTAGCCTACGTAGCGCTGTATTCATTTGAAGGGGATTTGACACTGTTTAAACGAGAACGGGGCTTATACACTACATCGGCCTTCTACATTTGTAGGTTTTTGTCTTTCGTAAGTATTTTACGACATTGACATAATGATTTTTAAGATATATTGCTGCTTGGTTTGTTATACGTATATAATTAATTATTATAATGTATTGAAAAATTATTAACTGCACTAAGGTGTAAAAGGTTACAATGTTGATATGTTTAAAATTAAAAAAAAACTTGCCTCTACCACAAGGGTATTCATCGATTTTATTTACAAGCGGGGATCACTAGAAGCAAATAATTTAAACTATAGTTCTGATTACTAAACAGATCGAATTTCGGAGAATTTCGGATTCAATTTAACATCAAACACACTATACAAATCCATTTAAGTTTTGACTAAACTATCAAACCCTCTAAAATTATTTATGTTAACTTTTGGATTGTACTATACTGAAAATGTATGATATAATTAATTGCATTAAATAATTAATTTAAAAGACTTAAATATAAAGAGAGAAAACGTTAAAATAAAACAATTTTAACAGTTAATAACACAATTGCTTTGCGTAGCTATGGTCTTAGTAAAAAAGCTTTAAAGACATACTATAATAATAATTAAATAGTTAAAATAAGTTTTCAGCGTTTATTTCATTATTTATTTCGTATGTAAAAAATTACATACTAATAAATTATGTAAAGCTTAAACGGCCATCGTTCAGCAGACGTGCGACGTGAGAAGGTTCTCGACGTTTCGCCATCACGAGCGGACGGCATCATCAGATGTTAAGCCGAACAGCCCGAAAAAGAATGATATAAATTACACACGGTTAATATTTAACATATTTTATAATTATTAAACAATTATGTCAAGTCAAAAATGAAATATAATATTTCAATTCGAATTAGCAATACTAAAATATTCATTGTCGGTTTTAAATGTTATCGTGAGAAGGCGTAAAGCTAATTACATCAGTAAGTTGCCTATTAAACACTATTAGCTTTTTCAAGATTTTTGATTGGCTAATTCTGTCATATTCTGGCGACCAATAAAAGACACTGTATGTGGATTTGCAGTATAATTATGTTTAACAGAAAATTTACATTAAGGAAAAACGTTCGAAATCGCGTGGATTAGTTATTTTGAGCGTAAAATTTTGTTTTTGCAAATCTCCCCCCTGATATTTAAAACTTAAAGCTGTGACCCACGACGTCGGTCGTGTTACGTCGTTCATCGATAGTTAATCATAAAATATAGGCATATATCATGGATTTTTTTTTTTAGATCGTTTATCGTTTATAGAGAAATCATTCTTTCAAACATATTTTTTTTTGGGTATCTTGAACCATTTTCGCAGCGTAAGCATTAGATTTCTAATACAAAAATGTCTTCACTCATATTGGTCACAGCGATGTTTTTTAGCCCAAGCTTTCCTGGATAAGTGCTCTGACCAACACAAAAATAATTTTCGATTCAAACTCGTGGTTCCTGAGATTAGTGCGTTCAACCAAAGAAACAAACTCTTCAGCTTTATATATTAGTATAGATTGATTTAATTAATATAATTTTAAATAAAATTAAAAGTTAATAAACAGTGTAGTTATTATTCGAAGACCAGTGTAAATAACCTAAACACATACATCATATTTTTCTTCTATGGATTTTTCCATATAATAAAACGAATTTTCTACGCTATATGTGTATCTAAATAAAACACTTTAACGGTTTAAAACGCGAAATGTATTTTATTGTTAAACTTTTTTACTAATTATTTTAAGTACGGCCCGACGGTAATCCAATAATAAAAATATTTATAGAGAATTAAAACTGCACTGGTTTTTCTATACATATTGAATTTATCTTGCAATCTTAAATCACTTTCAAGTGAATGCGTCTCAACTCGACCTGTACTACTTGACGTATTGCAAAATGATTTATGGTTGAATATGACAACGCAATGTACGGATAATTTACTCTGATTCACCCGGGCAGCTTAATATAACTCTAGACAGGTTTTGTTAATACCATTATAACGAGATGAAATACCTGTGTAAGTGCTATCATGCTTGTAATTAAGCTGTTCATGAATACACAACAGTTCTTAATTATACGTTTCTATACAATGTTTATGGACTTTGACGTAAATTACAAAGTTTCTAAAGCTTATGTCTGTCTATAGTCTATAGTTGTCTATAGTTTACGCGAGTAGTACCATTTAAATAAAACACTTTAGCGGTTTAAAACGCGATATATTGGTTAAACATATTTGAAAATGAGGGGAGGTCAGTCTCCTCGCGATCACGGCTGCTGCAAAGCATCCGAAACGTCAGGCCGAAGTTAAAAATCATTTTCAAATAAGTTTAACTAATATATCGCGTTTTAAACCGTTAAAGTGTTTTATTCTAAAGATTTAGTTACATTGTAATTGGAAATAAAACAAACCACCTATTTGGGCAATGCGTCAGTCGTCATTTGATTACATTGCATCCTGAATTACATGCGATGCGCTAGCGCAGAAATGTGTAGTCTTTGGTTTACTAACTCCTTTATTTTTCCTTTAGTCTTATACCTACTTAAAGTTGAATTGTCTTTATCTCCACAGATTCCAAGATGCGTCGTGTGGCCAATACTTTACGTACTAATAGTTACTCTAGCACTAGAGTTGCCAAACCATATTTTGACAGCCATAGAGTTTGCCGCCGCTCTCATAATAACCGCAATTGCATCAACTGCTTATGGTTGGTATCCTTAACTTTGAAACATAAAGGATTTCTACAGGGTCCTCAAAATTTGCCACCAAAATGATTCTCATATTGTACCGACTTCATCTTTAGTTATTTTTTATGATAGAGGAGGACATTCAAGCATGGAGTTCACTGAATGGTAGCTGAAGCATCCTAGCCATATCTTCACTAGATTTGCTATCGCCCATTTGGCTTTGGATATTTGGAAATCCACAGATTAAACTTCACGACTTTTTCATCGGTGGACGGTGATTCGTAATTAGGATGGAATTGAGATAATCCATAAATAAAGATAATTCATGAATAAAGTTTCAAATAAAACAATTCACACCTTGAAGTTCGTTGAAAGTATTAGTGCATCTGATAGGATATTCTCTTCTCCTCCAGGTCTAGGGATGGCTGCCCTATTCACATCAACAGGATTAATGGGTGACGTTATGCCTTGTGCTGATTTGCCACTCTTTATCATGTCAGGTGCTTTCATTCGCCTATCGTCTCTTCCCATGTGGCTTATGCCAATAAAATACTTATCTCATTTCTACTATAGCATGGATGCTGTGAGTAACATCTACTGGAGGCAGATTGATGTTATTGGTAAGTTTTATGGCCATATATCTTTAAACAGTACAGTAATACACTTACACACTGTAATCTTTAAACTTTAAAAAATAGACATTCTTTATTGCGTTGCCTCCATATAAAATGAACGGTAGTTAACTATAATTTAAAGTCATATCTATCTATAAAACTAGAAACGGACCTCAAGGTTGTTAATAAAATTAATTGTTGTATATATTTACGTTATCAGATCGCGGATCGTACATAAATAAGAATATTTTACAGTCGCATCTCCGTGTGTAGGATCAGATACAATGACAAAAAATACAATTATTTTATTAAAAATTGCTTATGTAAATGTGTTTCAACACTTCTTTATAAATGTAGATAATAGTTTTAAAGTTTTGACAGGCTCGGAGGTAACAATGTAAGGCTAATAATCAACGGGTCCAAGGTTAGATCCCTAACGGGTCCAATATTTTTCTAATCAATTTATGCTTTTGCTGAAACATGTTGGACTTCGACCGAAAATCTCGGTATTAAATGGGTGTTAGGAATATCGAATTTCGTAAGAATATTGGGTTTATAAGAATGAAAAAAGTGTGTATTTTAATCGTGGTATCACTCAGTGGATTTCCGAATATCCAAAGCCAAAAGCTGGACTTAATATAGAAATTTATTTTTTTATAGAAATATAATGAAGACAACCAACACAGATACTAATATTTACATTACTATTAAAAGGATGTGAAATTATGGACGCTAACCGTGAGATAATAGCAAATTAAAAATAATAGGGATTACTAAAAATAATTATAATTAATGTATTTTTATTAATATGGTATCGCGTGCTTGGAGTGACGGTAGATAGGAAGACTTCCCCATTTTTCCTTAACGAAGCGCGTACTTACACAATCTCAAACGTGAAACTACCTTCAATTAAAATGTTCAATCGATTTCGTCTCAAATATATATATTTAAAATATACATTTAAAATGTTAAGTTTCATCGTGTGGTATTCCATTAGACCAACTTAACTGGTCGTTTTATTTGCGATGGCTAATAATGTTATAACATAAAACGCGTTGAACCATCAAATAGTTGTGGGAACATACTCTAATGTTTCTACACGGGACCGGTTCACACGGCCCTAAATTTATCATCCCGAGTTTGGTTAATTCTTTATACGTGATTGTTTCAATATTTTCGAGATTTTGAGATTCTTAGCGGAGACCACATGTTAAAGGATTATAGTACATAATAGGAAATTGATGCGAATGTTCGGACAAAGTAGTACAAATAAGAACATGATGTTTAAATAAAGAACTTTTAACGGTTTAAAACGTGAAATATATTATTTATTTTTAATTTAATTCACTACGCTCTGATGTTTCAAATGCTCTGTAGAAGTCGTGTCCCCCTGTGAGCACGTTGGGCCATTTTAAAATTAAGTTAATAATAAGCTTATTAATATATTTCGTGCTTAAAACGGTTAAAAATGTTATATTTAATTATGAACTACTCGCGTAAATTACATACGATCTTTAAGTACAGGATCCTCGTTTTATGAATCACGTATAACAAACTGGTTTTAGTTATTTTTAGTTTTACGGATATAACCTTGAGTTTTGAGGTCTATTATTATCTCAGAATATTTTTACTAGGAACCGACAAGAAGTCAACGTATCTTTAAGGGCAGTTCAATTACTTTATTTAAAAAAAAAAAGTAGATTAGTGTAAATATCGTAGTGCGTGCGAGTCGAACACACTTTTTTATTAGTGATCAATTTTATTTTCTCAAAGTCGTTGAATCTTCTTCTGTACTCTGCATTTTTTTATAGAATGAACCAAGATTTTTAATAGCGCAATAAATTGTACGTTTAATGCGTCTTACAAACACGGAATTCACCGCTCCTGTAGTACAATAGTGCCGAGCAATTAAAAATAAAAAGTATAAATAGTTAACACAAACTTGACTTGATGAATCACTTTAATAGTTCGTTAAACTTTAACTCAATTAAATAATTATAAACTCGCATCACATTTATCTTATAATTAGTGTTTTATTTAACTTGGCAGTACACGTTTAAATAATCGAGAATTTTGCTAGCTTCTAGCTCGGTCATTATGTGACCAAAATTATGGTCATATTAGTCATGATATGGAAAATTTTCGGAATCGGTAATCATTCGTACTAATGATGTTACATTCTGTGAATAGCGAAACTAGTGGTGCATACTCGTTATGTTTTCTTAGGATTGATGTTTTTTATATAAAAATTTACGCCTTGATATTATTATCTTAGGATACTATTAACAAACTCCAAGATTCGGTATGAGGAGTGAATGGCCTAGATTCTAGAACATCACTTTTTTCTTATTTGTTTGTTGACCTTCTATTTTATGTGTCGTATACTATGTAAGGAGTATGTTATTAAATTTACAATTGTAGATACAGGAAAAATTGAGGAATAATGAATTAAAAGTACTGATTAGTAAATCAAGTAAAATACATAACAAAATGGAAAGGTTAAAAAATATCCCAGGTTGGGTTGGAACCCTGAAGATTATTCGGGTCTGCACCAGTGAAGCCGCCCTACATTTTTTTTTATGTGTTTAATAAACATCTATCTTTCAAATGTTTTATATCTTAAAAAACATTTTAGTGGTTACGTACGTACGTACGGTACGTTATAGATAGATAAACTTATTCAAAAATATTTTTTTAACTTCGGCCCGAAGTTTCGGATGCTTTGCAGCAGTCACGAAACAATAATAAATATCGCGTTTTATACCGTTAAAGTGTTTTATTTATATTCTTCTATTTATTTATATGCGTACTACTCGCGTAAACTATTTTGTACAGATAGTATTTAAAAATCGATCTGCTTATTTTCAAACTTTTTCAGATTGTCCCAGTAATTCTACCTCTATGTGTTATAAAGACGGGATCGCGGTGTTAAAGGAAAGTGGATATTCGGATAATTCTATCGAAAATTACATCGGGTTTACATTTATCACAGTCTTTTGGAATTTGTTCGGCTACTATGGGCTGAAGCGAGAAGAAAATAAAGGCTACGCATATTAAAATTTGTTTTATTTATAAAAGTATCGAAAACTGGATACAAAATTACGCTATAAATGAATATAACATTAACGTAGGTAACTAATGTAATGCCACATTTTGTACAACATAAAGTTTCTTAACCCGCGCCATTCCTAAAGATAGGTCCTTAAAGAATACAAAACAATTGTTCATTTATGGACTTAAATTTAACAATTATCTGAAGAATTAGATTGGCTATTAACTATCTTTATCAAGGTCTTAGAGAAATTGGTAATTATACTCTACGTTCACAATTCTGTAGCAACGGCAGACATCTTCCACTTCAAAAAAATAAGTTTAAAAGCTCTATTATCATAATTTACAGTAAATCGTGACACAGAAACATTTACTTAACTGCATCGTCATTTTACATAACAAGAATTGGTTAGTAATGATTTGGAAAATTACTTAAGTAATCTATGTATGCAGGAACGTTATTATCTAATCAATTTCCCTAAAAAATGCAACAAACAAAAAATTTGCGTTATAGAATCAATTATTGTACCGCGTCAAAATTATCAGATACTTATTGGAGGGACACATCAATAAACGGGCGTACCACGGCTTCTCTTAACAACCATGATAAATGAAATTATATGAAAGCCTAGGTACATGATTCCTAGGCCGATGCAGTTCCTCCAGAAGTGGTCTTCTGCGTAACCGAATCTTTTTAACACTTCACTACCGGTTTTAATACACGGTATCCCTGGTATATTGACGCACTTGATCTCAGTGATGGAGTCCCATTGGAGAATGGAGACGCTTTCAGTGCCGTAGTAAAAGGATGAGATGTAATGGACCCAAGATAGGTACTTGCTGACGCTGTTCAGGTTGAGGTATATCCCCGAGAACATGATACCGATCAGGTCGAAAGGAACAGCAAAGAGAGCGGCTGTCTCCAATTTGTCGAACGTTGCGGAGAGGAACGACCCTGTAATAGGAAAACAATATATTACTTTAAAAAATTATGAACAGTTTTAGAATTTCGACATCATCATGCAATAGGTAATGTACCTTTTCTATTTTTTTATTTATTTGGTTACTAAGAATATGAATAATACATATTATAATGTCTGTGCACTTTAATAAAATAATTTTGAAAGTAAGAAGCGCAGGGATTTAAATAAAACACTAACGGTTTTAAACGCGATATATAAGTTAAACTTATTTATAAATGATTTTTAACTTCGACCCGACGTTTCGGATGCTTTGCAGCAGCCGTGGTCACGGGGAGAGGCGTGTATCGCGTTTTAAACCGTTAAAGTGTTTTAATTAAATGTGTACTACTCGCGTAAACTATAGATAATATTTAAGCGCAGGGATATTAGGGATATAAATTGTGCTAAAGTGACAATCACCTTCGTCAAATGATATCATGTCAAGTCCTTTTTTATCTTTGTGAACGTGTTGTAATTGTCAACTTGGCTACGGACCGTAGGGTTATGAAGAAATAGATGTGAGAAGAATATTTAAAGACTAATTTAATCAACAATCGAGTTCGCAAAAAATAGTATTCATACTAAAACTACATTTTAATATGGTTGAAACATAAATCAGCAATAATATGTTATAATATTTCTCAAATATGATTCATTATTTCATATACCTAATAAACGAGCGTTAAAGTGTTGCCTTGTCAACAATATAGACACCACGGATAAATTTATTGAAACCAGAAGTTTTCCTGTTTACGGTGTGAATTAAAATATTTCAGATTATTTTAAATGCTACTAACTCTGATTGTTTTTTTACAATTGTACAATTTTCAACACTATTTTCAGTATTTTGTTTCTTTTATTTCAAATTTAATACGCATTGTATTTACTTCACAAACAGACTGCGACTTATACGTGCATTTTTTTAAATTATTTTGCAGAAAAAAATGCCTTGAAGTTTATATATATATATATTAATTTTCGTGCGTTTATATTAATATCATCAGAACTATTTCAAGGCTATGGAATATACAAAAGTTAAAAACCGTTAACTGCTCGCGATATAATTTGAGGTTTTCCAGTGTAACAAGTTAACTTTCTCTTTAAAGGTAACTTTCAAAATATGTAACTATACCAAAACAAATTATATCTCGTCCTATGAAACTAAGATTTACGAGAAACATTTAACTGAACAAAAATAAAAACGATTTTAAAGCTGTATACGAATGTACATACTTCAGTGTCAATTTCTTACTAAGTAAATATGTCCATAAATTAGTACTGAATTCAATATTGCCCTTTTTTATAGTTTTATTATAAATATTTAACTCAGTTTTGCTAATTAAGGCACCTTTTAAAGATGTACTTACAAATTATTTGACGAATTAGATTGAATGGACGTACTGACCAGCCCATGCCATTTTAATAAATAAAAACATAACATATATTGCTTAAGGTTTAAACTGTACTAAATAACTACCAGAACACGTCTAATTAACATATTTAATTTACATATTTTATGTTTTCACTTTTGAAAACTAAATTTATGGACACTTGAATAATAATATTGTCAATGATTTACTATCGTTTATCGTTTAAACTAAGCGACAAATCTATACTAATATAAAGCTGAACAGTTTGTTTGAACGCACTAATCTTAGGAAGTTCTGGTTCGAATTGAAAAATTATTATTGTGTTAGTTAGTCCATTTATCGAGGAAGGCTATAAAACATCAACCAGCGACCTATAGGAGCGAAACAGAAGGAAATGTGAATAAAAAGCGGATAATAAAACGCAGACGAAGTCGCGGGCTCAGGGAGTATTACATCGTTCTGTGTTTTACTCTACTATAAATAGATTTCTAGTAATAGCTAATAATATAGTTGTTAGACCTATACTTATATAACTTTAACTATTTCGCGTTTTACGTATGCAATTAGCCTAGCTTAGTCATTATTATATTTACAGTACAGACAAACAGTAAATGTTATTTTTAGACTGCACGCAAATGTTGCACATTTAATCTCAGTCTTGCCTTAATCTCTGTATTTAGACATTATTATAGAGAATTCAACTTCGTAATTGGCGTTATAAATACATGATTTTTTACTTTTAAGAGCCAATTAACGAAGGTTTGACGAAATGCATTTATGAGGACCATTATGATGCTATAACTGTGTCGGGCCCTTTCAATTAAACCAAGTTCTTGCATATAAGTGCCTTCTCTTGCATATAAATCTTTCGCAAAATGGTTTTTTGCTGATGAGATTTTCTCTTTGAGTGGAATAGTTACTATCAAATTATATATTGAACGAGGGAGTTCACAAAGATTTTTATACTTGGTTCTTTTTGGTGTGGCCAACTATGTATATTTTATAGCTTATGAAGCAACTATAAGAGTGATGTAGCGAACACCACATCTTACAAAATAGCAACATATATAATGTCTATTAAGAAAAAATATTGTTAATATAAAAAGTATTTTTGTGTATTTTTCATAATTTCTAAAGTTTTCCAAACCACATCAAACGTGAGCAAAGTATAAAGCTGAATTTCTACGTGCAAGGTTCAAGGACAATCAAACAAAACCACAATAAAAATCCTTTATTAGAATGTATAATAAAATAATCTCATAGATTTACTTTATTCATTTAATTGGTATTTTATAACTATCTTATATAAACAATTGCTGGCCTTGGTTCTTGTTAATACTAATAAAATAATCTTACATCGCATAAATAAAAACAAAGAACACAAATTCTTAAGATCTATCTATGTTTTCTTAATAAACAGGCGTTCCCCTACTCCTCTTGACAACCATAAGGAAAGCGATGAAATGAGCAATGCAGTACATCGTTACTAAGCATGTGCAGTTCCTCCAGAGATGCGATTCGGAGTAGCCATACCTTCGCAGGACATCTGGACCTGTCTTGATGCAGGGCACGCCCTTGATGCTAACACAGTCGATGGTCTCTATAGAATCCCATTGGATGATGGATATCGACTCGAGCCCGTAATAGAATCCAGAAACGAACTTCAGCCAGTAGAAGTAAGGTGAGGCACTAGCAAGATTTATATAAATCCCAGAAAACATGGTACCGATCAATTCGAATGGTACAGAAACGAGCGCTGCGGTTTCCATTCTGTCGAACACGGCTGACAGAAACGAACCTGTGGATGTACATTGCGTTAGTTTTTCAATAGATTTTTACCTCGGGTGCGTGCGCTTGCGACGGTGCAAATTGACATGCGCGGAAAAAGTGATACGATGCGTGTAGCCATTTTAATGTTAAACGTTTAAATGTTCGGTCTAGCGTGGAAGCATATGATACATGAATGCGTTGTTTTTCTAACTACTGAAGATCTAATTCACTTTCATTCGTCAATTCTGACAGTTGCAACATAAAAACAAGTAAAAAAATGTGTGTTATACATAAACAGGAATAATTAGTCACAAATAGTTATAAAAATATTCTCTACTAACCCTTTGAAAATATCAGCTGCGTAGAATTCGTTTAAACAGATTTTAAAGAAAAATTGAAAGATGACGAAAAAAGAGATTAGTAATACTACCCAAATGTTTTGTAAGTTCGCAGACTGACAAAACATTTGAAAGGACGAACTTCGTTCCATATCATATACTTTTGTAAGCAAACAAGTATAAAATGTCTACTGAAGCTTATTTTAACCATTGTTCCATACTAACCATAACCAAAATCTTCTTCATCGGCATCTACACAAAATCACCCATGGAAAAATGAAGAATAAGACAGTAATAGGAGAAGACACTTCGCTGAAAACCAAAAATGTGATTCACGGAACTCATGCATTACAGGTTAATATGAATATTTACCATATGCGTTCGCATAGTTAGCGCAAAGGATGCAGACGAAGCAGAATCCAATCCAGTTGGGGATGCCTCCCTGGAGACCAGCGATGAGGAATACCAACGTCACGAAACATATTGGCGTTATGATTGCGCGTGGTATCTGCAAATATCGGATCGTTCAGGATGGTTCAGATTTTGCGAGAACTTAACTTCTTGTTTAACTGTCTTCTTTTACCAAAGCTTTTCTTAAATGATACCTCTATCATTTAAAAAAGACTCAGGACAGACAAGCCTGGGGACAGACAAGCTTTTTTGCTTTGGATATTCGGGGCTACTTCGTTAAAGGAATAAATGATTTCATGATCGTCATAGTATTGGATTACTTTACTTTTAACTCACAGAATTTAGCCATTAACCTCGGTATCAATAATATTAGTTACTTTGAGGTAATGAGTTCAATTTCCAGGTAAATATTAAAGTATAGTTTAATATTTACCTATAATAACTTTTATAATATATAATAATGACTTTTGCCTATAATGTTAACGATCAGTACGAAGTAAGTACACATAAGTGTTTCTGTCCCTTTTCTCTGAAAAGCAGAGTTAACACTATATACACAGGGAATTAGTTATAAATTATAATACCTTTAACGAAATATTCGCGAGACAAGTAAACACCACAAATTAACTTTAAGTACATGATTTTATCATCCGCTACTATGGGCTGATTTCGTGACCATTTTCCATAGATGATATTTCATAACATTGCATAAGAATTCTAACGATGTGAATGACTTACTTATGAATAAATTGTCCGCTATATTACGCCCATGATTGCTCATGGGCATCATACATACGTACAGATTTATTCTTCGTTATAGAAACGTTGGAAGAAGTTATAGTAGGTGAAATAAAAAAAATACCCCAGCCATATCACATAACATCTCAACAAGGTGTGTTGTCGACCTATTTTTTGGCTTATTTGGATAACTCATCAAATGCGATGAAACTAAATTACCGGTTTAAAAAACAAAAGCAGTAAACAGAAACGTTGACCTTTTATTCACAATTAATTAAAATTTCAAAATTCCTACGCAAACGGAATTTGTCAACTTCTATTATAAATAGATTTAAAATAGCTTCAAGTTATAGCAAGGCCTTTTTGTATATATATAGCAAATAAAATTTTCGAACTTGTAATAAAGTAAGTAATGTAAAATAATTATTGTAAGATAAATTCGTCTGTTTTCTACAAAGTAGATCGTAATTAAATTGTTAGCAACAAATCGACTTTGACGATAACATATAATTCTGACGTTTATCCTTGGCTCTAACCTATAACGTCGTGAGAATAACCATGCGACTAAATAAGATTTCACAACATAATATCTGTAATTATTGGCGTTAGTAATAATTTTGTTTATATTAAAATATTATAACTAACTACGATATTATACTACGACACTAACACGTGATTGAGTTAATACAGGATGTATTTCTTTTTATAACTTCCGTATTCAAGATATTACGATAAAAAAGCCTACGATAGCCATCTAAAGCAATAACCTGGTGGACTCACTAACAAACATCCACACCTCCAAAAAAATGCTTGCGTAATTACAAAAAAAAACACAAACTTGAAATATTGAAAACACACAAATATCTCTTTCCATCTCGTTTGAATTAATATTTTTGAAACATGCTAGATTTCGTCTTGAAACCTTAATATTAAATAGTTGGTAGGGATATCGAAATTCCGTCCGGGTCACGAATAACAGCCACAGATAAAAAAGCGTTCAGTCTGTGGATTTCCGAATAACCAAAGCCATTTATAAGTCGAGAGGGTGCCTTGTGGAGATGTTATATGGCTGGACTATTTCACCTTCCATCAAGTGAAGCTTTGGCCTCTTCCTCTTGTCGTGTCTTCCTCTATTATAAAAAATATTACTTCTTATCGTAATATATGTACGTATTTTTTCTGTTTCCTATGACAAATTAGTAGTTAATGGTGTTTTATTAGAACGGAAGTGGCAGATGAAAGCGTAAATATTAATGTACTTACCCAAAATATCATCTTCGACAAATAGTAAGGTAGCGGCGAATATAATCCACTGGCGGTTTCCCGCAACAATATGGGAACCTCGTGTGGAAACGTGATGAAGACCGCGTAGATGAAGAGGAAAATCGTCTCCGTGATTGTGAGGTAGAGGAGACCTTCAGCGTTCTGAATGTCCCTCTGATCCAGCTCTTTGAAGTGACCCATGTACGGTATGGATATGATCAGTCCCACGAACTATAGAGGAATTGAGATAGAGCTTTATACATATTAAAAAAATATAATATATATTTAATTTGTACAATGATCTTTTTACATCCTAAAAAGACACTAATCGACATATAATAGTCAAGACACATGCCTCCTTTCTTATGATTTAAAACCCAAACCCACTAAGCAGCTCCACCGCGCTTACGCAGGTTAACTAAACTAACGGAACCCCTAATAAAGATAATGATGACCGACGCAGACAGCCCGAAGTTCCAGACCCTGGACTTCCGAATGTTTTAACAAGAGTTCCAAAAACTAACACCCTGAGGTCGTCAAGTAGAGACGAGGCAGTTAATTAAGGGACGATGAATAAGTAATAAGTTTTAAAAATCTATTTATATAGATAAAAAAATCGATCTCCGTTCAGGACTCGAGTGCTATACCTCTAACCAATTGAGTTACCGTGCCTTACTCGTCATCATAGAATGAAGACATTCTAAGTCATTCTATCATGACGTGTAGATGATATGCTATTGATGGTATGGTATGGTATGCTATTGATACATGTTTTTTTTATTCATACAATGCCATGTGAAAGAATAATAAAGTTTTCAAATATTCTACAAATGCTTACCATAAGAAGGAAGAATTCAGCAAACCATATAGATTTATTGTGTTTTAATGTTAGTATATTTCGCCACAACAACCAGTAAAACTGAACGAAATAGTTTACTTTGACTCTGGAATAGAAAGATAAAGTAACAATTTTAATGCATTATTTTAAATTCAACACTTCATTATGGCAGAAGAAGATACTAAAATTATAAAAGAAACATATTTAAACAGTTGTATTTAGCTCGACCCGTACGGAATTTATTCATTTGGGTCAAAATTAGAAATTACAATTCAAGCACCTGAAACTGAGTACACACATTTAATTTAGATGACAATACAATATAAATCAATAACATTATAAAACCAAGATGGCCGCCGATACAAAATGGCGGATTACATATTTTTCCTAAACTCCCTCAATATGGGTATCACATGAAAGGGCTACATTAGTAAAACATGATGATTGTGTCAAAATTTAAATGTTTTTATAGTTTTCAGTGCACAAAAAGTAAAACTGTTAAGTTCTTTTAAGTTAAAACTTGTTTAATAAGAAGCTAGGATATGAAGCATTTTATTTCCAAGCTTTTGTTTTTTCGTCGAAGTTAAAAGTTAGGGACAAACATTGACTAATAGAATAATTTGAAGCAAATGCATACTTACAGAGTTAAATACCGCTCGAAGTACATGTTCTAGAAAGAAATTAAACTTAATTAAAACAACGAATTCACAAACAAATATTCATTGCGAGTGGTTTTTTTTGCATAATTTCTATAAAGGTCACTTGTAAATGGACCAGTAGGTCAGTGTTTAAGTTTAATTTTAGTAATAGATAATATAAACACGCAAATAATATTACGTATTGCGCTGTTATTATACTTAGTCTAACATAGGATGATAAGTGTCACTATTATAATTGAGATAGGGTGTTATAAAGATATTAATAAAATATTTTGTCTTCGTATCCATTTACTCTAGTGTAATAATGTGTAGTGTGTATTGAGATTAAAATGTTAACTTTTATATGAAACAATTAAGTTTACATCAGCATTAATTGTTTTTCAGTTATTCGTTTATGGGGGGTTTGAGTCAATACTGACATAATCAGTACTTGGTATAGAAATTCGAGCTCTTAATACGATGTATCAAATTATCACCATACATCAGACACAAGTGATTTGTTAAAAGCGAAGTTGCAAACCTTTTCGTCCACATTGCCATTAAAATACTCCAGTTCATCCTTTACGTCTCCAACGCGGTTCTCTATTGAGATGGCTATATCAGAACGCTGGTATTCATTGCATATACGCCTTATTCTCTCCTGGCTCTCTGCCTCTTTATCTATTTGTACGCCCAAGAGAGAGACATAATACTCGGCCGCGTTGAAACCCACAGGACATTTGAAGTTTAACCTAAAAACTCATATTGGATGACTCAAGTAAAAAATAAACAAATAAATTAGCTAATAAAGAATTCTATAAATTTAGACAAACAAATGGGCAATATATAATCTAACCTAAGTAGCGATAATATTAATTCTATTATGCTAGATCAGGTTTCTAAATTGGCATATGGCATTCTTATTTTGAATTTTAACGGCATTTTGTTGACCTCTGTGACGCGAAACTTGAGGACACCGGATGTTACCGAGAATAAAAAATGCATATTTTTTACTATCGTTGTACTCGAGTTTTACTACACAAAACCTGTAGATACAAAATCTTGTTTTGATAAAACAAAACAAATAACAAATTTTAAGCATTTAAATAAAACACTTAAACAGTTTAAAACGCGATATTTTAGGTCTCCCCGTGACCACGGCTGCTGCAAAGTATCCGAAACGTCGGGCCGAAGTTAAAAATCATTTTCAAATAAGTTTAACTAATATATCGCGTTTTAAACCCTTAAAGTGTTTTAAAATTTAATACTGTCTATAGTTTACGCGAGTAGTACACATTTAAATAAAACACTTAAACGGTTTAAAACGCGATATATTAGTTAAACTTATTTGAAAATGATTTTTAACTTCGGCCCGACGTTTCGGATACTTTGCAGCAGCCGTGGTCACGGGGAGACTAAAGATGAAGGATGTCTCTGACGTCAAAGTAAAAATTGCTACGCTAGCGCCATCTGTTCCGTCGAAGTTGGTATTTGGCAAAATTTTATCTACTTTAAAAACAAAAATTGCTTTTGCTTCATTAAAGATCATTATTAGTTTTGAAACAGGTCAATACTTAAATAAAATTTTAATTCCAGCTCTTCCATTACATACGACTTGGCATTTAGTAATAAAAAATGCAAACATACATTTTAATAGTCGAAAAAAGTCAAATCTCGACCATATTCAATTCTAAATACACCGATACAAGAATGCAGAAAAGGTGGATAACACCAGAAAAAAAGACCTTGAGCTAATCCAACAAGATTAGGTTGTCTAACTTGTTTCAAACAATAAAATCTATATGACAAACCCATTTCGGGTGGTAATGTCTTTTAGTGTCTTCAATTTTGCTTTCTTTAATAATTTAAAAAAAAATGGCAAACTGACAGGTTTAGCATGTTGATAATAAAATAGATCAGCGTTCATTGCTTTATATTTCCATATTTTTAAATTGGAGCTGAACACATTGTGTGGGAAATCAAGGACCATCAATCTCTATTTTACGACTAGTCACGCATTTGTTACTTTAATGACGCGATTTTGTATTTTTGCAATAGAATTATTTCAAAATTAATTTATAGTTGTGTTGTATGTTTTGTTAAAGTGGAATTTCAGATTGTTTAACATTAATCTAATGGGCTCGTTGGTTTAATGATAGCAATGGCTAACAAGCGTTTAGATTTCAGTCTGTGGATTTCCGAAAATCAGCGCATCAGTTGCGATGTTATATGGCTGGAGTATTTCAATTCCATCAAGACAACCTCATGCTTGCCTACCCTCCTCTATGTTAAAAACTAAACTAAACAAACCATTTAAAAGGAAATCGTTAGCAACCACATCTACTATGTTTGCAAGTAATGTAAAGGTGTGTCAATTAAATAATTAAGAAGTAATTCTTGTTAGAAATTCTGAATTGATCGTTTAGGTAATCAATCAATGTTATTGATGTGGAAGGAATTGTATCTAACCGCAGTCTACAAGGTGTCGCACGTAACTTCAAGATCGCAAGTTGAGATGTCAACTTTTTTGTTTGCGGTTAAAATTGAGAAGAAATCTGATTCGGTCTTAGATTTACATATAAATCAGTGAAGGTGAACTAAATATAAGTTTACACCTGCCTACGTTATATTGATTTCATGATTAAAGCTTACTAGATTGGAACCGTCAAAAAAAAAAAAAAAAAACAAATGTATATACTAAAAATGGGTCTGACTAATAATATATTAAAAATGGGTGAAAAAGTTGTATTATTAGATAACCTGTTAAAATATTAATACTTATTAAAAAATGTTTTTAAATTGAAAAAAAAAATACGACAAAAAACAATATAAAATCGATTTTTTATTTTATTATTGCTATCATTCGTTTTCAAATATTTATACGTCGTTTCCTTTTTTCCGTAGTTTGAGATTCAAAGATACTTACGATGCAAAAAACTGATCAGCCTGTTCTATCGTTCCATGGAACGCAATACGACCGTTCGCCAGCAGAACTACTTGGTGGAACAACTCGAAGACTCCAGAAGCTGGCTGATGAACGGAACAAACGACGAGCTTCCCTCCTATTGCCAAGCGTCTGAGGCGTGACACAACGGCATTTGCGGCTGAGCTGTCTAAGCCAGTGGTGGGTTCATCGCAGAACAGAATGGGGGGGTCGTTTAGCAGCTAAAATAAATTGGTTTATGTTCACATTTAAATGCACATGAAGCTCGTGTATAAGAAGTATAGAAAAAACGATGTCAAAGTCGGGACTTGAACCTACGACCAAACAGCGTTGCTCTACAAATTGAGTTTTTATGAATTCGATAGCTTTCTGTGGTATCGATTTCGAGCCAGAAATGTTTTTACCAATCTTAAATTATGTATAATTTATCGATGAAAACGAATGTTGTAGATATGTTTTTTTTTTATCATTTTTTATTTATTATTCATAAATTATAGAAAACAGAGTTATGTGTTTTACTATGGACTGAAATTGTTGCAAAAATTTATTCGATTTTAAGAGGAAACAATAACTCAATATATTCATTTATTTTTAAAATTGACATTCGTTAGAGGGATAAATGACATAAAGTAGACGGGAATCGAACTCTTCACTTCGCGAGTGGGGGCACAGTCGTACCGTCGTCGTGTGTGTTTAAATTTACTTATATATTGTTTATATACACAACCTAGGCTAGTCAACCTTTTGTAGTCACTTAGACGAAAACGGCATTAGTATTCATGTGTTGTATAAATTCTATAATGACACTTTTGGTATAATATCACGTAATCAATTCGATCGACCGTGACACTAATGTATTAATTTTTATGTAAATTGTCATTTTATTGCGCAACTTTCAGTTGTTCACGAGAAATAAAAATAGCATATCTCTGACTGCATCATGCCAAAATTATTCAAAGATAACATTTGATTTCTAATGAAATTGGAGGTCATTTCCTGAAGCGGTAAGTTATGTTATTTAAGCAAGTTTAAAGAAGGTTGAAGAAATTCAACTATGACGTATAGGACACAGTAACTCAATAGATTTGATGAGCAGCACGGAACGATGTGGTTGCCGGTTTTCTCGCCGGTGTCGTAAATTTTTCAATCGAAATTGTATTTAAAATCATATTTTCAAAGTTAAAACTCAAAATGGTCATATTATGTTTTTATGTTATAAGTTAGATATTTATTGAATATATGATGTTGTTCGCGGTTTGGTAGCCGGCCTGTGTCATCGATTTTATTCAATCTGTAATACTTTTATCCACATAGAAGCTCTCATGTGCATTAACGAGTAAATATTTTAAAGATTAGACATTGACCAGACAATGCTTAAGTATTTATTTATTCACATATAGAGAACTTTTAGTTACAATACGATAGTCGACAAAATTGGAAATCAGAAAGCCATTCAAAAGTTTTCACTTTTAGATCCAGAAATACATATAAAAATAAAAATGTGACTTATATTAAAATTAGAAGAAAGAAAATCTATATACTGTTAATTAAACCTTAAACGAGATTTATAGTCATGTATATATCTATACTAATATATAAAGCTAAAAAGTTTGTTTGTTTGTATGTTTGAAAGCTTTAATCTTAGAAACGAATGCTACGAATTGAAAAAAATATTTTCGGGTTGGTTAGAGTATTTATCGAGGAAGACTTTTTTTATTTACTTGCAAGAATCACAGGATGCGTCCGACGATATGAAGAGAAAGAAGAGAAAGAGGTTAAAAAAAAAAGAAATTGGAAGTTTAAACTTCTACGCGGACAAACCCGCCGGCATTGCTAGTACATTATATATCTTCACATTTTATGTAACAGAGACTATTTGAGTTCCAACATCACTATAATTACCTGAACGGCTAAAGCGACTCTTTTCCGTTCGCCACCAGACAAGGCTTTCAGCTTCGTTCTTGTGCAATTAGAAATGCCAAGTTCCCCCAGCAACTGTTGGACGCGACGGGACCTGGTGGTTGCTGTAGATCTCTTGTCCATCATGAGCCGTGCCTAGAAGGAATAATTAGTTAGACTAGTGTTACCACTACAATAGTGTTGTACATAACATTTTTAATTTAATTGTTTGCTAAATTAAACTCATTTAACGGTTTAAAAGCAAAATTTATTAGTTAACTATTTACTACGGCTTACTTATTTCAACTACGGCTCGACGTTTCGGTAAAGAAGAAAACAGATGGCGCTAGCGTAACAGATTTTTACTATGACATTAGTAACACCCGCCATTTTCAGATCCCCCGTGACCACGGCTGCTGCAAAGCAGCCGAAACGTTGGGGCGTAGTTAAAATGATTTTCAAACAAGTTTGACCAATATATATAACGTTTTAAACAGTTAAAGTGATTTATTTAAAAGTTTCGAATATCTCATTCAAATTCGGCGTAACTCTATATACCGACCACAAAGTAAGTTTCTCTTTGTAAATTGGATAAAGGACTTACGGGCAACTTTATTGGATTCGATATCAGGTAGCTAATGGTTCAAAGTTTAAATATATAGGGTGGAGATATTCTTCTATCCCTTCTTGTAGAAAAAATCATTTTTAAACGGATGTTTACAAGGACATTTGAAATTAAATATGTGTTGGCTTGGTCGCGGTATAAAAGACTGCTACGTTGAGCTTTTAATAAAGTTAATTTTTTACAATAACTTTCATTAGAATAAGACACTCGATATATCATACCACAAACAACATTAATTTTACAACTAATGCAACTTTTAGGCTATCGATACGGAACCCTGAAGTTGGTAGGTATTTCGAATAATAATAGGAAACACTACGCTAACGCCATCTGTGTTTATATCATTGATAAAGAACAAAAGATTGTAAAGAACCGTTCGGAGTCTTCTTTGTTGTTCTGTATTAGTATGTCGTTGTCTATGGTATTTTGATTATAGGAATTCATAATGTCGATTGTTTCTGGCCCTCACTATTGACATTTTGAGTAGTTTAAAGTAAAACACTTTTTAACCGTTTAAAACGCGAAATATATTATATTATTGATTTATAACCTTTTCCGATGCTTTGCAGTAGTCGCAGTCACGGGAGACTTTTGAATCGTTAAAAAGTGTATTAATTAAATGTGTACTCGCGTAAACTACCCACAATACTTAATTTTTATTTAGCTTATACCTACTGAATTATATTACTAATACGAACATAATTATAATATTGAATTTCATGGCATAACTTAGTTAGCGATTCAGTTTTAACAAATTTTATATTAATTTAATATTCCCATGATCCAACTCACTATCAATAAATTATTTTATTATATTTAGTTAAAAAATCACACGAATCTGCGAATAGATCGTATCGACATAAATTACAAGACATTAATTTTTTAGTTACTATCTTTCGCATAATCTAGTATCTAATTACGAAAAACGGTTATCTACAACATCGAAAACTTAATTCAGGTAATAAATCAAATCGTACTTACGTAATACCAATCTTAGTTTGCTTAGCTGTCACTAAGTTTTTAAGGAAAATCACTTATCTGATTTTGGGGACAGGATTCGAGCCGTATGTCATAAAAACATATTAAATTTCTAACCAATAAAACTATAGTAATTGCAAAATGTTATCTGATATAAATTTATAAGCGTAGAGATCGAATTTTTACAGCTCGTGAGAACTCGACTTTTAAATTTAAAACTTATATTTTCAAATTCATCACATCGCCGATTGTTACACTGACATGCGCATTTTTTATATTTAGAGGAGATCGCACAAAATTAAAGTTCACTTAATGGTTGGTGAAAATACCTCAGCCATATAAACTCTAGACAAGAAGCTGTCGACCTGTTTTGGCTTTGGATATTCGGAAATCCACAGACTGCTACTGAAACGCTATTAAATTTCACACCTTTCTCTGTGGGCGGCGGTTCGTGAGCCGGACGAAATTTCGATATTTCTATCAGTCATTTAATATCCAAATTTCCTGATGAAGTCCATGATGTTTCAGAAAAATTAAAAATTGATTAAGTAAATGTCGGGCCCGGTGAGCAACGAAGTCACGTCCCGTTGACTCCATCATAGTCATACATTGTTACCATTTCACAAAGTAGCCCGTCAAATCTGTCGTATTGGGACAAAACTATAATATTAGATACAATCAGTTTGGTCTGACATTTAATCGTAGTTTAATATGATAAAGTAGGTAAGTTTTCTTTTAGTCTTGGTTTTAAAAGTTCAATTGATATGATGTGTGAGATGAAGATAACCTAAAGACAATCAACTGCGCTTCTAAAAACTCTTTCATGGTTTTTGAAATTTGTTATTTATACATATTAGGATAAGAGAGAGAGGTTCGAATCCGGTAAAATACAATACTACAAGCTGCAGCTTGTACATAAAAGCTGTTAGTGAAACAACACGGAATATATTCTCTCGAGTTCTATACAGAAACAAGTGATTTTCCATAGTTTTGATTATAATAAATTAGTGCTTATAGTAAAGAGGTTCTGTCGTCCACAGCCAGACAGTGATTTCAAATCCTATTATACGAAACAAAGTACAGAATCCACTTTTAAATCACCAGTACAAATGTATTTATAACCCTTCCACAGCCGAATGAAGCCCTTGGGCTCAACACTAAGTAAGCTTGTGTCAACAAAGAGGATTACGCTTACCAGACGGGTTAGAATGGATAGAATAGACCTTTCAGGCTTCTATATAGGACTCGCTGGCTCAAAATTATTATAATAATGATGAAAGTAGGTTACAAGGCTCCGCGCGGCTTAAGGATGTGTTACAGAATAATGCAACGACGGGAAAAATTAGAACATAACGTAAATAGTGGTTTGAGCCGGTTCGAGTTTTTTTGTTTGAAAGCGTTAATTTCTGGCACTACTGGTGCAATTTGAACGATTATTTTTGTGTTAGTTGAAGATTTTAGGTTATAAAACACCATGTTGCGATTAATAGGGCCGAAGAAATAGTGGGAAATGTGGAAAAAACTGGGAAAATGATTTAGTTTTGAGCGGTTTCGTTGCGTGAAACGACCGGTCGCGGGAGACGACGTCCTGGGTAATAGCTATATTAAACTACTGTGAATGCTTATTTTTACATTATGTTTATCAGTACAATCATATTAACGACTAGCATGACGATATACAAATTCTAATAATAGTTGAAACTATAAACGTAAAAGTACTGTATCAATAAATATCGTCATATAAAAATTCCAGCCAAATAAATGTTATTTATAAGATTGTTGTGTTTGCACCGATATATGTTAGGGCAAATAACAGTTTATAATGATTTAAACTTATTTACAAATTATTTTAACAAAGGCCGTGGCTCTTGCCGTGGTCAAGTGTTATATTTACATGTGTATTACTCGCGTAAATCACAGACAAGTATTTAATTTATACTTTGACAAGATCAATAGTTCTCTGTAGAATACCAATGGTGCAGTTTTTGAAATACCGCGCGGCTTTTCTTGATCTCAGTAACAGTAGTGTACAAAGTGCCTACGTATAAACGAACTACTACGATTTCATATTATAAATTGAAAATAAGAGTTGTTATATAATATATATGTTACATACCAACAAATACCACGCTATATTGTTTTATCAAAAAAAAAATTACACACACAAACACAAATATACAAAACGTAATCAACTGGTACAAATAATAATTAACTGTAATAAATAGGCAACATCCACTAGACCATATTATTGTCCCGACTATTTCCCATTGAAATGTATTCCTCTGTAGAAAGCAGGTGCACTGACCAACAAACTACTCGAGCGAACGACGAAACGTATCATCTTACTAGCCAAGGGAAAGTTTTACTATTGGAATCCCAAATTTAAAATGTGCGAGCCA
Organism: Leptosia nina; assembly: GCA_963661955.1. NCBI lineage: Eukaryota > Metazoa > Arthropoda > Insecta > Lepidoptera > Pieridae > Leptosia > Leptosia nina. The sequence continues at coordinate 10,613,642 of CAVLEF010000005.1, read as the reverse complement.
ATTCCATCGTTAAAGACATTGATTAAGAAGAACGTACTCCAACCATTGATGTTAAATTACATTACACTCTAAAAATCCGACAACTAAATGTTTTTGTATATGATAGAGGAGGACAAGAGACCAAGATGAAATGTCCCAACATAACATCCATATAACATGTAAACTAGATGCGCTGATAAGTTATTTTGACTTTAGATTCGGAAATCGATAGACTGAAACCGAATTGCGCTTAAACTTCATGGTTTTTCATCTGTGGATGGTTTGTACGACCATAAATTTAATATTTATATTGCCATACGATGTTTCAGAAAAATTATGAATCGATGAGAAACATGTTGTATTCACGATTCGTAAATTGACATACATTGCTACCATTACACCAACGTGCCCGTCAAACGATAGGTTAAATTTAATCAACGTCATTGGTTATCGATGGAATTGGGCGGCCAAATTGTTTATCTGTCTTATAAAATTAGTAACTCAATACACAGATTATAGACTTACCATAAATTCCATATGTTCAGCTACTGTTAAATCTTCGATAGATAAATCTTCTTGAGGGACGAAGCCGGATATTCTGGCTATCAGGTCAGCTCCAGCCAGACGCCCGTTGAGCATAAGGTATCCTGTTGTGGCGCTTTTATCACGACGGCTTATAGCTGCCAGTAACGTGGTTTTACCAGCCCCACTAGTGGGAAAAGAAATAGCTTGCTAGATTAGATCTAGGAAAGATTTTAATCGCGTTTCACATCATCTTTAATTGCCCAATCACTATGTTTCTTCGTATTTCCTCGGGACTAGAACGACCCATACGACCACATATACAATGTTTATGTACATGTACATTGTATATTTTTAAAGACAACCACTGCATATATTTTTAGTACATATATAGCGGGGTACAAAACAGACAGTTTGATTCAAACTTTTGAACTAACTTGAACTTTTAAAGCTGTAAATAAAAACTATCGAACTATTCATATATAAATAAAAGCATTCATTTAGATAATATAATAATTACGATATTTTTAAAAAGTCGAAATGACACAGTTGACTTGCGCACAAGGTGTCTTTGTTAAATTATCAATATTATCTGTGCTTCGGGACAAAGGCAGCGTTTAGCATTTGGATTTTCGATCATTTGTTGATTGTCGATTGAGTTGGATGACTTAGACGATACACGTACGGTGTAGCTCGTTGGTCCTGGGTTCGATTTCCGCTAGTCATTGAATTTACATTCGAGTTAACAATTTAAGCCTTAGGTCTTAATGGGGCTATAAAGAATTAAGTTACCTTGATCCCATCAAAGCCACTAAGTTGCCAGAAGACACGACGCCGCTCACTAAAAAAACAAAGAAAAGCTTTGATTATTTAATAAGTACCTACGAGGATATTTTATCTTAGTCGTTATACTTTGTCAAACATAGGGTGATAAGTTTGGGGGTTGATAGCAGCCCCCAAACTTTTGATAAAATTCCCTAATGTCAAAGTCATTCATTGCAGCTTCATTATTTATACATACCGACCACAAAAAAAATATATATAAAAAAACATCTTACGTACTAACTTAAATAAAAGGCCGCCTAATTGCTAAGCAGCGATCTCTTCCAGGCAGTCTGAAGTACACGAGAAAAGAAAAAAAAGCCTGAATATATTACAAAAGGCACATCGCAACAGTATACACAGCAAGTAGTAGGAAAGAGTAGTTAAGAGTTAGAAAGATTTATAGAGCTGTCTTGAAACAACGCAGAGATTGAAGATGTTATTCGAATACCTAAACAATGCAAAAACTTATTCAAACGTCAAACATATCATTCTATATTGGTAGACGTATAGATTAAAACCAATGGAAAATTCTGAAATCATTGTGACATATATTTTAATGATTATCAGAAAAGTGCAATAAATAACAAAAGCATTATTTAGGCTAGCTGCGCCAAGGTTATTCAAAGCTAGACAAGGATTAGCATAATTAACGCGGATTTAAATATGAAACATGTTCCAAGATCTTTTACATATTATCTTTATGTTTTCAAGTTTCTGGCCTAACTGAATACATAATTTCTTTGCGTAAAACTCTAGTATTTTCATCGGATACCATATAATATATATATAATAATAAAAAGGATTCCTTATTTATGGCGGTTGTAGATTAACAAGATTACAACGCAGTCATTAGATATTCATTTCAAATTCAACTTGCTAATTGTACATTTAATGAATATTTATAGATTGTTTTTTTCTGTGTATAATTTTTAATTAGTATTGTCTAAATTCCTTGTCTAAATAAAACAAGTTTGGAATTGCCATACAGAAGGCAGCAGTTCCGAAACATTCTTAATCTCCTGAATCCAGATGCCCAAGTCTTGACGGTCACCAGGAGTTGGATTTATTGGAATATCCAAATTTCTTCCGGTTTCAGTCTTTGGCTATCTAAGTAGTCAAAGCCAAAATAAGGCGACAGCACTTCGTTTTTAGATGTTACGCGGCTGGGGTATTTCACCTACCATCAAAAAACCCCATGCTTGCCTGTCGTTCCCTATTATAAAAAAATATATATGTTCTTTCGCTCTGGGGTGAAGAGTTGTGTAACGTGTAACAGCGGTGTATGACTGTTGTGTCCATACAAACGTAACTTACGCTTTTCTCTCTCGAATAAAGAAAATATAATTTCCTCGATGACGTTTATGAATAATGTATGAGATGAGATCGTTTTCACTGAGCATCGTCAGTAATCGTATTGATGATGAGCAAAAACGTAATCACATGATATGGTATGAGTATGTTGTCCTAACTTCAGTATATTATGAGATTTAAAATATGGTATGTTAGCTCAATGGTTAGAGCAACAGCACGGAACGCTGTGAATGCCGGTTTATTTCTTACCAGTGTCTTAAATGTTTTTTTATCTAAATCAATTTTTAATTTTCTATAAATATTAAAGTTTTTAAACTTACACTTTTATAGTTTTCTTAAACAATAAACTCTGCATAATAAAAAATAGATACGTAAGAAGATATATACCTATATTAAAATGTAAAATTTTTTTTTAAATATAATCTTTCTTTTAACTTTAAAAATTACGGCTCCATATTTAAGTTCTGTGGTGCTAGATGAAATGTTAGTTTTCAGACTAGATTCAACCTCAAAAAGTAGACTATTCTTGGTTATGGAACTTATAAGCTATGTGCTATAATAGAATATTTTTTTGACAGTTTAAAACTGCAATTATACTGGTTCGTCGTACGTGGCCACGTCTGCTGCAAAGCAGCCAAAAAGTTTGGTTATAGTTAAAAGTACTTGGCTAAAATATTTCACGTTTTAAATCGTTAAATTGATTCAAATGGGTACCACTCCCTATAAGCTACAGAAATGACTTTAAGTTACCTCCATGGAGTACTTTGACTTCTTCATACGTCGCCGACCTCCAAATGCTAGTCTGGGTTTTCTTCTTCCTATACACAGACAGATCTTTCCAGGCCAGTGTGAGGTTTTCAGGCGTGTCTCCGAGTCCGGCCATCTCGTCATCGTCCCAGTTAACCACGGCGCCCGTGAGGACATTTCGCGTCGGCAACTTGGGGATTTTCAATGTGAGGTCCTTCATTTTTGAGCTACGTCATTTGGTTCTGTGGACAAACATTTACATTACACCAATGTTTTAAACAGTTTAGTACTTAAAACAGTATGCATAAACTGCAGACAGTTCCTTTACTGGTTTTGATTAATATTATCACGAATTGTAAGATATATGGGTGGTAGGAATATCGAGATTCCGCCCGGTTAACGAACCCCTGTTCACTGAAAAAACTGTAAAGTTTAATCGCGTTTCGATTTCAGTCTGTGCATTTCCCAATATATAAAGCCAAAATGGGCCAACAGCGCATCGTGCTTAGATACTTTAGGCTGAAGTATTTCACCTACCATCAAGTGATCGCATGCTTGTCTTTCCTTCTCTATCAAAAAAAAAAAATAAATGTAGTCTTTAGTTCCGTAAGTATAAAACGGGATCATCAATACAAACACCCAACCGAACCAGCATTTGTATAAATCGTGACTTTCAGAGATGTACTTATTATTAAATATTACAGGTTACAAGGATATAAAATAAAGACTTTCTCTAATACTACTAAGAACTTTTATTAGCCACACTTACACTGTTTAATATTTAATTAAACAAACATGCTTCTAGTTGCCGATACCATGGAATAAGTGTAAGATATTCAACCGTTGGTTAAAAAAAAATGCGATTGTAATCTCTATTTGGTCAGTGTACCTATATATTAATTTATATTAGAGAAATAATTTGTCGTAAACTAATAAACTTAACTTCTAATCTATTCTCGGTCTACTAATATAATCCAACACAATCTAGCTGATAGCCCTCTTTATAGTTAGCTACACAGTTTATTTATTAGTATTCTCTTAAATAAATAATAAATAGCACTTAGTTTCTAAACAAAACACTTTAACGGTTTAAAACGCGATATATTAGTTAAACTTATTTGAAATATGTCGGGCCGAAGTTCATTTTCAAAAGTAACAAATGCGTTATAACTGTTAGTGTTTTATTTAAATGTGTACTACTCGCGTAAATTAGACAGTATTTAGCACTTAGTTTCATCTATTAGGTAGTATCAAAATACATCAAATGTGTAAAAACTTGCACACGATACGATCACACTGTGGCCTACACATGAACACATGAGATTTTATATAGAACACTTTAAACTGCTTATAACTGAACTGTATATAAAGGATTTGGAACGACTAGAACAACTACAGTACTTATACCGTTACAATTAAATTGTTTAAAGTTTTTTATTTAATTTATATCTTTGTCAGTATACGCGAAGACACTTTAAAACGGTTTAAAACGCGATATATTAGTTCAACCTAATCATTTTCAATAAGTTTAACTAATATATCGCGTTTTAAACCGTTAAAGTGTTTTATTTAAACGGGTACTCTTTATTAATTATATATCCGAACGTCGTAAATTAAAAGGTAATAATATTGATAAGTCTATGTAATTGTCAATTTATTTATATGGGCAATTAAAACTTAACATACCTAACAATTTTCCTCGATCTAACCACGATTCCCTACGGAAACCTGGTTAACTCTCGCCACGCCCTACAAACCCGCCCATAATTTAAATAGTAATTAATAATTATTGCCTCAGTTGCCACTTCTAACTCCAATAATTATGAACCAATTGCGTCAAGTACTTTAATTTAAATTTAAACAACGTTCAAACGTAAATATATATATAATAGCGTTGAATGAAAATTTAAACTTAATTAATCCATTATTATTGTTATTTTCATTAAATAAAAGCGACTTAGTTTAACGGCATAAATAATTATCTCTAATACTCGCAAATGTCTGTACGTCATACAAATAAATTGAACAGTCCTAATGTATCCCCTATAAAACCAAAGTCGTCACTTCCGTTTTATACAATGGGATCAATTGCTCGAGTTATTTCGACACATTTTTTATCGCACTGCTTCCTTCTAGAACGTTGACTATAGACACTGTAAAAATAGATTTAAAATAAACGTTGATTTTAGCTTATGAATATACACAAAAATATCTAAGTAAGATTATTATAAATACAAAGAAATGTTAATAAAATAAAAGTACTTAAAATATTATAGAGTATATAAAAAAAGTATAAATGAATTTAATATTAATAGCTGCTTCCGAAAGGTCTGATAATAAAAATTCCAGAAGTGAAAAATATATTTTCTTAAAACACTTCTTCTTTCACAAGTAAAATTGAAAATTCGATATTATGATCTCTTTATAAAGAACGACTCACGAATATTTTTTATTTTATTTTTACTAACCTTTACCCAATTGAGTTAGACCATATTTTTAAATCGAATGAGTTGTAATAAACATTATTTAAAAAAAAAAATTTTTTAGTCGGCAATCCAAATCTCTAAATCGAACACCCGACCGCTCTACGTTTTGGTCAACGCGGTAATGAGGAGTTAAGTCAAAAGCTCTTGACTTTCGGACCAAACCTCTACGTATCGAAATGTTGGCTTACATCAATTTAGCATATTTTATATTTTTTCTTTCTCGACCGCCTCTGTAGCTAAATGGTTTATGTGTTGCTAAGGAGTGCGTTTAGCGCGAGTCGGCCTGGGTTTTAATCAGGGGGAATTAATATATGTAGTTAGTTCGATTAAAAGTCTGTACTTGCCTGTAAATAAAACCGGTCAGTAAAATGGACACTGAAATGAAAATTTTACCACGATATTAGGTATTTCTTTCTGGCCATTTTAACATTTGGGAGGTTGACTAATCCAAAAGGCTTCTCTTAAAACATTAAGTTTTAAATAAAATACTTTAATTTAAAACCGAATATTAGTTAAACTTATTTAAAAATGATTTTTAACTTCGGTCCGACGTTTCGGATGCTTTGCAGCACCTGTCCGGGTAGACATAGTCAGTCAGTCTTACATTTAAGTATTGTTACTAATGACTAAATATATTTTATTTTTGAAATTTTCTTTATAATTGTGGAGGACAGACAAGCACGATGTTTACTTAATGTTAGGTGACCATATATATAACATCCTGAAAAGTTACGCTGTTGACATATTTTGGCTTTAGATATTCGGTAATTCTACAGACTGAAACTAGCCGCCGATGTAACTTCACGGCTTTTTCATCTGTAAGAACACTTTTTCGTAAACAGAACGAAGTATCGATATTCCTACCACCCATTTTAAATTCCAGATTTCCAACCGTATTCCCAGTTGTCTATGTTTCAAAGAAATTATAAATTGATTAGAAAATTGGATCCGATGGGGATCACACTCACGAACTAGCTATAGATGGCTTACCTTGGACTCAACGAACCCGACAAATATGGCTTAGGATTAGGATTACTAAAGACGTATAGGTTACCTTTATTACGTTGTGTAGAATTTATATTAGACTAAAATTTCTTAGTCTAGTTGGTTTTTTATAGTTATTCGTGCATATTAATCCGCCGAACGCAAGCTTGGATTAAAATTGACCACTTAGTAATGTCCAATTAAAACAAAATCGAAAAGCGTATTAACATAATAATCTACTAAACATCCAGTTAATCTTCGGAATAGATAACGTGAAAAATAAAACGACACGTGCGCTGTGTTTCGTGATCATTCGCCATAAATATCTATAAAAATTAACATTTAAGATATTATGTATATTCATGAGGTCACAGCTTAAGTTAATAGATAACCGTGCGATTTACCAGCTTATTTTTCATATGTTCTAGATGTACTTTTTGATATATGGCTAACACTTATCACGCAGCTGGAAGTATAAAGCATAAGTGTGACGAATGTCTAGTAACTTCTATTTACACTATTATTATGAAGCTAAAATGTTTGTTTGTTCGTTAATTTCAGCAGCTAGTGGTTCGAATTGAAAAATTATCTTGTGCTGGTAGAACATTTGTCAGAAAGGCATTTGGCTATAAACATTACGCTACGAACAACAGAATCGAAGAAACAGTAAGAAATGTGGAAAAAACGAGGGAACATCTTTGAGGGTATGTATGTATAAATGTATGACAGTATGATTCCTCAGGTTAATCCTAATGTGGTAGAATATTAAAGATTAAGACTTATACATTGATCTTAAAAAGTTTTGCTTTTTCAGTTCAGCCAACCCTACTAAAAATATCTATTTCTCGTTGTTAATTTAAACTTTATGCCCTGCCCGTCCGAAAACAAAAAATCCCTCCAAACCCAGAAACCATACCAGGCACGGCGGTTCACCATATATCGGGACAATCAATTCAAAATTAAAGAATCATAGAAAAAATAGCACTTAAAATAGTTTTTTACTACTGTTGTATTTTTACATATTAATTATCTGTTTTTGTGTCGTATTCAGATTTGTGGAGGTATTTTTAAATTTAGGCAAATATAAGAAAACGCTAGTGAATATTAATGCTTTCAATAAGAACATTAATGTGACATATAGTAAAATAGATTATTTGATATAAAATATTTAGATTTTTTATGACAGGGTAGGATAGACAAGATTTCACTTCATGGAATGTAAAATAGCCCAGCCGTTATATAAACAACATGTTTACCTGTTTAACTATATATATGTGTAACTGTTTACCTATTTTGGCTTTAAACATTCGGAAATCCACAGACTGTAATCGAAACGCAAAATAAACTTTTCCATGTGTGTACTGGGGTTACCGTACAAAGTTCTATATGTTTATGAAATATTATATATTAATATTGGAAATATTTTGGACCCGGTGGATATCAAACCGACAACCTGCTTTATATTGCTACTATTCGACCAACGATCCTGTCAAAAAGAGACTTGACAAATAAGAATATCTTGATTGGTGTACGTCGCAAAAAATCAGTAACAGTTTAATATTTAAAAGCTTTTAACTTTTCAAAGACGAAAAAAGAAAATAAAATGTCTGCCTTATCGATCAGATAACTTTCGTACAAATTATTAAATATATTTTACGTTTGAATCGAACATAATTGCAAAAAACACTTACGATTATGAGCTTGTAAAGGTTTTTTAACGGTAAGCTTATCTCATTTAAAACGTGTACTACAAGCAACATCGTCGTTTGAGTGTAAATTATGTGAAAGCCTGAAAAAATTAACGCAGGTTTTTTGGCCTTTTTGTATGTTTCCATATACGTCTTAAAACGGTCGACAACGATATCAAACAACTCTAAAAGATGGTGCGAGTAACATAAGCTATTCGCATACTGTCTGTAGTTTCGAGTAGACGTATATAAAACGACTTTCAACGATTCAAAACCAGAAATGTATTTTACTTATTCACAATATATTTCAACTATAGCCCGATGCTTGGGAAGCTTTGCACGGGTCGTGTCTACAGCTGCTGCATCCAAAACGGGCCCTACTTAAAATCGATCGTAAAGAAGATAACATATTACGTGTTAATAAGGTTAAAAGTGTTATTTTAAGCTATTTTCATTTTATAGAAAATAGGTACGGCATAATTTCGAAAATCTAACAGAAAAAAGAAATAGATTATTCCACTAGACAAACGAAAATAATAAGAAAAAAACGGGTTAAGCGTGAGTTGGACTACCGCACTGAATGTTTATTTTTAGGCGATAGAAAAACACCTTTTTTTTTATTTCAGAGGCCCAAATATTTAAAATATTTAAAACGTTTAAGACCCGTAACGATATACGGTTAGAAGTAAATCGGGTGAGCCTCCTAATGCTAAGACTGCTGCAAAGCATCTGAAATCCGTCGGGCCGTGGTCAAAGTAAATATATATAAAATATGTATCGTTCATAGTTTATCATTTAAATGCGTATTACTAGAGTAAACTACGGACAATAGTTATTCATAATAATTTTTAAACTGTAAAAACAGCGAAGTATTTTGTGAATATTTCTAGTTACTATGATTATTTAATAGCAAAAATATAGAAACATCGCGTTTTCTAGTATAAAAAACAAATTAATAACATGTTTAATAGGCAACCTTATCGCTATCGAGCTATCTCTTCCAAATAACCTCATATGCGTTTGCAATATGAATTAAGACCGCCTCTATTGCCAAATGGTCAAACGTGTTGCCTAGCATTGCGTTAACCGGCGGATTAAAATGCCGGGGAAACATTAAATTGAGTCGTTGGGGCAGTGTACATTGTTCTGATCAACAACATGCCTGTAAAACCGATCAGTGAAACGGACAATGAATGTGTTCGCCCTATGCCCCACGGGCGACCGAAGTTAAAAAAAAAAAATTTTAAATAGAGTCAAGGATCAACTCGTAAATTTATAATTTTACACTCCATCTAATATCAGATCTAGCATTATTCTACATTCAGGTCTTAACAAGGCTAGAATTAAGTGCGAATCAATGCCATTGTTAATTTTGCGGTTTGTGTTAGATTACTGGCACCGCAGCCTTTTAACCTTAATCTAGAAACTATCAAAATATCTGTCTGTAGTTTACGCGAGTAGTACACGTTTAAAGAAAACTCTTTTTAACGGTATAAGACACGAAATATAATATAATAAATTAGTAATAACTATAACTACAATTTTAGAAAAACTTAGATCTAACGGTCACGGGGAGACGAAATGTGGGGACAAAACCCCCACATTTCGTCTCCCCGTGACCACAGCTGCTGCAAAGCATCCAAAACGTCGGGCCGTAGTTAAAATATATTTCGCGTTTTAAACCGTTAAAGAGTTTTATTTTAATGGGTCTTACTCGAGTAAACTACAATATTAAAGGAAGATATAATAACAATTTTATTAGGTGTATTTATTGTCGTGTAAAGTATTGTATTCTATATAATATAATACGGTTTGATTTTAAACCTAAAACAAAAAAAACCGACACTATAAAAATTATACCGAATGGTCATCAGTCAATATTGATTATTACATTTTCATGTTAATTTTATCTTCTGGTATATATTGCTCATAAATATAATATAGATCATTTTATGCCACTAGTGAAGATAATGTTCCCAAAAGGCTATTAAAATTCAATCGATATAACATGACATGCGAAAACTAAAAACAACATAACACAGGTAGTTATAATGTGTGTTTAAAATGTCATTAAATATTTCATGATCCAATCTCCATGGCTTAGTGGTTAAACGCGTAGTCTAGCATTGCTACAAGGACAAGGTTTTGAATCCTTGGAAAAAAAAAATTGTCGGGGACGGTCAGACAGGTCAGACAGGACAGCATGGTCAAAAATGTGCAAAAATTTTTTCGGGTAGTCGATGAGTTTACTTTTAATCTCCAATATATATTGTTGTAATTAAAATATTAACACAAAAAAATGTTATAGTTCGCTGTTTCTTTTCATAAAACTATTCGATTTATTACGACATTCGAGACTTTTAATTTGGAGAGAACCTAATGACGTGCCTTACAGAAAAGTTACAAATTTAAATCAGTCAATAATTTGTAATGTCATGTTAGATAATTAAAAGGCTTTAATTTTAATAACGGCTGTAGTATTTTATGACATTCCGCACGTATCTTCAATCTATCAAGGTTGAGGGGAAAATTAGCCGAGCTATAGTAGTATGTATGGGAAATCAGCAAGACCAGCATATGTATAAAAAAAAACACACACACACATTTGACTCTTTCTCTAAAATCTTTGCATTAAATTGGTGATAGTGAAATTGAAATACTGTAAATCCTTGTTCCGATTTTAATCTATGGATTTCCGAATGTCCAAATCCATAACAGACTGGCTTAGGTATTACGCCTTCCATCAAGTGAACACGAAATTTGTTTGACCTCCTCTATCATAAAAAACGTCTCTCGCAGGTAGGTTGATCGTGAGTATCTGGTAGCGGTTTTTTGTAGTTTTTAGAATTCGATTAGCAAAAATTCACGTGAAGCATTTGCTAAAATATTTCGAGCAGTCGAAACATGGCGAACGAAGCGTATTTTGTGTTTTTTATAGACAACAATTTTTTGTTAATATCTTATGTACCTAATTATAGAACACACTTATATCTAATGCTAGATGAAAAATTATCTAATATTTAAATAGAACACTCTAAAATTATATAATTAAGCTTAACAAATATATATTGCGTTTTAAACCGTAAAAGTTTTTTATTTAAATGTGTACTATTTTGTTTATTTAACATTTTTTAATGTTTTTTTTGTTATGTAAAATGTCTAATTATATAAAAGGTTTTTATTGTTTTCAACTGTAAATGATATGCTGCGTTTGAAAATGACTCCTAAATGTTAAGCACAGAATCGTTCTCTAAATTAATAAAAAAAAATCAGGGCACGGAACTAATTAATTATAAAAAATATTAATATTGAAGTAATTGCGTTTAACTTTTTTAGCAACCGATAGTTAATGAATTCATCGAAGTGGAATTCGTTGAAAATATTAAAACCAGACAATAAATGTGCCACGAATGATCTGTGGTTCGTAAAGTAGCAGTTGGAATTTTTCTCTGTAATCTCTGTCAGAGATGTTAAGGCACTTTAGGCTCGTCTCCTGTTATTGAGTCAAGGAAGAGGGAATTCTCAAGGAATCTGTTTGTCTATATCGATGTGTATGGAAATGGAACATTCATCCAGAAGCATTTTTATAGCTGTGCTGTCTGACGTTTGATAACGTTGAGATTTACACATGTTTTTGACAATGATGAAATTGTATGAATAAAAAACTATTAAGTTGTTTAAATCTATTTATAACACGGTAGCTCAATTCGTTAGAGCAGCAGCACGGACCTTTGTGGATGCCGGTTGATTTGTCTCGTGTCGTATCGTATTTTTTTCACTTCAAATAGAATTTTAATTTGTTTTGTCTGTGTAGCTAAATAGTTAAACGTGTTGCCTAGTACTGCGTTAAGCGCGAGAGGTCCTAAGTGCGAATCCCGGGATAACAATAGATTGACGTCACTTGCCTGTAGTAGAACCAATCAGTAAATCGAACACAGCAATGTGTTTGCCCCATGCCCCCACGGGGGTAGCGGTATACTTTAGGAATACGTTTTAATTAAGAAGTTGAAAGTATTTAAATAAAACACTTTTACGGTTTAAAACGCGATATATTAGTTAAAAATCATTTTCAAATAAGTTTAACGTAATGTGTACTACTCGCGTAAACTTTTGACAGTATTTAAGTTGAAAGATTGTTAGATGTTTATACATATTTCAATGTTATAATATTGGATCTCGAATTAAAAAGGATGTATAGCTGATGTCAATGCATAAAAAAGGTGTATGAACTCTTGTATGTAGATCAAATCATCTAAGTGACCTCCAGTTTACCACAAGTATCAGTTCAAATTATGTTTTTAATCTTCAGAGATCTCTCATAAAATATCATAAACAAATAAGCGTGTGCGCAAGAGTAAAACTTAATAAATAAAACATTAATCATTTGCAACAAATGCACGGCAGATGTCTCGATTAGAATTGAATATTCAACAAGGAGCTTGTAAATAATTACGAGAATTATAAGTGCATTATATTTAAATAAAATACTATAACGGTTTAAAACGCGATATATATTACTTAAACTTATTTAAAAATAATTTTAACTAGGACCCGACATTTCGGATGCTTTGCAGCGGCTGTGGTCACGGAAGGTCCGAAACGTCGTGCCGTAGTTAAAACAATTTTCAAATAAGTTTTATATATCGTGTTTTAAACCGTTAAAATGTATTTAAATGTGTACTACTCGCGTGAACTACAGGCAGTATTTAAATGCATTATATCTAAATCTCCATTGAAGACGTTTTGATATTTCACTGTTTGGGTTAGAATATATAATGTAACATATAATATACAAGACAAATGGTTTCTGATAAATTATTAATATGTATATTTGAAGGCTGTATGCACGTGTTTAAGCGCATTATGTATGAAAAAAATATTTAAAAGTAAATAAAACGATAGCAAACGCGTGCATAAATTCTAATCATTTTTTGTTAGATTAAAGAATAAATTATTAACGTATAGTCCGTGCGTCAACCTGCTTCGCTTTTTATTAGAAGTTGGTTAAGATTGCGCAATTTTTAACAATAACGCGTTTGTTCTAGTAAAGCCATTTAATTAAAATAAATAAATGCTAGTAACTCTAAATATTAAAATAATTAATAAGTAAGGATAATTAATAAGTTATTTTTCAAATATTCACTTACCGTCAAAGCTAAGGAAATTTCGCTTTTACAGCCTCAAAACTTTACACCGTTATGTCATTCACAGTACGACGATGACACTATCTTTTTAAGATAATTAATTAATTCAAGTTAAATTATCAACTTCAATTCATCAATTAAAACGTGTTTAGAATCGTTTTAAGCTGTACACGTGAGTGACCGACGCGCTCTGCCCGCGAGACGCCACGCTCGACTGACTTGAAACGAAAGTTGCTTATGTTTTTTTAGAAATTCCAAAAAAAAAACATTCACTTTCTTTAAAATAGGTTAATTATTAACTAGGGTGCTTACACATAAAGTTGGGTTAAGATGAACTACAAAAACAACGTGGACACAAACAAAATAAATACCGTTATGATGGGAGTTAAAGGGCCAAGTTGCGCAACGTTTAAAAAATATTACGAGAATTTGATGTTTTGAAACATTGGGGTTTTACTGATGGTGATTATAAATTAATCGATTTGTTAATAGGTGAACTACTTAGTGATAGGGTTTGCATAAAAAACTACTACTACTAAAAGATACTTATCGTGTAAATGAAAAAACAAATGAAATAAATCATTTAAATAATATTAACTAATAAACTACATTAACAAATAATGATGTTAAATATTGTCAGTAATTTACGCCAGCAGTACCTACACATTTAAATGTAGGTACATAACACTTTTAACAGTTTAACAGTTCAAAACGCGAAGTACAGTTAATTTACTTTTCATTTAACTTATTTGCAGAAACTGGCAGGCCAAATACCAATAGCGACGATACAGATGGCGCCAGAGTAGCAGTTTTAACTTTGACATAAGGGCCACTCTCCATCTTCAGTCCCCCGTGACCACGGCTACTTCAACGCTTCTGAAACATCGGGCCGTAGTTAGATATAAAAAATAAGTCAACTAATATATTTCGCGTTTTAGTTCGTTAAGAATATATTATTTAAAAAAGCATGTTGCTGATTGGATGCTTGTTTTATAATATATACAAACGATAGTACTTAATATAATTATCTTTCTAACTGTTCGTTTATATCTAAAGTATGCTAAAGAATACTTTAAAACTTATTTAAAATTACTCACCTTCTTCTAAGACGACAAAATCTGATCTTCCCTCGTTTCCTAATATAAAGTATAGGGCAAATAATTTCAATGATCCCTGTTATTTAACAGACAAGTAGTTAAGAATCTAAAAAAATAATAATAACTAGGACAGGACTTGAACCGGCATCGACAGCATTTTTTTCATGTGCAATAACATGTAAAAAATATTAAAGTTTACAGAAAAATAGTTGATCAAATGTATGTGATCTGCTCACATGATTCATTTTATATTTCCCAGGATACCTTTGAACACGCTCGCTCGTAATGACGTGGCCTTTGGGATAGGATTTTAACCATTGAGCCGGTAAACTGACGATACTGGCCTCAGCGGAAAGACCAATTACCTAAGACCATTCACGTCTTCGCCCAGACCCCACATACTCCACTCGTTCATTGAGTAATTACCGTAAATGTTCTGTTATTTTCAATATTTTATAGATATTAGAAAAATATATTCATGACTAGAGATGGTCCGAATGTTATTTAAGCCGAAGCCGAACTTCCACTGAACATTTTCAATTAAATAATTCATGACATGCTTAGTACTGTTTTAGTTTTACTTGTTACTCACTAATGTTAGAAATATCTATTAAGATTATACCTGTACAGTTGTAGGGAAATAATCAAAGGGTTATGTCTTGTTACAGTCACAGGGGGCGACACTTAAATTTATGGTCTGACAAATAAATGATTATTATTATTATTAAATTAGGTACTATATTATATTTTTATTTTCTATTATAATAGCGAGTGATGTGTGGCATATAAATAAAGCGCTGCGTTTCATTCCCGGCTATCCAATGTAAATAAAAATAATAACATATAAATAAACGAGAAAAAACTTACATAATACTTCTGTCAAATTTAAAATACTACAGTATATTAATATTATAATGCTGCAGAGATTGTTTGTTTGTTTGAACGAACTAATCCCAGGAAGTGGTTTGAATTGAAAACATATTTTTATTTTGGGTAGACCATTTATTGAGGAGGTAGTAAAACAGTGGAAAATGTAGAAAAAAGGGGAAAATCATACATCTTTGAGTGCGTGCGCTGCGAAAACGGGGTATAAAAGAATGATTTTCCTTAAACCACGTAAAAAATATCCGCGGCAGTATATGTTTATCTTTTAAGATTAACTTGTGAGTACGTCGAGACGCGGGCGACGTTGTGGGTAAAAGCTATAAATAAAAAAAAATGAGGCGGATTTAACTATTTCTTGCGAACGAAGCCAGCACAGGTAGTCTATTATATTTAGTAATTAGAATTACAATAGATAATAAGTGAATTATATATTTTTTTCTGGTGCTTGTTCGGTTTTAACCGAAGCTGAACCGATTTTCAACCGGATTCGGCACATCACACAATACGCGATGAGATATTGAGTAAAAGCAACAGGAAGTCGAAATCTGTCTCCCAGAACCCAGTAGATAAAACCTTTTACCTACATCGTATTGTTCCGTGAGAACTTCTTAGGGCCAAAGATAATAACGAGAATTATTTAAATAAGCTCGTCCAACTGTATATATGTTAATTTATTTCCTTTCTTTGCTCTTAATGTCAACCTTTAATTTTATGTTCTTTTGACCGGATATAAGTCTAATTTAGATTTTACTTACATACCGGATACTAAGAGTACAAAGTCAATAAATGTATCGACATTATATTTATACGAGCTGTGCCAGCGACTTTGTCCGCGTAGAATAGTTTGGGCATCAAATTTTGTTTTTGAAAACCTCCTCATCTAAAAATTATAGCTGTTACCCACGCTGTACGCGTCCCTTCTTTCTAGCAAGTTACTCTTAAAATATAGACACATACTGCCTTGGACATTTTCTTTAGATCATTTGAAATTTTCCCAGGGCAAGCAACGGAAGCCCTTAAAGATGAATAATATATTAGTCTACATTTCCCACTGTTTTTTTTTTGTTTTTATTCGTCATTGGTTGATAAATACCAACTCGGAGTTGCTGAGATTAGCGCGTTCCAACAAACTCTTCAGCTTTATAATATTAGTAAAGCAAATAAAATTGTTAGGTACTGATTGGTTTCAACTCGTAAATATCCTACTGTAAGGGGACATCTTAAAAAGGGCGGATGAAGGATTCAGACATTCCGAAAGTGCGTGCGCACTTCTTTCCTCGGTTGGGTGGGCTTAAACGAATACACCCTACCATAACAGAACTGATGAAAGAAGCCTGAAACTCCCGATGATTAAAAATTTACAACTAATGACTCGGTAGCTCAATTGGTAGAGCAACAGCACGGAACGCTGACGATGCCGGTTCAAGTCCTGCCCGAGTCGAAATTTTTTTCAATTTATTTTCGATTTTTAAAATGTATAACTAGTGGGAATGTTTAAAAATACCTATATTTGTCAGTCACTACACTATGATTTTTAAATGGCCGTAGCTTGTAATATGTAGTACTATGAAACGTCGGGCCGTAGTCAAAATACACTGATAATAAGTTAACTAACATATATGCGTTTTATATCGTTGAAAATGTTTTATTTTAACATGTTATAGGTCGATTCTTCTACGTTATATTATTGGTGTCTTACTTAACGAGAAGGTGTTTAACTTCACGCTATTAAGTACAAAAATGCATAGATTGATTTTCTTTGAAGGAAGCCATTTTATAGAGATTAAATGGATTCCATCAACTGCTTACTGCAATGCATTCTTGATGGGATTAATCAAGTTCAAATTGTGCGTAGGTATACTTTTGTGGTTATAGAAAAGGACGGACAAACTTGGAGTAAAACTGATGGAACGGCGTTGAGGGTTCGAGATCAGACATTATATTGGGTCTGTAATTCCTCATACCCTCAATGGAAAACATCTTGAGATCAGTAACAGATTAGGTACAATTATTAGACCTCAATTATTTCATAAATAAAATGCAGCATATACATTTTTTACAAGTTTCAAGGGCGCTGCAATATTTCTGTCCACAGTATCGATAGCTCTAACACATATCTGATACATACCCCAGCTCATTAACATCTTATTAAGATTCGCTATTAACCAATAAAAAAATGAGATCTAATGTTTATGAAAATTTAAAAGAAGAATAAATTATTCCGCATACAATAATGGTATATGTAATAAGTAAGTATGTTTTTATATATTAGTGCTAACACGCGCAAAGACGATAAAACTAAACTTATCAATTAAATTAATATTTATTTTAAACACGTGTGTATTCTTGTTATGTTTATTATAATAATATTTAAATGATAATAATTATTCAATTACGTGTATTTATTATTATGTTTTAACGACGACACTTGTATGAATGAAACGAAGTTAAAATTTACAAGGCTTTGCATCGCCATTGTCGACTTAAATAAAGGATAAGTACTTTTTTGAAAAAAAACATAGCTGATTTGTCAAAAAAGGTTTTTACTGATATAAAATAAAATACAAACGGATTAATTCGTGAACGTTTATTGTATGTTGGAAAGGTGAAAAGTTCAAATACAAGAACAGATTACATAGAATTAAAAATGATAAGTTTAATTTTTATTTCACTTATTTTAAAAAAGTGGTGTGACTTAACTATTTAATACGTGACATATATAATCACATACCTATGAAGATTCAAAACTATTTAAATTAAAAAAATACTGGTAGGACTTGATTTAGAACAAAAGTCAGCTGAACGCTGTATATGCCGGTTTAGGTCCCGCCCGAGTCGTATTTCTTTTTTTTCATATTATATTAATGATTTATATAGTAGTGTGACTTATAGTCTAATAATAAAACTATTTAAATTATTTATTTAGTCTATTCCTTTTACGTTGATATTATGAATAAATGTTGTCAAAAGAAACCTCATTCCTTACCTCGCTTTTAAATAACAAACTCGCAATTAGGTAGCAACCGTCGTTGTCAAATAGTTTTCCATCGTTACCGACCTTCGTTTGTTTTTAAATGTGGACGCCCTTTGAGCTAGACGTTGAGTGCATCGTTTGTCGCAAAACGTTGCGGAAAATTGATTCCCAAAGTATACCGTTTAAGATGAAAAAGATAGCGAGTCGACGATCGCGAACGCCGAATTGGTCGCTCGAAGAAAAACAATTCTTGTTAGATCTCATCAAGGAGCGAAAAGAAGTAGTTGTCATTAAACCGAACGCTCCTAACTATTATGAAGAGAAGGACGCGGCGTGGAACGAGATATTACGAGCTCTAACCGTGAAGTTTGGGACGAAATTCTGTGGCTTTTCGATAAAGAAATTGAAGACCCAGTGGCAAAATATGAAACGCTTGGCGCGTGAAGAGGTATCGCTTAATGGCACAGCCGTGCAAAAATATACAAGGCAGTCATTTGAAGTTTGTAATATCCTCGAATTAGTTAAGGATGGCATCTTGACAAAAACCGAGAATGAACCATTTATCAAGCCTATGTTGAAGGCAGACGTTGAAATCAAAACTGAATGTATCGATGAGTAAGTACTAACGATCATTTTGAAACTTGTGAGATACGTAGTGATAAACAATGTCTCCTACAGCCTACTTGATTAACTAACTTATATTATGTCTAGCCAATTCTTATAAGGTATTTGCATCATTAAATAACAATATATAAATACTAAGGTAAGATGTGTTGATTCTAAAAGATATAGCATAAAGGATAAATAGAAAAATATTAAGGCATTAATTTAAATGTTGTGTAAACGTTTAAAATAATTGTTTTGTAAGGACGACGGTTTTATTTAAATTTCGTAAATATTTTGTAAAGCGGATTCTAATAACATGTTTGCGACGTCTACTGTCTATTCACATTACTTTTAATAGCGTACATATTATTTACAAAATTATATTTTACTTTTGTGGTTTTAAAAGGTATTATGAGACCTAATCTTTTTCTGCCAATAGTAATTTTATGTGTGATCTACAAATCTGTCATTATCATTATTATGTTCAACGTATTTTTCCATAAACATCGGTTATTAGTAGGTTACACACACCTTATAAGTTATACGCCTAAGTAAGCAAAAAATCAACAGTTACGTTTAAATATTAATCGTTACAGAGAAATAATGGAAGCGAGTTGTAGTGGTGTCATCAATTGTACAATACAGGAGCCAACCACTGACACGACTTTAATGGAATCGTCATCCTCGTCTGCTGTATCTGATCACACTGAAGTCATTGATACAATTGAAATGACACCACAAGAAAGACTATTTAGAAATCGGAAGACAGTAGAAACTATGACAGATCCTTCTGTCATTATTCATACAGACCACATTCCAAAGGACTACCAAAGTTTTTTAAGGTCTTTTTATATCTGCTAAAATTAATATTTTTGGGGGTACCGATAATTATATTAGAAAAAGTATTTGGTTTGCTAAGGTACAGATTAAAATACAGTTTATTATTTTTTATATATACAGACGCGATGAAGAGTAAGAAGGTTCTAAATAAGCATTTTACCTTCTGGATTATATAGCTTTGTTGATAGATATATATTACAACATATAATTATCAATTAACGGGGAGGTAAAAAATTTGATATCATTAAACACCGGACAGGTATGCATCGTGTGAAAAAGATATCAAAATGGAGTCCTTAAAAGAAGAAAGGCAGATAGTCAAAGCTATGCGTGAAACGGCAGAACTAAATAAAATAATAGCTGAGCAGAAATTAAAACATTTTCTTTGGATCAAGAATCAAGATATGGCGTAAGTATATTACATTTTTGTCCTGTTTTATATCAACCATATTTTATACATATTTGTTTTTATATGTACTTTGTAATCTTTTTTATCTATAACTCTTTATTTATTTAAGAGCCATCTCTAGGAATAAATGTTAACTAATTTGACATTTAGATATGTCAGTTTAACTTTAATCTGTCACGTCAACTTTCTATTTATAATTATTACGAGAACATCGGGTCGGCGTTTTAACATTTCAGTTTTTACAACATTTTTATTTACAAGAGCTTGCCTAAATAATTTATTATGAATTCTATATTGCGAACAAGAGTTCTATCGCTACGTGCACTTGCTAATATCAGGTAACTATTAACGCGACCTGTTTGGTTACGCAATCATTCTAGTTTTTAGATTTAGTGTGCGCTAACAATAATGCACATTTTTACTATTTACTAGAATCCTTAAGAAATCTCTAGAATATTTGTTTCGCTATCGTACTAGTGCAATTATATGCTACTACTAATCTAGATAGCATTTGATAGCGAATAATTATGTAAATAATCATTAGAGATAATAATAAATGTGGCCGGTAACTGACACTCTTATCTGAAAATACGCAAACAAAGGGCCGGGTCGCTTTGTTGTTCTGATCAAACTTACTCTTTTATCTATCTACTAAGAAATAAAGAGCTAACTGAAACATTTTCAAACAACAGTTTCTGTTCCTTGTTTTTATTTTGAAAGTGATTATGATGTCCAAATTACAGAATGTATTCTGGTGAACCAGGCTCTGGTGCTGGTAAAGGAGGTGGCGGTGGTGGCTCAATCCGTGAGGCTGGTGGCTCCTTCGGCAAGATGGAAGCGGCTAGAGAAGATGAATACTTTTACAAAAAGGTATATTAGGAAAACATGATGAATGTTTACTATTGTATGTAGAAAAATAAACATCTATTGTTTTGATAAAGGATTAGAACCATTAATATATAGCACAATTTATGTTTAACAGCAAAAGGAGCAAATTGCCAACTTAAGAGGACACATGGAGAAAGAGATCGCCTTTCACCAGGAACAAATCAAGCGTCATGAAGATGCTATTAGACGTCATAAGCAAACTATGGCAGATATGCCAGACAAACAATGAACTTTTAATTAATTTTATAAGTCCTGTTGCTGTGGTGAAATATTTCATATGCTTAATAAAGTTGATATAAGATGCTGTTGAATAAATTTTTGTGGATATTTTTGTTTATGTTCACTTACTTAATTAGGTTTTAGATTAACAGATCAAAATATATACCATAATATACGGGCATTTCATTTTGTTGTTTTATTTAAACTTTATTTGTCTGCATGTATATAATGGTTATTTTTTGTATACATTACTTATCACACGATTGTATATAGAGTAATAACTATGAGTATTTTGCTATTTTAAATTGCGCCATCTAGTGAAAAATATTTATACTGTCATAAGTCGAAGAATTAGAAATCGGGAGAAGTAATAGTGTAAGAAATCACTCATAGGTGACGTTAAATGATTTTTCAAAGGAAATTTTTACTATTAAAGTTCACATCACATCACAATTTTAATAAATTTTAAATTAAGAAAAAAAAAGATTTACTATAGTAAGTGGGTAAGTACTTTGTCTTACTTTATAAATATTCGTTTCAAATGGCTTGTGCTAATTATCGTCCAAAAAGATTTTTTTACATATTTATTTAGATTTCTGTAACTACTTTAAGTTTTCAAGACACAGAGATGTAATGAACCGGGATTCCACTCTCAAAGAAACATTAGTTTCGGTCGCTGTAATAAAATTAATCAGTAAACGGTCAAACGGACACAAAAACGTGTCTGCACAGCGAAAATAAGACATAGAATTACAGTTACATCACTCAATAAAAATCTCACTAAAGGTTCTCAAGCTAACATACGATTCAGCAACTCGATTACCGCAGTGAGAGTGAATGTAATAAATTGGAATGCGTGACGCGAAATAGAGCTTCATCGACCATCGGGCGACGACCGAGCCGAGGGAAGGCCCACATCAATGAAATTAGCCACGAGCCGAATACGCTACATCGTGAAGTTAGCGCCAAGCGACCCTCAGTTTACGGCAGTCTCAAAACGAAGACGCATGTCGCTTTCCGCCCCGTTGTGACCGTGTACATGGTGTTGTGGAATAACATAACATTTATTGTTCTGTGCTGTGCTGGTGTAGTGCGTTGTAACCGGGGTTAACAAAGTTGTTGTGATGCAGTGGAGAATTTACGCATGGCTCTCCTGTGTAGCCCTTGCTGGATATGTACGAGCGACAGAGGTAGGGGGACCGTCTTTAAATACGGCATTCCGGCTTTTTGTGAGCCGAGGGACCGGTATTGTCGTTAGACGAATCACGATTCATAAAACATACGTCTTTTATTTCAATGTCAGCTTAGGTAGTGTAGACGATCAATGGATGCTTATTATGCCACGAGATCCAAACCTGTTATAAAAAATTGGAACGAGTTTCGTACGTCGAGAATACTATCGTTACCTTGAACGAGTAATCTTCAGGTAAACAATCGTTATCGCGGCGTGTTTCCATCGATTCGTGGTTTATTTTTGTGGGACGAGCGCTGAATAGTTACAATATATCCACCTAGGCGCCTTATCGTAATGTAAACACGAAGTATAGCTATGAATGAGATCAACTCGTCTCGCCCACGATAGAGAAAGCGTAGGTATTCTTCCGCCTGCTAGGTAGGGCTTGGAGGGCAACTAGGTAAGTTGTAACTACGAATTGTGTGCACTTCAAAGTTCACTATTTGAATTTTTACACGAGAGTTCAATCAACCAAAACCCTATTTAGGTAGATTGAATTGAATCATCACCACTAAGCTAAGGAGAGAGTACACGGGCTTATATTTAATGATTTCTACATGAATAAAAATGATAAACCCCCCCCCCACCCACCAAATGGCTGGATAGTTTATGCTATATATATGTATGATTCCCACTTGACAGTACATTAATAGACTTGTAAAAATCCTATTTCAGTTCAAGCTAAATATCTGTATGTAGGTAGTTATATGTATGTAGGTAACATCTTATTTATATAAAGCTTTTTGTACATTGTTTTAAACTACTTGCGTAGAATATTTATGTATTGAATTAGCCACACAAGTACACAATATGATACAGTTCAGCAAACAAAACAGAATGTATCAAATTGTAGCCAAAACGGCTTTAAGACATTTGAAATTTAAACATTATTTGAATTCACCATATTATTTTTAACAGCGCAACCGTGCCCAACAACTTCATAGTCGTTACGTTTAACAAAATAATAAGAAAAAGAAGAGAATTTATGTTCCCTACCGGAGTTCTTTGTTTTACTTCACCATATTTTGTTTCTTATTGTGAAATATACACAATATACAAATAAACAGGCGACAGCACTCATAGCTGTGAAAATGCTGTCTAAGCCGCACAAGATGAGCAAGTCGCAAGGAGTAGATAACTTGCAGCGTCTCTATGGTCTTATCTTAATGTGTTTTAAATCATCACACTAATACGGAAACTGTTTTAGCAAAAAGTAGGACAAGCGTCAAGCGTACTTCGAAACAGGAGCAAAAATTACGTAATGTTGTAGGCTTGTAAAATGACCCAGATAGCGGAATAATTTAAAACAAACCAACTTCTGTAGCCATAACAAAATCTGTCTAGGTGAGGCAAAAAAGAATGCTACGTGAATGAGAATAAAAGCTAGGAGTGCAATGCTAGATGCAGCGGGATTTTTCGAGCCGGATGCCGTGTGGTATGTATCCACTCGGCGCTAAAAATAAATTAATTAAAAATTGTTTTTAGATGTAGAGTGTTATCCCCGATTAATATTTCGCGTGCGTTAGTATGATCAACTACGCAAATAGTGAAAGCGATATTGTACTCATAACAATGTGTTACATCAAATATAAGTAATAACTGTGTTTAGAAGGCAATAAAAGTAATTTTGTTTTGTTAAATTCATTACATGGTTAAACTTAATCTTCTTTACTTTAAATTATAAAATATTAAAATTTAATTAGGTAGTAATAGTAAATTTGAATATTCATTTTAAAAAAATGGTGTTGTCTACATCCCTTATTGGATTTGGCACTACTAGTGCTAGTATGTGTGATCTATTCGTGTAGGAATAAATTGATACAGTTGTAAAAAATCTTAAAGCACTTTAACAAAATAATAAATATTTTTCAACGACAGTTACCTACCGCAGCGCTTCCCCGAGGGCAACGTGTGAAAATAGGCAAGTTCCATTGTTGTCACGCTTTTGTTTACTCTCTTGACCAGAGTAAGCAGGCACAAGCATCTGTCAAATTCTTTATACTATGGGGCAGGTTATTTTTTTATATTTTAAACGAATAATTTGTAGAAAGCGTTATTAGAGGAACAAATTTGTTACATCAATATTTACAAAATATATAATAGATATGAGTATACATAATATGAGGCTGCTAGAAGCGGAGTGGCCTAATAACAGAATCTAATAAATAAACTTAGACGAAAATGAATTTTAACTATCGTTTGTGTAAAAATGTTAACAAGTTTCGGTCTCTCTGCTCTTGTAGATTAACATTTTTAGACTATCACTATATATATAAATAACTCAAGTCATAAAAATTAACAGTTAGGCCACTCTGCCTCTAGCAGTCTCATATATAATACATAATTGCTATCTTTCATTAAGTAGTTTAAAAATCTACTGACGACATTTAGGCAACATTAAATAAATACTGTCTGTAGTTTACGCGAGTAGCACACAGATGCTTTGCAGCAGCCGTGGTCAGCTGGAACGTCGAAACGTCGGGCCGTAGTTAAAAATAATTTTTAAACAAGTTTAACTAAAATAGATAGCGTTTTAAACCGTTAAAGTGTTTTATTTTAAACATTAAATAAATTGAGCTTATTTAAATCCATTTAGCAGTTATACATAAAAAGACATCTCTCATCCTATAATTACAAAGCGTTTTACATCTCTTTTAAATTCAATCAACTAAATAAATGTGGTACGTCAAAAATAACTAATGGTTAACAATAATTCCTAAGAAAGTGTCTTCAAAATGTGAACAGTTACTAATTATATATATCATAAGGCTTAATAATAAGTAATATATACTCTTATTTCCGTGTATTTCTTCGTCCGATCGTCAGTTTAAAGTCTAATATAAATTGTACTATGTACCTCATACCGAATTACATGTCACATTTATATTATGGTTACGAAGAAAAGTGAAACAGACGTGAGTTCGATTACCGATCGATAGAAATTAGAAAAAGGAACTTATATATAAGTAGTTAATAGGTTTTTGGGTCTTGTTTAAGTAAAATTTGGGGTATTTTGTATCGACAGTAATGTTCGTTGGAGTGATTCGAATAACATTCTTATCGTGATATAGGAATTAAGTCGTTCAGGTACATACGTCCAAGTTTCCTTGAAGCGCCCTACAATCTAAATAGCTTAACAATTGTACAGTTGGCGATATAATTTAAACAAACTGACTGGACCTTGCAAAGGCATAACAGGAAATAATGAAGGGGTAATAAAAACACTTTATTTACAGCATTTATCTAAAAACTATTTATTTTAAAGTTGCGAAAGTATTAAAACAATTATTAACGTTTTACAACCGTTAAAATTGATTAACTAAGGTTTTTAATTATAAGTAATAAATATTATTATTTATTTATTTTGTTTAAATGCGTTTGTTTTAATAAATTAAAAAGTGTTTAGCTGTGCACTTAATAATTGATTAATTTTATTTTCACCTTCGATTCCACTGACGACATTTCTCTATTTTTTCTCGGTATTTGGATCCAATTCATGAGTTACGTAATTCTAAGTTAGTAACGTATGTTAGAGGTCAAACCTGGTAAGAAAGCACTGTAAATATATTTTAGTTCGCTATAATAACAAGAATCAAAAGCATGTAGTCATTGTTGAGTTATTTACAGCCCAAACAATAGAACAAAATAAAATTAAAACATCTGTTGAACAGATTTCAATAGGCAAGTTAATTATGGCAGTTATAATGTAAGTAATGTTTATTATTTACCTATGTTTATCACAAAATAAGTGCCTTGTCCTTACGATAATAATTTCTACACAATCGCTTATTTTACATATTAATTTATGCTTTCAAAGTAACACAATGTGATATGGACTGAATCTGAATTTCGGCTTTCTATAAAAGAGAAGGATGGACAAGCTGGTCCAGACAATAGGTTGGTTCACGTGATGAACAGTGAAAAAAAAAACGTCGGGGCCGTTGGAGTTCGAATCCATTATTCGTCATACATTTGACCACATGCCCGTCAAAATGCAATGTTGATTTCACAACGAGTAGCGGATAATTTTATAAAAAAAACCTTTACCACAGTCCAAGACGATGTGTGGTGTGTTCTCGTGCTGAATGATACTAATAATCACTATGTTAAATAAATACTATCATTAGTATAGCTAGATAGGTCTATACTAAATCCCCGCATTCCTCTCATAAGTATTAATTTTGAAGTTTTGTTTTTTCGTTCTTAGTGAACGTAATAGTTTTAGTGCAGTCAATATTAAAATCATGCATTTGAATCGAGTCTTATAGAATCTTGGTACAGCCTTAATAAACGTGGATCAGAAATTCGAGAAGGCAAAGTACTTTCTCGTGAGCGAAGAATATGATATGAACTATTTTGCTCTGTCAAACTGTGCAATGCATTTTTTCAAGGTAAATCGCTTTTTAATTTTATAATGCCATCATGTGCAATAAAACATGATAAGTAATAAAGTTTTCAAATTAAAAAACCTTTCAGCTTGCTTTATTTTTAATTTTTGAACATGTTATGTTTGTCAATTTATTTATGCCTTTTGCATTTGTATTAATTTGGAAATAATCATGCATAATGTGAATTTTGGTTAGCTTATAAATAATATTATATTTAAGCTTATATTTTTTTCACATTTGCGACGGATAGAATTGGCATACGTAAAGCTTGGAATCCATTTTATAATGACAGTAATTAACAGGCACTCGGTAATAAACACTAATTTAAACCAATTTTTGGAAAGAAACATCTTTTCATAACAGCCATTGCAGCACCAATAATTGTAAAACGTTTTCCTCTTGGCTAGATATTAAAATATAATGAAGAAAATTCATAACATTGTGTTTAATGTTTCGCTGCCTCTGTTTTAGACAAAGGATGAAAATTGCTTTTATAACAGCAGGAGACATCTCAGAAACGCATCTCTCAGGTTTATTAACTCTTTGACTATGTACACTAGCTCAGTCGAAATTCCGTTTAATTTGCTGCGAATTTAGTTATACTTACTCAGTTATCTATAGTTTTACTCGCTATCTGCAATTATACAATTATATACTTTTATTTATAAAAATATATATATATAATATAATGTCGGACACATTCACTGATTTTTATAAGCGATATGGACATAATTCTGTGGCCTGCCGCAACAGTTTTTCATTTTCTCGCGATTCGAAACTTGGACCTCCCGTGCTCCACTCAATGCTAGCGAACGTGTTGAACTGTCAAAGGATGTTGCAGAAACTTGCTATATGATATAATATATTGACTTTAATTAGTGTTGTATTTTTAAATTCTAGCTTAATGATCAAGTTCTGTAAACAGATATAGTTTACGTAACACAATAAATTATCATAATAAAACGTATTGAAAAAAATTACTATTTATCATTAATAGTTTTAATATCGACCCGAAGTTACATTTTCAACAGACTGTAACCACTGACTTACGGTGAACTGAAGGTAGAGAAAAATTTAAGCCATTTTGCGTTCTGAGTTGTACATAATTCCACATTATATAGTATAAAATGTCAATTATTAGTTTATACTTAGTATTTATTATATAATTGTACCTACTGTTGATGTATTTGTACTGTTTTACAGCTGTTTATTGTTAAAGAACGAGGTAACTATCTCAATTTTACCCAATAAACATATTTTATAAATTATATGGTTTTAGTGGCAATAACTGTTCTTAAAACGAATGCATAATACATAATTATATTAAGTCTTTATTCAGTAACTTGGAGTTTGTTAAAGCTAAGTATACTCAAAATTATACTTTTCAAAAGTAGTAGAAGCGTATCCGTGTATGAATTTGTAGAGTTTAGTTAGAGAATTTTCCTAGAATTTTTCATTAGCTTTTACCCAGTGTGAAATACGCTGAGGTCAAGAAATGAAATTAGCAGGTAGAAACAAAATTGAAAACCCACTTAATTATACTTTCAACACTAGATTGAAATAAATAAAAACTCAAGGTTTCACTTAAATACGTATTATGATTATTAAATGAGAATATAATGAAGTTTAAACTTAATGATAAATGTCTATTTTAGCGGTATTGCTGTTTGAAATATTTAAATTGTATAATTAGTCACGAGTCTTAAAAGGTAATCCTCATAAACATAATATATCCAGGTATTACAGTACAATGTTTATCAATATTGTAAAACTGAAAAGTTTGTTTGTTTGAGCGCGCTAATCTCTGGAATTACTGGTTAGAAATGTATTTTTTTTTGGGAATTGATCGAGGGAAGGTTTTAGATTAGAGTAAACTTGGCTGTGAGCCATAATAGCGCAGAAATAGTATTATAGAATATGTAGAAAAAGCGGGGGAAAATTATACATCTTTGAGGGATTCCATCGCGTGCGCTGCGAAAACGTTAAAGAAACGAAAAAATATGTATGAAAGAATGATACCTCTTTAAATTATCTAATTAAAAAAAAAGTCCGCGTTGTTAAAATGTATAAATGTTTAAAGACTAATTAGAGCCGTCTTTAATGCACTCAATATTTATAACATTTAATGTATTATGTCTTAGGTCTTAGAGTTATTTCAACACAGTAATCGTTTGCCTGATCAGCTAGTGTTGCCAACATTATTTAAGTACTTAGGTATGTCGCTGTAAATCTTATGTCATTAGAATCGACCCCCAGGTAATATTTACCCAGATTAAACAGCTCTAAATCCACACCTAGCCGGAAATCGTTGTTCGCTGATGAAATCCCTTTGATTTATGTGTTGCTTTCGCGTAGGAGACAAAGAGCTGTTGTTAATGCAACGCCTGTTGTGTGTAGGTTACGATGACTCATTACATTGATGATTTCTTCAAGTACTGTGATATTGCAATACGATTATTAACAAGAGATAAGTAAATTACATAGTGATGTACATCAATACCAGATCAATATCAAATCATCAATAAAAAAAACTAATTTAAATAATTAAATAAAACAATTTTAACGGTTTCAAACGTGAAAAATATTAGATGGTTTGTGTTTAATTTGATTTCGTTACGTTTGAACAAATTAACTAATATTTTTCCGCGTTTTAAACGCGTTAAATGTGTTTTATTAGAACGTGCACGAATCGCGTAAACAACACAGACAATACAATCGATTTCTAGTTATAGATCGAAGCCATGTCTGTTGTAGCAACATGTATTTGCACTTAACAGGGTCATTTCAATCAATGTATCGAACGAATGTGAACGATTCTATTAAAATCTGAATCAGTACAGGCATTTCTATACCTTTTTTTATATAGAGGAGGACAGACAAGCACGAGGCGAGGCTCACTTGATGGGAGATAAAATATCCCAGCCACATAACTTGACACCATATGCGCTGTGAAAATTACACAGCAGGAAACCGAAACGCAATTAAACTTCACGGCTTTGTCATCTATGGATGGTGGTTCGTGTGTCGGGTGGTAGAAATATTGCTGCCACCCATTTGATATATAGATTTGCACAAAATGTCCAACATGTTTTACAAAAGTTCTAAATTGATATGCAACATGTTGGACCCGACGGGGATCGAAACCACGACCCGTGGATTAACCATACATTTGAGAACATAAATATTGTTTACATGTTATTGCACATGAAGGCACCTTATTTAAAATTCGAAAATAAATTGAAAAAATTTTCGACTCGGGCAGGACTTGAACCGGCATCGTCAGCGTTCCGTGCTGTTGCTCTACCAATTGAATTACCGAGTCAATTTATTTTCGAATTTTAAATTAACCATACATTGAAACCAGTAGCTCGTCATATATAACGGAGGACGATTCCATCTTGGCCCCACGATCTATTTGTCACGTTGAGCGGTTGTCGATGCAAATTGCTCCATCCATAGAGCAGATAGCCTCGGCTCTCTTAACTAGTCACATCCGCAGCATTTACAAGGACTCCTGCTTGCTGTAATTGAACCTGAGACGGTAATTGCTTTCAATTCCTGATTTGTCAAAGGGGGAAGTAAGAACAAGAAACACACTGGGGCCATAAAATAATTAGAATTGCCAGAGGAAAATCTCCCCAATAACCAAGAAATAGATTTATAAAGACTATGCCGATGATGTGCTAGAAGTTGAGAACTGCCCAGCTACATTTTTGACACTATGATACATTCTAATAACATAATTGTATTGTGTACAACCGGGTGTAGGTTCCAGGAGAAGGATGACTAGTAAGCAACTGGTCGATGGTGTTGATCTCATCCCATTGTTTATAAATTTATTCTAATAACTTATTATCTGATAAGACACGTTGGATGTACGTTAGGAATATCTGGATAATAACCAACTGGCCGTACATATCGAAATCCCACACCAACCCAAATCAAAGTCCATCAGATCACTTTATAACTGTAAAGTTAAATCGTTGGATTTCGTCTGGAAATCTGGGATATTCAACGGTACATAGCGAAATTCCGACAGCGTGTCACGATCACAGAAATACCGCTGGGGTATTTTACTTTTCATCCAATCAACCCGATGCTTGCCTGTCCTCCTCTGAGAAAAATATCCTTTTAACTCCGTCGTCGTCAGTTTAAGACTATAAAATTATCACATTATTGCGATAACCTAGCGTTTTGCATTTTAATCTGAGACCACGATCGCTTGAAACTAATTACAACTTTTTATTCTGTAATAACTGGAGTTAATACATAATCTTAATATAAGACTGTAAATGAAACTTGGCGATAAAAGGAATGGTGGGGAGTTCTTTGACAGTTCTTCTTACTCGTTCTAAGTCTTTGATGAGAGTAAGGAGGCACATTTTATGCCCATAGTGAAAAGAGTTTGGTGCTTCCATCTCCTCACTGAAAACACATGGAGACTGAAAATATAATTTAAGTAGTCTATTTAACCTTTATTCGTTTTAAATTTTGTAAATTTAAACGCTTAAATAAGCTATAGTAAACCAGTCCCGGTTTATTACAGATTATTTTAGAACTTTAACATTTTTTGCACATGATGGCACTATATTGTGCGAGAGGTGCGTGTATCGAGTTGAACAAATTTGACGATGAGGTGTTAGGACTCGGTAGCTCGGTCGAATTGGCTAGAGCAACAGCACGAAACGCTGACGATGCCGGTTCAAGTCCTGAAACCAAATCAAACCAAAGCCCAAATCTAAAGTCAGATTTAATAGCACACAAATGTATAATTAGATCTGAACAAAATATTCGTCTAGCCCACGTTATCGAGTTTAACACGCGTCAAAGTCTGGATCGAATTTAAGCTCCAGTCATATCTGCGCCGCGTTTTGAATAATAATCTAGTTGAACACTACTTACTTTTCATTGCAAGTATATAATTAACCGCCTCTGTATCAACATGGTAAAACATGTTGTCTAGCATTGCGGTACGTCCCAGAGGTCCTTGGTTCGAATTCCAGAGAAACAATAGATTGTTTCACTCGGGCAGGGCACAAAAGACTGATCAACTGCCTGTAAATAAATCCAGTCAGTGAAACGGACCGATAATTCACATTTAATATCGTGCATTCAAGTCATTAGCAAACAACAACACAACACACCGACAACAGTTAATATAAATAAATACTACAAAAAATTCACTAATCGAGTGTAAAATTTAAACTCACCAGTATTTGTATTTAAAGATGTTTAAAATAAAACACTTTTAACGGTTTAACACGCTAAATAGAGTACTGGACTTATTTACAATTTATTTAACTGCCGTGGTCACGGAACCACAAATTAAAGATACATTATAAATAAGTTAACTGATAAATTTCACGTTTTAAACCGTTAAAGTATTTTATTTAAATGTGTACTACGCGTATATAAATCATCAATTTCTTGCAAACTGATTTTAATGAAACTTTGGAATATTCTAATCAAAATTAATTGTATGTAATAGAGCACCATTTATGTCTGTAATACTATGTTATTTTAAACGATTCGCTTCAAAGCCTTGACCAACAAGAGTTTTACGATTATTAAATGCGCCGTCCGCCTTGCCATATTTGAACGCAGTGACATTGTCTTACCAACAATTCCGAAAATAGCAGCTTAACAGCTGTTGAAGGTCCATAATTTTATTTATGGGCGTATTTAAAACGCTCTTAGCCGGCTGAAACGATAAATTACATTATATCAAACGTGCTGGACAATTTTAGCATTATTTTGAAAAGGTTCGAGTTAAATCGAACTTGCTGTACTGGTCGAGCAGCGGCCGGCAATAGTTGCATGAAAATCCATCTCTGTCGTCTATAGCGGCTAAAATTACTATGTTAAATCATATTTGTCGTGTGATTTAAAAATCGAACTATCTTAGACTCCGCAATATGGCGCCTTTGTTTTTCATATTCATTAAAAAAAAATTAAGTCCCCATTTAATTGATATTTAGAAGCAAATATTTAACTAGACATTGCCCAGCCAGACTGAAACTTTTATGTTTCTCTGAAATTCTAAACAAGGTCACTTTCACACAAGGGTAGTCGAAAAGAATAATTCTTAAGCCAGTGAGGAGTTCATAAATAACATACAAATACAGTAGAATTTGGATATTATGACTTTCAAGTGACCGATAATAGGAATATTATCTATATACTATATTACATTCTACTCGAGATTTATACATATATACAATTATGGAAATTGTGTCTCGACAAATACCCTGTCAGGTGTATTCAATTGACAAATTATGGCAGATCGTGGTTGGAATAGTTAATATTGCTTGTCCTAGTTAGCAAAAAGTTGCGACGTTGCGTGTGGTGTTCTGACTAATTGAATGGCTTATAAATGTCCACTTTTATGGGTTAATTTAATGTTTGAAATTCATTAATAAGCAGATTACCTTAAAACGTACCTATCCCTAAGTTTCGCAATTATTATAATATTATTTTGCTGTGCATACATATTTTCGTGAATAAGCTGGAAATTGGACTAAAAGCATATAAATTAGAAATCTATACTAATATATAAAGCTGAAGAGTTTGTTTGTTCGAACGCGCTAATCTCAAGAACTACCATGAGTTAGTTAGAATTGCCCCAAACCAACACAAAAATAGTAGTCGTAGAAATAAATGTAATAACAATAAAAAAAATAATACGACAAGATTAAATTTGAATAAAAAATGATGCCAAAAGGGTCTTGCGTCAGCATAAGTTGCAGCACAGTTACGCTTCCACACTGATTTTCAGCTTGTTTTCCATATACACATTTTACCTGAAAGACACTGAAAAGGCCGTCTTTACACAGACATTTTTATATTATTTTTACTTTCTGCGTATTTGTATATTTTTTGTGCAATATAGAAATATTAATAATACTTAACACTCAATAATGTATTTAAAAGATAAGTAATAGTTATTATATCTGATTCCCGTATACGTGTAATTTTTAACATACCGGCGATCTCGTCACGAAGTTTTACCATTTAGGACAACGAAAATCTTAGCTCAACAGAATTCCACAGACGGTAGGATCTATTGTTAGGTAGATTATAATTGTCTCATTCCTATTCGCGACACCTCTTCGATTGTTCATTAAATGTGATTAATTTGCGTACTAGCCGTGATTCGCGATAAATAATGTAGTGATTTATGTTTGTATTGCGCAATACGATTTATGTATTTTTATGTTTGCAGTTGTGTATTTATATAAGAAGTTCCAAGGTTGAAGCCTCATAAATTTGCAGATTGCAGAATTTGCATGAAAAGTTGTGAATTATTTTGTTATTGAGGGATAAGAAATTTGATAAATATAGACATGAACGCTTAATTAGTAGACTTTGTGTTGGGTTCTACCCACGCCTGTTTATTAATCCTTTGAACCTAATTTTATATTTGAAAACTATATTTTTTTTACATGTTATTGCACACAAAGGCACTATTAACTCTGCAGCTCAATTGGTAGAGCAACAGCACAGAACGCTGACGATGCCAGTTCAAGGCCTGCCCGAGTCGAAAATTTATTCAATTTATTTTCGATTTTTAAATAATATAGTGCCTAATTTTATACTTGCCCAATGTACTTATATATACTATAACCTCTTAGATTCAAGTTATGTAACTTATGTGTCTGCAGGTTTGGTATGAGTTGTCAAACTTATACTTTACATACGCTAAATTATAATAAACCTTATTATTTACTTACACTAGTTTTCGTTGGAACAGTTGAAGAATGATTATATTCCTTTAATTCATCATATGTTCTCTAAAGCACCGCCGCTAACTTGTCTTGTAACTTTCACATTTTAATTTTAATACTGTTGGGATTAATTTTTTTTTATATTTTGTAATAATCCATATTCTTGTGTGGCTTATGGTAGTAAATACATTTATTACTTTCTTATTTCTATACAAACATAAGTATAGTTGAACGAGTACGACGCTACATAAAACAAGTTCTTGGTTTAGAATTTGGTGAAAATTTTTGTTTTTTTGTGTGTTAGTGAGTTAAATCAGTTGCTTTAAGTAATGTTGATTCTAAATCTAGTAAAGTCTATTTAGTACATAGCGAAATTACTAGCAGCCGTACTATCTCTTACATTAGTTTAATATTTAACTGAAGTGCATCGAATTATGCAAAGCAATAACGTAACCGAATTTTTCTTTCAGTCGAAACACGAAGCAAAAAGTTATGAGGAAGCGTATCGCGTGCAGAGCGTGACTCGCAAATAAATTATTCGAACATCAATTTAATTTCGTGCCCTGTCAATGGCTCTAATTGAATTCCATTCCGGTAAAAGTGAAAAATCTTCATTGTTTGAACCAACGTTTGTCAACGCGTTCTTGTTTACTTTAAATACTTTGTTTAATTTTGCAATCAAAGCCATATGTATTCTCTAAATAAAACACTTTGAACGGTTTAAAACGCGAAAAGTATTAGTTAACTTGTGTACAATTTATTTTAACTGCGGTGCAACGCTTGATGCAGTAGCAGTATTCACGGGGGACGTATCTACTTAAAGTAAATTGTAAATAAGTACTACTAAGGTAAGTCAGTAATATATTTCTCGATTCAAACCATTAAAAGTGTTTTATTTGAACGTGTACTACTGGCGTAAACTACTGACATTGTAATTTTTTGTACGAACTCTCTGTACATAAATCCAAGAACTAACAAATTCCAGATGGCGTCCGTAGCTATAAAATGTCAAAAAAAGTTAGCTTCTAAAGTCTTAAATACGGACTTATTTTATCGTTTTCCCCTTTACCCTTGGATTGCTAAAAACAATCTTCATATTGTCTACAGTCCCGAATAACAAAATTGATTCGTAGCGCGTCTATAAATTTACAGTTATACAAAAGAGGGTACGGAAATGAAGTCCAAGGGTTATATAATCAATTTTACTCGGGATCGATCGGAAACAATTATTGAATAATCTTTCGATTGATTTTAATCTACCGTATGAATAAACGTCAATGGTTGCAATGTATGGATAATATTCGTATGGTCGTGAATTCGATCCCCACCGGGTCCAATATGTGAACAGAATTCTTGTCTGTCCCCCTCTATCATAAAAGAACTAGGGTTGCCATCTAAAGGGACAGTATTAATCTTAGATAATATCGACGTGACTAAAGCCATCTGTTTTCCACTTTATAGCCCTCCCATAATTACGACCGTGACGCGAGCATTTTGAACTATGTACGCAGATTTAATTACCCATCACTCGTAATAAATTAACGCTATTTTAATAATCACTGTTTTCAGATGTCACCTTATATTTTACGAGTCATTAAATCTCGTTGGTCATGCTTTAATTAACGACTTCTTATTTTGGCGATAGATTGATTGACAAATTGTTTGAATTTAAGTGTATTATTATCTGTTTATAAGTAATATATATATCAGCGCAAAACACATGCGTTACGTCATCGCTGCACTGTTCTAACGGCGTAAACAAGTGACTCACGTCGGTCGCTCCAAAACCCCACTACTGCTAAAGGCCTCCGTTCCAGGGCCTTTTGGAAGGACGCCGCTCTCAGAGCCGTCTAGTCTATAGCTTTTTTATTATTCAATTAAAAAAGTGTTTCAATAGTAAAAATGGACCCCAACAATTGACATTGCGTCGGTTGCCAGTCCAAAAACTTCTCCCACATACTTCGACTCAGAAGTGGGATACCACCTTCTCGCTCAAGCCTGATACAAGGAAATACATCTGGATGGCAAGATGGAATCGGTGGAAACCTCAGTCAACACTTCACTTGTCAAAAAAAAATCAAAGTTAGAAACTTGCAGTGGATCATCGATGGTGGACATTTCTACAAAATATGATTTCGTATTGAAATCCAAGGGTTCAAGGGTTCAACCAGCAGAATTCAGTTAATGTAATACCTTACCTTGTCTGGTTAAAAATTAAAAAGTCTTCAGTTGAGACTAAAATCGTGAGTTCCATTAATCTGTTAACCTACGAGCCAACTATTCTTACTTCATTAGTCCTTTGACTATCCTAATAATATTATTGCTCTTAGCGACTGATCGTTATGAGTCAATCATATATTTGTGAAAAATGCACGTTGGGGTATTGGAGCCCACCAACGGCAAAAAAAAAAAATAATAATAATAATAATGTGAAAAGATGCACGTGGGGTATTGGAGCCCCCACGGCCACGGTACGAAATCCTATCGAAAAAAAAAATAATTTATTCCCCTGTGTCCCGGCGCTCAGGACCGCCTAGATCACAGCATCGACCTAGTCAAATATCCTTTAGAGCCTCTGCTTTATGCGATCGCCCTGTCTCCAACCTATCCTTACCATGTGTTGTCTATAATTGATTCGCTGCCTAACATTAAAAATACGAAACTGTTGTCATTGGAATGAGCAGTTCAATAAAATAAAAAAAAATAATAATAAAAAAGGAAACTGTTGTCATGTGGATGAGCAGTTCAATAAAATTAAAAATACGAAACTGTTGTCATGTGGAATGAGCAGTTCAATAAAATTAAAATATAAGATCACCAACATTAGTCCTTAACGTTGTCATTGGATGGCAGTTTACTTAAATAAGTCACCGTTTACAATAGCAATTGATTTAAACTGTTGTCATGTGGAATGAACAGTTAATTAAAATGACCTTTTACCAATATAATTTGTCACTGTAACTATTGTGATGTGTTACACGACAATAGTACCACAGGGTACACGACAATAGTACCACAGGTGCGTGACTTTGGTGTCACAGTGTATGTGACAACATAACACACAGTATACACTAAACTCAGTCAATTGAATCTTATTGCTGACCATAATAATTATTAGCAACCTGGTTCACAGATACCAATCTCAAAGATTAAAATTTACCAGTTTCAGAAATTAATATTCTTCAGTAAAACACCAAAACGGCTAGTGCAGAGCGCGCACAGCCGGTCAGGATGGTCGTATCGGCGCAAAACAGGCATGCGTTACGTCATCGCTCACGTGTTCCTAACGGCGTAAACAAGTGACTCACGTCGGTCGCTCCACTGAAATCCCCCACTACGTGCTTATATAAGGCCGTCCGTTGTAGCGCAGGGCACTTTTGGAAGGACGGCGCTCTCAGAGCGAACGTCTAGTCTATAGCTTTTTTATTATTCAATTAAAAAAGTGTTTCAATAGTAAAAATGGACACTCTAACAATATTGACAATTATGACGTCGGTGCTGCCGACGTCACCAATTTTAAAAACAATTCTGCACCACATACTTCGACTATATATATAGCTTTTGTTTATTCGTTTAAAGGCGCTGATCTTCGGAACTACTAGTTCGAATTGTTATTAATTTTGTATAACAGCACGCTGGCGAGTAAAAATTATTAATTATTAAGGGTTTTCCCTTGCGTGCTCTGCGAAAACGGTTCAAGAAACCAAAAAAAAAAAAAAGAATAAAAGAATGATTTCTTTTTAAATGATCTAAAAAAATGCCTGCCACAGTATGTCTATATATTAAGATTAACATGACAGAACGACGGGACGCGGATGACGTTGTGTGTAACAGCTATAATTTTTAAAAACTGAGGAGGCTGTTTGCAAAATAAATACTATAAGCTCAAATTAACTTTTGAATTGAGCCAATTGCAACCGGTCAACGAGAAAGCCTTAAATTGGCAGATATTTTCAGGATAATTAATGAAACGGACAATAATTAAGGGAAATTCGTCCAGTTGACACTGCATTTTCGACATTGACAAATGTGAAGTGCCTCAGTTATTTTAAGGTCCGGTGGAATTCATTCTATTTAATCTGTATTTATATATCAAACAGCGATTGTTACTACTCTATAACTTTGAAGTTTACCTCTGAATGATTCTACTTAGCTTGGTTTTGTAACAAGAGAGAAACAAACGAACCGTTTACACTAAGACAGAGCGAGGACATAAAAATAGAGACAGAGAGAGAACATAATAAAAAGAGACATAAAGAGAACTATATTTATTGACTACCATAAGCCACACAAAAATATATATAAAACTTATTACTAAATATAAAAAAAATATATAATTAAGCCTTAACAGTATAACTTAATCTTAACAGTATACAATAATATTGTGAATAGGATCTTACTTACCTTATATCATCTTTGTTGACATGAAACTGATTTTTCTCACGTCACTGCATATTTCTAAAACAAAAATTACTAATCTATACTTACGGGTATAATAGTATGCCGATATACAATTGGGACTGTAAATAAAGGACGACATTTTTGTAATATGAATATTTTAGTATCGTAATTTCTTTTCGCGTGTATGTCAAAATGTATATCACAGAGATTAGTTTAAATATGTATTCCTAATGTCCTTCGTGAATTAATGTAAAAGAGAGTCGGAAACCAAATTCAATAAAAACTTAATTTATTATCTAAATCCATTGACAATTCTAATGTACAAAGATACACTGTCGTTAGTTCGCACTGGCCGTTTGTATAGCGCAGACCAAAAAGGCAGTTTTGGAACTATTCCAGCACTATGGGGTATTTTAGGGTTACTAAAATGTCGGCACAGCTTAGTACAAAATTATTGTACGCGGATAAATCTAGCTTTTGGGCTACCCTGTCTGTTTATTCTAAATCATTCTAAACGTTCCTGTAAGTTTCCTGAGTATGGAATCATGCATTTAAGGATTATATAGTCACATAATTTAAACTTTATCAGCTACACCACGAAAAGCTTGAATTCCAGACATACAGGTGTAATACAGATACGTAAGGTACATATAGTGTCTCAATTATAAATATTCGGGTGTTCGCAAAGAAGTTTCATTTTTTTTTAAACATTTTTGTTAAATTAATATTTTTTTTATCCAATTGTATATTAAACAGTTAGCTTGACAAATTTGACATCTTATCTACTCGGTTAATTTCTTGTCTTGATGAGCCTGTATACACTTAAAAATAAAATAAGATATAAATGGTGTTATTGTCCTCATTCCTCAATAATTCAAGGGCTCCAACGAAAAACTACTGCGAAAAATCAATTGAAAGTCTGACACAGTTCTTGTGTTATTAGTTCTAAAAATATAATCATTATGCTTAAGTTACCTCAACGTGAAAAAAGAAAGAACTTGTCGTAATATATATATATATATATATCAGATCATATTAATTAATAAAATATATAATCTGCACAAAGCGCGAGAGTTATTTATCAATAGGTTGAAAAATCGTCGACACATGACATTTAGGACACAGTAGGTCATTTGGTTAGAGCAACAGCACGGAACGCTTTGAATGCCGGTTCAGATCCTGCCCGTCGTATTAAAAAAAATCTAAAAGATTTTCAGTTTACTTAAATAGGTTTTTATATAAGAAATTAAATACGCTGTCGGGAAAAATCTGAATTACTATCCGAACAACGCATTGCATATAATGATATAAAGGCTGACAATGTCGCTTTGTTTGCTGGATTACAATTACAATCACGGAGTGATGTCATTGTATTTAATGATGTTTTTACATCTAAGCACTAGCGTGACACATTTAGCGTATATATTATCATCTAGATGAGGAAAAATCGTAATACTGTGATTTGATTACATAATTAAATTGCGGTTAGATTTTTAGTCGGCGAAACCTTTTTGATATTCATATATACATAACCCATATTTTTTTAATTTAAATTTTTATACAAGCGTAAATTATGACTTATTATTGAATTAAGGGAGTATTTAAATATAGATTTTGTCCAAAACCAGTAGTTAGTTTCATTGACGTGTAGTACTACTAGGTAGTAATCCTGGAATTTGAATATAGGTTCTACTCCAGCTTTACTTGCAAAATTTAAATAAAATACAAAAATAAACAAATCAAATAGTATAAATATTCGACGTTTTATTATTAAAATTATTATGAGTAGTACATTTTAATTAAAACATCTAACTGTTCAAAACGCGAAATGTATAAGTTAACTTTATAATGTACTAGCGACCGTTGGCTCCACTCGGGTCTGAACTTTGTGTATAAAAACCTTCTTCTTGAATCAAGATGAAGTTTAAAGATTTAAGCATACATAGGGATATAGGGACAGAAAAAGCGACTTTGTTTTATACTACGGTCTGACGTTTCGGAAGCTTTGCGGCTGCACAAAGCGTAGTAAATATAAATTGTAAATAAGTTAACTAATACAACTCCTCGTTTAAACCGTTGAAAATGTTTCATTTAAATTCCATATTAAATATGACATGAGAACGTAAAATGCTTAGCAT
This sequence comes from Leptosia nina, assembly GCA_963661955.1. Lineage (NCBI taxonomy): Eukaryota > Metazoa > Arthropoda > Insecta > Lepidoptera > Pieridae > Leptosia > Leptosia nina. The sequence goes on along the minus strand of CAVLEF010000005.1, from coordinate 10,572,153 downwards.
GACTAAGGATGACCACGAGCTTGTAAACCTGTGTAAATCGATTTCTACGCGTCACGCTCGAACACGTTAATGTAGGCACCGTGGCTTCCCTTGTATTAGGAAGCCGATACATTTCCGTGTCTTTCGATGCGTGGCTCATTAGCATCTTACGACCAGAATATTTGGTGAACACGACTGGACTTGGCGAACTAATTGCGCCAAAATTAATTGTCTTGTTTGCAAATGCATGTGTCGCTATAACAATATGATTTATTGATGTCTCTTATTCTATACATGATATATAAAGACTTAGTTGTGTCGATAGTAAATTGCCATAAGCCCTTCTTGGTCAGAAGGGATCAAGGTTACTCATTTTTAATTAACACTATATATTATTATTTTATGTTGTGTTATATGCGTAAACATAAAACGGTTCTGGCTTAAAAGATATAGATATAATATACCGTTCCGGACTAATTTAAAAATTACTTAATGAGTAATCACTCATTCGTACATATTTTTTGTTTGAAACATGTACGTAATGGAAGCCTTCAAGGATGAATTTTCGTCAGTTTTTTCCACGTTATCCACTTCGCTTCTATTGATCGCAGCAAGACGTTATATAACATAATATAACCTAACATATATATAACATCTTGCTGTTACAGTGGGAAATGTGAACAAAACGGCGGTAATAATAAAACAATACAATTTTTTATTACTGTGGGTTTCAGAAGAGTACGCCGCGAAAACGGCCCAAAACACCCAAAAAATATGTATGTAAGAATGATTTCTTTTTGAATGATCTGATAAATATATATATAATATATAAGATGCGAGTCTCTTTTTCGGGAAGAGATGATAATAATTTCACTCAGTCATCCACGATCTGATGTGTGAATAAGTTTATTGCTGTGTATCATTCGGTAATCCGGCAGCGCAATCCAGCTGTCATAATTTGACGTGGCGGGCCTTTTGCATCATGTTTGACAATTGAAATGCAAGTTGAACGGATCCGCCTCACTTGGCTTTTGTTCGGCTTATTCGATGTTGTGTGGTTTTCAGATCTAACTTAATTTTTTATTTATTGTGAATTCCACAGAAGTACATTTGTGTTGTTGTCTAACGGTTTTAAAATATATATCAAAAAATAACCCCTTAATGCCAAGACCAAAACAAAAAGACATTTTTACATTCTGAATGGCTACAAAGTTTATAATGCGGAATATACATAGAAGTTAACTTAATTACATTTTGTTTCGGATGCTTTTTGGCCCTTAGTAAAATAAATAGTATATTCGTATCTTAGCTTAACGTTTTAAACCGTCAATAATGTTTAATTTAAATATTTACTATTCGTGTAATCATCAGACAGTATTTACGCGAGCAATGTGTGTCTAAATTATTTATATGTTTCTGAAACATGTCGTCTTCAGATCTGGATATTTAGTCCGTCCGGGTCACAAACCACCAACCACTGATCAAAACCGTTAAGTTTTAGTTTCAATCTGTGGATTTTATAAAAATAGGATATGTCACCTTCCATCAAGCAAACCACATGCCTGTCTGTGCTCCTATATGACAAAAAATCTTATTTTAGATCTTGTCATACTATATTTCGTTCCCGGCCCCAACAAAAATGCTCCACTGTACAAACAACTTCTGTTCCCTATTAAGAAAGAGCAAGTAGTTAGGGCGAACAATAAGACGTTCCGCTATCCTTTAATATAAAAGATATTTCGGCGCCAGATGTTCTGAACTTCACCATGGAGTCAGCACTCGTGTCTTCGGAATTTACATTTCTAATGTAATATTATGTAACGTGTAATGTGTAACGCAGATCCGAAATGAGTTTGAATCATAAATGTGCTCACGAAATGTTTCAGCGCATAAGGTGACGTGAAAATTTATGTACGGGCTTTTCGGTTACCTTTTCAGCTAATGTAAAAGTATTTATTTACTTTTATATATAATGATATCATTAATACATATACAAGACGGGATCGTTGGTGTTATGGTAGTTCAGCTAATAATCAACAGGTCGTGGCTTCGATCCCCATCGAGTCCAACATGTTACTTATTAATTTGGGGTTGTCCATTGATCACGTGATTTTTTTTAGAATTTTTAAACCCCCCTCCCCCATTGGTGATACGTAGTGAGGTTTAAGACCAACCCCCCTCCCCCCTTCTCAACATCACGTGTATTTTTAGTACCTACAAAGAATCTTAAAATGGTTCTGAAATATTATCTTAACATAAATACAGGTATAAACTATAATCTTATTTTATTCTGAAATTGAGGATCATAATAAAAATGTCTAGACCATTTGTTTAAAAATCGCGCGTTTGACGAAAAAATAAATACACGAGATATCTTACTATACCCCCCCCCCCTCCCCCTTTATGTTATTTTCGTGATTTTTATCAAACCCCCCCCCCCTTTCAAGCCTCACGTGATTAAAGGACAACCCCTTTAGAGTTTTTCTAAAATTTGTTGGACTTCGTCTGGAAATCTGGTTATTAAATGTGTTAGGAATAATGAAATACCCTCCGGGTAACAAACCAACATCGACAGGTGAGAGAGCCGTGAAGTTTAATCGCTTTCGATTACAGTCTGTGGATTTCCGAATATTCTAAACCACAATAGATCGAAAGCACATCTAGTTTAGACGTTTTATGGTTGAGGCATTTTAATACATTTAATTATATACAAAATCTTATACTTAACTATGGCTGTCGTTTTTATATTTTACTAGTTCTTGTTTGTACTTAACCAACCTTTTTTTGAAAAGCTTCTTAATTAAACAATATACAAGTAATAACGATGTGTCTAAATATGTATATATAAAAGTATAAAATCCCGTTTCACCCCGTGGGTATTGGAAAATGATCTGTCCGTTTCAGTGATCGGGTTTATTCTAAGGCAAGTATTTGATCACACTGTGCCAGAACCAAAACAATCTTTCATTTTCCGGGATTCAGCCCGGACCTTAACGCAATGCTAGGCAATCATTTAGCAATGGCGATGCTTTATTAAATAATGTTATTCTAAAAAAGAGGATGGCTACTTACACTATCATGAGCATATCTGTGTATATGAGTTTTAAGATAAACCTACGAAATAGTAGGTAATCTTTTGTGTTATAGCGTCGTTATAAAGAAAGTTCCCTTATAAATAAATAAATATCATAACGTACAACTTGTTTGTTAAAAAAACAGCACACACCATCTATTTGTTTAGATGTTGTTATAGTGTCTGTAGTTTTCGCGAGTAGTACACAATTAAATAAAGTGCTTTAACGGTTCAAAACGCGATATATATCAGTTAAACAATTCAAAATTCAAATAAGTTTATTTAATATATATCGCGTTTTAAACCGTTAAAATGGTAAATTTAATTATTGTTGCTATGTTGTTCTGTATGTATACGTTTAACCCCTCAAAAGCCATTTGTTACGATAGGCCAAAGCGACTACGCAATTTACATTTGATCACTGCATATAAATTCAGAAGCGAATCACTAATGAGTTAATGCTTGGTGGACAATGGACGCGGTCGCATATGTTTGTAGAGCGCGTTTAAATCAATGAGGTGCGCAGAATTCCCTTTTGACGAGTGTCAAAATGTCAATCGACACCCACAATTGTCGCTAATGTACTAAGCTTAACCAAGTTAACAATTACAAAATGATAACGAAGTAAGAAGAGATAAATGTATACTTGCGCGAGAGTGCTGCATGGTTGAAAAAAATCGACGATGTTGTGTATAGCTCTGTAGTTCAATTGGTTAGAGCAACAGCACGGAACCTTGTGGATGCCGGTTCAATTTTTATATTTTTTTCAATTTATAATCGATTAAGTAGTTAAGTCTTTTTGCCTACATATATATTTTTGCTCGATATTCATTACTTTTATAATAGTAAAAGGTTAATTGGAATTATATATTATGTAGTTTATATAGGCATTTGTACGGAACCCTCTGTATGACTAAATAAATTTATTTTATTTGACTCTTGAATACCTTTAATACGTGTTTGGAAGATTATGTAATTTGTAAACATTTTACGATACACATGTAGAATTTTAGCAACAATACGGAACGCTATTCGTCACGGGTTGGACTCCTTCTTTTGTTTATCTCTTTAGATAGCAGTGACTTACAGTTCTGCACAAAGTATTTACGATATTTTTATAATATACATGTTATATAATATACATAATCAAGTGACTACAAAACTCTTTCAAACATCACACGATATTAGCAATTATTTTAATCTTAAATTATTTCAAGGATCTTATCTCGTCATTTATTTGGGATTATGTATAAGACAGTATGTGTTATGAAAAATAAAAAGGAAAATCGAGACTTGAGCGTGGCTGAAGTGTGACAAGGTTGTTGTGAATGAGGCCGTGTTAAACGATTCGGTCAGTGTTGCTTCTGTATAAATAATACAGACTGTAAATACAGGTCCTCATACACGTGACACAACCAACACCACCTAATATGTAAAGCTGAAGATTTTGTTTGTTTGAACGCGCGAATCTCAGGAACTACTGTTTCGATTTTTTTGGTGGTTAGAGCATGTAGCGAGGAAAGCTATAGGCTATAAAATACCGCGCTGTGACTACCAAAAGAAATAGTAAAAAATGTGGAAAAATAAGGCTTCCGTTGCGTGAGCTACATACGCGAAAACGATTAAAAAAATCCGAAAACTATATATTATATGAAATATTAGTCTATCTTTATATGGTCTAAAAAATGTTCGCGTCGGTATATGGCTATCTTTTAAGATTCACTTGGAAAAACACGCGGACGACGTCCTGATTGTCAGCGATAATTTTGCTATGGAGGTTCTTTACAAAAATATTTTTTCCACGCGGGCAAAGTCGCAGACACACCTAGTATAATTATGTATATATAACATACTCAAGTTATCTTTACTCATATGTTTATTTCTTTTACAGGTAATTTCAATGATCTGAAAAATTCAACATTTATTAAATGATGGGATATCAAAACGATACCGTAGTGAGTATTTCATAGTCTTTTTTTAAAGCATTTTTTTTTATTTAAATAAACGATCGAGAAGAACTGGCAAGAAACTCGCCACCACTTCCTTTAAAGTCTTAAAGAGCTGCAAACAGACTTACACTCAAATACAATGGTTGTTATATGTATTTGTATGTATTTTGCGAAAGTATAAGCACATTATTTTCGACATTGTCTGCAATTGTTTAACTTTTCTAACCCTAATTACCCTAGTAGAAGCCCCAAGGGTTTTCAATGGACCAAACTTCGCAATAACAAACTCTACCTGGGTTGAGACCAATTCATCGTAAGTACTTCAAAGTTTCCCTTTGAAGTCTAACGCGACCTATAAAGCAGTTTTCTAATTTAATTTATAAGGCATATTTAGAGCACTTTCATTTGTTTTATAACTTTTAAAGTCACCATTGATGCCAAACTTATAAATAAGCGCCAGCGATTTGTTAAGTCTGTTCTTAATAATCCATTTTTTATTCATTTTGTTGTACATAAACTTAATAATTACTTAAAATTGGACAATCAGTAAAACGGTTCTATATACCTCTAGCCTTTTTTATCTTATAGTAAAACAATGAATGATGCTATCACATTTTTAAAAGGTCCTGTTGTTATTGATTCCTTCAGACACTGTTGCTGTCTCCTTCTTACAATTCTCGTCTCGTCTCAAGTTATGTCAAAGAAATCAGGATATGCTTACAATATTTTACGTCGATGTCTTTAGATCCTGTCTGTCGGTCTGCAATAATGGCATGGCAAATTCGAGATTTACACTGCACGTATTTGACTTTACTTGAGACATAGATATATAAAATTGTGTGAAAGAGACAACAGCTCATTTGTGTGCACCGTACGTTGACGAGCTCGTTGGTGTCATGGCGGCGATGTATAGCTAATAATAATCAACCACTCGTGGGTTCGTTCTCCATCGGGTTCGTATTGTACCAAACCTGCCGATAGCGACAGTCCACCAGAACCAATATACTCACCACCAGTGACGGTGCTTTCTACCGCTCCGATAACACGTTTGTTCGACTGCAATACTGCGAGTGTGATAATAATATACAATTAACAGTGGTGTGATAAAACGATCAAGCCACTGAACGTTGATACGCTTCAATAACGTATAAATGGTAAATCATATTGTAACAGCTAACGAAGTAATAAGAAAGTATGAATTTTTCGCTTCAGTGACTCGCTTAACGGTTGATAATGTGTTAATCATAATCCATATTTAGTAGTAAATATACATAATACATTTTAAAAGAGGATTTTAAAAATTACGTTGCGAAGATAATTGCAATTAGCTTCTTTGGAGTGATAATACATGCTTGACCGAGTCATGTTCTTTCAAAAAAATTTGTGGAGTCATATAGTATAGTGGTGTCATGGTGTCTTCCAGACAGGGCTCCTCAATTCGAGGGGTTGAGAATTCCAGAATTTTTTTCCGCCTTTTAGGAGTTCCTTAGTTACTCAGCGACAAACTGCTGGAATAATATTCCACCACCAGCCCATAATTATAATAGTTTATTTAGCTTCAAAAAAATTCAAAGCATTTTTATTAAAACACCAGAACACCTTGCCGCTTGCACAATTTCATCCTATTTACGCCAATAATTGCAATAGTTACTAACTAATTACTTAATAATGTTTCCCGCTTAAGTCTTTGTTATTTAAAATATCAGATGGTTGTATGAGCTCTGTCTAACAGACGAACAGTAGTAACTTGCTGCAAATCAGCATTGTATCATAATTGTGCTGCAACTCATACTAACGTAAGACCTTTTTGGCATCGCTTTTCTACAAATTGTATTTAATCTTTTGTTTTAATTATTTTATTTTCGTTACATGAAAACTGCAATTTGGTTCTTGTTTGTGTGTTTAATACTAGTGGATAAGCTTTGGATTCACTTAAAGAAAATGAAAGGTTATCGTTGCTATATATCTAAACAAAGGCGAAGTCTAACCTATTTTGAATATTCAGTTCTCCACAGCCTGTAATCGCAACGCATATGTAGACGGTGATTCGTGACCCAGACAAAATTTAAATATTATAATACCACCCACTTCATATGCAGATTTTCCAAACGAATTCCAACATCTTTCAGAAAATTATAAATAGATCGGCAACATATTAGACATAGTAGGGATCGGACATAAGACCTGTTATTAATTACGTTACGGAATTTTAACTATCAAAGAAAATAGCTTTAACGAGTTTTAAATCGTTAATACTGTTTTATTAAGTTGCCTAAAGCAAAACATATTAGTTAATTGATTTTAATATTTATTGTAATTACGGTCAGACATTTGTATAAAATCTTTAAAATAAGTTAACTAATCTAACTCTATCCAATATCTTTCGTTTTTAACGGTTAAAAGGGTTTTATTTAAATGTGTACTATCACTCACTTAATACACACAATATTAAGATTATTGAAAGTAATTTAAAGATACTAACGCCACTTTAGTCCACCAATTTGACTCACCACAAACTAAATTGATGTTATTTCAAATTAATTAGGCACAAATTTTAGTACTAGCCTGCGGTCAGATGCGCAGCTAAACTGCCACCATTTATTATTGTTTAATTGTTTAGTGGCTTTATTAAACAGTTTAAATGAAAATCTGCTATTATTCAAAATAATACAGATCATTTAGAATGATTACAGATAAATCCGTCGGTTATATGGCACAAAGAACACAAAAAAGGTTTCAAATAAAACACTTTAACGGTTTAAAACTCAATATATATTATTTAAACTTATTTTAACTACGGCTATATACTATAATAAATCTGCTACGCTAGTGCCATCTGTTCCATTTTAGTTGTTATTTGGTGAAACTGGCCGGGTCCTTTCAGAATTTACTAACAGTGTCTTCGCGTCTGCCGGTATGCTGTTTTTTGGACACCTGGGATTCAATATTAAAATCTCTGAATTCCAATAAACAGCATACCTACCAGCAAACGCGATGACACCGTTAGTTAATTTTTCAATCGAAGCAGTAGTTCCTGAATAAGCGTGTTTAAACAAAGAAACTGTGTAGCTTTACAATGCTATAGAATACCGAGTTAGGTATCACACATTTCTCGTAGGTGACTGAGTATCATAACTTATGACCGTCTATGCAATTTGAGTTGAAAATAATACTTACAAAATTAATATTTACATAGCTAAATCAAAAATCATTAACATTGTGTCTTGAAACTGAAAAGCTAGCATTACAACGATATGAACAGCGCTGTAGGTTTTATAAATTGACTTAGGGTGAAATGGTGTAGTTTCATTGAGTCTAAATGTTTTCTCTGAAACTAATTAACTTCCAATCTAAGCCACGACGGCGAGCGAAAAACGGAAACGACATCAATTTTTCTTCTTAATTACGCAACTGAAGAGTTTTTTAATTGAGGCCAGAGTTCAAGCAATTATCGCCATTGTTGTTCGCCCGCTATAAGATAAGGTGTTTTGAATTTTAACATATTTTAAAATTACGTCATCTAATTCCGATACGTGATAACTTTAATATAATTAACTACACGAAATATTTCCTTACTTTATTTTGAATGATCTGGTTTTTTAGTTAGCTCTAGGGCTACTAGCCTTATATAATATTAACACTAGCTCTGCCTGCGACTTTGTCCACGTGAGATAGTTATTTTGAGCATCATATTTATCTTTTTAAAAAAACTCCTCAGCTTCATTAATTATAGATGTTGCCCACGATAAAAGAATAAATATTCTTAGCGGACGAAGTCGCTGGCGCAACTAGTTAGGTATATGCTGGAAAAATATAATCTACATATCATATCATAGGAAGAACACATTATCAAAGCTTCACGACATAAAATTTTAAGTTGCTGTTTACGACCGTCTCCGCGGGTCTTTGATTATGCCCGTCGTTAGCATGAAGTCTTGCATTCGAATCGCGGGAAAACCATCCAGGCAGAGGAAAGACTGCCTATTGTGTGTGCGCCGTGCGCATAGGGAGTTCTCTACATTGCAGATATTTAGACTGTTGTTGAGTGGAGGAGAGGTATAATAGTGGATCATTATTCAATACGGCTCAGCGCCGTGGGAGGCAATTCCCCTAATAGCGAGGCTATAAAATTCGGGTAAATCTATCCACTATGTTACAGTGATAGGGTTTGATTTTCAATGCTATTAATCTATGCAAATTGCATACTAACACCATATAGAGCAGACACCTCATTAAATATATTCCATTTGACGGCACAAAGCTTTCATCATACAGAAAAAATGGTTTTAATTAATAAAAAAAACGGTATTAAACGCGGAGTATACTAGTTAAGATTTTTACAATTTACCTTAACTACAGCTTGACGTTTCCGATGCTTTATAGCCGTGGTCATGGGGGTGAAGAAAAGGGGCATCGCTTAAATACGGGTTTTATTTAAATATGTATTACTTGTGTAAGCTATAGACATTACTTATTAAACTAAACTTTAGTTGCCCAGGTTGCGACGCCATTTTAAGTTTAGTGTCTACAAGTTGCCTTAAAAATAGATTCTTTTGTAAGAATGAATAATGAGTACTTCTTCTACAAAAGGTGGTAATATAAAGAGAGCCAATTTCTATGTTGTATGTTTTTAATTGACCGCCTCTGTAGCCAAATGGTTAAACAAGGTCCTGGGTTTGAATCCCAGGGAAACAAAATTGTTTCGGTCTGGCAGGGCACAGAAGTCTGATCAACTACAAACAAAATGTGTTTGCCACAAGGGGGAAGTGGGATTTCACTTATGTTTTTAATTATTCAAAACGTACTTTTTATATTGATTAATAAAGTACATATATACCCATAAAAAGTTCGTAAATTTTAGATTTGCCATAAACGGTAAAAGGATCTCAACAAATACAATTGCCATACAAAAAGTTGTACTCACATTTCATATTACAACGATTATTTTGCCTAAAAATATTTTCGTCAAACAAACAATAAATTTAAATGGGTCAGCATAAATCCAGGGAGTATTGTTAGGCTGCTATTAACAAAATGGAAACGGGAATGACTGTGTTTTCCAACATTTATATGTATATAAACGGTCTGGACCACATTTTCATCGCTAGTATTTTTATGTCGAAAATATGACTGAAAATATCCTTTTATCAATATTTACATATTGGTGTCACTTGTTCTAAGATTCTGTTTAGACATTCATCATTTAATACGTAATAAGCACTTAATTCAAAATTTTTCAATGAGTTACTTACTTACTCCGCTGGCGCAGCGACCCAAAGTGGGTCTTTGCCTCCACAACAAGAGAACGCCACTTCGGCCGATCCTGCGTCACGGTTCCAGGTCAAGCTCAACGGCGTCTTTCCAGCGGCATCCGGGCCGGCCAACGGGTCGGCGGCCATTCGGGATTCCGAAAAACGCCTTTTTAATAAGTAGTTATCCGAAAATCGGAACCGAAGCCGAAGTACGAATTTTACATGATTTCTACGGCCATACTAATTATGTTGCATATTATTAAGGAAAATATTAATTTTACGGTATAAAATGCGATATATAGGTATATAAGTTAAACGTCAGGCATAATTAAACATAATTTTCAAATAACGTTTTTAGCCATTAAAGTGTTTTGTTTAAATGTTTATTTATTTAAAAACATAATTTTTATTATATGTTTATGTTAAAACATATAGAAATGACAATATAGTGTTATAATCGTAACTGCGTTACATATAAGTAATCTGCTTTCGCCTTTTTTATATCACAGTCCACGTAAATCCAACTTAATTAAAAGCGTAACTAAGAAAAGAGTGATAATCATAAAACGTTTGGTTTTATTAAGAGAGCCGACTAAAAAGGTTGTGTAATTTTCAGGAGTGAAATATTAGCATTTTACAAGTTGAGCTCGCATTATGTAAAAATAAAAGCAAAATTTTGTTAAATAATATTTTAAAAGAGTGGTTGCTATGCGGATTAATGAGCACAAATTTACCTGTAGACGAAATATTTTAAACACTGTACGTCCAAATAGGTTGCAATATTAACAACATTCATTACATTTTTTCATGTAAGTATATGTCCATACATAAATATCCCCGTGTATATTATGATTAAATGGCAACGTATATAATAGTAAAATGACATGAAAATTGAATGGAGCACAAAACTAAACAGCTCTAATTAAATTAAACCAACTTTGGCGTACCTCGGAAGGCTTGCAAAGTAGCATCGTACAGGCATCTCGTTCGCAGTTAACTTTGAGACCATACTAATTTGTTCTTTTGATATTTTCATCCAATTTATCATTATCTGACATTGATAGTTTATACAGAAAAAAAAAGCTGGAAGGACTAAGATCCACCAAGCGTTGCAACAGAGCTGGTGGGCTTTATGATCTATCGATATTAATTTTGTGCTGTTAATTGGGACTGAAGGCCTAACTCTTTTGACGTCTCTTAGTTTTAAAATTTTCTTATGAAACATCTAAATATCAAACTAATATGTCGTTCGATATTTCATAGAATATATAGTGGAGTGTGTGAAATACCGATTCCCCGTGTGGGACATGGGGGCGAACACGTTTCTGTGTCAGTTTCGCTGATAGATTTTATTTAAAGGCAAAAGTAGCTGATTTCTCGCTCACGTCGGCGGAACAGCCCGAAATACAATGATATGCTGAACGATGGCCGAGAAAGCCTTTCACAATTTATTATTGTTCTCCCCACCGAAATAATTTTGTTTCTCGGGATTAGGTCCTAGGACATCTATTGCTAAGGGAATGCTGGGCAACCATTATCTTTGAAATACTTATCAATAATAATATATGTAAAGAGTCCGAGAAGAATGAGCAGTAAATTGATTTTGCAGACTGAGATCGAAACGTTGTTTAAAAAGTTACATTGGGATATGAAAATAAACTTATTAAATACCGAGTCGAGAAAAATGAAAATCGCGACGAACTTTTCAATTGAGAATAATTTCTGCGACTCTAGCAAGAAGTGCTATTCGCTTAATTAAATTTCTTCGAAGAGGTCCGCTTAAAGAAATCGAACGATATCGATAATTTGATAAACGTTCCGTCAGATGGGCTAATCCATTGAATTAAGATGAACTACGTCTTTCTTTTCTTCTGTCGATATTAACAAGGGCCTAGTTTAAACCGAAACCGAAGTTTAGCCGAATCTTCGGCTATCAGGAAAAAATCGCGCAAATTTTGATATTTGGTATTTTGGACTTCTAATATTAATGAGTAACAATTGTTTATTAGCGTTAAAAATAACATAACGTCAACTATTGTACATTAGGGAAGTGGTAAACAGCGAAAAAAGCATATATTTAATTGCAACCGCATTTAAGTTCACATGATACTTTTTTATTGTACCTACGGCCTTCCCCAAAAATATATTTCTTCGCATATCTCAAGCAAACTTCACACGCTGCAAAATACGATTGTCCCAAATAAATTTTATTCAAAGATGTAATTTGTGACCTAAATCAGAGATACAAGGAATGTTAATTACAAAAAACACGTCGCGCTTCCTTGATAAGGGCGTAATCTTTAAAAGGCGTAAAAAATAAAATCGGTGTAGCCAGGAAAAATCATTTCTTGTGTTGTGATAAAATGTACTTTAACTTAGGTGGGAGAAGGTTAAAATTTGCTTAACCAAGTTCCATTCAGTCCGGGCTCAATGCCAAGAGAACGTTGGGCACATTTTCGTGTCTGTTTTATACAGAAATGCATATTTCAATGGGTTGAGATTTTCCTGCTCGTTACATCTTTGAAAGCCCTTCTATAGTAATTCTTGGGATCTGTTGTTGTAATTAGCTTTGTAGAGCTAATTTACACCTTTCTATGTAGATAGTCCTAAGACTTCTTGCTAAAAAACTGATCATTTTTTAAAATATCCTTGATTCAATAAGATTAAATTCATCTAATATTTTTAATAAAGACATTTTAAAACTTAACTAACGAAATATAGTCAAACTATTGATAATGATATTTAAGGTAATGATGTCACTATATCGTTATTTAGTTTAGTAGGTTGAAAATTAATCACTGTAAATGGTGTACGATCAAATTGTATCTCTAATTATCGTACAAATATCATTTTAGTTATCTTATGTTTCTTACTTAACACTATTAAAATATTATTTCGAAGTAAATATGTATATATCACCAAAATATATCCGCGAATGTGTTGAAAGCGATGATCTAGAAAATACCACTAATTATGGCAATTTGGCGATAATCCAAGTTAGTATATTTCAGGCGATATTTATACGTGTGAGGTGACGATATATCTGTGATCTCGACTATGTTTATTAAATAAAAATAACATTTAGACAAGGCTATATAAATAGTAGTTCGTAGGAACAAATTGTTTATCTTCGTTGAAACCTGATTTTGAATCTCAGCTTTGCAGCACAGAGAGACTCGCACTAAAATATATCGCGTTTTAAACCGTTAAAGTGTTTTATCTAAATGTGTACTACTCGCGTAAGCTACAGACAGTATTTACTTGTCTGGAGTTCACGTGCCTATGGAATTGAGCTGAGGAACGTATTGTAAAGATAGGTTATTATTTAAAGTTTTAGTTACCTCGATTAGGTATTTTTGGCATCAACGTTTGTTCTTACAAACCTCCTCATCTTTATAAATTATACCTGTAACCCGTCGTTCTTCTATGTCAATCATTAAATACTTTTAAACAGACATTTTTTTTGATAATTTAAAGAGAAATCATTCGTTCATACATATTTTTTGGTGTCTTGAACCGTTTTTACAGTGCCGACAACGGAATTTTCCCCATTTTATCCACATATTTTACTGTTCTTCGTTACTATTGGTCGCTGAGTGATGTTTTACAGTCTAAAGCATTCCTCGACAAATGGTCTATCTAAGACTTTTTTTTTTAATGCCAACCCCATACGAGATTAGCGCGATCGAACAAACAAACTCTTCAGTTTTATAATATTATAGTATAGATTTATATATAGTATGTAAATACATAATATTATCCTGACTGAATGTATGGCTTAATTGAAATGTGGTTTGAAACGGTGTTGAATGTCATATTGAAACAATCGACTAAAATACACGTTACAGTTAATTATATTTACTTTTAATGCTTCTATTTATCGATAATTTTGCTAATAGTTTGCTTTATTGTTATTATCGATATTAATTAAACATAATAAATACCTTTAAATAACATTTTAACGGTTTAAAACGCGATATATTAGTTAAACTTATTTGGAAATGATTTTTTTTTTCCCCCCCCCCCCCCCCCCCCCCCCCCCCCCCCCCCCCTGCCGTATAGTAACCAATATATCGCGTTTTTAATAAAGTGTTTTATTAATGTTACTACTTAAACACGTGTATAATAAATACCTATTAAGAACACAATCCCCACCACCGGTTTTAAACAATACTGTCTGTAGTTTACCCGAGTAGTAGACATTTAAATAAAACACTTTAACGGTTTAAAACGCGATATATATTAAAGTATTTTTTTATAATAGAGGAAGGCAGACATGGCATGGGGTTCACTTGATGGAAGGTGATATATCCCAGCCCTTAGCATCTAAACAAAATGCGCGGTCGACCTATTTTACCTTTCGATATTCGGTCCACTCACTGAAACCGAGACGCGATTAAGCTTCACGGCTTTTGTTGTGAAGTAATCACTTACTGATGTTGAACAATGGCTTCATCATGGTGAACTGAATCAGGTGGTCATGGGGAGGGACGTGGCTTGCTCTTTTTCTGTGCTACTATAACTGGCTATCATTAATCCTAACCTCGTGATTGAACTGTCAACTTTGCGGATAACCCTGAAGTGCTCAATATAGTCGCCGCATAAAGTTTATCGCCAGTGCAGATATAAACAGAAACTCGGTTATTGCCTATAAAACTGGAGTTAACCAGCGAACTAGTTAACGAAGTTAAACGGGTTACCCACTTTCATTCAAGCTTAACTTCCAATCGACATGATATTGTTTCTTTTTAAGCTTTCGGAGATCAACATCCTTTGAAACTCTTCATAGAGATCCAGGTTATATTTCGTTTTCTGTATAAATTATGATTGTAACATTTTATTATAAATATAAACAGTAATGCTTTCAATTTATTATAGAATTCGACGCCTGAGTACAAAATTTTGTAGATTTTAAATCTTTTATTATCGTTGTCTGTAAATTAATAAAACGTGGTTTAAGGTAAACTTTTTTTAAAAATACGTGATCAGGGCCGCCCCCCAAACATCCAAAAAACCTTCCCCCGGTTTTTTTTTTTTTAAAAAATTTAAAAAAAAAACCCCCCCTTTTACCCCCAAAAAATTTTTTTTTTATATTTTTTTTTTCCAAAAAAAAAAAAAAACCCCCCCCCCCATTTTTTAAAAAAAAAATTATTTATTATAAAAAAAAAAATTTTTTGAGAATCTTTAAAAATTGTTTTAACAAAATCAAGTCACAATTTTTAGCGCTTGATCAAAACATGAGTGTGTGTTTTTATAAAAGGAAGATTTTGTGTGTCTAAATATACATATACATACTTAGTCTATGGCCAACAATAACCAACGGGTCGTGGGTCCTCGCTTTTTTAAACAGGTTATAATTTTGCCTAATGGTAAGGTCTTGAAGTAAAGTCGCGTTTCGGCTTCAGTCTGTAGATTTCCGAATATCTAACGCCAAAATAGTTTGTATTCTTAGTTTAGCGAGTAGTAACATTTAAATAAAAATTTAGGTTTAAAACGGATATATTAGTTAAACTAGCGCATCTTGTTAAGATGTTACATAGTTGGGATATGTATCTTCTATCAGGTCATGTTCTTTCATAAAAAATCTTATTTAATTTTGACTTCGCCGTCGTCAGTCAAACTATAGACATATTCGTGCTGAATTTCTTGCATGTCAAAATTTCAGTGCAAAACCTTTCATCGCAGTTTAATTAGTACCAAAGTTTAATTTGTAGTATAAACACGTAGAGGCGTTTCTGACTGTGCACTTGCGTTGTAGACTCCTGAATTAATTAGCCGTTCTGTTTGCTAGCTCCCTGCAAGACATGAATATAGCGTAGTTACTGTGTTTACAAGGGCTGGTTGCAAGTACATCTATACTAATATATAAAGCTGAAGAGTTTGTTTGTTTGAACGCGCTAATCTCAGGAACTACTGGTTCGAATTGAAAAAATCTTTTTTTGTTAGTTCAAGCATTAATTGAGGAAGGCTATAGACAAAACACGCGCTGTAACTAACAGGAGCGAAGAAACAGCGGGAAATGCGGTAAAACGGGGAAAATTATTCATCTTTGTAAGTTATCGATGCGTACGCCGCGAAAACGGTTCAAGGTACACAAAAAATATTTACGAGAGAATGATTCCTCTTTAAGGACGCGACCGATGACGTAAGTAACAGTTAGCAAAAAATAAATTTGGATGCCCAAAATAACTGTTCAAAATAATACTAGTTTCTAATAAAATAGTTTACTTATCGCTTTATTAATTCGTGTAACTTTAGTCACGAAAACTCTATTCCAAAATACTTAATGCAAATTCTTAAGTTAAATTTTGTATATGATACGTATATACCACCGTGACCAGTTCTTTAAAAAATATTTTAACAACGGCCCGACATTTCGCGTTATATATATTTAAACCGTTAAGAGTTTTTTTTAAATATAGCTTTACAAAAAAGTATAATCAAAAGTTTTTAATCTCTCCCGTGGCGGGCATGGCTGCAAAACATCCATAATTTTCAAATAAGTTTTATTAATATTACATCGCGTTTTAAACCCTTAAAGTGTTTTATTTAAATAAGTACAACCATGTCATCTCTGTAACCATTATAGTGGATTTTACCCAATGTCTATTTACCCCCTGTCGATTGGGCGGAACGTGCTACGCAGAATCCGACAGTGGGATAAATTCCCCGTTATGCGTTAATCGATAAACATTAGCCGGAAACGTGCGCTTAACTTGCCTGATATTTCCGGATCAATCCGGTCCTAATTCGGTGATTTCAAAGTTCGAACGCCGTGTTTATTTCCGAAATTATCCGTTCCTTTTATAAAAGTTTAACTGGCGGTAAAGCTTGTGATATCAAGACAAGAATATAGTGCTTTATTGGAGCATGGGGCATACAAGTATCTTTGTTTTTGCGGGATTTGAACCTAAGACTAGTCTTTACGAGTACCTACTGGGAAACAAAGACGTTGCCGAATGCTACCGAGGCTAAAAGTCGGTAGTAACGAATATGTAGGTACGCTAGATGCTTAATTTAAAAAAAAGTTGTTTAACTCAAACGCATAAACTACATTAACTTGGTGCAAAGTACTTTGATTGTATTAAGTAAACATGATTTAATGGTCATTGTTATTTTAACATCGATGCCTTCAAAATACCTTCTTTCCAACAAAAAAACACTCAACAATGGTACATATACAAAGACGTTATCCATGAAAACGTAAGAAAACATGTTTTAGGTCAAATCAAGAACTTTCTTTAGAATCAGATTAAAAATGCCTGTAGACGTTTGACAATAAACGACATATTAAAAACACTTAAACGGTTTAAAACGCGAAATATATTAGTTAAACTCATTTAAAAATGATTTCCTTATTATCGGGCCGTAATTAAAATATATTTCGCGTTTTAAGTTACAGTGTTATATTTAAATGTGTATTTAAACATATTAAAAAATATCTATGGACAAATTAGTTACACAATTACCAGTGAATGCAGCAGTTTCGTGCCGCAGCTGTTTAATATAATACGCTAGGCGCAGTTAAATACTTAAAAAAAATTATTAATGTACGATCACGCATTTCTCCACAAAACACGACACCCACTCGACCTGATTCCATTGTTATAGAGGCAGTGGTTAGTTATCACGTAATTTGGGTATTAAATACATTTGTAAGTCTTTGTTTTATTGGATTATTATGAGTTCTAGGCTGGGTACACGTAATTCTATTATAATCATTTAATCTTATTACAGCCGAAACAGGTTTTGGTGACCTTTACCCTTAGCGTGTCATACTTATTGTAGAATGTCTTTCTCTATTAGTACAAAGTTATAACGTTTGATAACCTAATTTTTTTTAATGTTTAAAATATTTTTTTTTCGATTTCATTCGTGGCATCATGTGCAATGAAATGTATAAAATATTACAGTTCATCAATGACTTTTAAATAAAAAACTTTAACGGTTTAAAACGCGATATATTAGTTAAACTTATTTGAAAATGATTTTTAACTAATATATCGCGTTTTAAACCGTTAAAGTGTTTTATTTAAATGTGTACTACTCGCGTAAACTATAGACAGTATTTAATCAATGACTTTCTTAAGCTGCAAAGCATACGACATTGAATACCTTAATACGCTAATTTAGAAAATTACATTGCTCATAGACAGCATGTATCAATAAGTTAACCAAATGCAACGATGAGGTGTGGGACTCGGTTGCTCAATTGGTTAAAGCAACAGCACGGAACCCTGATGATGCCGGCTGAAGTCCTGCCCGAGTCCGAATTTATTTTCGATTTTTAATCTACATCAATGTCTTATCTCTTCTTTTTGCTTAATTATCTGTGCTTAACGAAATCGTAGTACAAGTGATGCTTCTTTGTGTCATCTTCTTAGTTTAATGAATTTCCCATTCTAAATTTATTCTGCTAATATCATGTGTCTATTAGAGGAATGACAAGGCGTCATAATATAAATTATTGGTATTTTTAAATATATTTTTTGCAGCGTAAAGAAAAGTCACGGTATTTAAAGAACAAATGTCGTTCAAAGTAATAATCTATTACTATTACGAAAACAGATAAGAAGAGATTTAGAAAACAAGATTATAAATCTGTTGGACTGAAAGGTCAGAAATGGAGCCATTGACCCGTCAAAAAATTTTCCATTTTATACTTGATTTTTGTCAATCATTTAGTCACGTTTTACTGTCTCAATAAATAGTAAATAATTGTATACATATATATATATATCTATTGCGAAGCGGCTATCTAAGGGGCTTGGAGGGTAAAAAAAAAAAAAAGTCCGAGTCACTTTACGTGATTTTTGGCCAAAAATTTTTAAAAAGAAGTAGATCACTTTCTCATTATTGTACTTCATTTATTTCATAATTCGAAAAAAGCCATAAGATATTTTTTTTCAATTCAAGGTTTTTAATTGGTTCAGTGGTGTAGATAAGTACGAAATCAATTTTATCTTCAGACCGGAAGAAGGCATTGGTAATTGGGTCGGCTGGCTAATAAATCCGAGAAGCCTGCCTGAAGTGGCTTGTCAAAACGTCAATATCAAAGGAGTTTGCGCCGAATTGAATGGATCGCTAGATGCTGCCACAGAATAGATGCGATCAGTAGAGTTTTCGATGATAGATATTATTAGTAACAGTAATACAAAAGCTTTTATTTTACTTTAGTCCATATTCACTTACCGTTTATACTAAAGTAATATAATCATCCTCTACATTTAAATAAAACACTTTATCGGCTTAAAACGCGATATATTTTAGTAAAACTTATTTGGAAGTTATATTAACCCGATGTTTCGGATGCTTCACAGCAGCCGTGGTCACGGGGTGACTTTATAGAGATCTTCTATGTGACAAAACACTTGCTGAGCGTTTGTATTATTACAATATACTTAGTATACATAAGTAAATGGATAGACGCTTCCCTTAACTAACGCTTCTAAAACCTCCAAAGTCCTGGGTCGAAAATACTGTCTGTAGTTTATGCGAGTAGTACACATTTAAACAAAACAGTTTATCAGTTTAAAACGCTATATATATTAGTTAAACTTGTTTGAAAAATTATTTTAATTACGGCCTGACGTCTCCCCGTGGTGACCACGGCTGCTTCAAAGCACAACTCCTACACGTCGGGCCGTAGTTTAAATAAAATAATTTTCAAACAATTTTAACTAATATATATCGCTTTTAAACCGTTAAAGATTTTTATTTAAATTTATTCCTTATCGTCGTCGGCAATAAATTAAACTTTATCAGTAGTGTTTACTTTTACGGAAGATTTCCACTAATGTATTCTGACGGGGACATATGCAAGTGAATGTAACTCTGCAATTAGCTTGAATGTTTATAATGCAAGAATAACACTGATCCTTGTATGTCGAATAGCGTGTGTAAGAGTGAAATTGGAAATTTCTCGTGGTTCGTACATTGTACGCGTCACGATTTCGCAGAACCGTCAAATAAATTTGACAATCGTCGTTCGTGAAAGCACTTATAAAATGCAGTTACATATTTATTTCATATCTACATATACAAAGTTAAGTTTGTCGTGTTTTCTGAAAAGGCATATCGATCCATAATTTCACTTCAAAACCTTGATACAGTACAGTACAGGTACAGTAGTGAAACATATCGCCTACAAATTAGTTAAAGTCGTTCTTGGAAGGTTATTGGGTTCGAATCCTATCAAAGTTTCGACTCAAAAGTGTGTCTGCATCATAACCGGGGAAACAGGAGAGGAACAAAATCGATTACATGTTTTACGGAGTAACTTTTTGCTTCAATAACACAGTGGTAATACGTATTGCACCGCATTGTGTTAAGGGGCTATTGAGTTACATTGTCAAGTTATTGTTTTTTTTCAAGTGAGTGATAAGTTTTTTGATAATATTAACGAAACGGACGCAGCTCTGTTCCCATATTATATTTGACATTTAAACATTTATCAGTTAAATTCGGAACGACAAAGTAATTTTCCTTGAAAGTGAACCCCGTTAGCCCTGTGGAGAATGGGGCAAACACATTTCTGTGTACGTTTCATTGATCGGTTTTAATTACAAGCAAATTTGATTAGAATCTGTGCCTTGCCCGATCGAAATGAACGCAGTACCTCGTGCTCTTAACATAATGCTAGGCTACGTTGAACCATTTAGCTACAGCGGCGGTCAAGCAGCTTATTTAGGATACCTATTATTATTTGAAGAACTACTAAATCGATTTTTTTGTCATGCAGTTCAATTATTTTGAATCGGATCTAATAGCCCGGCTTGGTCCAGTTGTCATGATTCCTCACATTTATTAACCGCTAAGGCATTTCTGTGCAATTTGGCAATATTCAGCTATCCAAAATATCTTTACTTCAAGTGGAGTGGAATTCACGAGCCCGATCATAATTTGCGGTTGTGGTGTTACTGGAATTCAATATTGGTTATTCAAAATATCACAGCAGGTATCTGCTATCGTGTGATATATTGGTATGCATATCCCAACACTAGCTGTGACAGCGACTTCGTCCGCGTAGAATAATTATTTTTGGCATCAATGTTGTTTCTTCAAACCTCCTCTTTCGTCTTTATAAATTTAAACAAAAATTATTTTTCAATTCGAACCATTAGACCCTGGGAATTCAAACAAACATGCAAACAATCTCTTCAGCTTTTTATATTAATATAGATTATACCACTTTTAATTTATTTAACTTAGATACCGTTACTGGAAGCGAGTAGTACACATTTAAATAAAACACTTTGAACGGTGAACACGCGAAATTTATTATTAAACTTATTTACATATTATTTCAACTAAGTGCCGACGTTTCGAATGCTTCACATGGAGACTACTGTACTGTAATGTTATGTTTTTTTAATGTATTATTATTGCATATTATATTATTTTAACAAAAGATGAATAACGTAAATAAAAAAACGGCATGAAATCCGCCGTAGGGTGCTTAAAAAAATCATGAATGTATCTGATGTAATTGGAAATAAACAGATTTTATGTAACAGCGGAAAGCATAGTAACTTAAAATGTACCATAATTAAAAACTTAGTTTGGAATTTCGTCTACATTGTTAATTTGGAACGAAAACTTTCTAACAGCAAACAAATAAGCCGAAGCCATGTTTTGACTACAAAGGATGCATTAACATTAAGTAATTTCCCTTTGTGGAAACTGTTCGTTGACATAGGCTGAGCCCTGAGGTCAGCTTTTCTTGCTTATTAGAGCTTTCCCGGCCGCACGCAGCGACATTGTCCAAAACAGTGTATTGATAATAAACACTACTAATATTAAAGAGTTTGTTTAAACATGCTAATCTCAACTTCGCAATTTAATTAATTCTCGCGTTTTTAACCTTAAGTGTTTTGTTTAAGTTAAATATTGTTCTTGTGTTGGACCGACCATTTATCGAGACAGGCTTTAGGCTATAAAACATTACGGTGCGACTTATTGGAGCGAAGAATCAGGGGAAATGAGAAAAAAACGCGAAAAACATATTCATCCTTCATATGGACTTCCATTATTAGGAAATCAAAAATATGTATTAAAGAATGACTTCATTTTAAATTTTCTATGAAAATTTATGTATATCCTTTAAAGATTAACTTACAAGAACTTCACGGTAAACATTTAATGGAAATGCTTCACATAGGATACAGGTCAGGTAGTTGATATTTATTTATTTACTAGCTGTGTCAGCAACTTCGTCCGCGAGATTGTTATTTTGGGTATCGGAATTCGTTTTTACAAACTCCTTCATCTTTACAAACTTAAGATGTTACACACGACGTCGGTCGTGTCTCTTCCCGTCGTTCTTGCAGGTTAATCTTAAAAGATAGACATATAGCGTCGCGGACATTTTTTTAGATCATTTAAAGAGTAATCATTATATACTGTCTATAGTTTACGCTAGTAGTATACATTTAAATAAAACACTTGAACGGTTTAAAACGCGATATATTAGTTAAACTTATTTGAAAATGATTTTTAACTTCGGCCCGACGTTTCCGATGCTTTGTAGCAGCCGTGGTCAGGGGAGACTCCCCGTGACCACGTTAAAAATCATTTTTCAAGTAAGTTTAACGAATATATCGCGTTTCAAGCCGTTAAAGTGTTTTATTTAAAAGGTATCATTATTTAATAGTTATTTTTTGGCTGTCTTGAACCGATTTCGCAGCGTACGCAATGGAAACCCACAGAGATGAATAATTTCCCCCGTTTTATTCAGATTTCTATTAGTCACAGGGCGATGTTTTATAACTCTCTAACCAACACAAAAACGTTTTTTTTAGATTAGCACGTTCAAACAAACAAACTCTTCAGCTTTATATATTAGTATAGATTAACACTTTATTGCACAAAAGACGAGAAAAAAAATACAAACAAGACTTTTGAAAGTTGTGAATGTGAATTATAAATAAAATGAAAATACAAAGTGACAATAAAAGATATGTCCGTTCTACGGGAGAACACAGAACGCAACACATACACTATAGTTGCAAATTTTTGTATTTCACGTTACATCTTAACTTAATATAATAAATATAGATTTAAAATCGCTGGCTGGTCTGATGATGAGGCCACCCTAGCCACGTACTTCGTCAACGACCGTTCACCTTCAAATATTGCGTGCTATCGCCAATGCCACTGACTTACTAGAAAAACTCGCAATGCATAATCGATTGTCTCGAATAGTTCTGCGCACACGCAACGATTGTTGTTATAGGTGGTGTATGTTTGCTAATGCAGTTAATCATTTAAAGAATTAATTATTGAGTCATTATATTTAACAAGATTTAACGAGTTGAAACGCGAATTATAATAATATGTTTCAGGATCTTTTCCGCAACGAAACCAATTATTAAAAAGTGTTAATTAGTTTGAAATAAAAATATAACACTTTAACGGTTTAAAACGCGATATATTTTAGTTAAACTTAAATTATTTTTAACTACGGCCCGATGTTCCGGATGCTTTGCAGCAGCCATGGTCACAGGGAGACTAAAGACGGAGAATGTCTCTGACGTCAAAGTAAAAACTACAAAGCTAGCGTTATCTGTTCCGTGGAAGTAAATACCGAAACATCGGGCCGTAGTTAAAAATAATTTTCAAACGAGTTTAACAAAAAAGTTATCGCGTTTTAAACCGTTAAAGTGTTTTATGTAAATGTATACTACTCGCGTAAACTACAGACAGTATTCAGTTTGAAATAGCGCGTTTCGGTTACTATAGTTACTTTTACACTTTTAATGTAATTTGTAGTCGAGAAAACATTATAAGAGCGATCGTTCATGCCTAAAAGATTATGTATGCGACTTTGAAAATGTATTTTCTTTTAAGAAAAAGTGTTTTCCTGGTGTTCCTACCTTCCTCACTTATTCATAAACGCGAGATCCTTCACGCTCCGTATAATACGATTTATTTGAGTAGGCCCCATAGACCCTGTGCATGTTTCATGTAGATTGCTTCAGTACACGTCCACTCCCTACGGATTTTTTGCTTACAATGGAATAGCGAACTCGATAGTCTAATGACTTGAAAATGGCGGTGAAAATTTTACTTTCATTTTATATTTTTTAAACTACACGGGTTTATTCTTACATTTACTATATTAATATTGTATTTAATCAGACCAACATGTATGTTAAATTTTTTGTTCGTTTGGTGGCGCGGTCACTGGATGCTTCTCCCAAAGGTAAAAATCAAAACTACTATATGTCCACAAGTATTACAAAATGAGGCTTGCATTATTTAATGAAATTTATTCTTTGTTTTCTTCATCTCTCAACCATTCTATTACTATATGGCACAGCGAGCGTAGAAGGGCACAGCTAGTATAGCTGTATATATATATAAATCGCCATTCAACAACTGTTGTAAAAACCAAGTACTGACTTGGTAGACGTAAGTTTGGTTATTTTTAATACTGTACTTATGTGCTTAGCACCTCCGTCAGTTTCATTACACACAATGTTTTATTAGTCTGAAAAAAATATATTTATTAATATTTATTTTATGGACTTTAGCCTTTATTTACCCGGTTATCTCACCACATCTCACATATACATACTTGAAATTTACGAATTGACAAAAATTGATATCTAAAAACTATAATTACAGTATAACCTACATATTGGAATCATAATACAACTTAATTAGCATTCGTATAGTTGATCCCCCGTATATGGGAAGGCTAAGACACTAACTACCCAACATTCTAAAAACTAATATGTAATAAGTAATTATTAACTGAAGATATTCTGTCTTTATGTTAAGTATTACGCGTTACACACTTCGAATGGTTTAAAACGTGAAATATATTAGTTAATTTATTTACATCTACAACCTGACATTTGGATACTTTGCAATAGTCGTTTCTCGACACTGACCGGGAAGTTGAGACAAATCTGTTCACAGCTTCTGAACACCAGGAAGTAAAAGCAATTCTAACGCACTTAGTCCGTTGTGGCTCATTGTCTGTTTTTACATAGAGCGAGCCTAATTTCAATTTGGCTGAGTGCCAAGGCAATTGTCGCTGACGAAGCATTATTATGTACTCAGGCAGAGAACTGACCATATTAATATAACACACGAAACGCCTACAGTTGTCATAGTGTTTTATTCATTTTTGTCCCCATTCGCTCTCACGCTGTAGTGATATGAAAGTGATTTTTTGATAGAAATAGGAAATTAATAAATATTGTAATATAACTTTATCTTTATGTATGTACACGCTAATGTCCGAAACTAAGGCAAAATGCTGCTTTACTGAAATCAGAAGTCTGGGTAGAAGGCAGTTATATATTTTGTTTAATTAATTCGTTTGAAATAAGAAATAAAACGCGATGATATATATTATTTAGTGTTTTATTTCAATTTGTACTACTCGCGTAAACTACAGACAGCGTTTAGTCAAAGTTAAAAACAATTATAATTGTTTTAATTAAATAATACTAACAATTTAGCTTTCTATTTTTTTGTCTAATTATTTTATTATTGAAATTTTCAAGGACAGTACAAAGGAGTATGGCAACATAATCCTAACCCATACTAACAATATGTGTATACGTTTGTGTTAGTGTGTGTAAAATCCACTTTTCCTACCATACGTATGAGATAGACTCATTTTTGTGTCTTTTTTCGAACTTATTGGTGAAACTTGTTTTGCTTCCTCCCCAACTGAAACTATTGATGTTTCCCCGGAATCCGAGTATATAATACGTTTCGAATCCTAAACTTTGATATAAAACCGATTTCGTATATAAAATAGCCTAAATAATAAAAAAGCATTTGATTCCGGGGTTTCTCCACAATTTGTATTGAACTTCGTTTTATTCGTAGAAAGACAAACTACGATAACCATTGCCCTAGATATCTTCACATATCGAAGACGTTGAGACAATGATAAACCGGGTTTTACGCACGCACTATTCTTATCAATATACTCTGACACTTCTCCTTTTTCCATCACTCTTATAAACAATATCATACATCATTGCCATAGACATATTTATTTTGTCGTTATGAGACCTACTAAATAAATTCATGAAAGTATTTTTAATTGCTTAATCTATAATAAATTACAACTTACAAAAAACTTTTTTAAATAAAACACATTAACGGTTTAAAACGCTATATATTTACGCTAGTTATATAACGCTAGTTAAACTTTTTTAGAATTATTTTTAATTACGGCCCGACGTTTCCCCGTGACCACGGCTGTTGCAAAGCATCCGAACGTCGGGCCGTAGTTAAAAATAATTCTTAAACAAGTTTAACTCAAATATATCGCGTTTTATACCGTTAAAGTGTTTTATTTAAACTTGCGTAAACTACAGACACTATTTACACAAAACTGTTAAAGAAACTAAACCGTATAGAAAACTTCAACAGGATATAATGCGCCATCTAATTATTAACTCCCTATTATTTATTTACTTAACTTAAAAACTCTAATTTCACCTTCAGTGTTTGTCTTAAATTGCAAAGCATAAGAAATTGAATTTTATTATGTTGAAATTACACGACACATGTGCATGTATCAATAAATTGAAAAAAATCAACAAACACGTGCAGGATATGGTAGCTCAATCGGTTAGAGCAAATGCACGGAACGCTGTGGATTCAAGTTTTGTTCGTGTTGTATTTTTTTTCGTAATGCTTGTTTTTAGAATAGAGCAAAGATGTATTTACAACCAATGTTAATTATTGTGAGTTCGTACCTCGCATATAATATTTAGTATATTTTGTGTTTACGCTTAAGGGAAATTTATTTCTTGCGATTTTCATTCGTGCATTCAGCTGACAAGTCAGGATTTGGGCACCCTGACTTGTCACAAAATTTGAGTCTTAAGAATTAGATTTAAGATTTACTGTATCGCGGCAGTAACCTGCTTACTTTTGACGGACTAGTTGGTGTAGTGGTAGCAACGTATGGCTAACAATCAACGGTTCGTAGATTCGATCCCCACCGAGTCCAACATCTTTTTAATCAATTTATAATTTTTCTGACACATGTTGAACTTCATCTGGAAATCTGAATATTGAATGGGTGGTAGGAATATGGAAATTCCGTTCGGGTCTTGTACTACTTGCGTTTCGTTTTCAGCCTGTGGATTTCTGAAAATCCAAAATGGATATAGGTATTTTACCTTCCATCAAGTGTACCATTTGCTTGACCTCCTTTGTCATAATAAATAAACAAATTTTCCACTGTACCTTTGCTCCTACTAGTCGCAGTGTGATATTAGATAACAAATAGTTCCGTGAGACTAGCGCTTTTAATCCAATAAACAAACAAACTCTCCAGCTTTATAATATTAGTAGAGATTGGAAGGATCATGAAATGCAAAGTAAAGCAAAGGTCTTTTTTCGTTCTATCCGATATTAGAGACATTTCCCATACGTTAGGGCCCATAAATTTATGAGAGCCCTCAAAATGTCGCCTTCTCGTAGAAACGGCGTTTTTTGATGTCCGTCGACCGTGAAATTGGTATAAATATTTAAGGGCATTGTGCTCTGATCAGAGGATATTTTTCCGAATTGGCGGTAGCAGTCAAATATACGTTTATTTAAGCTAACTGTGGGAAAGGATAATAAAAAAATATTATCATAACTTTTTTAAAATTTAGATTTTTTAACATATAAACGGTATTTAAATATTTATATATATATTAAAGATAGCTTATTTATACATTTTTATAATATTTTATTAACAAATTTTGTCTACACAGGCGAAACTAAAACAGGCGTTCCCTGTTGTTGGCACTTGAAGATATGTTATATATTTTTATTTTTTATAACTCTACTAAGTCAGTAGACATTCAAATAAAACACTTTCAACCGTTTAAAACGGGAAAAATATTAGTTAAATTATTTTTTATTTGTTCTGCACCAGGATCCCAAAACGTTGGACCTGAATTAAAGTTTTTTAATATATATCGCGGTTTCAAACCGTTATAAGTGTTTTATCTAAACTTTACTTAAAATTCTTCCTATACATTCAATATGTACTACAAGTACGATAGCCATTCGAGACGTGTTCTCTTATAAATTTATTCCAAGGATAATGGTTGCATATGTGAAAACGGTGCTTGTTTGAAAACAAAGGAAATAAGAAAAGTTATTCCTCGCCCTATCCGGGTATAAACAAAATGGTTTACATACGAGCACAATATGCGCATACGTTACGATTTCACGGGATAGTATCATAAAGTTTACCGTACTAGAGTTTAGTTAAAACTAGGGAACAAAATTCCGAATACACTGACTACTAGCTATTTTTGGCAGTTAAACTTGCATAAAAATGTATATTAGGTTTTTTATGACAGAAAAGGAAAGACAAGCGCGGAGCATTCGAATGGAAACCATGTAACATCTACACGCACTGTGGACCTACTTGGACTTCACATAGTTAAATCCACGAGCTGAAATCTAAATATATAATTTTCGATATTTATATTACTTTTTTTTTCTCTTGTCAGGACCGAGGTCTGACATTTACCATCTTACGTTTAAATAAATCGATTATAGATTTTGCATCTGCTGTGACTCGAACACGCGCTCCTTTAATTACTAGTTATACATGTAACGAAATATATGTGTTAAATATGTTTTCACTACGACCCGACGATTCGAAAACTTTCTAACAGCGAAACGTGGTTCACGTTTTCAACGGTGGAATTGTTTTATTTCGTTTGTACCTCTCGCTGAAAACTACAAATATATCCCTTTCTGCATTTCAGTTATTCAAGTTAACATGCCATAATTATAAATATTAAAAGATGTCGTCTGTAGTTTACGTGAGTAGTAAACATTTAAATAAAATACTTTAACAGTTTAAAACGAGATACTGGAGTCTCCACGTGACCATGGCTTAAAAATCCGGAACGTCGGGCCGTAGTTAAAATAAATTCCAAATAAGATTACCTAATATATTATATCGCGTTTTAAACCGAAGTTTTTATTTAAATTAAAAGATGTACTTAAAATCGAATTACACAAAAAACAAACAAGTTAAGCTTAAATTTAAAATCCTTATTTAAGCTTAACATTCGCTTTTATTAACCTACTAGTTGTTTACTAGTATGTAATAAGACCTTAGAAAAGCTTTTCGTGTGTGCTACTGTTATTAAATCATGGTTACATCATGGTGTTAAGATCACGTTGAGACCCGATAGAGTATATATACTCTGGAGGAATGCTTAGCTTTTGTCTAGCGAATGGTTTATACATTTGAATTTTATAAATATTCAAAAACACAATAATATATTAAATAATCTTTATCATAATAAAAAAACGCAAATAAACACAGAGTTTTAGGTTTTTTGCCTATGTGAACCATTGTTACATTACTATGTCTTTAACACTGGTGTTCCTATACGCGCAAGTAGTTCATCTCACATATAGGCTATGCGTTTAACCATTGAACCATGGCGGTGAAAGAAACAGATTCCATTCAATATTGTTAGGAATAAATGACATGAAAAACATCTGCAGTGTATTGTGCAGTCTTCCAATCCAACATACATCGATCAACAAATAAACATTTTCATGCCAAAAAATAACAGTAGCAGTTAATTAGTACCAAAGTCAAGTGGATCTGAATCTTGATGAGCTTTTGTTAAAAAAACTACTCATTAACTTCCCTTTGTTCGCTCGATGCTTTTATTTTCCGTATATTTTATTCTCGTATAAAACTATGCATTGAATATATAAAACCGTACGCAAATGTTTTTACAATTATATCACTTTCTAATTCTGGATGGAATTACTTCTACATTTGTTGAAAAGCGCGTGACTTAAAGTTGTACACATTTAAATAAAACACTTTAATAGCAGCCGTGGTCGGGGAGTCTCCCCGTGACCACGGCACGTCGGGCCGAAGTTAAAAATAATTTTCAAATAAGTTTACCTAATACTTTTCAAAAAAATATCTATTAATATGCGTAATTTTTATAGTCCCATCAACTGACCGAACAAATGTTGTTTTTTTAAGTTGTAAATTTTAAAAAAATTTAATTGAAATACCCCAGCGATGTAACATCTAAACAAGATGCACTGTCGGAGGCGATATAACATGGCAGATTTTTTTTACTACGTATAGTGTTATAGTTTGCCTTACCACTAAAATTAACCTGTTTGGTTCAGTGGTGACACACGATACCTAACATTGCGTTTGAGATCTAGGTTTTGAATCCCGGAGTAGATAATAGCAATGTTCTGGAGCATTTGGAGATTATATTTAAATTTATAAATTAATTAAATAGATTTCGCATAATAATTAAGACAAACATACTTTTACACATTATTTATGTTTGGAAATTTTTGTATAAAAATAAAAATATTATCAGAAATTTTCTGAGATCATAAATAAAGAGAAATAATATTAAATGTGCCATACACAACTACTACATAAATATACAATGCTTTGTTCCAGTTACTTGAATAATTTACTGGTGTGATGAAAATTAATAGCAAAACTTAGACAAGGCCATTACAAAATGTAGGCAGCTTAACAGTTTCGGAGGTGTTAAGCTCTACGATCAAACTTAGTAGCGTGTTGAATAAATAATGCAAAGCCTGCACGTGGAAGGCCGGGATATAGTCGTTAGAAGCTTCTACATAGCTCGAAAGTTGGGGAGATTCGTCGAAATTGTAGTAAATTAAGTACATACAAATTAAATGAAATTAAAGAACATTGAAACACTTAAATATATTGATGCCCCAGCTGGTCCAATGGCTTCCCCTCTTCCCACCGTGTGCAACTTGCTTCTAAAATCAAATCTTATTATTGTTTTTGGCAAAAACGTGTATGTAAGTAAACAAAACGGACGAAAAAATATTTCATAGAAGTAAAATTTAATGTAAAAGGTTCGTGGAGAGCAGAAACATTGCAGTGATCACCGATTAATTTTATTTAAAAACACGTCGGCGTTCAGACTTTTGTGTATCACACGATCTAAACTACTTACATTTTATTGCGATTTAAACCGTCTTTTCTCTGCAAATGTAACATAAATTACTTAACATAGAAATTATACAAGTTATATTTTTATGTGACGCTACTTCAAAATCAATACTGGTCTTAAGACGTATTCGGTTTGAGTCGATAAGTCTATAATAACTACGATTTCTCGTAGCTCTACGGCGTAGCTCGTCTACGACCTGATATAGCTTATCGTAACAGCTTAACGTAACACGTTGTACTTTACGATGTTTTTGCATCCTTATTTAACCTTTATAAAGACCTAAAAAGTTCTTTTTTATATTTAGCCATCAGTTAATTTTTTTTTAATCTACTGTGACCACGTTATATCATGTGAAAAACTTGATCCGCAAAACTGGATTTTATTTCATTAATATGATACATATATAAGGCATATTTGTTGAAAATTAAATGAGATGTCAATTTTTTGTTGTTTAGATTTTCGGGTTTAAATTCTGTTACGCATATTTTTTTTACTTTATTATAAATGCGGAAGTAACTCTGTCTGTCTGTCCAGCTTTAAAACACGGAAACTAATGAACTAAATTAAATGAAATTTAGTACACAAATTTTAAAATTTTACTTTTTATTGTCAAAAAAGGGTTGATAGGGGTTGAAAAAGGGGATTAAATTTTGTGAATGGGAATAAAAGTGGAAATTCGTGGTTTTTGAAGCTAGAACAACGAAACTTTCTTCTTTGGCTTTTTGGGAATAGGAGTTGGAGTGGGAGTGGGAGTTAGAGTAGAAGTGATGTAAGGTGAGAGTGTTGCGGGAAAGTAGCACTTACGATAGATTGGCTGCCTTAAATGCATCCTTAC
This sequence comes from Leptosia nina, assembly GCA_963661955.1. Lineage (NCBI taxonomy): Eukaryota > Metazoa > Arthropoda > Insecta > Lepidoptera > Pieridae > Leptosia > Leptosia nina. The sequence continues at coordinate 10,540,087 of CAVLEF010000005.1, read as the reverse complement.
ATAAATTTATATATAGCCTAAATAATTACAAATTCTACCCCAAGTCACCATTCCACGCGGACAAAGTCGTGGGCATAGCTAGTTGTTTAATACTTTGTCATTAAAATCGTATCTGAATCTAGAAAGGATATGGAGGTAAATTGACAGATAAAATTACTTTTCATTTCGCCATCGTCAGACAAATATACGCCAATATTCCAGTTAAATAGCAGCAGACGAACCTTTTATAATTTACACAGTCGAGGCGACTGTCTAGCAGCTAGGGCCCTCGGTCACGACCTCGTGCAAATACGTCTGAGGACGGAGCATGTTCATAATTCATAAGAAAATTTCAATTTTGTAGCAATTAATTTTTGGCATGATTAAATAGAGTCCACAATTTTTCCTACGGTATGTACCTATCCTTGAGAGGGAAAAGTTCTAGGTTCGGATGCTCGAAAAAAGTATGTTTGTATAAAACCACGTAGTCAAAAAAACGCATAAATATGTCTGCGTCATATCTCATGTGGGAAAAGGCATGTTACAAAATTTATACGTATGTATTATTAGTTACTTTTTGAAAATGTATTTTCAGGGAGATCTAAAGTAACTTTTTCTGACAGTAATCGATATCCATAAAAACCAAGCTAAAGTTAAGTATCGGAGCAACATAAAATCAAACAACAAAGAAATTTTCAAGAATTCCTTTCTACACAAAGTCTAAGGTCCATTTGTATTAATTTATTTAACACAATTCATTCGTTTAATTTATTTGACATGGGTACTCTCAAGTTATGTAAAACATAGTGGGATACTTAACCTAATATATCTTGTTTAGACTCACAATTTTATTTATACAATTGTAAAGCATGTATCATTATATGTACATACACTATGTTAAAACTTTCATAATGGAGCCGAGTACAAGAATAAATATATATGTACTAACTATACCAAACTCGTCTGAATAAATTTACATTCAAAATAATTCGCGGTTTTAAGTAAATATTGGGTTCGTTTTGATATCCTCTGAATAAACACTGAATGAATTTAATTTATCTTCTAAGGAATACTGAAATTTAATATCAAGACTCAATTCTCTTATTGCCTTATATGCCAAATAGTTGAACTTTGAATTCTTTCACATTGGTGTAAATGGGGATTCTAGGTCAAATTTTAAAATTATGTTTTTCTTTCTCAGGTAATATAATAATAGTAAATTTGTCGCAGCGGATTAATTAAGTTTGGACGTAAAATTTTACGTACGTAGTATAAAAGCTATCAAATAGCTAAGCGTGTTATAGATAGCTAAATGTTTATGTAAACTTCTGCTGACCTAGACTGAAGATAGTGGTGACCGAGGAGTTATCACACCCAACGCCAAGCCATTGATGTCAAGAGCACAATCGTGTTATGTAAACTTTTTGTAATAAGCACGACTCTAATAACTGTCACACTTCTAATGTAAATAATATTTTCGTATAAAACACGGGTTAAAACGCGAAATATATTTGTTACTTTGTTTCTAAACATATTAACACTACAATTGAAAAGGTTATCAGTGAACAGATATAATTCTGGTTTAAAACCGTTTAAAGTGAGTTTCGACGGGCTCGTCGGTCTAATGATCAACGAGCCGTGGGTTCGATTCCTACCAGATCCAACATTATTCAAATTTTTCAATTTATAAATTTTCTGAGACATGAAGATATTCCGCCCGGGTCGCGAACTACCACTCACAGATGAAAAAGCCGTGAAGCCTTACCGCGTTTCGGTTTTAGTCTGTGTATTTCCGAATATCCAAAGCCAAAATAGGTCGACAGCGCACTGCCAATTCGATAATAATTGACAAACTGGCACAGTTGGAGTTTAAATCTGAGACCAATGATGTACTAAGTCGCTGTTCTTAAAGTCTCCTACTTAATTTGAATATACAACTAAAGAAATAAAATCTACAAATACAAGAGCTTGGGTATGTACAATTTTGACCCCATTGCGCTGTACCACTTACCAACATAGGCTGCTGGGGAAAGGGATCGGTTACAAGTTTTAGGATACGTGCCCAATTGTGGAGTTCGTGGGACAAAGTTTGGCAACCACTGCCCGAGCGGACGTTAAAAGTTTTTGGCAAATCATCAAGTGTTATAAAACTGCGAACCGAAAACAGTAAACGAAGTTTATTTTAAATCAGATTTTGTTTTTTACTACATTTTTAGTGTACGGACACTCACATAATCGCTCTGCAAAAGGTATGTTTTATATATCTGCAAGACATAACATCAAATGAAATTATTTCTAAAATTAGTTTTGCGTTAATATGTATGTTTCTATAACCTGATGAACTTTTTGGATTAATGGTAGTAATTTATTGCTAATAGTCAACGGATCCCCACCAAATTCAAAGTGTTAAAATATTATATATACATTGTTCTAAAACTACATTGGAATTTCTTAATATTAAATAGGTGGGAGGAATGTCGAAGTTTTGTCCAAGTCACGGATCACACTCCACAGATGAAACGGGCGTGGAGTTTAATCGCGTATCAATTTCAGTCTATGGTGTTCAGTCTATCTACGTTTTAGTCTATGAATTTCGAAAGCCAAAATAGCGCAAGATGCGCTGTGCGAGTTTAGGTGATATATGGCTCTACCATAAACAAATAGTAGAATTAATTATTGTAATTATAAATAATATATTAAGGCGTGACTTTGTATTGGCACGCCATTTTTATACAACGCTATTTTACTAGAGTAATTTATTTCTTAACGACGTCAACCCGTGACCACAGCTATAATACATCCTAAATACAACTTCCAAGTCAGAAGACTTTTAATACCTAGTTACAAACTACAGACAATACTGAAAGGAACACAAATACTAGAAGTGTTAATATATATAGTCTGTGGTTTAAGCGAATAACAGTTTTTTTTAATAAATCACTTTTAACGGTTTAAAACGCAAAATAACTAAACTTAATTAAACTACGATGCTTTTAACTTACAGATATATTTAAAGTTTTAAAAGTGTTTAATATAATTGTTTTAAAATTATTATTTATTTAAATTTTTGTTCATAGTGTTTTACCAGCTACTAGTTACCCTCGGACAGAAGGGACCTGGTCTATTTATTCTTAATTATAATGCTTTACTTCGTATTATTATGCTATTGTGTTAAGTTACTTATTTTATAACCTATCGTACTTCACTGCTTTTATTTCCTAACAGAGGCCGGTCTAATATCATCCACTGATCAGACTTTATAACACATAATAGTCCTGTAATAGATTTTCGAGCGGTTAGATGTGCTTCAACTGAATATTATTACTAGTGGGGTGGACATCGAAATTCACTCAAAACGTCGTCAGCCACGGCTGGACAGTGATTGATGTACGGCAAGCGAAATCTGTAACAGATGCGCAGATCGTTTGTTTTCCTAGAACAGTGCCTGATCCATGAAGACTTCTCAAATGAAAAATAAGTATAATCACTTAAAAGACATAAGCTACCTTTTAATAATTAGGAAAAATGAAATTGCTATTTCGTCTTTAAACTTATATCCTTGCTTTAGACAATAAAAATATTCGTGTAAAAATTATATATCTAATATTTCCCGACCGATAATATGGCCCGACGTTTCAAATAAGTTTAACTAATATATCGCGTTTTAAACCGTTAAAGTGTTTTATTTAATTGTGTTCTACTCGCGTAAACTATAGACAGTATTTAAAATACAGGATTTTGAAAAAAAATCATAATAATCGGAGGATTATAACTAACACGAGAAATTGTTAAGTAAATATTATGTAATGTTAAGCAGTAACCAAGGCAAGAGCAATTAAAACTAATATGAATTTTGAATGTTAGAATTGTATTAGTTGTGTACAATTCTACTACGAGTTGAACGAACTGCGGCTGCGAAACGCGAAAACTGAAATATGTAAATTATCCTTTGCTATATCAACTTTTGGTTCGTCATATTTTTAGAAAATCAATATTAACTTACGCCAACTTTGGCTCACTGTTCAATATTCAATTTTTACTAAGCGCAATAGATTGCTGGAAAATTAAAACCTAAAGATAATTTCATATTTCACTAAACAAACTTTTAAATCAATCAGTGGCAATATTATTTGCCACTTAAAAATAGATACCCTCAAAATTAATGGAAACAAAACTGAATTCAAAATAAAATTAACGGTTTAAGACGCGAAATATTATAGTTAACTCTTAAAATAATTACATTTTCATACTTTCCACATTAAAATAATTTTCCCTAAGTTAATTAATATGTTTAAGTGTTTAATTTAGATATGTACTCGCTAAACTATAGACAATACTTGAATTATACAATTAAAAATCATATAACTATGATAGGAGTAAAAACCTTCTCGTTTTATATACCAAAATCTTTTTTGAATATGGTAGGGGTTATAAAAATACGGTATATATGGCGTTATAACAGTCGATCAAGTTTCTACTCTATTTGCCAGGGATATAGGCAGCTGCTGCGGTTGAAAAATGCTGCGTCCGAAATTCAGGCGAGCGTACTATTGGACTGGCCGGTAAATAATATATTTTGAGCCTTTAAAAGGCTCCTCTATAGACATCGCGTTGCCACACTTTTAGATATACGGAGATATATTTTCAAATGTTTGTAGGGTTGACAATATTCCAATTTATACATTTATTTATTTTACACGTTTCCCTTTGAACAACGTCCTTTCCAGCGGATGTTATCTAAGTATTAATAAATATTCTTATCTATTTGTTAAAATATATACTTAATTACTGTAATAATGTAACGGTATAATAATTATTTACTAGCAATGCATTACACAGAGAGCAGACGATGAAAATATCCGACATATAACATCACAGTTAGGTACGCTCATGACCTATTTTGGCTTTGGATATTCGGAAATCCATAGACGGAAACGCGATAGTACCACGGCTTTTACTTTCTGGTGGTGACCCGGTTGATTAGTAGCTATACATTGTTACGATTAAACCAACGAGCCCGTCGTTTTGGTTGGGCAGGATACATAAGTCTGATCACCTACTTGCTTGTGTAGTTAATCAATCAGTGAAACAGACAGCGAATTTCACTTGTTTACCAAATTACAGTTTCTACCTTAAAATTTGTTAGACTTTTTTGAGTACGACCCAGCGTTTCCAGCTCTTCGAAAATATATTTTCAACTAATGTGTCTAAACTGAGTCTCAATATTATCAATATGCAAATGCGAAGCGTTTTGTTTTGAAACTATAAAACTTTACAATAGAGAGATTGGCCGAAGTTGTGAATAGTTTGTGTAAAAAGCAAAGTTGTGACAACCCTAGTTGCAAACTGCCCCCTGACACGTCCCGGAACTGTTGGTGACTTTACAATTCAATGCTTTTACTGTTGTTGGGGCTTCTTTCAATGTTGTGCAGCACATTCTATATTTACTCCTAAATTGTCAAAGGTCGGAAATAGAGTCGCGCATATCCAGAGTACATAATGCTATGCAATACGATACAACAACCAACAATAGTAGTTCTAATGTATAAACACTGTTTTGCCAATGAAATTGGACCTAGTAAGACCGGCGTCGGTCTCGTTTCTACTCCGTACTGTTACCGGGCGATAAGTGACATCGGTAGACGGAGGGTTGGATAACTTAACCAATGATAGTTAATCTGTTATCGAGTGGAATGTAAAAATAATAAGTTACTAAATTAACTATTAAAAACAGGGGCTGGTGATAGAAGAATACAAATTTAGGATTGTATGTATTTTTGTTACCCTTATCAAAAAATGACGCGTTGTATTGAAATTTCAAAATAATATAGAGTTTTAGGATCTCCTCATATCTATGGAAGGATCCATTGAGTCCCGTGCTTGTTTGTTTTTCTCTATCATAAAAAAACATATATAAGAGTATAAACGATTAGAATTCAAATATTCCAGCAAGTATTAAATACTTAAGGCAAGAGCGCTGTGCAAACATTTCGCGTGAAACACCGCATCGCTTCTTAGATTGGCTTACTTTAAGTTGTATCATGTATAACTTTGCTCCACAACAAACGCTACCTTCAAAATTTATCATTTTTTACATTTTATTGCACATGAAGGCACTATATAATTTCAAAATCGAAAATAAATTGAAAAAGTTTTCGACTCGGGCAGGACTTGAACCGGCATCGTCAGCGTCGTCGCCAGAGCAACAGCACGGAACGCTGAAGATCCCGGTTCAAGTCCTGCCCGAGTCGAATTTTTTTTCAATTTATTCTCGATTTTTAAGTTAAACGCTACCTTTTCATATGTGAAAGCAGTAAAAGCTCAGAAACACTGAAACACGAGTGTCAAATTAAAAAAAACATTTCTCAGACGGGACTCAAACTACAACCTAATGAATAACGTGCGTTTAGTTTAAAACATGTATATACTAAACTTCGTCCGTATTGAAATTGTTATTTTGGACATCATATTAGTGCATAATTTTCCTCGTTTTCTCCACATTTCTCTATGTCTCCTCATTCCTATTGTCTGCCTGATGTTTTATTGTAATATATATTTAAAGCCTTTCTCGATAAGTGGTCCAACCAAAACAAAAAAAAACATTTCCATTAACAAGAATAGTTCCTGAGATATGCTTTGCTATTTAGTGGTATTTGTCATTTTATAATCATGTCAAGCCTTTGGAACGCCATTTCTAGGCTCAAATTTAGGGGATAAAAATGAAAATATATCCTTTTGATTTTAATTAATATTAGTTAGTGTGCAATTATGTAACAGATCTGTGTGTAAAATATGTTTTTTTTTTCGAATTTCAAATCTTTTTTAAAAAGAACTTTCTTAAAGCAGTCTAAGACTTCTTATCTTTTTTAAAACCTCTTCACATACCAAAATGCTTTGAAAGAAGACAAAATGCAGAGCAAATACCCCGCAATCCCTGTTTGTGCCCGTACTAGCACTTACAGTTTTGAGCAAGTTTTAACTTTAAGCGGGCGCACTTAGCTATTTTTGCATAATGCATTACGAATTATTATGTGTGCATAAAGGCAATTTTGAATTAAACATTAATTTTAGAAATTACTGATATTCTAAACAAAACAACAGTGTTGTACCATTAATAATGGCACGTAAAACATCCGTGAAGTATTATCACTCTTTGAAGTTTATGTATTACCGATTGTTCAAAGCCATGCTTTTCCTGGGTTGTCAAAAAAAAATCTTCTAATGATCTGGGTTTAAATTAATAATAATAATATAACTTATAAGTTCGGTCGGCCAGAATAAATACGTTTTAACAACTTGCTAGTAAATGCAAACTTACTAAATCAAACAGACACAGTAATATGTCTACGGTACGATCGGTAAAACGGGATATCACTTTCAATGTCGTCTGCGCTGGCGCGGCGTCTTACTACCGAAGTACCGACTTATTTTGAAGTGCGTCTCGTACTCTAAAAATCATCAACAAACGCAACAGTTACAATTTCAAGTCGTTATGGTAATTTGTTGTTTCCCTTTATACGATATTCTCATTTGAAAGGTTTCTCTGTATAGGATTACGATATCCGATATTACCTATTGTAGAACAGTTACATCTTTCACAATATTTTTAATCTGTAATTTAATTAGTATTTTGTTCTAAACCAAAAGTAAACAACGGAACCCTATTTTTAATTAAATCTATACAAATAGTTATTAAAAAGACTGCTATCGGGTTTATCTAACAAAAAAGACCAAATGACACAAAGGCCATAATTTTGAAGTAACTTAAATGTAGACTTACAAATTAAATAAAAAAATACATACCTAAGCGACAGGCTTTTCTGTGATAGAGGAAAATAGACAAGCGTGGGTTTCAATTATTGTTAGGTGAAATATCCAAGCAGCCAGATGTGTGGTCGACCTATTTTGGTTTTGGATATTCGGAAATCTACAGACTGAAACTTCACAGTTTTTTATTTGTTGACGGTGATTCGTGACCCGGGTGGAATTTCGATATTCCTACTACCCATTTTATATCCAGATTTCCAGACGAAGTCCAACATGTTTCAGAATAATTATAAATTGATTTGAAAACAACGAGCGGGTCAAACACGTAATTTATATATAAATAAAAATATTTCTATGAAGCATCTGTTTTATAACGAAAACCCCTTCCGAAGTTCCTAACAAACTGTACACTGAAATCAATTAAAAAGTTATTGTTAACAGAAAATTATAAAACGTGAACACTTTTGTTTTTCTTGGAAAGTTATCGAGTTTAAACAAAGTGCAGTTTCGTAGAAGTTTCGTTCGTGGCGGGGTAGTCTACTAAGTCTGCTAACTCAGTTATAGTAAGACTCTGATACTGTTTGTAAACTGAGAATCACCTTAATTGTATTTCCAGAAGGTTTTTGGGAGTGCCTTTGAGATGATACGAAAGAATTTTGGAATTCAGTTTCAAAATATTAGGAGAGTGGTACATACATGTGTAATTAAACATTTTAAAATTACTTTTTTTATAATATTATATTAGTATTTAATATAATTAATATAATTAAATATAGTAGAAGTCATTTTTTATATTGATAGTAGGTACTACTTAATTCAATCGAAATATCCCGACTTTTGTTCTTATTGTGTTGGAACACTTATTGGGGAAGTCAAGCAAGTCTACACTGTGACTAATAGGAAGGAAGAAACAGCGGGAAATGTGGGAAAAACGGGGGAAAAACTTCGTAAGTTTCCCATCCGTATGCTGCGAAAACGGGTCAAGATACCCAAAAAATATGTTGAGATGAAGGGGTTTGCAAAAACGAGTTTGGATGCCCAAAATAAAGATTCTCGCGGACGATGTCGCTGGCAGTAAATATAATTCCAATCGTATTTTGTATATTAATGGTTTTGATAATAAAAGAAATTGCTATGATTTTTCGTACAGGCGACTTGAAATAAAATTGTAGTTTCACTCATAGTCTATATTCACTCCATTAGCTATACAAAATGCTATAGCTATGTATTTAAGTGAAATAATTTTAACGGTTTATAACGCGACATATATTTATGACGGCCTGACGTTCGGATGCTTTCGCTGTCCTGGTCACGGATGACCCTTCAAATGGGTTTAGTTAAAATAAATTGTAAATAAGTAATATTTCGCGTTTTAAACCGTAAAGTGTTTTATTTAAACTAGTATACTTTAGACAATACTTAATGAAGTATAATTATTATGGTAAAGACTAAGAATACATTAATTAATAAAGTTACATTATATTTAATTGATTGAAGGCTAAAAACGTATGTTACACATTACTATGACCGTCGAAAATTTTCAATTAGTATGTGAGAAATACCAGCGGAAAGAGAAGAGCTTCCGTCCTTTTGCTCCATAGACTATAAATAGGAGGAAGGCTGGTCGTTAACCTTCGATGGTATAATCATAAGTGTATATACTATTTGGTTTTTCTAACTTGGCCAAGACTTCGATATCAAAACATAACATAACTTTATCCACCGTTTCAAAAAGTCTTAAATTAGGAGAAAATATTAAAGTTAAAAGAGGGACACTGTGAGAACCTTGTAAGGACTAAGCTAATTTCTGCAAATACCAACAACGAAGAAACAGATGGCGCTAGCGTAGCAGATTTGACTTTGACACTAGGGATAACATGCATTTCACTTAAAACGTCGGGTCATATTTAGAACAAATGAAATTTAAAGTAACTATGTAATATATTTTACGTTTTAAACCGTCAATTTTTATTTTTTTTTAATGATTGGGATTGAGATTGCGATTCAAACTTTGAAGCATATTTTTTAACTTGCATTGTAGCTCGTAGCAATTAACGCGGTTCGGTTAAAAATAACTTAACTTACTTAATTTTAAATTAGCTGCGAAATGGAACCCATGCTAAATTTTAAATTTGAGTTTCCGACAGAAAGCCCATCGTTAATGTATATTTATGAGTGGGGGAAAAATCTCGACATACAGTCATTAGTAAGGCATTACTTATCGCTTGGTGTAAGTCAAAGGTTACAACAACACAACAAAACAAATATGTCATGTGATTTTCTTACCTAAAGAATGATAGCTTAAAAATTAAACCTCACTTTGTTAGTCAATTGCGCGAACGATTCTAATTTTTAGGGTCACCATTAGTTTATTACACAATAAAGTATTAAATATTTATAAATTTCGCATGTTCGACAGCTTTATTATTAATCTATGTTATGCACATGCTGGCATTATATATATAAAATAGTATTGATCCTTCACAGCTATTTGGGCTAATTTTAATATGAATGTATTAAAATAGTTTATAATGTATTATAACGTAAACTATCGTCTGTGGTCTTATGGTAAATTCATGGAAGTAAAAATCATGAAACTCATGTTAATTAAAACTCCATTTAGATTGGACCAAATTTACGACACGATTGGGGCTTGAACTGACATCCACAGCGTTCCGTGCTGCTGCTCTAACCAATGCGTACGGTATACCTGAATTACTTCAACACAAAATAACTTAATATATTTCTTGTTTTAAATCAAATTGAAATTAACTTTTACGTAGGGAATTAATTGTACACATAAGTGCCAATATGTTACCATAAGTAACTTTATATTCTTCTGATAATAAATCTCTTTAAATCTACTTACTGATTTGATAAATTTAACCTCCAACTGCGTATACGTTTATGTAGAGTTACAAAACGCGTAACATTTGAGGTTTTTAATTATACTCGCGGTTGTGTATTTCTTTCTACTTTTAACTACATTAGCGGTTGTCTGTTTACCGTGTGTTGTATAGCGGCTATAAACAATGGTATTTAAAATACGATAAGCAACCCACAAAGCCATTAGCTTGCACCACACAATCTTGGCTCGCTTAATGGGCGCGTGCTTTTGACGGCCGCTCCCACTTTGTTGTAAATGTATTGGATATTGTGCCCGCCCTATAGCCGTGTTTCTGCCTCATTTGGTGACTTGATACTCACTGTTTATCACTAATTACTAATATATATACCGATCCGCCATTTGCCATATGAATGTTTTCTTGGAACTTCCTAGTGTGGACTGGCTTCGGTCGCAACCCTACTTCGTGATGTTGAAGGAGCGACAAGTGACACCGGTGGGCGCTTTATTGTAGCTAACAGTCATCGAGTGCGATGAAAAACTATTAAATTACTAATACATTGATTGAAAAATAGGGTTTTGTTGATGGAAGGGTGAAATTTTATTTCACATATTTGGGTTTAAAAATAAAACAAAAATAATTAAAAATGTTAGGGGTGGATATAGCTTATGACTTAGAACCTGAGGCTGTGAACCGATTCCCGATCCTACTGAATACGCATATTTTCAAAAACCTTTCGGAGGATATAAAAGTTTACAACGCTTTGGGCTTGGAATTTTAACTGCTAACATGCTAAGTTGTTAATTACAAGAAGATACAACGTATTCACCATGTAATGATTATTATTATTTGTTACAGGTACGTTAAAAATACCATCTTCAGAAAATATGACACTGTAAGTGGAGGCTGGTTGTTTAAAAAAAATATAATGTTTGGTCTGTCTAACGCATACTGTTTTAATGTGATCTTCTAGGTCTTTTTGTATGTCGAAATAAAAAAAAATCTAGTTCGTTCCAAAAAAATACATTCCTTCAATTGAAAATGTAGCAACGTAAAAAATATAAATTTATATTTACTTCAAAATATTAGTTAAAAGTAACAAATTATTAAAAAAATTAACACCTTGATTTTCTAAGTAAAACTGTTATGTACAATATACAAACAATACGATTTACAAGAGTTTATTTAGTTCAAAAAGGAAAAAGATATGTGTTTGTAAAGGTCTCTAAAAGTATACTATATTCTTCAACAACGTAAAAAACTGGCGCCTGTGTGTGTAGAATCGAAAAGTTATCTGTAAGCATAAACTGTAATTCTATATCGCAAGGAGAATTTTAGCTGGCATAATGTAGAGTTGTGGGTTGTGTCAATGATACTCGTAAGTAAATTTACTAACAATTTTATTAATAATGAATTAATGAATATTATTGACTATGACTTGTATATTAATTTATAAATATTTTTTCAATATTAATACTGACAAAGTAGACTCGGTTGGCACGAAGTACTTTGTTGTCGTAGATTTGATTCCCTTCTGTTTCAAAGTCAATTAGTAGTAACAAAAATCAATTAGGTTAGATTAACTATAGGCTCATAGCTCACTTGGTTAGAGCAACAGCACGGAACGCTGTAGATGCCGGTTCAAGTCCTACCCAAATCGTATTTTTTTCAATTTATAATTTATTTTTAATTTGTATAGTGCCATCATGTGCAGTAACATGTGAAAAATATTAAAGCATGTAGGCATAGGGGCATATTAAGGGTGGCAAACAACTGAGCAACCCTACTTAAATAGCTACATTTCGACCCGATACGTATAGAAGTGCATGGCGGGTGCTACTTTAAGGAAATTCGACTATTACATCGCAACTTCCATTTGTCATTGTGCCGATCCCTCGAAGCGTTCACTAGCGAACTGAAGATATAGAAAAGCTCAGTTAAGCCTCTCTTTTCTATTGAATTGCTATAGTTATAGTGTACAGAAACAAAGTCCTTTAAAATAATTACATACTTGTTGATATATCATTATTTTAAACTACTAACCCTCAAACTACTTTTTTAAAACTATCTGAAGGCCTTGGTTTAACAATTTCATAACATTGCTAGTCTGAGAGGTCCTAGGTTCGAATCACGGGATATCAATATATTGTTTCCGTCTTGCAGGGCACGGGAGTCTGACACTCATCTGTAAAAAAACCCTCATGCGTTCGCCTCATGCTTCACGGGGGTACTAGGATTTCACTTTTTTATCTACCTGAACACCTTAGGATACAATAGGTCTGCTAACGTATCGTAATTGACTGGTCTGGCACGTCTGGGCCATTTTACCCAAAAAATTTTTTGGAACTCCAAAATGTATAATATTATACACAATATAATCCAAGAACACATTTGCCGATTCATTGAAGCACATTTGAAAGATGAGGGGTGTATTATTTAGGCTTTGGATTTGTCGGAATTCTATCCCTAAGGGTCACCCAAACTTTGGACGTTGTGATTTTTCGCTTTAAACAACTTCAAATCAAGCATAAATATTTTTAAAAAGATTGATAGGAGACAATTTCTTTTAATTTTTTTAGGTTTAAAACGAACAGGAATTAGTGATTAAGACTAGATGTACTCGCTGAAACACGACTCCAGGTCAATTGAATTGTTGGTTTTATTTAAAGGCAAACGACATATCCGCCACATCTCGCTGAGCGAAACGAAACCAATTTACCCGTATCGCTTCCATAAAGTATTTACTGGGATCCGATTCCCGTGTCACGTACTTGATCGTCTTCTACCATCTATATTGCGGTTTCGAATATGTGTTGCCATATGAAATCTTTTAACAGGTCACCCTTACCTCGAATTCTCGATTTTAAACGGAATGGATTCTGAAATGTACAAAGTTAGAATATTTTTGAGTAATATTCTTTCTTCAGAACATACATTGTCCGTAATTTACTCGTATATATTAAAGTACAACGGTTTAAAACACGAAATATTCGTAATTTAACTTAATATAACTGCGAAACAGTTTAGTCACTACAGCTGCGGCATCCGAAACGGCGGGTCTTTGTTAAAATAAGCTGACATATTTATGTCGTGTTTTAATTCGGTAAAAGTATTATATTAAATTAATTAAAGTTCGAATCGTAGATTTTACTTGTTTTGGTCGCTTCTGTTTAGGTCTAGACGATAAAAATGAAGGGGTTAAGACCTGCAAAATTCAATGACTTACATTTTACTCAACCTACTAAGGCTTTCAGTGTCGTAGGGCCGTTGTAATTATATTGAATTTCTAAGATTAAAGTATTCCGGAACCTTTATAGCTTGTAATATCTATTCACATCACGTATTTTGTTGGCATCGATATTGAGGTCCCGATACGAATATATGGTATCTAGGAGGCCGCATAGATTACATCTTCCAAGATACCGTATTCGCACATTCATATTACTCAAGTAATGTATAAAATATATTCCATATTAGACTGTACTTATAACTTTGTAATAGAGATCTATACTTAATATTTAAAGCGGGTAAATTTGTTTGTTCGAACGCGCTAATCTCAGAAACTATCGGTTTAAATCGAAAAATTCATTTTGTGTTAGTTGGAGCATTTATCTAGGAAGGCTATATAGGCTATAAAACATAGCAATGTGACTTATAGGAGCGAAAAAACGGCGGGAAATGTGAAAAAAACGGGGGAAATTATCATCATTGTGGGTTTCCGTAGCGTTCGCTGCGAACACGATTTAATATACCCAAAATATAAGTACGAAAAACGCGTCTGATGATGAGATAATGAACTACATTTATTTCAAAATGGTAAGATGTTTTACAGTTTATACAATGTGACAAATTTTTTCAACCAATGTCGCCAAAAACAATTGCTACTTTATTATCTATGTCTATATTCTATGTATTATTTTATTTTGATATCACTTTATAGGGAACAATACCCATAAGTACGAAAGAACATGTTGTCGATGACGCAGCTAATATGAAATAAAAACCCATGTAACACTGGTAATGATAAAATTTTTCTGTTTTTGGCCGTCGCGACTGGCTAAATTGTTTTTGGTGCTTCAACAATTTAATGAAATTATAACCTAAAAAAGAAAACCCTATTTTAAACAATAGTTTAACGTCACTACTGTGAGTGGGATACTGTTGTATTCATAAAAATCAGATCGCCCGAACTTGCTCTATTGTCAGGCGAAACGGACGCGCGTGCCTAGTTTACTTAGGAGAGCCACAGTAGATATTATAACAGAGGCGAAAACATATTATGGAATATCGATATCCGCTAGTTTCTTGCTAGTACTGCTCGTTTGTTCTACGACCTTGTATTACTGGTAGTGAATAGTAAATTAAATTTTTGTTAAAGAAACAAAACACGGTTTATATTTTGTAATGCAAGCGTTTGTTTTTATTTATTTTTAACTACTACCCCCATTGGCCGTCATTGCATACATGTAAAGCTTTAACAGTGTAAAACGCGAAATATATTAGTCAAACTTGTTTAAAAATTATTTTAACTAGCCTGATGTTTCGTTTGCTTTGCAGCAACCATGGTCATGGGGAGACTAAAGATGGAGAGTTTCATCTAATGTCAAAGTACAAACGGCTACGCTAGTGCCCTCTGTTCCATCGTAGTTGATATTTGACGAATATTTTCCGCGTTTTGAACCATTAAAGTATTTTATTTAGATATAAACGCGTAAACTACAAACAGTATTTACATTCATATCATTGTTGTTCGGGCTGTTCGGCCGAAGGTAGCCGCAGGGATCTTCGAGCAATCGAGGAGCCAACATCACATGATGATGCCGCTCGTGATCGCAAAACGTCGGGAACCTCTTCTCACTTATGTCGGCCGAACTACCCGAAAAACAATGATATGCTGAACGTATTTACATGTTTACAAATTTTTATTTACAATTTATGTAAACTACAATTTTATTATCTTACAAATCTATTTTTTAAAAGGACTGTGTGTTTTTATTGTACAGTTTCATCATAAGCAGGATGTCTTAATTTATTTGCGTCTGTAATATTCACCACTGTAAGTCTATAGACTGTGTGAAAATCGTCAGCCGTGTGAGGAATTTTAAGGCTGCAGCTGCAGCTTGGACGATTTGTTAGGTTAAATGAATTTGCCACTTTATTGTAAATACGAATTTCGTCTACGGAATTATTTACCGGTTTCCGCTTGATTGTGGCCCGAATTCAGTTGGATAAAGTTAAATGAAATTATTTTATTTGCCCAACACTGTACCTACCGAATTTATACAGCATTTATCCAAAACATACATACGTTAAGAACGCGAGAATCGTTATTTTTGCATCCAAATTAATTTTTTCAAACCCCTTCCTTCATCTTTGTAAACTTAAGCTGTTTACCACGACGTCTGTCACGTCCCTCCCCGTCGTTCTTGCAAGAATTCTTAAAGATGGCGTCTGAGACTTTTTTTGCCATCATTTCAGATGGACTTGCGATTCCTTCATACAATTTTTTGGGTATCTTGAACCGTTTTTGCATCTACATTTCTCGCTGCATCTTGGCTTGTATTAGTCACAGGGCGATATTTTCCTCGATAAATGCTCTAACTAATACAAAAAGGATTTTTCAATTCGAACTTGTAGTTCCTGAGATTAGCGCATTCAAACATACAAACAAACAAACTCTTCAGCTTTATATATTAGTATAGATAATTGAACGTTTCGTATTTAAATACTGTCTTAAGTACTTTACGTGAGTAGTCCACATCCACATCCACCACGACCACGGCTGCTGCAAATCATCCGAAACGTTTGGCCGTAGGTAGAAAAATAATGTGTAAATAAGTTTAATCAAATACTGTCTGTAGTTTACGCGAGTAGTACACCTTCAAATAAGTTTAATTAATATATCGTCAAAGTGTTTTTTAAATAAGTTTAATCAATAAATTTCGCGTTTTAAACCGTTACGAGTGTTTTTTTATTAAATCTAATAAAAACCTTGAAAATAAGCGACGTAAAAGAATTTAAATAAAGATAAATAAAATAAATCTACATAAAAGTAACACATTACTTCTTCGGTGCAACGACCACAGAACACCTGTTTCAGCACAATTTGTTAGTATAATATCGATGTTTAAGTTAGTCGCAATTAAACATTTACACTACAAAACGAATAAAAATTGAACATCGCTAAATATTATTTAAAAAATCGTGTTGCTGTCTGTCCGTCCTACATAGTATAGTATACATAGTAAGTCTGTGCAATCTAGTTTCCCCCATGGGGCATGGGCGAACACATTTCTGTGTCCGTTTCAGCAACCGTTTTTATTTACAGGCCAGTAGTTGATTAGACTTCCGTGCCCTGCCCGGCCGAAACAATCTATTGTTTTTCCGGATTCGAACCCAAGGACCATTCGCACTTAACGCTCTGCTGGGCATATAAATATTTAGCTACACAGACGGTCCCTTATGTATACTTAAATCTAATTAAACACAACGGACTCTTGAGTCTACATTACAAACGCTGGCTGAACCCCACCAGAAAAGGTGGACAAAAATACTATGGCATATATATCTCTTAAAGATATCCCTCAATAAACCTTATTTCGTTCTTTATACTTATTGGATAAAAAAAAACTTATTTACGAAGTGAATGTAAGCGATACAACATGCATTTAATAATTTTTATCTAATTACGTACGTCAAATACATTGTCTATTAAATATAGTCTTATGGCATTACACCATGTTATATATTATACGTAGGTATATTTAGTTGCACCCGTGCGAAGCTAAGGCGAGTCGCTTGTATAACATAACAATATTTAACAATATGTATATTTCAGAAATATACTAACATTTTATATTCAACATTTTGTTGTCTTCGCATCGCTAATGAGTCACACTAAATTCCTCAAGACAAGTACAGTGACGGAGGAGCTTGGAAAATTACTGCGAAAGCCGTATACAATTTATAACATACTAGCTGTGTCAACGACTTCGTCCGCGTAGAATAGTTATTTTGGGCAATAATTTGATTTGCTACTTTATCGATTTAAGTTGTTGCCCACGAAGTCGTGACCCGTCGTTCTTGCAAGTTTATCTTAATAGATGTAGTTATCCCGGACATTTCTTAGATCATTTAAAGAGGAATCATTCTTTCATACATAGTTTTCGGGTATCGTGTACCGTTTTCTGAGTTTTTAAACTGTTAGCTTTATATATTTCTATAGAAATACTATCTGCTGATGATTTGTGAATTGATACCTTAAATACTGTCTATAGTTCACGCGAGAAGTACACATTTAAATAAAAAACTTTAACGGTTTAAAACGCGATATATTAGTTAAACTTATTTGGAAATTATTTTCAGTCTCCCTGACACGGCTGCTGCAAAGCATCCGAAACGTCGGGCCGAAGTTAAAAATAATTTCCAAATAAGTTTAACTAATATATCGCGTTTTAAACCGTTAAAGTGTTTTATTTAAATTGATACCTTACTTATTTATTTCAAAATATAATGCATAATCCTTTTAAGAATTATCTTGGGTATATAGTGGACCGTCCTTATTCATACACGTAAATCCTTCGAGTTTCTCCTCTCATATTATGTCGTTACCATCCAGATTCTATTAAGCTTTTCACGTAGAGAAATGAGAAATATAAAGCGCACAGGGCACAGTTAGACTGAAAACCAGACTCCTATTTGCAAATAGATATCTGAATAAATAATTTACGTTTCACAGCGCTTCAATAAGTGATTTTGAAAAATTGAGTTTGCTTTTTTTTATTGAACTCTATAGTAGTGTGGATAGAAGAAATGCGATAGTGTTATAATTTTTATTTGGAATTTTGTAAGTTAATTTGCAGTATAAATAACGTTGATGTAGTTATTACTGTTGTTGTACTTAAATTTAAAGAATCACTTTTAAATATTTGAAATTCAAATCAATTGATTTGATTGATTCAATTGATTTTATATTAATTTATTTATTTTTAATTACGATCTGAGGTCAAACGTGTTGCCGTGAAATAAGCACGTTGTGGTTAACGGTTCAGATCCTGGGGAAACGATATTTAAGTCAGTTAGACGGAACAAAAAAGTTTTTCTACTTATCTGTACCAAAATCGATCGTGAAACAACCACAGAATTGTGTCTACGTCCTTATATAAGATAAAGCGGTAATTTACACTATAGCATGTTACTGTGTTCGACTGAAGCCTAGCAACCAACCTATAATATTCCCTTTTTACTCGTATTTAAGTAAATAAAGTACACATTGCTTTTGTTAACTAGTTTTATTAATTTCAATCAACGATACGGGGCAACACAATGACAATCTCTTAAAAATTATACAATATAGACGTGCACTTTTGAGATTATAACACACATTAGGAAACGCACACAAACTACCGTCGCTTCAGGTCATTAATTACGTAATCTGTCACTAAAGATTTGACAAATGAAGACTGTACGAAATCGTAATGTGTAAAGCTGTCTCTAGTTAATTTCCGCGCCTTGGCGTGAGGCAGGTCTCTTACCATATCTAAAACGTCATTTTCATCGAGCAAGACGTCTCCAAGGGTGTAATGCATGGTTATATCCACGTTGATGAGACTGAGATTGTATCGCGGTGGAGTAAGAGATCCATATCGTAAAAGATTTTCACCTAGCGAATAATTCCATCGACGGAATGTCTTGTCCCTTACATTCTGACCGTAATGCGCCATTTGCTTTACGGCTGCCGTTGTTCCCAAGTCCGATATAGGAACGCGTACTTCCTGTAAAGTTGTTATTGTGTAAGGGTTTTCACGACTATCGTTTAGCATATCATTGTTTTTCGGGCTTTTCGACCGACGTGTGCGAGACGAGGTTCCCGATGTTCCGCCATCACGAGCGTACGACATCATCTGGAGATGTTAGCTCCTCGATTGCTCGAAGATTTATGATTCGGCCGAACAGCCCGAAAAACAATGATATGTTGTTAAACAGTCTTTTACACACTTAAAAAAATATTTTATATTGTTATTAACTATAAGACAAGCACCGGCTGCCTATCGTGAAGCTCTAATTGAGCTACCGTGTGAGATGGTATTTAGAGCTCATTGAACTAATGGTATCAATGTATGCCTAATAATCAATCGGGTGCGGGGTTAGATTCCCACCGGGTTCAACATGTGGTAAGAATATCAAAATTCCAATCGATTCATGCGCCAGCATTCAGATGACGACACTATCACTGGTTATTTTTGCTTGTGTCACAATTGTCATTAATTTAATGTATTTACACATAAAAGAATGATTAGACGTTCTTAACTTACACTTGGATCTTCTGTTTTTTCTGTTTCTTTTGGAGCGGCACTTAAGAAACCAGAGTCTAACTCAACAATTCCAAACATCTTTGTAACTTCCTAAAACGTAGAAAAGGTATTAGTTTTTACACATGTACTAGAGGCCTTCTAATAAGTTGCAGAGATAGAGGACCTAAATAAGTACTTACAACAAGCGGATCTGTCAATAAAGCGTAACGTTTCATTCTTTCATTAGGAAAGTTTTTCTGATAACCAACAGCCGCTAACAGATGTGCTGCTTTTATTTTGGAATTGTATTCGGGCTTCATAGAATTTAAAACGAGGAACGTGGTCCCCCCTTGTGAATGGCCGATATAGAATAGTTTGTCTTGACCAGACACTTTTAAGGCAAAATCTATCATGGCAGGGAGATCGTATAAACCTATTTCATGCCAGGAATAATCGAAGAACTTATGTTTCTCGATTCTATCATCAGGATCCATTTGTTGATGGCGGCGGGAGTTGCAGACTCCTCTTGCGCTTCCTAGCCAGACGTCAAAGCCTTCATCAGCTAGATTGAATGCTGCAATTATTTATTGTTCATAAAATTAACACAGTAATACTTGAATCTTCATAACTTTATAAATTACAAGTATATTTAGAGCTATTTATTCCGATGAAAATTATCCATGACTTGGTAGATTCTTTATAGAATAAACTACTGTCTTCAAATAATAATTAAACATTAACTTAAAGTCGTGTTTTTGACTTAATCTGTATTATTTTGTCAGAAAGGTACTTTAACTCGTCATAATTATGTATATTAATCGTCGTAATTAACGTTGGTACAATTACCAATGGCATATTGTGATCCTAACTCAACGTAACAGCTGGGAGAAGCAAAGAGGCCATGCATCAAAAAAACAACAGGCCTGTATATAGTTTGATTTTGATTCTTTCCTTGAGGGATCCTATGCACTTGTAAGATGTAGCCATCTTCAGTTATCACATCAAATTTCTCATGCGGGTAGCCAGCTCTTATTATTTTACCTTCCTGTAAGAAATATGGAAAGTTATAATGTTTATTTTTTAATGGAAATATCGCAATTATTTATTAGAAGTTAGCTATTATTAAATAACGGAAAAATCGATAAAAATATTTTCCTCCTACGTAAATACTGTTGGTTCAGGTTATTAAAAAGAACGAACATTTATTCATTTATTTACCATAAACAGATGACGACATAAAGTTTACATTAGTAATATTGCAAGTGTATTTATTAAATGAGTACATTTCTTTGCAAAATTCTAAGTGTTTTAAGACGCAAGTTTTTGGGCTTGAATACAGTTAAATGACACGATGTGAAATCAAATCTACTAACATAGTGTAATTTCGTTTAATATTAATTGTTTCTGAAATTGCCATACTGTTTCTATACGAACAATCTGTTTTTTTTTTTGTATAGGGGTGACTCATTCTTACATATTTTTCCAGACCTGGATTTAAACATATTTGCTGTTTAATCATTCTCAAGGTTTTCATCGGTCGAAAAAAAAATGAGTTAAAATAACACAACGGGGTTTGTGTTATTTTAACTCAATTTTGCAATATTTTTTTACGTAAAATAAACCAGGAAACTCATTTGCGCTATCGACTTATAGATACGACATTTTGACAATTTGAATTATCATCGTCAAGATATTTGATAATTGCTACGTTATCTAAGTTTGTTATTGCAATTACAACTGGTTTATTAAATGGAAATAAATGAAAAGCGAAAACCGATTGTATTTTTTATGAAAGAGTTTCACTTTGATAAAAATTAATATTTTTCACATTTATTGCACATGAAGGCACTATATAATTTAAAAATCGAAAATAAATTGAAAAATTTTCGACTCGGGCAGGACTTGAACCCGCCTCCTCCGCTTTCCCTGCTGTTGCTCTACCAATTGAGCTACCAGTCGTGCTCGGTAGCTCAATTGGTAGACCCTCCCCCCCGGGTTATTAATTTTTTTTTTTTTTTTTTTTTTTTTATTTTATTTTTTTATTCTAGGGATAAGCACAACATCTAATTATGATGCATTAAAAAATAATTTTAGTTTCTGGTTCTACTGATATTTATTACACTCTATGGATATATTCATCAAGATGTTTATATTTGTAGCGATAAATGTTATCGATTCTTTAATTTATGTAGAATGATATTTTTTTGTATATTTGAATATCGCTTACGCAAATGCGTTTTGTACTTAAACAAAAATTAACGTAGTAAAACTAACTCTTATTTTTTAATTTGAAAAACTAAACATAATTGGTTTTTATTCAAGTTGATACGGTTTACGTATTGTTTAAACAATATTCTCTATTTTGTTTTTAGGCATATTTTGATTTAATTATATTATACGAATTTTACGATTAGAAACACCAATACAGTCAGTCACAATCTTTTGTGAAATTACTTTTTTTTTGTGAAAGCAATTATGTCCCAATTCATACTTTTTTTTTGTCATGTGCTGTCTTGGCTAGATATTATTCTGATTACTAAACCTGGTTATCTGACCACTGGTATAGTATTTGCACATAATATTTGTAGGAGACTTGTTATATTATGTCTTACAACCAGTATCACGATTTGACCATAGTTATTGACGGCATGCACCTTTGTAGAAGCCGTGCAAATTATCAGGACGAATTATTTATTTAAATATAGAGGCTCTCATTATCAAAAGGCAAAGAGCCGAAGGCATTCTAAAAAGGAATTTTGAAAAAAAATCTAATCAATAACTTACAGTATCACAAACGACATCGTTGTCACTACTATTCACTGGTAGTGTTATTAGTAGTAACACCACCGAACATTGAATTAATACTCTAATTATATTCGGCATGTTCACTCGTTACCTACACCGTAATAATGAAACATATGTCTCTAATATTGTCTCATTTTATAGCTTCTCTTATCTTTATTTGCATGTCTCAAAATTTATAATAAAGCCGCTTATATAATCTAGTTCATCAAGGAAGCCACACACACACACATAATCTTTTAGCAGGGTGAAATTTTATAAGCCCTACACGATAAAGGCTTATCCTGTACAACGTGAACTATAGTTCTATTGAAGATCCTGGTTTCGAATCACACTTTTCTGTTTAAGGGGGTTCTTCGATAAAAATTCCTGATTTATGATTGTACAGTTTATAATGGCTTAAGTATATATTTAATTAGATAAAAAAAAACGATACTTCGATTGATATATATATCATTGATATATATATATAATTTTGTAATAATCGATACTTCGATGATTACAAAATTGTACAATCCAATCCTTAAATAAACAACAATACATAAGTAATCATTAGATAGATTGAATTTTAAAAGTCCAGATAGTTTGCTTATTCCTTTACTGTTTTAACGCCGTCTAAGATCTTCAACAATGAAATCCGTAACCAATGTCTTCACATAGGAAGAAGCTACGAAATCAACGTGTTTAAAGTCTGCCTTCGCCACCTTCCTCGCCGTAGCCCTAGGCAGGTCCTTAACCATCGCAAGAACGTCTCTCTCGTCAAGCAACTCATCTCCAACAGTGTAATGCATTATGACGTCTACATTAATTTTTTTCAAGTCGTACTTAGGTGGATCGAGAGATCCATATATTAGCAGGTTCATAGTTGGTGTATAATACCATCTTCTGAAAGCTTTGTCGTTGATGTTTTGTCCGTAGTGCGCGAATTGTTTGACGGCTGACCCTGCCATTAGGTCGGCTCCATCAACGATTTCTTCCTAGAAGGACACATTCATAAAATGTTACTTGAATCATATATAATAGTCAAAGAAAAAATTGTAAGTTATTATTAAAAAGCTAAAACCAGCTGGGATGTATGTATGTATGTATAAAATTATGTTAATTTTAGACTAAGTTTAATATTGCCCAAAAATAAGCTAACGTTGTTTACAAATTTTACTAATCAATAACAGGGTTCCCAAACTGCCCGACGTGTTAAAATTTATATAACTACGCTGACGACATAGTAACTAAGCGCGAGTTGCTTTAAAAAATTAAGTTTTGAAAAACTTATATTATGACCAACTAGATTTTCCTGTTGATGGTAAACATTTTAATCACATTAAACTTCTATGAATTCGTTTAATGGTTATCTTTTCTCTTTATCTCTATTATATTGATTGTATGTATACTTTTTATTTACCAGAATATCTTCAACGTCAGGAGTTCCTGCACTGTTTCTAGTAGCGGCGCGGTTTGTATTCCAGTTCGGACCGTAAATTTCATAAACGCCTCTGGCGGAAGCTAGGGTCTGAAATTTGAGAAAAATATTTTTACACTTAAAATTAATACGTTTCATCAACAGACTGAAAGGTGTGAAATATCGTTTTAATTATACTATTAAAGGCTCGTTTTTATCCTAACTTTGTTATTTTGTACGTGAGACATGTCATAAGACCCCTAGAACAATCCAGACTTTTTTTTTATACATTTTAGACTCGCCGTGTCACAAATTCTCTCAAATTTTATTTACCTGATACTTTAATTGTTAGCTTCCCCCTTTTTTTAATAGTAACTCACATGAATACTAGTAGTTAACGCCGCCGCAGTTTTCAACAGGGTGTTGGGGAAGTTTTTCTGGTATCCAACACCAGCCAGCAAATGTGCTGATGCGAATTTCGCATTATATTCAGGCTTCATAGAGTTGAGGACCAAGAACACGGTCCCTCCCTGGGAATGACCAATGTAGTGAAGCTTGTCTTGGCCAGATTTTTGTAACGCAAAGTCTATCATAGCAGGCATGTCATTAAGAGCGATGTGTTCCCAAGTGAAGTCGAAGAAATCTTTCTTTTGGAAATAGTCATCTGGGTTGAGTGATTTGTGTCGCCTGGAATTGCCTACGCCTCTGGCGTTTCCAATCCACACGTCGAAACCGGAGTCAGCCAAATTGAATCCTATTTAAATCAATAAGTTAAATGTATGTAGGTAGTATACTTTTAAGTTTATATTTTGCCTTAAATTCGATTCCAGGAAAACTGTAATGTACTTGCCCTTTACAGGGGTAACAGAATACTACAGTCATTATTATACCCCTTACAAAAATTTGCGATTAAACAATATATATCTAAATATAATCTATTAACTTCAGATATTGCAAAGACTTATTTAATTAGTAGGTAATGCTATTATTTACCCATAGCATATTTAGGCCCGAGTTCAACGTAAGAGTTGGAGCAGCCAGTGAGACCATGCATCAAGAAAACGACTGGTCTCCGAAGGGTCCATGGGTTTTTACCACGAGGTATTCTGTTAACTTCTAGAATGTAGCCATCCTTTGTCTCCACGTCATATCGTTCCGCTGGGTAACCAGCTGCTACAATTTTATCATGCTGAAAGGGAATTGATCTATTCAAATTAAGGAATCTTATAAAGGAGATAGATAGATAGATTTTCTTAGGTCTAGCCTGTGTGTGGCAAATTATGAATAGATATATATTTTCTATGATGCCGAAGACGCCAAGTAGAAAATTGTACTCATAGACTTACTGTTTTACACATATCTTTAGCTTTGTACCCATAACTGGGTAGTACTGTGCAAAGTACCCCCACTAACAATATTTTGCACCACATCGTTGCGAATGAGTATTGACAAACGAATTATTTTCTTTTTATATATTAACTTCGCTATCTTAAGCCCAGGTTTAATTAAAAAATTTACAATACACCATACATCGTCTTTTCTTTGTGTAGGTAGAACTTTACAATAAAGACAATTATCTGATTTATGGCTTAACATACTGCTTGACAGAGGATGTTGTATTTTTAATTATAGGTTTTTATGACTGATATTGAAAATAACAAAAACACTTTTTGTAATAATACTTTTACAACCGCCACGGCGAAGGGCAAGATATCTTAATCTTTATTGTAGCGTTAACTGTTATTAGATAAAAGGGTTAGCGATTAACCTTATCGTTTTTCGCACTATTATTTATTCCCCAATAAAGTTTTATTATTTTGGGATATATGTGCCTTTTATTCGATTATGGCACAAAATTTTTATTGATTCATACAATCGAAATAAAGTATTATTAATTGCTACACATTCTTGACAACGATACCCTTGATATTCGATTATGTTGTTGACGTATTTTATCGATGGACGTATATTTAAAAGAGATTTTCCCTTAAACCTTCCATAGTGTTAAAAAAGGGGTAATGCATTAAAGTTTCCCTTCTTTATATTTATCTATCAAACTCGATATTTATTTCAGTACATAACTAACGAAAAGGGACTAAAGTAGTCCCCAATAGATAAGAGATCTTTTCCCATATGCCAAAATGCCTCCGCGAAGGATTGTTGTTATTTTATCAGTAATAAAATGTGGCGTGATGTTGGATCTTCTTTTCTGGTGATAACGATTTTATGACGATAAAACCGATAGCGATAGCTGGAAAAGCTCGACGGAAATGAATTAGCGTAATACATAAAAATGTCAAGCCTATGTAAAATGATATAAAAGTCAGATAATGCAAAATAAAAAATGTGTATAGCTTGTCTGTATATTTCATAAAATTAACCCTCTTCTAGTTTTTATTTACATAAAAGCCATCAATAGATTGCAAATATTCAAATCCGAAATAGGTCGACGGCATCGTTTTAAGATGTTATATGGCCCGGGCATACTGTCTAATAAACTACCTGCTTGCCTATCCTCCTCTATCATAAAAAAGTGACTATCTGCAAGTCCACGCATATATTAGTATTGCACACCTCCACTAGATTGGTTTAACACATATATGCCTTTCACAAATATCAAGATCCAGCCATGTAAAGATTTTTTCGTCGTATAAATTACTTAAAACTAAGTTTTAATCAACTTTTGTTTATATGCCATGAAGTTTATGTATATTTATCTGAAATGATTAAAATGCTGACGAAGGTTACGTTTCGTAAAGTCGTGGACGAAAGCTTGTATGTCGTAATTTTCGTTTGAAATCTAAATCTCTAATCCTCATCTAAATAAAAATTTTTGGATTAATTTTTACAAAGTTTACAAGATTACCTTAAATACTGTCTATAGTTTACGCGAGTAGTACACATTTAAATAAAACACTTTAACGGTTTAAAACGCGATATATTAGTTAAACTAATATATCGCGTTTTAAACCGTTAAAGTGTTTTATTTAAAAGATTACCTTAATTATTAACGTTAAGCAATTATTCATTTACATTATTTTTCAAACCGCCACGTTTTTCACTTGTATTAATAGGTGCACATTCGTTGGTACAGAATTTGTCTCACTTGTTTTCAGAAACTATCTCTAATTGTCTTTATTCGTGCCATTTTCACCTTCTTCACTATCTCATCGTAGACTTTTATACCCATTATTTTCTCACAAAATAACTTAAACAATCCAATTTTAACACTAATACTGGAAATATATACGTGAGAGTATTTTTAACCACAACCCGGTACGCGTACTTATATGTATCGCGTTTCAAACCGTTAAAACTATTCAATATAATGTGTAACACTCGCGTAAATTACTAACTAAAGTTTAAATAATATAGACGTGGCATCGTCTCAAATTATGAAGAAATGACGAAAAATAACATTCCAAGGCTATACTTATAAGTTTTCGCGTTAATTTTATTGTACGGTATGCAATAAAATATATTGATATAGTTATTACATTGTTAAAACATGAGCTAATCATAGTTATTGCTTTACGACATTTTTATTACTCGAATTCTATCAGATTATTTTCATCGTATCAACAAAATATGTCCCACTGCTGGGCCCAGGTCTCCTATAACATCGAAGAGAAATGTATTTACTTATTTATTTTTCTACCCTTCGCTGCCTACATCACTAGTGATGACCGGATGTCATAATTTTCCTATGCAGCACCTTCCATTTTATTTAAATAAAACCCTTTAACGGTTTAAGGTTTAAAACGCGATATATATCACTTAAAGTTATTCAGAAATTATTTGAACTATAGCCCGACGTTCCGACCAAATAAGTTTAACTAATATATACCGCGTTTTAAACTGTTAAAGTTTTATTTAAATGTGTACTACTCGCGTTAACTACAGACAGTATTACGAAAATGACCTTACTTTCCGGTGCCCCTAACAGGTAGTTAAGTATGTAGTTATTTTGAAAATTGGTACTCGGGGGGTACCCGCTGGTTCCATTGAAGTTTCTTCATACAAGTTTTGTTTGTACGCGTTTGACTTGAAACTTTCAGATGTCCATTAAAACTTTGACAGTTAAATGTACTGAAAGTTTATAATTCCGTTATAAATTCAAAATATATCGTAATTAATCACAGCTTTATGTGTTACCGGCCTTATGTGGAATCTGACGTTCTGTACAATAACTATATGTAAAAATCTAGTCTTTATAAGATATGTAGATCTCTAACAAGATAGGTTTTATTGAATTCGTTGTTTGTTTTGATTTATTATTATATGTCCGGTCATAAACGAATGCAGGTATTTTTTAAAGATCAATGTTTTGATTATTGTGCATGTTTTTGAAGATTACATGTTTTAGGTTCTATCTGTATTTTACGCGACTAATATACACATTAAATAGACACTTTTAAAACCCAGCCGCGACGTCGATTACGGCTGCTGAGTATCCTAAACTTTTAAGTTTAAATACGATTTGTATTTGAAAATGAAACATTTCGTGTTTTAAACCATTTTTTTATTTAAATACATGGCTTAATTTTGATTTGTTGAATCGTATTTCTAATTATTCGGTCAGACGGAGCAGACTGAAAAACAGCGCTGTGCGATCTCCTTCGAGCAGCATTCAGCTAAGTCTAAATCATCAGGTGTCACATAATGTTAGTTAACAAATTAAGCTATTAGTGTTTTGTTTGTATTTTTTAGTTTTGTTGCCATAAACAAATGTTTCCCTTTCTTTCTTTAGCAGTGGCAGTGGGACCCCCCGCTGTTATAGGTTCTCGAGCCCGGCGATATATTGGATAGCAATAATTAACTATAACAACATGCTAATATATAAAGCTCTGTTTGTTTGTTTGAACGCGCTAATCTCAGGATCTACTGTTTCAAATTGAAAAAATCATGTTGTGTCTCTGTGTTGGTTAGACCTTATATAGGAGAAGGCTTTATGCTATACATCATGCTGCAATAGCAACGAAGAAACAGAGGTGAATCTGAAAAAAAAACAGGGATTTTTTTTGAGAATTCCGATGCTAACACTGTTACGGTTCAAGATAGATATAAAAATATTATGAGAGAATGATTCCTCTCTAAATTATCGAAAAAATATCCGCGACGGTATAATATTTCCATCTATTCCACGCGGATAAAGTCGCTGGCACAGCTTAGTTAAAAATATACGCATTTTAATTATAAAGCCACTAAAACGTGCTTGAAACGAAATGTGACGAAGTAAATTGTCCATTCATTATCCAGTAAGTAAACAAATTACTGTTTACATTCTCTCCGCGTAACGAACCTATTATAATTACGTCTGTGACGTCAGAGATCACATGAAATGATTTTACTTTTTTTGTAGTTTTAATGCTAACAATTGATATTGAAAAAATACTTGTACACCTAAGTAAATGCGCATTTACTTGTACACCTAAGTAAATGCGGAGAATCATTAGACAAATAGTAGTATAAAAAAACAATGTTTTTGTCTGTTTTTCGCGTTCCACGTACTAAAGCATATTTTAATAGGACGTCTCTGTAGCTAAATGAATAAACATGTTGCCTAGCATTGCGTTAAGAGCGAGAGGTTCATGGTTCGAATTTCGAGGAATAGATTGTTTCCGTCAGGCAGGCAGGGCACAAGTCAGAGCTACTACTTGCCTTTATATAAACATGAGTGAAACGGACACAGAAATGTGCTTGTCCACTGAGTGGAAACGGAATTTCCCTTATATTTTAAGAGAATGGACTTTTGAACATTTCTGCTCGTAAGGTCGGTAGTTCGATCACCTGTCGTAAAACTTCGTAGAGCAATCGAACTATGGGTATAGGTATGTATCTTATACTCAATAAAAGACGGTTCTACCTAAATAAACCCCAATTTCTTTAACAAGCAAACGTTTACGAATATTCGTTACAGAAATAATTTTATGGTGTGCAAAGTAATCACATTAAAGATTAAATAAAACCCTCTTAACGGATTAAATGACGAAAGATATTAGGTAGATAATTTACGTAATGTTGAAATTAAAGATTGATTTAAGTCATTCTGTCAATAATTATTTAGAGTTTTTGATTAAATGGAAAATACATAAAGATTATTACTTCCTGCAAGGGGGTTTAATTAACGTATTTATTGATAATATGCGATAGAATTATAATACAATGTTTATTGCGCTAACTATATAGTTATTGGATTCGTTTTTAAAAAGTTAATTAGGTGATTTATAGTGCGTTTTGATAATGACGGTGTGACGTTTATAACATTCCTACTTTGTATAAAATGTAAATAAATATCACCCACCAAAAGAGAATCATCCCATTATTGATTATACATTATTCGCTTGTTGACTATTAAACAAGATGGGTTTTAACGTGCATGCGGTTCGCTTGATTGAGGGTGATACCAGACATATGCCTGATATTGTTACTATTGACTATCAGTCATAAAAATTCTTAGGTCTAATCTAAATATATAGAAATTCTTTTACCTCAAACAAAAGTCATAAATCAAGCTATAATAAATAGCACGTCGCCCTAGCTAAGTTTATTGTAAGTTACATTCACATCACGTCTAATTCGACTCTGAAATTGCTCCCGAGGGAATCAACTTGAGCGAACCATCGAACGTTTTGCTCACTATGTCCAAGATCCTACTGAAAGAACTGTATAAGCCTATATTACAACCCAATTCTCACTATACAAGTAAAAGTGAAGAGCAACCCCAAATGTAACTGTAAAGTAATTTAAATTTAACTCGGCTTTGATTTAGACATTTCAGGAAAGCACGACAGCGCATGAAAATCACACGTGCGAACTGCGATACGCAGGATATCTCGCAAAATTTTACCATCCACTGCTTTCAATTAATTAAAATAGTTTGCATCGCTTCGAAATGCGCACTTCGGAAATTAATTATATCACTTGCAAATTACAAATACGATTACATTTGTACTTACGTGAAATTTCTTTTCATTTCGTTTCGTGTTAAGTTAAATGAGAATTCAATTAAGTTATTAGCGAAATATATTAGGTTAGTAGGACGTTTCGGATACTTTGCATCAACCGTGGTCACGGAGAGACGTAGTTAAAATACATTGTGAATAAGTTATCTAATATATTTCGCGTTTTAAACCGTTAAAGTGTTTTATTTAAATTTGTACTTTTTTTTTATTTTTGTAACGTAGGATTTAATATATTTAGAAATGTCTGTTCGTTGATTATAAGTAATAGGTTCATATATGGTTAGTTATAAGTAAAAATTATGTTTATGTAACACTAGCTGAGTCTGCGACTTCGTACGCGTAGATATTTATTTTGAGTATCAATTTTTGTTTTTGCAAACCTCCTGTCCAACTCTATAAAGCTGTTACCCACGACGTCGTCCGCGACCCGTTGTTTTTTGAAGTTAATCTTAAAAGATAGTCGTGGACTTTTTTTAGATCATTTAAAGAGAAATAATTCTTTCATACATATTTTATGGTATCTTGAACCGTTTTCGCAGCGTATGCAATGGAAACCCACAAGAAATTTCCTCGATTTTTAAACTCTTCAGCTTTATATATTAGATTTAAAAACTTCTCGAGCTCTAAATGAAAAAATGTGTCGGTATTTATTTACATAGTTTTACTGTTTAGTTCAATTAAATCCGTTCAGCGTTGTTTGATCTAACCTTTTCATAAGAACGTTATTTTCGTTTTCAATTTTACACTTACAGATGATATTAGCGTTTAGTGCAATTGGGAAACGTTTTTTTAATAATCCCTTTAAATGGACACCGCTAACAGCCAGTGCTTTTCCAAACGACTTCCGCCATTACGGTTTGCACGCTTTACAAAATATACTTATTTAGCAATTTTAATGTTCATTTCTACCTCTGCGCTAACTGTAAATTGCAAGCGTTTAACGTTATAAAACACTTTTAACGGTTTAAAACGCGAAATATATGAGTTGAATTATTTTCTATTTATTTCAATAACAGTCTGACGTTTCGGATATTTCGCAGAAGACATGCTTAGGGGAAAGCGCTTTGAACTAAAGGCAAAACTTGAATAATGATGAAAAGAAATAGAGCAACACGGAACGCTGTGGACGCCGCTTCAATGTCTGCCTGCCCGTGTCGTAAATTGTTCAATTTATATATTTTTTTATTAATATATAGCACAGCTAATAAATCAAGTTTGGCATTCAAATTATCGCATTGTAATCTTGACGTAATACTTTTTCAGTTTCACCCCTTCAGTAATCCCGTTACACCCTTTGTTTTCTGTGTTCCGTTTCTCCAGAACTCGAACCCAGGACCACTTATTCTTACGAAATATTAGGCAATACGTTTCACCATTTAGCTCCGGAGGCAGTCTTGTTCCAAGCCGTAAACATACGATTTTCATACCTAATTGTAATCAGGAAGTAATGTCCTGAGTTCACTGTTCTAGTATTTCAAAATAAGTTAAAAATGTTAATATGTATTATTTGCATATATTTATCTGAATTAAGATATTTAATTCTTGTAAATACTTACCTCAAATATTTAATGAAAGATTATAATATGGTAATCTGTTTCAGATTTGTTAGAGTAATTAAAAACACCTTATCAATGCGGTGGATTTTTGTATTTAATATACACGGATTTAAAAAATATACTGTCACTGACTTTTTAATTTATATGCACTACTTAGATAAGA
Source organism: Leptosia nina (assembly GCA_963661955.1). Taxonomy (NCBI): domain Eukaryota; kingdom Metazoa; phylum Arthropoda; class Insecta; order Lepidoptera; family Pieridae; genus Leptosia; species Leptosia nina. The sequence continues at coordinate 10,507,317 of CAVLEF010000005.1, read as the reverse complement.
TTTGTCAACATAGAAATAAGAGAAAATAGTGTTGTAGAACGTGCATGTTATAGTACAATTAATATTCTACCGTAAAGGGACAGGGTAGGTACATAGATTTGCGAGAGTAGTACACATTTAAATAACATATCTTAACAAAAACGCGAAATATATCAGTTAACATGTTTAAAGTGTGTTTTAATCACGGCCCGACGGTTCGGATGCTTTGCAGCAGCCGCGGTCACGAGGATATTAATAAATGTCTTTTTTGTCCCCTGTTTTCCAAAAAAATAAAACTCTTTACCCCCCTCCAATTAAAAAATTAAATAACAACCCCCCTCCCCCCCCCTTTCTCCTAAAAAAAAATCCCCCCCCCCCCCCAAAAAAAAACCCCCCCCCCCCCCGCCACCACGAAACACGACCCCCCCGGGGGGGCCCCCCCCCCCCGGGGGGGGGGGGCGGCCCCCCCCCCCCCCCCCCCCCCCCCCCCCCCCCCCCGGGTATGATTTGTCAAAAAATATTATTTGATAAACTGTGGTTTTCATTGAGTCTCCGGCTTATATTAAACCAAAGTCTTTCAAAATAAACATAATAATAGTTTTAAAAAGCGAAAATAAATTGAAAAACTTTTCGACTCGGGCAGGCCTTGAACCGGCATCGTCACTCGTCGTCATCGGCAATTTATTTTCGATTTGCAAATTGTATAGTGCCTTCATGTGCAATAAAATATATAAAATAACAAAGTAAAAAAAAATATTTAAGTTTAAAGATTCAAATCTCGCGACAATCTTTTAATATTTAAAATTGCAATTAATAAATATGAGAACTTTTATGTTAAGTAAGTATATTTCTTTAAAACGCGTTAAACATCACAGGTTATGTGTAATCGTTGAGTTTCTATGTTTTTTTTTCCTATTTTTAAAAAAGGTTTTGTGGGACTCACAAAGAACAAACTACATTATCTTCCAATTGACTGTTAAGTTAGTGAAACAGTCTCGATAGGTTTTAATCCCACCTGAGATTTAATTAAAACGAGCATGTTTATTGAATGAATTGGACAGTTTATTTACTTTCAGCGATCGCCTTTACAATAAAGTCGACAACTAACTGCTTGGCGTCTTCAGCGTTCACAAAGTCCGTATGAGTAAAGGTCTCCCTGGCAATTTTCCTGACAGTCGCGCTTGGCATAATTTTCGCCATCGACAAAACATCCTTTTCATCAAGTAATGTGTCGCTAACTGTGTAGTGCATGGTGACGTCAGCTGTGATTTTGGTTAAATCGTATTCAGGTGGAGTAAGTCTGCCGTATTTAGCCAAGTTCTTGAGTCCATAATTCCATTGCCTGAACTTCTTATCACGAATGTTTTGTCCGTAATGAGCGTATTGCTTAAGAGCGGCGCCGGGTAAGAGCTTTTTGGGATTTATAATATTATCCTGAAATTAAAAGTATGCTTTACAACGATTCGAAGAAATGCCTTCATAGCCAGAGGTCCTGGAATCTTTGGAATTCAATTATTTCACTCAAGCATAGGACAGAAGTCACATCATCTATAATATACTATAATTCCTCGGTTAATAAAATGCGAATAAATGTCTTATACCTATTGCGCAGATTCTGTACTTACTAGAATGCCGTTAGCCGTTCTAGAGCCAACACTGGAAGCCTGGGTTTCAATTTCCGAAATTTGATCACCCCAGTTCGGTCCTATAAGTTCAACGAGACCACGGTTTGTTGCGAAACTCTGAAAGGGAACAAATATGTTAGCTTAGTTGAAGGTTGCTGTTTGCTCCTTAAACTGCTTGAAAAATGTAAAACTTACGTAAATTAGATCGACAGTCATGGCTGTGGCACGTAAAACTTTGTTAGGGAAATTGTTTTGGTATCCCACTCCGGCGAGTAAGTGGGCTGATTTGAACTTGTCGTTATATTCAGGTAGCATAGAGTTCAACACCAGGAACACAGTGCCTCCTTGGGAATGTCCGACGTAGTGTAGTTTCTCTTGACCAGTCGTTTTTAGTATGTAGTCAATCATAGCGGGAAGATCTATCGTTCCGATTTCATGGAATGTGAAATCGAAGAAGTCATGCTTTTGATCTTCATTGTCCGGGTCTAGGGAGACGTGACGACGAGAATTGGCGACGCCTCTTGCGTTGCCCAACCACACATCAGCTCCGATATCAACCAAATTATAAGCTGTGGACATAAAGACTTTTTTATCACCTATGTACCTTTAGACTTAAAAAGCTGCGTTACTTATTTAGACTGAAAATATAGATGGATGAAATGGCTTTCAGTTAAATAATATTTGATCTTGCTAGGTGTTTTGAAATCACAAAAATATTTTAACGTTCAAATCTTTGCTTACCAAGACTGTCTTTAGTTCCCAAAGCGATATAAGTGCCACCATAGTCGGACAAACCGTGCATCATGAGCACAGGAGGTCTGACTTTGCCATCGGGATTTTTACCATGTGGTATCCTCACCAATTCCAAAATGTAACCGTCCTTTGTCAACACATCATGTGTTTCAGCTGGATATCCTGCGCTTATAATTGCCTCGTGCTAAAATAAAACCCATATTTCCGTTATTTATATATATTTACATATATTAATATTTTACGAGAAATATTGAGGTACTTACAGTTTTATACAGCTTTTTACCAGCTGAACCCACATCAGAAGCGGCAAGGCTGCCAGCCACGAAGATTACCAACGAGAGTACACCCAACATTGTTGTTTCGTGAATGGTACAAGTTCGTTGTCTCAAATCCTCTTTATAAGAGTCACTCGGTCTTTGGTTGCTGATAATTTTGTAATCCTTTAATACGATTCGGGGAAATTTTAAGTGTGGTTCCGCATGCTTTTACTTCGTATTGTTATTATTTTAAAATTCAAATTCTAAAACAAATTTCGAAAGAATATAAGAACTACAAAGAAATATATATAGTACATATTTTTTTTTGTATTAGATTGGTATGGCTTTTTTATGTGTTACGAGACCCTAAGAAGAGACAGCGCCTTATCAAATATTGGTATCAGATTTTTTCAAGTACCCTAAATTAGAATTAGTTATAGTAATAAAATACCTACGCTAATATATTAAACTTTTTAACTAATAATACCCGTGACTTCTCATTACCGCCTCTGTAGTTCAAAATCAAGAACGAAAGGTGCTGGATTTGTATCCAGGAGAACGACAGTTAATGTCGATATGACCTCGTATTGAAGTGATCAACTACTTGTCTTCTTGTTAATAAAATCAACAAGTAAAACAGACACAGATATGTGTTCTCGTGTATTGAAATAAAGTTTTAGCACTGAAGAATAAATATTTCTTAAAAAAATGATTTTAGGATTTTTCCTAAGGATAATATCATAAATCGTTGAAAAGAGATTATAATTTTTCCACTAAGGGAAACTTCCAAAGCCATTGCATGCAAGTATGTGAGTAGAAAAGTTTTATCTTTTTTTTCTTAAAAAAAATCATGTTTCTGTAAAATTGTGCATCTTTTTGTATGATATCGGAAAAGCGTTAACGCGTGAAATGTTGGACTCTGACTTCTCTGTTGGTAAGTCTCGCTCGGAGATAGTGGTAATTAATACCCACTACAAATGTGGAAACACGCTTTACTGTTTTTTCACATCAACAATCATTCACAATCGATTTATAAGAATCCTAGAATCGGACAGTGCGACTCATTCAAGGGAAACGGGAGTAGATCTTAATGTATACACTTGGCTTTGATCAAAAATAATTAAACTATAGTATAACATATCAGATTCATAGTTTATAGAAAACCGATTTGCGCTATCTTAAAAAAATAGATTATAGGAATAATAAAATATAGCGCCCAATAAACAGTAGCCGCATATGTTAAATTTATAGTACCGATTAAGATTAGCTTTTTACATTATACAAACAAGATCACAATAATAATAATCTGTCATGTCTGAATGTCAGTGGCACTTACAATATAAGACATTTTTGCTTGAACAAACACTCACCAACTACGTCTTAGTTCTGATAAATTATAGTTATTCACATTTATATTGGATTAAAAGATATTTTTGACATGGGTTTGTTTATCACTTGTGGGACTCTGTAGCTCAGAGAAAACATGAAACACTGTGGTCTTGATTTTTTTATTTGGTTTTGGTATTTGCAATAAATGATACACAAAAAGTTGGTAGAAACTTCGTGGATGATGCCAATTGTCGCAATCTTTGCATGGAGTCCCTTTAAGTGCTAAAAATGTTTAATTACAATCGATTTAAATAAAGAACTAGGTTTAAACATATATATTTATTTATATATCGCGTTTTAAAACTTTATGTTTTATTATTTTTATGCATTGCAGCAGCCGTGGTCACAGCTGCTGCAAAGCATCCGAACCCTCGGGCCGTAAATAATTTTGTATAACAAAAATAAAATAAATAATATTAAAAAAAAGTTTCAAACAAGTTTAAATAATAATATTGCTAATATATAAATGTGTAGGTACTACTCGCGTTAACTACAGACAGTGTTACAAATTCTTGCTTGTGTCATTAATTCGGTTTTAATTAAATAAATGTTAATTTGAAGTCTTTGTGAACCATACGAGGGAAGTTTTTTTATGATAAAGGAAGCCATCATATGGGTTACTTGATGATAGGTGTCTAATCTACAGCACTACTATTATACCAACGAGCCGGTGTACTAGAAGAGTGTCGCTATTATAAGAAAAATGATAGTCTGAAGAAGCTGAATCGTCGATTGCTCATATCTCCATCTTCACGTAGCTATCTCCACCAAAACAGAGCGGAGAGATGTATCCACACAATCGTATTTGTTGTTAAAAAAACATCTCTCCACTCATCTCGTCTCTGCTTTAGAGACCCGGCTGAAGGTTACGGTTTCCTATTAATGCCGCTTACTAGTGTTATATTTAGATCATGAGACACCGAATCAAACATAGCGCAAGAATTCGTTAAGGCCTTATCAAAAACATAAATGTTAAATGTTAGCCAAGTTCAATATTTTGACAAACATATGTGTTTTCGTTGCACATTATGGATAAAAGTGAGGTTTAAATGAGTACCAAGTCCAAAGTCTGCTATAAAATTTGTTTACAATAAAATAAAATATATTTATATTTTCTCCTAACTTAGTCTAATAATATAATTTAAACGACTTCAGTGAAATAGTTCGTGCCTATAGCCCAAATGGTTTGTGTGAACACACATCTGCTTCACCTCGGCAGTTCACTTGAACTCGGCTGACACGCCACGTGTCTTCATAGATTCAAGAGTAAGTAGGCATCGAGTTGAGACTTTTTAACTTTTTTTATAATAGAGGAGTATGGATTTCACTTAATGGAAGATGAAATACTCCAGCCATTTAACAAGGATGCGCAGTCGCAGGCTTTGGATATTCTCTAATAACAAACAAGTATCATTAATATCCGTACATTTGCTAACTCTTAATGTTAACTGATATTAGCACAACAGACAATGAACAAATGCCTTAACACTGTCTTGACGCGACGTAACGTTAAAAAAGGCAGCCAAATACAACACTGGCCGCAGCCAGAAAAGATCGATTAGCTGATTACTTGTTAATTTTTATCGTATATAGCTTTGTTAAAAAAATATAATTATAAAAGTAAGAAAGCATATTCTAGTCGCAAAGAATAATTCAGCTTTGTTAGTAGGAGTGTTTTTTTATTGAAATTTTTTTACATTTACGTGTTAACTGGGACGATCTGTAGAAGTAAATTAAAAATAAAAACACAATACATTTTATCATTATGTCGTGTTCGTTTACCTTAATTGCTCTTTTAAAGTGCATAACTAGTACTTTTACGTAACATCTTTACTACACTATAAAAGTTTAAGAGGGTCGCTGTAAGTTTTAGGCGCAAGATACCAAAAAATATGTATGAAAGAAAAAAGTTCCCTTAAAATTATCTAAAAATGTCCGCGGCACTATATGTCTGTCTTTTCACTGTGTGTTTGACATCGTGTGTGTCGATGAAGAAGAGGTTTGCAAAAACAAATTTGTATACCCAAAATTACTATTCTACGGACGAATTCGCTGACGCAGCTAGTCGCCAAATATGGGTAATCATATCTCAGAGTGAAATACGATTAGTTCTCTGTCTAATGTGTATCAGAGATTTGATTACCAACAGGTAGTCATGATCCGGTATAATAATTACTGAAATGCACTGTGATCACTTACTGTATCAGCAATTCCAAGCAATTGTCTTATTGCTTTTGGGGAAGCACTTCCTCTGATAATATTGTATGAAACGTTATTGCTTACTTTGATTATTTCAGTAAACTAAGATTTTGTTAGTAAAGCCATTTTAGACTAGTATAAGCCTAACGCAATTTTTTAGCCTAAAATGTAAAAAAAATATTATATTCTTCACTCCAAAATTCCATAAAATTAAAAAATAATTGCCTATAACAGAATATTCAAGAAGAATCATCAACATCACGAAGCAGATTGCTAATATTCAAACTGTAAAAAAGTAGCCAATGTCTTCTTTTGATTTAAAACCTAACTATGTCGCCAAACAAATTTCATCAAATTTAGTACGTCAATTTAAGCGTGAGTATTTATTGTGGGGCCTGATGATTTGAGATATTTTGATCCTTTATTTATTTAATAAAAATTATTGACTGAGCTGACTGAGTCTTACTAAGTTCTCTTCGTGCCCAGTAAGCTCTAATCTAGTCAAGACTAGTCGAAAGATCTTAGGTCTTTATGTTATTATTACGTTATAGTAATTACATCATAACCCTTACTAGGCTGTAATGACTGGTGACCTACTACTTGGTAGACAAGTTCTACCAAGTAGTAGGTCACCAGTCCACCAGGCCTCGATTTTAAGTACGAAAACTATTTATTTAGGAGAGTTTCAAAAATGTTATTTCTTTATCAATGTATTTTGGTCATTATACATAATGTGACTTAACCAACATTTTTCGTAATCTAAAATGAACGGTAAAAAGATATAACTAACTACAGTGATAAATAATAATCAGAAAATAAAGAGTGATAGGGTCAGAAATAAAAAGTACATAATTATTAAATGGTAAATATGTCTTTTAATAACAACACAACATAAAGCAGATCTCGCTAATAAATGAAAAATTTGACTGGGGAGCGATTTTTATTGTTGGATTACAATCATTCACTTGCGCCTGATCAAATCGTCGATTAGATAGTCGTATACTAATTCCTTGGAATCCCGGGCTAGCACAAAGTCGGTGTGGGAGAAATCGGACCTGGCTACTCGACGAGCTTTGCAGTTCGGTATATCATTTGCCATTTCTAAAACATCAGCTTCAGACAGTAGGACGTCCCCGAGGGTATAATGCATCGTCAAGTCTACAGTTATCTTCTTAATGTCATATTCGGGGGGTGTTGTTGAGCCGTATCGAGCCAAGTTACCCAAGATGCCGTGGTCGAAGCTTCTGAACTTCTTGTCTCGAATGTTTTGCCCGTAATGAGCGTATTGCTTGATCGCAGCGCCGCCGATTCCGGCTTTAGCGCGGGAGAATTCATCCTGAAAAAGAAAAAAAATATTTTCATAAAATATCGATGAATGACTACGAAAGCTTTGAGGGATGAAATATTTCCCCAATCGTTCTACAAAACAACTGCATACTAGTAGATCAATATTTGAATGATACATTATTAGTATGTAAATTTATTTAAAGTTAAATAATTTATTTTTTTAAAGCCAGTGTAGAGTTCCTTAGTAAAATAATTTTCAAATAAGTTTAACTAATATATCGCGTTTTAAACCGTTATTTAACATTTCAATATTATTTATTATAAAATAGATAATTTTAAAATGTTTTAAAGTTTTGTAATTTTTATCTGAATAGAAATTATATAAATATCTTAATATAGTTCATACAATATCAACTTACCATAGCTCGTTTAATTAATGATATCAGGTCTGCGAGGGCATTGTTGGTTTCAATTTCAGCTACTGCTGATGTAGCTAACGTGACTTCGAGGTTAGATTTCCTGTCTTTCGACGGTCCTAGAATTTCTACGATACCCAACAGATACGTTAGAGCCTGAAAAGAAACAGAACCATTATAATTAGTAAATATAACAGTATTATTATCTACAAGTATTTCAAAATTGTGGTTTGTTATGGAATAAACTACATATATAACATCTAAACAAGATGCGTCGTCTTATTTTGACTTCATACTTTCAGAAATATACAGTCTGAAATCGAAACAGTGGTTTGTGACCCGAACAGAGTTTTAGATTTTTACGACACTTTGATAACCAAATTTTACAGACAAAGGCCAACATGTTATATAAATAATTAAAAATTGATTAGAAATATGTTGGAAATCGAACCCTCGACCTGCTAAGTGTTAGTTATACATTTCTGCCAATAAACGAACTAAACAAACTTTTTTTGTGGTTCAAAAAACTTACTCTGATTTCGTCAACTCTAGCAGAAGCCTGAGTCAAAATCCAGTTGGGGAAATGGTTCTGATAACCGACTCCAGCCAATAAATGCGCAGAGATGAACTTGTCGTTGTACTCCGGCTTCCTTGAGTTGAGGATTAAGAAGACAGTTCCACCTTGCGAGTGACCGACGTAGTGGAGTTTGTCCTGACGAGTATGCGCAAGCGCAAAGTCAATCATGCGCGGTAGATCAATGAGAGCTATTTCTTCAAAAGTGAAGTCCCAGAAGTGACGTTTCGTTACGTCACTGTCTGGGTCCCATAGGACGTGGCGGCGGGAATTCTCGACTCCTCTAGCGTTTCCTATCCACACGTCGAAACCGCGGTCGGCGAGATTGTACGCTGTGGATTGTTGAAACTTATATTAATCTATAACTTCCGTTATTTTATATAGCATTGAACTACAACTAAAAAGAAACAGATTTCAGTGTATGTCTGTTATACAAATGGTGGCATAAGCGGAAAAGGGACATTTAACTATTTTAGGAAAATTTTACATAGAAAAATATAAAATGTAATTCATATTAAAAAAATTTAAGTAGGTTTAAATAAAAAAACTTTTAAACTGTTTAAAATGCGAATTATAGTAGTTAACTTATTTTTAATTAATTTTAACTACGGCCCCACGTTTCAGCCGCTTTGCTGCAGATATTGTTACGCTGAGGGAAGTTAAAAATAAATTAACAAATATATTTCGCGTTTTAAACCGTTAAAATCGTTTTATTTTTATTTGTACTTCTTGTGTAACCAATAAACTTTACTTGAAATTAATTACTCATTTTTTAATGTAAATATTTGTAAACTTATATTTTCCGTTACTGTAGTGAAGATAAAGATTTGCTATTTCATAGTATCTTTGCGTATTATTTGTTTACTATTTAGAATAGTAAAAGTTTTTACACATTATAGGATTTTGGCAGATCGCCGCGGCGGTTGAACCCATAAAAAGAAATTATGTCTTTGTGATAGTCTAAATAACCATACCCAGACTGGTGTCAACACCAATTCCAAGGAACGCGTTAGCTGAACTCTGTAATCCATGCTGCAGGAAAACTACTGGCCGCTTGCGAAAATCAAAGAAATCGTTCTTGCCTCGCGGGATTCTGTTTACTTGTAAAATGTATCCATCATCTGTTATTAAATCGAAATATTGGGCGGGGTATCCATCTGCTCGTATTCTGTCATGCTGAAAATGATTAAATATAATAAAAATTAATAATACTTTGATGTTGATAAATAAGTTCTATGCTTTCGCTGACTTTGCCGCTCAAACTTGACTGATTACAATCTATTGATATCATTAATTATAATATCAATCACTGTTGCAATTGTTGATAAAAATTAAACAAAAGCCGTACGTACGATGATAAGCTCCCAAAGATCGTTAAATAATTAATTATCAAAAATTGTCGAATAACTATCGTTTCCTTTTTACCTTCATTCATTATTAATTTTATCAAAATCCTTATCAATAAAGAATAGTTTATCTTTTAGATCAATTTCGTCTACAGGAAGTGATATAATCTCTAATACTAATGGCAAACAAGATGGCGGCAGGTAACGATGCAATATTTAATATTGCTACGCAGTTTTGATTGCTACGAACTGCTACGAAATTTTTGTAAGCCTAAGCTCGTTTAAATAAAACACTTTAAAGGTTTAAAACGCGATATATATTAGGTAAAGTTATTTGAAAATTATTTTCACTACGGCCCAACGTTATAATAATAAGTTTTGACTAATTTATATCGTGTTTTAAACCGTTAACGTGTTTTATTTAAATGTGTACTACATGCGTAAACTAAAGACAGTATTTAGCTTACGCTCGGTCAAAAGATTATTAAATCTAAAGGCTTTTTTATGTATGAAGTTAAATTTTCCCTTCTGTATAATATTTTAGGACAGACACATTTGTATGACAGTTTAGCTGATTTTATTTACAAGCTTTGTACTTAAACTTTTTGTTCTTACGGAATTCGAACTCAAACAATGTCATTCTTAACTAAAGCTATATAGTTTACCATTGAGCTACGATTGCGGTCTATAAAGTCATAAATACGGTTACGATAAGGAGTACGAATATTATTACACAGCTTAGATATATCTTATTCTTACGATAGGGGAGGATAGACAAGTACGGGGTGCACTTAATGGAAGTTGTAATACCCCACCCTATATAATATCAACAAGATGCGCAGTCGATCTGTTATTGCTTGGAATATTCGCAAATCTACAGACTGGAACCAAAACGCGATCAAACTTTTGTTTTAATCTCCAGATTTCTAAACGAAGTTCAACATGTTTTTGAAGAAACGCATGCTGATCCCGTTGGGTATCGTATTATTAGATATTATTTATATTAACAATTTTATTAAGGTGATATTTACGTCGTTTTGTTAGTTTTTAATAGAAGTCCCACATATTAGCGCTTTGATGCAACTATGCCGCTAAATTATTAAATTCCCTTTAAGTATATTCTTCGTTTAAATAAAACACTTTAAAGGTTTAAAACGCGATATATTTTAGTGAAACTTATTTGAAAATTATTTTTAACTTCGGCCCGACGTTTCGCATGCTTTGCAGCAGCCGTCACGGGGAGACAAAATATAATAATTTTCAAATGTGTACTACTCGCGTAAACTACAGACATTATTTATATTCTTCGTAATATTGGATTTATATTGAGGGAAAGATCTATACGATTAAGTTCATGTTGGTTCTGCAGTGTGCTGTGGGTTTCGGTCGGACAGGGCACAGAAGGCATAACTACTAGCCTATAAAAGACCACGTAGGGGAAACATTTCTTCAATGTTTCATTAATCTGTGCTACCTCAATATGACAAACTAACTTATGAACCATAATTTTATAAACATCTACTTACAGTTGACAACTTCGATCTGCTTTCCTCAATTGAGGAGGCGGCACAGGCACACACCAGTAAAGCCACCAATGAAAGGTTCCCTAACATGTTTAAAGAACTATTAACGCTTCCTTATATTATTACTTGCTTATATAAATTATTCTTATCTAAATCGTTGTTTTAATCATTAAATGTTTTATCGTCGCTATGTTTTTCTATAATCCTCTTTTAGATAAATTATTATAAAGAACAACTATTGTAACTAGGAGAACGCAGTACCGATTAGAAGATATATAAATGAGATAAATATTCTATAACGATGCCAAAGCCATATAAATATCAGTCATTATAATTATGGAGGTTAATTATCTTTATCCTATAGGATCAGAAGAGCTGACGAATAAGCAATACCTTATATTAAGCGAGAATTTTAAATATAATAAGATAAGAGAGAGCTACGCCGTAGAAGAAGTGAAAGCCCGTTTCCCCCCTCGTGGGATATGGGGCGAACACATTTCTGTGGTTTCATTGATCCGTTCTTTTAACAGCAAGTAGTTGACAGACTTCTATACCCTGCCCGACCGAAACAATATTTTTTTTGTTTCCCTGGGCTTCGAGCCCAGGGCCTCTCGCGCTTAGCGCAATGCTATGCTAATATATATATAACTAAAACTTTAAATCGAGTAAGATTTATGTGGATACCGTACATAGTTTGTTTAAACTAAATTTTCTCCCGATTTTCATATTTTAATTTTATAAATAAAACGTAATACTTTTTTCCTGAATGAGCCGACCATACATAACAAAGTCTCTGATAAATATAATTTAATGTAATCAATTATAATTATTGATGTTAATTATACTACACCGGCTTAGAAGTAAGTATTTATAGCTGATAGTAAAGTGAAGCAAGCAAACAATAAGTGTTAATAAATAGATTACACAAAATGCAGTGCAGTGATTTCTGATCTAAAGATAATATTTAATAATGACGTTAATTGATTGGTAATATTCACATAATAATAATAAAACACTGCCCTAATGCAAGTATTTATGTGTTTAAAAAATTCGATGATGTCCGGTGGGCCACGGCAGCATAGAGCTCTGCGGATGCTGAATTAAGTCCCGCCCGTGTTCGGTCGAATTCCTTTTTAAGAGGAAGATTTTCTACTTATATTATGAGTTATGAAATATTGTCTACAATTTTTGGAAATAGAACGTGTGATAAAACACTTTTAATTGAGGTGATCCGGTATTTAAAGCGTCAACATAAATTTTGGGAACTTTGACGCTTTTATTAAATTAATAAGAAGACAAGTTAACTTATATATTTTGCATTTAAAACCATAAAAGGGGTTTTATGTACTACTAGCTGTGCCATCTACTTCGTCCGCGTGGAATAGATATTTTGGGCGTCCAAATTTGTTTTTGCAAACCTCTACATCTTTGTAAGCTCCCCACGACATCGGTCGCGTCCCGTCGCTCGCGACCCTTCGTTCGGGTCCCGTCGTTCTTGCAAGTTAATCTTAAAAGATAGGCATATAGTGTCGCGGACATTTTTTTAGATCATTGGAACAGAAATCATTCTTTCATACATATATTTTGGGTATCTTGTACCCTTTTTGCAGCGTACGCCTCGGAAACCCATATTCATGAAATTTTTTTCCAATTTTTGTCACATTTCTCGCTGTATCTTCGCTCCTATTAGTCACACGATTATGTTTTATGATGTCTATCTTTTAAGATTATCCCACAAAAGCGACGACACAAAAAAAACTATTGTTTTTATTATTTCAAATCGAACTGTTCCTGAGGTTAGCGCGTTCAAACAAACAAACAAACTCTTCAGCTTTATATATTAGTATAGATATATTCATATGTTCCACCATTTTGAACATCCTTACTTTGATTGAAGTTGATTGATGAAGGATCCACGGGAACATTTTCATACATTCGCATTAATTTATAACTCAACTCTGATATCAAATGAAACGAGGTTGAATGTTACGAGTTAAAGTAATAAATACCTAATATTCGTTATACTCATGTGATATGTTAAACTAATATATCGCGTTTTTTTTGACTCCCTTTAACATTTCCGCTTCATTTATAACTATTTATCTAATTCCACCAATAAAACTTATGTTTCAAATACAAGAATGTAAGTATCATTTATTTTGGGTTCTTAATCAGTCATTTTATAACACGGATAAAATAATCTGTTAGGTAAGAGCTTAACTATTTAAAAATTGAAAATAAATAAAAAAAAACTTCGACTCGGGCAGGACTTGAACCGGCATCGTCGGCGTTCCGTGCTGTTGCTCTACCAATTGAGCTACCGAGTCCTACACCTCATCGCCGATTTTTTCAACTTATTGATACATGCACCTCTCGCGCAATGTAATTTCAACCTTAACACTTGCGTATTAAGGTTTAACGTCTTATGCTTTGCAGCTTAAGAAATCATTGAAAATGAAATTACAGTTATAACGTTTGAAAACTTTATTATTTTTTTACATGTTGCACATGAAGGCACTTTACAATTGAAACATCGAAAATAAATTGAAAAAAATTTCGAGAGCTTAGCTATTAATTCAATACTATAAAAACAAAAATATAATATACCAACAGTAAAGAGAGCCAGCAAGTTTTTCGTATGAAACTCCAAAGTACATATTTGTGGGTCGTTTTCACCTATATTAGTACTTCATATTGAATTTCAGGCTCTAAAAATTCACATTATCTGTGGCCTTCCTCTCCAAGTCTTCTATAAACTATAATAATACACCTCATGTTTTCATTGTCAAACTTAAATGTTTTTACATTGTTTGCAAATATCTGCTTGATCCGGTGTTTATAAGATCATAACCTGACGAATAATGAAATAAGTATTCAAATTTCCTTATTTCGGCGGTAGTCCTATTGATGTATACTTAATGCAAAGAGATTCTTTTTTCTTATTGAAAACGACGTTTTTTTTTAATTTAATTAAACGCTATTGGACTATTTGAGAGTAACGCAAAGAATAATTATATTTCACTAGTTAATTGATCCACTCGATCATTAGACCTATTATTATCTATGGAATTAAAAGCGATTGGTGTCGAAGAAATCATGATCGATCGCTTTGTCTATGAACTGGTAGGTTAGCACCTGTGTCCGAGTGTCATACTATCATTCAGAATTTTATTTTTAAATGGCAAATTCTCAAATGCGCATAGAGTTTATATTTTATATTTAGTATATATCATAAAGTTCTTTTATTATATTATCATAGGATTTAAACACAATAAGGTAAAAATACTGTAAGGATATTTAACGTCGAATCTACCTAAGTATAATTTAATCTATACTAATATTATAAAGAGTTTGTTTGAACGCGCTAATCTCTGAAACTGATGGTTTGCATTTAAAAAATATTGTTGTTTTGATTGGACTATTTATGGAGAAAGGGCAATAGTTCAACCAACTAACTAAATTAACTATTCCACGCGAAAGTTTTAAATAATCTGTCATTTTCATTCGTAACTTAGAATAAGTGGCTTGTTATTTCAGAATTTCTTACCAGTCTAATTTAAAGAAAATAATATTATTTTTCAAAAATATTATTACTAGCGTCAAGATTTAATACTTATTATGCAAGTGTGGAGTCTTATTGCTATACAATTTACCTAGCCAATAAACACTTAATATGACATTAAAATGGATCGAGAAGACAGTTTAATGTACATCTTGATAAATGTAACGTCATCTCTTGTGAACGGCTGACAGATTAAGTAGCTCATAACATTGGATAACTTCAACGTTACTACATTACTAAAAGACTTTTCTTTCTTTGTCGAACCTTGCTGTTAAAGTAAAACGGGCTAATTTTATTTTTAAAAGTTTCAATGCAATTTATTAATGAGTTTAAAAATAGTGTATAGTAAGAAGGAAAGAATCGAAAGAAGAGACAGGTTTTTTTATATTGACACTGACAATTTACTGTATGTATTGAGAAGGCGGCGGAAGGCGTGTTATTAATTACATTTAATACATACGCAGTAGCGTCAAGCGAGTGTGTTTCCAAAAAAACATTAAAATGTTTGTACACTACAAACGTATATATTCCCTACATATAAATAGGCAACAAGACTTGTCACTTGCTAGCATGTAGATAAACATGACTGATCATCATCAATCAAACATCTTTTTCGCATTCATGCCCACATGTAGAGAAATATGATCTTCGTCCAAACTAAGTGCAATCATCATGTTTCTCTAAAGGTATTTTTTCAATTTTGCGATTAGGGGGTAGGTTTGTACGTGAAATCAAATAAATGTTTATCTATTTCTTTATAACACGTGGAGGAATATAAAAACTCGACGCACAACATTTGATGGCGTTATCTGTTCTAATATTATAATGCTAAAAAGCTTTTTTGTTTGAACCCGCTAATTTCACTATTCGATGGAATTGAATTATTTTTGTGTTGGGCAATTTAACGAGAAAGGTTTTAGGCTATTAAAGATCGAGCTGCGAATAATAGGAGCGGAGAAACAGATGGATTCGAAAAAACGTTGCATGCACTGCGAAAACGATTTAAGAAACCAAAAAAGATCAACGACATACATTCAGCGTATATGTTTCTCTTTTAAGATTACCTCGCAAGAACGACACGACACGGACGAACGGGACACGGGCGACGTTGTAGGTAGTAGCTATAATTTAAAAAACTGAGGTTTAGGTAAACTGTGGAAATTAAATTTGATGCTCAAACTTTTCGTGAGTAACTGAGAAATTATTGACGATGTTAAATAATTTCTTAATTACGACGACAAAAAAACTAAGAAGATTTCCAAAATAGCAGTGAAAGCTTAATACATTATAAAATATGGAAATTGTAAGCTCTTCATTACTTTGGTATTACCATTTTTACGTTGAGTTTTTAATTAAAACACTTTAACGGTTTAAAACGCGATATATTAGTTAAACTTATATAATTATATCGCGTTTTAAACCGTTAAAGTGTTTCATTTAAATGTGTACTACTCGCGTAAACTATGGACACGTTGAGTTTTATCTATATTTTTTACTGTAATGTGGCAGATTACAATACGATACTCTTTGACTTTTTATTATGACATTATCGCTCAAAACCGTTATCGCAAGGTTTTAGATTTTATAACAACATAACAATGAGTATGGAGAACCAAGAAGAGTTGCAATGTAACTGTATTCGGTTGCGGAAATTATTTATATTGGTGGCTACATCTTCTTTGATACCTATGATATTGTTCATGGCTCTACTTCTTCTTCTGTCAGCCAGGAATCCACAGCTAGAAGCCGCTACAACGGTCATTGTAGAATTCGTCTTCGGTTTGTTATACGTGCATCTTTTCGTTGCAACCTTTGTGATGATAGCAAGCTATTTAAAAAGACGAAGTCCAACAAAATATCAATACATCTACCTCGTATTTCACGTTATTTGTATGTTATTGTTTTTTCTCTCGTCGATCATTATGACTGTTATCAATGATTCCTATCTGTTATCATTCTCCTTTGTAGTTCTCGCTGCCTTGTATGTATTGTTTTTATGTGTATTTTTGAAATTTAACAATTTCTCTTTGTGCCCAGTTGGTAGGCGTTGTTTATAGAAATTAAATGTTTCTCCCAAGTTTCTTGAATTAGTTTTATTGTATTAATAGCTGAAACAATTTATATGCAAATGTGTTTAAAATATTAGCATCGCAATTAATTTGTTTGGATCCTTCAATTTCATGGTTAAGTAAATTCAGGAATTTTTGAATAATTGTTTTATTCTCGCTAACCTTTGGAATACCTGTTTAAAGACATCTGTAGTAAAAACTTACTCCTCAACGAATTCTTAACAGAATTTAAAATATTTTGATTACGGCTTGTTGGCAATATGTGTAAATTACGGTTAATAATAAACAACGGGTCCTGGGTTCGTTTTCCATCGGGTGCAACATGTTACTATTTTAGTGTTATAATTAATAAATTAAAAAATTATAAATACTACTACTTATGTTATAATTTGTAATTTTCATGAAGTTTAAATAAAACATGTTAACGGTTTAAAACGCGATATATTCGTTAAACTTATTTGAAAAGTATTTTTAACTTCGGCCCGACGTTTCGGATGCTTTGCAGCAGCCGTGGTCTTCCCGAGTCTCTCCGTGACCACGGCGCTTTATTCGCGTAAACTATAGACAGTATTTCATGAAGTTTGTAAGATTTCGTCGCAAAATCTGGGAGGTAGGGATTTATTACATGAAGCTAACTCTTTGTTCTAAAAAATAGCTGTCCTCTTTCACATCTTTATACCAGTTAAGTCTCCTCTTTGGAGCATGTAGCGAATCTGTATCCTTTTCACTTATCGATTTTCTATTAGTCATATTCGGATTGCACCTTAATTACCATCATTATACAGTAGGTAATTAATTACCTGATGTTATCAGACTTATTACCAGCGTTTTCTATCTAAGATTGTTTATCTCTTAACGACAATGCCTTCGGATATAGATATTTCAATATCTTATAATTTATTTTCTTCAGATATATATAAATATTTAAATTCATTCCCATGTCTAGTCCGTATCCGGATCTAGATAAAAAATATATAAAATTGTAAGGTTTGTAAGATTATATTTCAAGACCGTTATATTTTAATAAGTACGGGTAAGTAATACGTTCGGGTCTCGTTCTTCTTGCAAGTTAATCTTAAAAGATAGACATATAAAACTTTTTAATGGACAAGCATAAGATCATAGACACTTAAAGCTATTTAATCAAAATAAAAAATCTCTTCCAGGCAACGTTTACTTATAGTAATAAAAAATAAAAATATATTGATAATTTTAGTAAACAAGCAAATGTCAACATGGAAAATAAAAAAATACAATAAAGGAAATTTATACTGGAAATTAACACTAAAATACTAAAGCGAAACGTACTATATAGATAAAATAACACACTTAGCAGATAGTGTCGCGGACATTTTTTTGACCATTTAAAAAGGAATAATTCTTTCGTATATATCTTTTGGGTATCTTAAACCGTTTTCGCATCGTGCGCATCGGAAACCTACAGAGATGAAATTTTTTCCCCGTTTTTTTACATTTCTCTCCTATAATTCAGAGCGCGATGTTTAGCCTAAAGCCTTCCTCGATAAATGTTCTAACTAACACAAAAATAATTTTCCAATTCGAACCAGTAGTTCCCGAGATTAGCGCGTTGAAACAAACAAAAAAACTCTTCAACGTTATATATAGTTTAAATATTTTAAATCAAATCAAGACCTTTAACAAATGTCACTTTTACCCTTAAATAAGTTTTTATAAGATATGTACTTAATTTTTTTTATAGTTAAAAAAGAGACGTAGATTTAAAATTCTTGACACAAAGCTTAACATTTATAGATTTTGCGCTAAAATATATGGGACAGTAACCTTTAATTGTATCCAATTCCCCAGTCTGAACCCAACCGACCGTTGTAACAAGTGTAGCTTGTTAAATCAAATATTTCGTTTAAAATATTTTCATGGTATTTTAAATGCGAGTTTTAATAATACAATTCGTTAGCCAATTCATTACATCGATTAATGTTTTTTAATTGGTCTTAAATACTGTCTATAGTTTACGCGAATAGTACACATTTAAATAAAACACTTTAACGGTTTAAAACTCGATTAGTTAAACTTATTTGAAAATTATTTTTAACTTCGGCTCGACGTTTCAAATAATTTTAACTTATATATCACGTTTTAAACCGTTAAAGCGTTTTATTTAAATTTAATTGGTCTTGCTAATTTTACATTCTTGTATTGGAGACCTAATGCCGATACATTCAGACAGGACTTCTTCCGTGTAGACTAGTGATATTGTGCATTCAAATTTGTTGTAAACCTCCACGTTATAAATTATAGTTTTTATCCACGATATCAGTCGCATTCCATCGTTCTTGCAAGTTAATCTTAAAAGATAATCACGTACTGTTAAAGAGGAATCATTCCTTCAAACGTATATTTGGGTATAACGGTTTTCGCAGCACACGCAACGGAAACCTTCAAAGATTAATATTATATTTACTCGTATTACTTACAGCGTGATGTGTTATAGTCTAAAGCCTTTCTCAATAAATGCTCTGACCATCAGTCGTTCCCGAGATTGGCGCCAACCAAACAAACAAATTTTCAACTTTACAATATTAGTATAGATATGATTAACTTCCGACCATTGTACTTTTTTCTTAGTTTCCCCGGGAACAAAACCACGACACCTGGGCGTTTATTGATGGGCATCGCGTTTATGACAGATCCCGGTTTCCACACACATCTGTTTCACATGTATTTGTTCAAGTAGGTTTGAATAGGAAAAATTTCGCTCCCTAATCTATTTGTAGTAATGAGATTATAATTTTGAATTAAATTTTATTGTTGTTTTTCACGTTGTCTATAAGTAAGTATTATTAATTATTACATTAGAGTGTCAAGATTAAGGATAGATAAAAATCGCACCACCTATATTAATTGATAATTAATCGATAAAAAACACATGGAATTTTACATTTACAATACTTAATTAACTCTCTATTAATTTAATAATATTTAGGGCTCATTAGTTATAAATTTTGAGTACGTATGTCTATTTGTTTATTTTGTTGTTAGTGAATTTCTATAGCATTCAATGTTTTGTTTAATAAAATATAAAATACGGTCTGTAGTTTGGGGGAGTAATACACATTTAAATAAAACACTTTAACGGTTTTAAACATGATATATATTAGTTAAATTTATTTGAAAATTATTATAACTACGGCCCGACGTTTCCGTGACCACAGCTGCAGCAAAGCATCCGAAACGTCAAGCCGTAGTTAAAACAAGTTTAACTGTTATATATCGCGTTTTAAACCATTAAAGTGTTATATTTAATAAAATATTTTTTTTTATTTATTTTGTACACCAAAATTAAAATACAATTTAAAAACAAATTTTTAAACCGTTATAATGGTTTTTTATCCGTCATATCGACTCCACTATATTAAAAGTTAAAACATAGAAGCCAGAATCTAAGCACATGCTTAAAGAAGAGAAAGCTAATAGACGAAGGATTGCTTTACAAGACCGTACAAATTTTAAATGATCAAAAGGTAACCAAACGGTCAATTTTAATCGCGTTTAGCTTTCTCTTGATTTCGCAAATCGGTTTGTTGAGATGTTCATCTACCAAATGAATCTTCAATGAATCAAGCTTGTTTTCTCCTATATCATAAACAAAAACTATTCATAATAAACTTCACAACGGGATTTGAGATCGTGAAGTTAATTTCCAAAAACTAAAGTGTAGGAACAAAAATAGTCAATTATTGTATAATTTAATTTATTTTACTCACTTCACCGCTAAACAATCTTTGACTTTGTGGCTTATCATTATGATAAAAGTAGATTTCATCGGTCGAAGCTCTACTCCTATGTTAGAATACCACGAACATATAATTGTTCTAGTTGGACACAGATATGTGCCTGTCCTTTCCTCTAGTGTAGGGAAAATTCCATGTGCCCCAGATTGGGGCTATGACCGCAGTGAACAGCATTACTTGTAGCTTACATGTTTAATCCGTTAAGCTAGTTATTTAATGAAATCCAAATGTGCAAAGCAAACTAACCTATTTTTCCTTATATTATTTTTATTATATAATATCTATGAATAGAATTGATACTAATATATACCGCTGAAGAGATTGTTTGTTTGAACGCGCTAATCTCAGAAACTACTGGTTTGGATTGAAATATTATTTTTGTGTTGCTTAGCGCATTCCCGTCATATAACATGCAAGGTAGATGCGCCGTCGATCTATATCGACTTTAAATATGGACTGTATCTGTCGACAATTTAGATTTTATCTCACTCCATTTATTATTAGAGTATAAGTATAGCGATAGAAAGGATAAGAATAAAGAAAAAAGAAAGATAAGAATGTTCGCCTTTCGCCTTTCGCCTTGACGTGTATAATGTTATTGTTATTATTGCGTGTATTTCTTTTTATTTAACCAAATATTTTTTTACTATAGATGAAACTCTTTGAAACTCTCTCCCTACTTATATCAGAAAACATCAATCTCTTCGTATTTTACACTATAGTTTATAAATTTTATCTTTTCAACTCTTAAATTATGATTAAAATACTTTCGGTCTTACTTGCGGCGATAAGGCCGCCTTATATTTATATGTTAGTAGCTTTTAACTTTTGTAGTTTTTGTGTTATATATTATAAATAATAAAGATTTGAATAAAGCATTTTAACGGTTTAAAACGCGATGTATTAGTTAAACTTATTTGAAAATGATTTTTAACTTGCAGCAGCCGTGGTCACGGGAGACGGCTGCTGCAAAGCATCCGAAACGTCGGGCCGAAGTTAAAAATCATTTTCAAATAAGTTTAACTAATATATCGCGTTTTAAACCGTTAAAGTGTTTTATTTAAATGTGTACTACTCGCGTAAACTATAGACAGTATTTAATAATAAGGATACCAAATGTAACGCAAGCAAAAATAGAAACCACAATAGACAATCTACATGTTGTTAACGCTGTTAAATTGTCTATACATATACTATGGGTAACTAAATTCATACTCCAAGTATAGTCTGGCCAAATCTAAAAGTTCCAAAGCTCTCGTTTCTATCCTGGAACAGTTCATCGAAAAGCTATCGAAACTTGACCCATATCGTGCGAGTCATAGAACTGTTTCGGAAGCTATCGAATCCTATTGAGCGTTCCGCCGGTCAAAGTCAAAGTCTGTTTTGTTTGCGAAACCGACCTCGTTACATATCCAAATCTGAAGGCTCGTTTGCGAATTTTATTTCACATCCATTGATTACCCTATGAGTATCATCATCAAACAGTCCTTACCTCCCGTCTAGAACCATTGCTTTCATGTTGTGTGTTCGTTTTGTTTTATTTATGTTTTAATTTCTCAAGCAAATATCTGTTATGGTATTATTTTTTAGAGGTCGAGAAAATGGATAAATGAAAGTGAACAGACACATCATTCAATTCAATGCATTACATAACTAATAACCAATTGGTCGTGAAGTATATTTTCTTCAGATCATTCACAAGAATAACGTCCATCAACGCTAAAATATATCTCACACGAGTGTTTTAACAAAGACTGTAAAATCTATAAACAACATTCCTACAAAGTACAGTACCAAAGATATAAATTGACAAATAGTGACGCTATAACTTCAAGAGGATCAAGTCAACATCGGTGACATCTTTCAGCCAATTACACATCTGACTGTTCCGATGCGCTTGGATCTATCCTCCAGGGCAAGCAGCCATGCTTGACTTCAATTCTCAATTTACTTCAGTCGCCCTCAATTCGGCATCAGTCAGGGTTACGTTGTTTGAACCCTGACAAGGCTTTGTTGTTTGTACGGAGTGTTGTCGTCTTTATAGCGTGTATAAATTTTTAATAGCTAAGCGTATTTTTTTGATAAATTTATCGTATAATATAGATCATGACAATATAGTATTGACTAATGCGGGTAGCACCAAATAGTTTCTCAGTAAGAGATTTTTTGTAATCATTTGAGAAATAAATAATTTTTGAACCGTACTAATGGTTTATTAATAATAACCTTAGCTCATCTTATTGTTTTATGCTATTTATTTCTCGTGTAGTAAAAACGAGTATAAACGTACGTTTTTTTGTTAGAACCCATCATCGCTATTGGTATTATTTAATCCTTTTGAAATATTTAGAGCAATAACTAAATTAGAACTAATCTAATAATTTACAACACTAATTTGTAATTTTCAAAATTAACAGTCAAATTAATCGTATTTACGTACATATAATCACAATCGAATATAGTACACAACGTTTTAAAACGGGAATTATATTAGTGAAACCTATTTCGCGTTTTAAACCGTTAAAGTGTTTTATTTAAATGTGTAGGTACTACTCGCGTAAAATAAAAACACAGCGTTTACTACAAACCATATTAATTTGACGACATTTACATCGCTGTAAATCGAATGGCAATCAAAAACTTTTTGCCACGCATCCGGTAAGAACCCTCGTCCGCCAGTATTTTTTGGATGCTCGACGCTTAATCGAAGTTAAATTGTGAGGGAATGAAATTGAATTTGATAAGCCAGTTGCGTAGGTGAATTGGACATGTTTTTTCATTTGGCTCTGTAGGACAGACATCTATACTAATATATGAAGCTAAAGAGTTTGTTTGCTTGTTTGAACGCGCTAATATTCTTAAGTAATCTCTGAAGCCATTTGTGGGACATTGGTGACACAATTATTGGTGGGAATTGAACAATTATTTCTGTGTTGATTAGAACATTTATCGAGAAAGTTAATATCAAGTCATAGCGCAAAGTTATAGGCTTAACATATGCGCTGTGACTAATAGGAGCAAAGTAAGAAGAGGAAATGTTTTTGTAGGCTTCTGCTTACGCTGCGAAAACGCTTCGAGATACCTAAAAAATATCTATGTAAGAATCATTACTCTTTAAATGTTTTAAAAAAATGTCCGCGACAGTTTTTTTTTTGAGATTACCTCGCAAGAGCGACCGTTGCAGGCTTGATACCTAGAATTTATAAAGGTAAAGGAGGTTTGTAAAAACAAAATTTGACGCCCAAAATAACTATACTACACGAACGAAGTCGCTGTTGCAGCTACTACTCTTATAAACCCGTCAATTATACCTCATATAAAGAATAAAACAACGACGAGCTTACTCTTTCAAGAACCATTATACCATTCACCTATAAGTACCATACGCTTTTTGCTTTCACGTTAGTATCGATCGCTTACGCTTCCGAATTAATTGCTCGGTGTCTCGCCAACGCGACAGCTACGTGGAAAGCATACGTAATAGTTTATAGGGCATTTACCACACGTACATGCTGCTTGTATCCTGTGCATCATGGGAAAACAATTTCATGTTTTTTATCACATTTCATAGATAATTAACTAACAAGTTATATCTGTAGTTTACGCGAGTCACACTTAAATAGAACGGTTTAAGTCGCGATATATATTATTTAAACTTATTTGAATCTAATATCGGATTCTTTGCAGTGCTGCGTTTTTCGGCTTTAACAGGTTATTTCCACTAAAATAAACATTGTTTATTTAAACTGTGTGTATTTTTATTTAGAGAATGACAAACAAGCATGGTGTAGAATACTGTCCTTAGTTTAAAAGAGTAGAACACTTTAACGGTTTAAAACGCGAAATATATTTAAACAAGCCCCTTCAGAACCACGACTGCTGCAAAGTATCCGAAACGTCGGGCCTTAGTTTAAAATAATTCGTAAACAATATTAACCAATATGTTTCGCATTTATAACCGTTAAAGTGTTTTATTTAAAAGTATGGGGTCACCATTGATGGTAGTTGAAATTCCATAGTCATATAACATTTAAAAGAGATGTCGACCTTTTTGGTTTTTCGGAATTGAAAATAATATATATTTTTACTTTGATGGCGGTTTTTAAAAGTACCGAATGATCGATATCGAACGTTATATTCCAATCGTGTTAACTTAGCTTTCCGTCAAACAGAATTTGTCTGGAATGACACATTTGTTCCAGAATTATTCAGTCGAAGAAGGGATTATATGTAAGTACAGTAAAAAGAAAGCTATATTTTTATTAATGTTAATTTTAGAAATAAAAAATCTTCGACACAGACGGTCGATGAATCTACACCCTACAGCGTACCGCACAATTGTTTTACGAACAAATGATACAATCTTCCTAAGCTTTTCTACCTTCTTATCTCATTACTCTGTCAAAATTAATTATAACATTATTCTACATTAGAATGTTGAATGGTCATTAACAAAATTGTAAAACAAATTTTATCGCTTGCTAATCCAAATGTAATGTAGGATTATAAAGAAATAAATTTAGTCAATGACTAGAGAATTTCGAATGTCATTTTTACGATAAGAATTATTAGAATACAAGCTGTGTGAGCGACTTCGTCCGCGAGAATCTTTATTTGGGGCATCCGAAATTCGGTTTTTGCAAACACCTTTATAAACTTAAGGCGTTACCCACGGTCGCGCCCTTCCAATCGTTCTTCCAATTATTCTTAAAAGAAAGATACACATTTTTGGGCATCTTCAGCCGTTTTCGCAGCCTACGTATTAGTTTTTGCTACGCTGTTCCGTCGCCCCTATTAGTCACATCGCGATGTGTTATAACGTATAACCTTCCTCTTTAAATGCTCTAACCAACACAATTTTTTCAATTCGAACCAGTAGTTCCTGAGATTAGCGCGTTCAAACAAACAAACGAACTCTGCAGCGTTATATATTAGTATAGAGAGATACGATTAATATTTTAGTTAAGAGTTGAAATAAGGTGGAGGTATTGTAGTAAAAGATTCATATACTTTTGGCAGCATATAATACTTCTTTGCAGATAGTATTAGTACTGAAGGCCCAAATTTTCTATTTAGGTTCGTCGAACACAAAGCTTATCTTCTCTTTGGGGACATTTTTACGACGTATCACAATCTAATCCCTAATTTTCTCCAGAGCCAGGACGTTTGGGGTATTTTGTTGGTTTAGTAAGGCTTTGTGTTCCCGTATCCCTTGGGAACGTTATGAACGAGTCTCTTATTAGATTTATAATCTTTATAAGTAAATCCCCCCTAAGAATATGATGCACTTAACTCGATAAACACTATCTGTAGTTTATGTGAGTAGTACAAATTTATTACTTTAACGGTTTAAAACGCGAAACGTCGGGCCGTAGTAAGAATTAATTTGTAAACAAATTCAACTAATAAATTTCGTTTAAACTTAAAGTGTTTATTGAAATTACCACGATTTGACTTTCATTAGTGTTGCCGGGAGTTCCATCGCTAGTTATTAAGAAGACATAAAAAAAAATCGAGTCGGAGTTCCGTCGAAGTTGGTATTTGGCCGTAGAATGATCACGTGTCTTCGCTGTATAGTTAAAAATAATTTTCAAACAAGTTTAACTAAAATATATCCCGTTTAAAACCGTTAAAGTTTTTTATTTAAATGTGTACTACTCGCGTAAACTACAGACTCTATTTTTTAATACTTAATATAATAGTGTCTCTAACTAGATATCTATTGTAGATTCCTTCACTCCTAATTTCTTTCTGACATCTGCGTCTCCTATACGATTCAGCACTGACAATCTTTTCAGTTCACGATAAATTCTCTTGGCTAGTAATAAAGCTGGTAGCAATTCAATTTTTGCGCCATAAATCTGTGGACGAGTGCAACGGACGGACAGTGTAACCGCGACGAAGCTAGATATATCGCTATCGATGTGATCTGCAGCTGGATTTAGTCGGTTGTTTTGCGTTTATTTTTAAATTAAATACTATTTACACATACTCGAAATCATTTAATCTGAATGTGTGTATAAGACAACAAATTTCCAAAATGTTGATTGTACCATATAAGTAACTCCTCCTAGTTTGGTTGTAAGGTATTTTAAATGTAATATAGCCACTGATTTGTATGTGTATTAATTTACATTTGAGACAATATTTTATTTAGGATAAAATTATGTTTCAATAATAGCTATTCCTGAAAAATTATAAATGAATTATCAGTACAATCTCATTATTCAATTAATCAATAGACGAGAGTATTTGAAATAATTATTATATATATAAAAATTAATTTATAAAAAAGTGAAAGCCGATTGTTCTTTTAACAGGCAAGTAGTTAATGAGACTTCTGTGCCCTGCCTGACGAAAAATTTTATGTTTCCTGAATTCGAAAAGGACTCTATTAAACAATTAACCATGGCTATAGAGGCGGTAAATCTAAAATCTAATTTATATGCCTTGAAATTTCTTAGATATTTTGTATTTATTTATACGGTTTTGGATAAGCCCTACATTATACATTCTTAAGCATTTGTAATACAACAGATGCGTAATTAGATTAGATATAGAGGTATTTGTTGGTTAAGATTATAAAGCTTTTTCAAAATAAAAATTTTTTCTATGATAGCTTTAATTGTTGATTATTCTATGGTGTCTTACTATACAATAACTAAATTTATCTAAATTATAAAGTGAGATGCATTTCAAATTGTCTAAAATGTCTGTTGAACCAATAGTATAGACATGAAGAAAAATATTCTTTTAAAATTCAATTTCCTTAATTAAAAATTAAAGGGATATAGGTTTATTATTACAGAAGTTTGACATTAAGCATTTGCTCTGAAAATGCCTTCTCCCATATGTGTAAGCATTGTTGTGATGGAAATGATAGCGCTCTTATTTTAACTGAGAATCATTCAAATAAAACACTTTAACCGTTTAAAACGCGATATATTATTTAAACTTATTTGAAAATGTCTCCCCGTGACCACGGCTGCTGCAAAGCATGCGAAACGTCGGGCCGAAGTTAAAAATCATTTTCAAATAAGTTTAACTAATATATCGCGTTTTAAACCGTTAAAGTGTTTTATTTAAATGAATCTCTAATATTCATTCACTAAATTGAGGCAGTATTTAAATACTAACTAGAGAACTATTTATTTGCACTAGTTTGTATTAATACAAAATAGTGCAAATAAATAGTTCCACTGTTCCTGTTACAAAGCCACATGAATTGAAATTTGAAGCCAAATGAACGCGTTACCTATTTTATTTTATTAAAATAGGACAAGAACTTTTTTTAAGTCAACTTTTACCAAAAATTGAAATTACTTGGATTTGTTCAATATATTTACGTGTTTTCATTTTTGTTTCAGGTATGTTGGGCAGTGCATGAAAAGTACCACAATAGTATTTTGAGGGGGTAGACAATCCTCATGATTTAAGCGTTAATGGTATGATAATAGATGTAAGCTGATCTCTGACCTACTAAGTATGCATAAAAAAATCATGAAACTCGGTCAAGCCGTTTGGGAGAAGACTGGTAACAGCTGGTAAGAGCAACAGCACGGAACGATGACGATGCCTGTTCAAGTCCTGCCCGAGTCGAAAATTTTTTCAATTTATTTTCGATCTTTAAAGACTGGTAACTTATTAACTATTTATTAATATTCGTCAAGTCCGTTTCAATGATTTGTTGTTTTACAGGCACGTACTTGTACACTAACTCAGACTTCTGTGCCCAAAAGACTTCTTTAAAATCAGCTGAATGGAAAACTTATCACTAGATAGTATAAAACAAAGTCGATTTTTCTGTCCCTATGTACGCTTAAATCTTTAAAACTACGCAACAGTTTTTTGTAGATAGAGTGATTCTAGACGAAGGTTTTATATATAATAAATAAAATATATATATAAATAAAAATAAGACTTCGGCATACCTATACAAAAATACTCAGCATTGTAATAACAATTGAAGTAAAAGAAATGAGAATGATATTCTGAAAGCCTCTAAAATCGAATACCAGTTATCTGCCGATAAGGTGTTAAGGTCCTGGATGCTTTAACAGATTCCTTTACTGAAGCAATTTCATTAATGGAGAACCCTTATCAGGTTCAATCGGCGCGAGCTGATTAGGCACGTCTGCCCACATTAACGAAATAGCACTTCTAGTTGGAGCTTCTTTCAGCTTCTTTTAGGTCAGATATGTTATTTTTAGAGGTCCGTACTAAGAAAGACTGCGTCTTACCTACCTGTCTTGTGACCTGTGATTAATTATTTATGTTGGCACTGTAACCACAAATACAAAAATACAACAGACTTGTGAATAATGGTAATTCGTTCGTGAGGGTCAGACACTCGCTTGGCCGCTTTTGTTTAAATGTAAGTTAATGTAACTTGTTGAAATGCATGATTTGCCATATTTAAATAAAACATAAGGGTTTAAAATGCAAAATATATGTCGTAATTAACTCATTCGTAATTTATTGCAACTATAGCCCGAAGTTTCCGACGACGAAGTTCTGACCACGGCTTCTGCAAAGCATCCGAAATCGTCCGTTTTTAAATACTTTTGTTTGAAATGGGTACTACTTGCGTAAACTATAGATAATTAACTACTACGAACTCTAAATATATGTTCTTAAAAAAACAAATAAGACCATCGTAAAATTTTTTTTTTTTTCAACTTTATTACACAAATAGCGAGACTAAACGTCGTTGCTTCCCCCTCCACCCCAATGCAATGTACATACTTACGCCACGGAGCAAATACGCTATAATGAATTCTTTCAAAGTAAATATTACCGATATTAAGGCTATATAATACCTTGTTTTTCGTTTAAAAATTCCAATAAGCCGATTCTGAACGCGTTGGACAACGTTAATCTCAGGCTTCTCCATTCGGCGAACGGATTCGGCACGAGCGGCGGAACGGATCAGTCAATATGAGTTGCCTTTTGCAATCTCACGATTATTTTTAAATATATTTAATTTATTTTAACTACGTACGTAATCCCTGTGTAATTTAATAACAATTTCGATCAGGTACACCGTGGCCTGTGGTTTTAATCCATCAGTAAAACGGACAAAAACATATGCCTAGCCCACGGAAGACATGATTCACTTTCCTATTATTTCTTAAACATGAATATAACCCACTTAAATCATTTTCACTTTTAATAGCGGAATAATTCGCGTGACACAGTAGCTCAAAGTTCGAACTCAACGCTTCTATGGTCAGTGTAACCTATGTTTGCCATAATATTGAAGTATTGGTCTAATTCGAATCTCCAAAGTCCTCCTCTATCGTAAATAAGCAGTAAAATAATCTACCACCAGCTGATATGATTGAACATATTCTGTATTTTAACTACGACTGCTTCATGTTAATGAGAGAATTCACTACGTATTTAATCAATAAATATAACGAGAAACGTTAAACTTTACGACTAAATTAATAAACGTTAGCACTAAAAACAAAGCATTAGCTGAAAATCTAATTATCGAACGTAGGTACGTAATCAAATAGAATTCGGTTCAAACTTGAATTAGATCCAACTACATTGATATAAGTTTAATTGGATTGAAAACTGAACAATTTATCATTCCGATCCTTTGTGCTCTGGTAATTGTGTATTGTTAAGTTAGTGCTCGCGTTTATAATGTGTCATGAACATTTCACGGCTCGTTTAATATTACACGTGCTTGAATGAATCTAATGTTTTCTTGCGACATATGAGACTGCTAGAGACAGAGTGGCCTAATAACAAAAACGTCACTGTGTTCTTGTAAACTTTTTTAGATTATGAAAATATAAATAACTCAAGTCATAAAATTGTAGATAGGCTACTCTGCCTCTAGCGACCTCATCGGCCTCTAGCGGCTTCTCGTAAAACTATTTTATAATTATTGCCATTACATGACGCAGGCGAGAACCTTCCTCAGAGCTACAAGCGTACTGTAACATAACAATTGAGCTACCGTGTCACAATTTTTGACAGTGTATCTCAATTGGCAAGTTTAGCTCAATAGTGTCAGAATAATAATTGACAACGATATGAACAAAGCTTTGGAATCCGAGTAGAATATGAAGCGAGAAGAAAATAGGAAAATTATTGAAAGCGAAGGGAACTGTCATTAAATGAATTTATATTTCAAGAGGCGGAGTGCGCTCGAACGTTTGAACGCTCTCACTGAGTGCTGTTAAGTATTGTCGACTAGTTGTGACTGCCGCTGCAGCTACTCGCCATTATAATATTTTACATCTCAGTTATACTTTGCCTAGTATAGAATGGCAAGTTTAACTATTCATGTCTATAAAAAATTGTTATATTACAAGTTAACATCAAATAAACAACTTTATTGACAGATATAGTTTACATATTGACGAACAACTATGTAATAAATATATGGCATAGTAAATATTTAATTAAAATACTTTTAGTGGTTTAAATGCCGAAATATTAATTAATTTATTAAAAATTTTAACTGCCACCCGGCTCGCGTTTTCAAACATTTAATGTTTTATTTAAATATATACTTTTTTTGGCAATTATTGCATATTATTAAATCGGAATAGTATTTCTATATTTTTTTTATTTAAACTTATAATCCTATATTAGACTAAGTATGACAATTAATATATTTTTTTACGTTTCTAAAGCAAATCTTATTTTTGAAGTAATCTCGTGTAATGTCGACATGGGCTCTTTTATCTCTCAAATGTTACGTTGTTGTTACGATTTTATAACGGGGATTTATGTAAATTATCTAGAAGCGTTTTGTGATAAAACTTTGCCAAATATCAATGTCACACAAAACTGATATAATGCTGATTAACGTTTTATCTTTAATGTTAATTATTCAGGTGGCTAAATAAATAGACAACTATACATATATTTATATATACTTATGTTTAATTTATACTAAATCAATTATTATAAATAAATTTAAATTTTGGATTTAGAAACTTCCAGTCCTTCCAGTCAGTAACTTCGTTAGCGTAGCGCCAGTTTTTATAAATATTCGAAAGGCGTGAAATATCATTTAATCTCTTCTCAATGAATTATACAGAATAGCTCATAAAAAATGGAAGGGGCTGGAGGTCGTTGGAGCAGACAGTTTATGCGTCCAAACCATTTATCGCAGTACATGAGTACATATATCTAGAAAAACAAATGTCTCTCAAAAAGTCACGGCATACTGATAAACTAGACAGACGCATAAGCTTATCGTGGAGTAAATTTTTGGCACACAGAGAAATTTTAAAAGGAAACGCATCTTTAAGTAACAGGAAAATCATCGTAGATTCATATATTCATATATATCCGTATGATACACACGGGGTTACCGCGTGTATCATACGGATACCAGACTTGTCAGACTTTTAGCGAGTCTAACTAAAGAAAAATCCTAAACATTAACTTAAATACAAAAATATAGAAAAATGTTAACATAAGAAGTACTTAAACAATTAATGCCCTAAAATTTACTAAAAAACTAAAGTTTATGCGGGCGGGCCACAGTATGTATACGCAGAAACGATGGAAGATATGTCAAAAATGTATTAAACTGCACGGGGCTTCATAAAAAAAGGAAAAGAGGGATTAAAATGGGAGAATGACATAGTTAAAGTTGCTGGAGACTCGTGGAAAGAAAAACGTAAAATACCAGTTTCTGTCCATGACATTTTTGAACTTAGAGAATAACTATAAATAATGTTAAATACTGTCTATAATTTACGCAAGTAGTACACATTTAAACGGTTTACAACGCTTTAATTTAACGGTTTAAAACGCAATATATTTGTTAAACTAATTTGAAAATTATTGTTAACTTCGGCCCGACGTTTCGGATGCTTTGCAGCAGTCGTGGTCACGGGGAGGCTCCGTTTTAAACCGTTAAAGTGCTTTATTTAAATATAAATAATGTTGTTAATAAATATTTTTATTTTTGTATTGTAACAATAAATATTTTCCTTGATTCTCACCCAGGAGCTCACATCTTCTATCGCTCTTTACTGAATGTAATTCAGCGCGTTTAACGGTGAGACGTCGAAGCTGTGCTACGTCAAAGTTCTGATTAAATTATCCACCATGTCAGTCTGACACACGTACGGTAAATACTTCAATAGTGGAATTATCTCCGCCCAAGTCGCGTTCATTACGCGACTTTCACAACTTAAATTTTCCGATGACGAGCTCGGTGCAAACTTTGCGTCCCGCCTTTTACTTTACATTTCTTATTAATACAGCCTTAAAACTGTATTAAATATACCTTCAGTAATGGAGGAGCACTGGAAGAAGAGAAAAAAATATAGTTATAGTAGATTAGAATTTACAGGAAACCTTTTTTTTTCACATTTTCTTAACTTTATTATATTTACGTATATTATTAAAATAACTATTATACAAGACGTCGTCCGTCTCCCGTCGTTGCGACTTAATCTTAAAAGATAGACATATACTGTGTTCATTATTTTAGTTAATTTAAAAAGGAATAATTCTTTGATTGTTATTTTTTTACGATCTCTAACGTTTTAGCGGCGCGCGCAACTGAAACCCTCAAAGATGTATACTTTCCCCGGTTTTTCACATTTCCCGCTTTTCTTCGCTCTTATTAGTCGCAGTGCTATTTTATAATCTATAGCCTTCCTCGATTAATGCTCTGTCCCACACAAAAATATTTTTTCAATTCGAACTCGTAGTTCCTGAAATTAGCACGTTCAAACAAACAAACAAACTCTTCAGCTGTAATATTAGTATAGATATAGATAGTCGCTTTATCATTTATTATTCCTTATTATATCATTATCCATTTGAACATACTAGCACATAATGATATGCCTACTATAAAATCCCGCAAATGAATACGTAAAAATGTTCACGCCGCCTCACTCTCGCCAGCTTCGAAAGCGGCTTTTATGCCGCTAATCAGCTTTAATTTTCAAGCTACTTTGTTTAATAACCATTACAGGCTTGAATTTTAAGAAATGTTTCCAAGTTAGCAAGCCTTTGAAAACGCGAGATCGCAAATGACCAAAGTTAAGCAATTAACATTTTAGGTACGAGTGACATCTAATTTCGCCACTTATTCGCCGCGATTTCGGCTATTACATCTACTGTAATGAGAAAAAAAGTATCAAGTAGTGCTTTTTAAATGTTTTTTTTAGATTAATTCATAGGAAATAAACTGCACATGGGACTTCTGATTAATAACATTAGTTTTATTAACTAAAACAGGTAAACTTTAAAGATATTAGTTAACTTAATTTTAATTTATTTTAACTACGACCCGACGTTTCGGATGCTTTGCAGCAGCCGTAGTTACAAGGAACCGGGTGTCCGATCTTTCAAAAGATTCAGATCAGAGATCAACTATATTCTTTCTTTAGCTTCCAAAAGAAACGGCTAGCTATACCGCATATGAGGCACGGGTCGGATACATAACTGCGTCCATTCTATTCATCAATAGCATTGAGTGTAGTTCACCATAATTCTTTCAACTTTACGTCTAAATGTCTTACAAAGAAACAAAACGAACACGTAATATTCAATATTAATTTTAGTATGTACTACTTTTTATTGTAGCTTCAACAAATATCAAATAAACTACCTCCATTTTGTCAGAATGTCAGATAGTAGATTTATTGTATGGCTCTGAAAAATAAATCTCGCTCTCCGTTATTTAATATTTATACAAAAATTTATATGTCGGTAAGCAATTCATGTCAAATACAACGTCATACAAAAAACTCAATTTTGTGTATACACAATGATGTATTCAGAAAGTTTCTTTAAAATTCACGAGATTCAATGGGCAATGAATTAAGAATTATCCCGCTTGTTACTGGATTAAATCAAACAAAAGTCTATTCGACTTCTGAATATCAATCGTAATGAGTCTTCGACAAAACAAGTTTTCCTATTAAAAGTTGGCGCACGTGGAAATTATTTGGCTTTAAAGCCCGGTCGGGTAGGGTTGCCTACCTTGTACTCGTAGAATCAAGTATATCTATATATATAAAATTGTATCTAAAGTACACGAGACTGTATAATAAATGTAAGATACATATAGAGAAAATTAAAAATGGAATATTAAGAAAATTACGGGTCGGACAGAACTTGAACCGACATCCTCAGCGTTCCATGCTGTTGCTCTAACCAATTGAGCTACCGAGTCCTATACGACTTCGTCGATTTTGAGATTTTAACTTATTGATATATGCACCTCTCGCCAATTTTAATTATAATTATGTGCAAAAATATGTGAAAAATATTAAAGTTTTCAAAGTACAGACAAAAACCAAAAAGAGGTTTTTTATATTCATATATTAATATTTACTTTTAAAAAAATATATGGCGTCCAAGTTATTTATTTTATTTAAATAAGTATTTATACCGATATTCTGGATTTGCTATCGTGTATTCGTAACAGAATTTTAATATCTGTGGCCCTTATAAGAAAATACAAAGAACTTTCAAATAAAGTACTTCATTCTCTTCGCTTTGACAACCCTACGAACTCAAATAAAAACAAATGGGTGTTAAGTAAAAACAAGTAAAGTAAAATTAATACTGTTTCGTAAGTACTCGAAGAATTACGCAGTCAAAATAACTAAACGTTTTTTACGACTGTCGAATAAGTACTTTTTATATTTCTTTCCATCCAGCTGAGAGTCAGATCGTTTATAATAGACATCGTAAAACAAGATTTTAGGATTCAGTACCAATATAAATCCCGTCTACGTTTCGTAATTTTAAAAGATTCTGATATAAATGCAAAATTCATTTAGACAAAAATATAAAACGAACTTTTAGAGAACGGGCTGGTGTAATGGTAGCAATGTATAGCTAATAGTCAACGGGTCGCGTGTTCGAGCCCAAGCCGGTTCAAGATGCTTCTAATCAATTTATAATTTTTATCAAAAATTCTTGAACTTCGTCTGGACATCTGGAAAGAGCCGTTAAATTCATTCTCGTTTCGATTTCAGTCTGTAATTTTCGATTATCTATATCCGAAAAAAGAGAATGACAACGCATCTTTTTAGATGTTGTAGCTGTGATATTCCACCTACCATCAAGTAAACCTCTGACTACACGGGTTCACTCCTCCTCCATCATAGAAAGAAACATGTTTGAATACTTCACTATTTTTCACATGTTATTACAATTTACTTTACACATGTGCACATGATGGCACATTACAATTTACTTTATTCTTAACCTATCGTAATTTTGTCAATTATTAATATACTGAATTCTTGATTAAGAGTTAAGAGAATACTTCAACACAAGCTATTAAATTAAACACTACTTGACTGTCCAATAGCGCAGACGTCATTAAAACTTAGAGGTCGCTCTTGAGAGATTCGGCATCTGTTACAGAATGAGAATGAGACAATAGAACAAAGATAAACCGAACACTTTACAAGATAATGAATTAAAAAACATGATTCTTCACCGAAATTAATTTACGATTAAATTATATTACTCATACAAACTTTGTTAAGCAGACTTCACTATTATCATTTCATTACACGTAGATATTGTGTTAGTTGAAGAAGTGGAATTTTCTAGCCACTTACATTACATCTCAAGGGTACTAGTGTCACCTGAGATAGCTAAAATAGAATCATCTCTATTTACGTTATAAAATAAGTTCCATAACTTTGGGTAAACTATTGACAATCTCTTACTTTAATAATTGTATTAAAGTAGGAAGTAAGAAAACATTTTTGAATTTTCCATTATAACAATTGTATTGCCTTAAACATGTTTAGATCCTAAGTTTGAATCCCGATAAGACACATAAGTGTGTTCAACTACTTGTAAATTAAACGATCTGATAAACGGACGCAGAAATTTGTTCGCTGCATGCTCCTCTGGAGGGAAAATTACTTTATTTATTAAATTCAGTGTACACATTAGTTTGTGTGGTATTTAATAAATTCAAGTTAGTTATGTAATAAATGCGTCCGATGTCTGTAAATTAAAAAAAACTAGCTAAATTTTTTACATAGACAGAAAAGCACTTTAACAGTTTAAAACATGGAATAAATTGACAGATACTCTAAAGAAGTTCTCGATTTTAGCCGTTATAAGTCTTGTTTATTTGTGTATATCTCGCGTACACTGCAGACAATACAGAAAGAAAAGTGAAAACTTTGCTCAGCCGCACCTGGAACGGAATAATTAAAAGCATGCAAACAATTAAGGTAGAGTCAACTCGAACGGAGCACGTCGAGTGACACTCGCATCCATGTTTAATTTATTCGAGACGTGACATGCGTCACTCAGCCCCTAAGGGTTGCATTTTGTGACTTAGATTCTCGCGCGAGAAAATGTAATTAAAAAGAATGCAACTGGGTTTTGCAGATGTCTTGGCGCTTTCTGTGAAAAACTTTGGTATACTTTGAAATGTTGTCTCGATATTCAGTTTTTCCTTATTTCAACTATAGCAAGAATAAATCCTACTAATATTATAAACGTGAAAGTTTGTAAGTGTGGATGGATGTTACTCTTTCACGCAAAAACTACTGAATGGATTACAATAAAACTTTCCAATAATACAGCTTATACATCAGAATAACACATAGGTTTATAAAGATATTGTGTGAGGTGTCTAAAATATGACATTAAGTGTCAAGTAACTAGAAAAAAACCTACCTTTCTGCGAGCTATTCTGGCGTGTATGATATTTTAGACATAATTTCGTTTAAATGCGCGATAATCCTTAGGTACTAGTATCTCTAGGCATCCTAATCCTGCATAGACGAAGTCGCGGGCACCAGCTAGTCTCATATATTATTTGATGACTAGCTAACCTGGATAACGTCATATGAAGTATTTCGACGAAATATGATTTCGATTAAAGAGTTCTTGTGAATTAATCTGAAAAATAGACATGATTGAGATTACTTAAAGTTGAATTATTCTTTCGTACACATTTTTTGAGTATTCTGAACCGTTTTCGCAGCGTACGCAACGGCATCATTTAAAGACGAATAATTGTCCCCGTAGATTTCCACATTTCCCTCGGTTTTCTGTTCTCCTATTAGTCACCTGATATTTTATAGCCTTCCTCAAACAGGTCTCAATAACACAAAAAAAAACCTGAACCAACCTTTCCTGAGATTATCACGATCAAACAAATAAACAGACTTTCTATACACCTTTATAATACTAATAAAGATAGAGAATTTAAAATATAAAATGGCGGAGAGAAGGTATAAACAAAGCAACTAATAAGAAATGTTATTGTTTTATGACGTAACAGGACATTACCATAACTGAACAAAGAACTATGTCATATAATGTAACTAGTTTAATAGCGATATAAATGAATATTAGCTTTTAAAAGCAAAACCACTTTAGGTCAGGTGTTCGAGTTGACATAACGGGAGGTAGGTATGTATTATTGAGCAGCGCCTACCCTCGCCTGTCTAAACTTTCTTGCGTTAAAATTTTCAATTGCCTTCAGTTTCATTATTTTAAAAGCGTTGTCTGCTTTCATTTAACGAGAGATAAATAAGATGTCGGCTTGTTCAATGTTTCTGACACCTTAACGACATTTGATGTAACAATGGCTGATCGAAAGTGCGGAAAATAATGTAACGTAATAAATAAGTAACTTACTTCTTTGTGATTTCAAACAAAGCAAAGCATCCAAAATGACGGGTCGTAATTAAATTTCTTAGTACTCTTATAGTGGACAGCAGCCATTTGATAGTTCCTTATTGTGACTCTTGTGGCGCTGCTCTCTAATTTGTTTCAACCTTTGTACAAATTTTATCAAAAAATTTTAAAAAATATTTTTTTACCTCAACGTATAATCCTTTAAAATAAATAAATAGTTTAACTAATATATTTCGCATTTATATCGTTATACCAGTTTCAATATTTCTTTTAGAGAATTAAATGATCAGAGAATGAAATTGTTTCCTATTTGTTCCAAACATTTTTTGTAGTTAGGTCTTATATATTTTAAAGTTACTTTACATGAATTCACTCATAAGGTAAAAAAATTTATTATTCATAGCTATTATATAATTATATTGATAGTTGACTTTTTGGCTTTGGATATTCGGAAATCTAATACTGGAACTGAAACGGTTGTTTTCATCTATAATGACAGTGGTTCGTATCCCAGACGGAATGTCAATATTCCTACCACACATTTAATATTCAGATTTCCAGAAGTCCAACTTATCATACAAAAATTATAAATAGTTTTCGACTGTTTGATTATTAGCCCTCGTTGCTCCATTTCACGTTGAGCCCATCATATTAATAAATGTATTTTATTTACTCGCACTACGTAATAATATATTTCCACATAAATCATACAATATAGTACATTCGATAAAATACCTCTATATTTTCTCTCCCAATCGGTGACATGAATATTCAATGAACAAACGTATTCAAAAATATGCGAGCTCGCATCGTAACTAAATGTTGTTATTTGAAAGCATTTTATTTCGGTTATTGTTCTAAATAATGTTTAGGACGGGTACAATACGCTATTCTAAATAACTTTTATTTTAAACGCTCTTAAAAATGTAAACATCTCATCGGTATTCTTTTTTCAGATTCCGTTGGCACAGTTGGTAATCAGATAGGAAACGATCGCTCGGGACAACGACTTCATAATCTTTCGATCTAAATATTTTTTTTACTTATATCGTATGTACATTAACATGCGATGTTAAGATTTCAATGTGCATATTAAAAAGTGTTTTTTACTTATATTAACTATTATGTTGTTAACAATTAATATTTTAATAACTTATTAGATTTCTTAAGTATTTGCGAACTTAGTGTACGTTTTAGATCCTTAGTCTTATAACCAACAGTGCATAAAGCTTACCACAAACGAAACTC
The DNA here is from genome assembly GCA_963661955.1 of Leptosia nina. NCBI lineage: Eukaryota > Metazoa > Arthropoda > Insecta > Lepidoptera > Pieridae > Leptosia > Leptosia nina. The sequence continues at coordinate 10,467,689 of CAVLEF010000005.1, read as the reverse complement.
GAAAACAGAACACAATAAAACCAGTAGGCCTGTTGCAATATCCGCTCGATATTGGGAAATTGGTTGTTTTTGAAACGTTGAACATGGATATTTCCAAAGGGATTAATTAATGTGGATATCATTCGGAAACAAAGCGAGAAGTCAGTCTCGACTCTACAACAATGGTTAATGTTCATTGATTACAGGGCTGTCACTAAGTTAATTATTAAGGAGTTGAATATTTATTGTATCATATAGAACTTATTTAATTTATCACTTATATGGGTTCAGACCAAAAATTCTATAGATATATATATGTTCTATTATGAGCTCGTTTTAATATATACGAGTATATAAAGATATTATCTTATTTTGAGAAAAAATGGTCAATAAAATGATTAAATTTTTGTTATTTAAACAATGAAGGTTGCCTCTTCAATTCGGTTTACATTCAATAACAAGTAAAGCTTCCTTCTCAACGGAAATATTTAATTATCACAGTTTTCTCGTATCGGCCATTCTTCATAACGATATTGATGTTTGTTTTAAAAGAGCAATTACCGATTTAATACACGCAACATCAACAGTAATACGATTAAAACGTAACAGCAGTCAATAAACTGTATATTGATGAGTTTAATTATTCTTACATCGCCGGTTTCCGCTTCCGGCTTTGAAAACTCTATATGTAAAATTAAATGGTATGATATTTTCTTTTTGAGGAAAATAATTAATTTAATGTGGTCGAAACATAATATTGAGTTGTAAGTTTATACTTACTAAAGTATATTTATTAATTAATAATGTATTATATGTTTCTGAATATTTTTTTTTATATTATGTACCTACATGATTTCAGCTGATAACCAATTTTAGTAACATAATCCCACTTGTAACATTGGTCTCGTCTATTTGTGTATTTTAATTACAAGATTTACGAATTTCTATGTAGTAAAAATGCTACATAGAAATTCGAAAGGTTCCTTCTACTTAAAGTGAAGTTAAAAATGTAGCGACTTTATACTGCATTATAGTTTTTAAAGTGCACTTTTTTAAATATATCTATTATATATACCTATATACGATTTTATATAGGTACTTTCATTGTCTGAATATTGTTTTATAAAAAATTATCCAGTTGTTATAATTGATCACAAAAGAAGCGAATATTGATTATTGGTTAGTTTTATTAATTAGTAAAGCATGTAAAAAAAATAAAAAACCTTCCGCAAAATATGTTTCCGCCCGGGATCGAACCGGGGGCCTTCTGCGTGTTAGGCAGATGTGATAACCGCTACACCACGGAAACTTGTTGGCATTTGGTGAAAAACAGGTATTATTAACGATGATATGTTATTAATGTATTTTTCCAAAATATATTAAATTATTCAGGAACAGCCGATTACCAAAAAAGAAAAATTTATCACCGAATTTCATGAGAATATACCGTATATGTATTTCGAAATCGAATGAGAGTTGTTGTTTATACTATTTCTCATGAATTTTGTTCTTTATGAACTTCGTGATCGCTTTGTAATTGTTAACTTGGCTAAGGCCCCCGAAAGGTCACCAGCTACTGATTTGCTTTTCGAAAATGTTAAACGAAGCTCCATTTTCCTCGTTTCCAATTTATTCACTACGGCGAAAATGTTTTCTAATCTTCCCAGATTCTTTGCTCCATTCTTAGTATCTGCTGGGAAATGTCGTAAATTTGTAATTTTCGAGATCAGTGCTTTCCACTGAATCGTCCTTCATTTCATTTTTGCTATTAATAATAAATTGATGTATTTTTATTAGGTCTAGTTGTTTATATCACTGTAGGTATAGCCGATATAGTTACTAGAGGAATTAGTAAAACTAACCCGAAAGTAACACACACTGAGACCTTCTTTTAGACACACATTTCATTTCCTAATCCAAACTTTTTATATATTTTTTCTACAAAATAAATATAGCTAACCTTAGAATCTGTCTGTAGTTTACGCGAGTAGTACACATTTAAATAAAACACTTTAACGGTTTAAAACGCTCTATATATATATTATATATTAGTTTTAATAAAAATTAAATAAAAGTTTTTTTTTAATTTATAACTAAGACCCGACATTTCAGATGCTTTGGAGGGCTACTGCCATGGTCACGGAGAGAGTTATAATCATTTAAACTAATATACATCGCGTTATAAACCGGAAGTGTTTTACTTAAATAGATTAAAGTAGTTTGACACTGTTTAATTTAAAATGAACTTAACTTCAAAGAGTGGAACATACCTACATAGTCTGAAAATTAATAAATTCATAAATATTTACCTTAGCTTCCGAACTATTTCTATTTTACAAAACACATCTCGCAAACTGCCTAGTTTTTCCAACACTATTTTCCAGCAATAAATTTTAATAACCAACGGTTATCTAATTACGGCGGAAGTTTTTGTTTCATTCGAGGCGGGGAATTTATTCTGTTTTACTTTTTGTATCACATTATTTCTCGTTTGGACCTCCGGGGTGTACATGCGTATCTTTTGCATGTTTGTTTTGAGGGGAAATTTTTAATGTTTCCCCTATTTCCTTGCGTAACAATAACTTGCGCAAACAAGTAGGCTTATATGTCAAATTAATTCATTTTGTATGCCGATTTTGTGATAGCATACAATAATCAAATGCGAACCGTCCCGGCTTTGAATAACGGATTTTCTGATGCTGATAAACTTATCAATACATAAAATGTGAGAAATAAGCGCAGTAAGGCTAAGCTGAATAAATGTTATATTCTTCTAGAAACCATAAAATACGTTGCTTGTATAGAGTACAAATGTTTCCTAATACCCTAAATACCCATACTTTGGAGTTTAGACCGAGGATAACATATCTTCTACCTTCCTATTTCCCATATATATAGATTAAACATTTAGACTTGTGAAATTAAATTACGTTCATAGCTCGCCTGAGTCTCGGAGGACTAGCGTTTGCTTCAAATGGCTAGATTTAATAGTATATTCCACATGTGTTTGATATGAAACTCTGAACTAATATTAAAAGGTTTTAGAAACGGTGACAAATTTAAGCTAACTAAAATACAGTCTTGAATTGAGCTAACGATGTATACAAATGAGATTCGTTTTATTAAGGTATTAAGGTTAAGGTATTAAGTTTAATTAATTATTTATCCTGATAAAAGTTGCACAATTCATAAAGAATAAAAGAAATGTTAATTTACTAAATGGCCATTGGACTATTTAACTAATATATCGTGTTTTAAACGGTTTAGTTACATTAAAGATAAGGATGATGTCAATGTAGTTCCAATCTAGGAATTGGTACCCCGGCTTCGATTCCTAGACCTCGCATTCTGCAGTCAAGAGTACGACACAACTTGATTTCAAAATCCTAAGTTATGTTTTTAGTTAACCCGACTTTTCGGATGCTTTGAATCGTGGTCACAAGAAGAGGTAAGTAAGGGGGGGTTCACGGCTGCTGCAGTTAATTTATATATTTCTCGTTTTTAACCGTTAAAAGTGTTTTATTTAAAAATCAATACCATAATACATATTCTATTTAATACAAATGCATGGAAAATGCTAGGTCTTAATTAAATAAGCTCCAAACATAACATAAATCAAACTGGAATCTGTGATCTAAAGCTAGTTAGGTGTAAAGCAATTTCGAGCTGAGCTTTTGAACGGCTTCGTAAACTTCGGAGCGACAATTAACTACTAGTTATAACTTTTAACTATTCTACCTATAATAGTTTGCTTGTGTATACTTTGAATGCACGGGTGGAGTGTAAGATTTTACACACACAGTTTGATAATAGAACAAAAACCACTCAGTAATTTCGATATTTTTATGACGAAAGATCGTTGAGATAAAAACGGTTTAAAACGGGAAATATATTAGTTAACTTATTTATTATGCAACTCAACGGAAACTAGTTTGCAGCCGTGGTCATATGGGACCGAGAGATTTTTTTCTTAGAGGAGTATACTACAATATTTTAATATTTGACCTTTACAGAAGCTACAGTATAAGTATTCTAAATGGTTACCCCATTTGACTACTTATTCTGATATCTTATGATTGCTTTGTATAAAACAAATTTATAGTAGCGTCTACAAGATAAAAAGAAATATTAACGTCCTTCATGGTCATGACGGACGTTAATATTAACGACGGATTGTAGTTAAAATAACTAAGTAATATATTTCATGTTTCAAACGGTTGAAATGTTTTTTAAATACCAGCGGCAGTATACTTATTATAATCATATAATACTGGCAAAATTGAGGTTGATTTTAATTGGGTAAAATACATAATATTATGTATAGGTACGGATAATTTGTAAATTCCGATACATAAAGGAAATCTAAAATTAAATCTTCAATGCATTATTCAGCGTGGTATTTAGCCATAGGGGGGGAACCACTTACGAAGCCCGAGTCCTAGCTTTTGACGACTAATTTAGCTCCTACAATTTTTTAACCTATTTTATTTATATATCTTAATGATGCAATATTTCTTTTAATAAATAAAGCTTGTGTCATTATCCGACATAAATCGATAACAATGCTAAGAATTTAAGAAATGATAATAATTGTTGTGTGCGATATATGAGGCCCGCTTTATGTGTTGACATCAATAAAATAAAAATAAAAGAGAATTGAAACACAAATTCATCTCAGCGTAATGCAACGTGAAACAGTGCAAGCTCCAAGCTTGATTGTGTGAAACATCACTTTTTGCAAGTCCAAATTACAATTTCCTTTTATTACGCGTAGTGGATTCTCACAAAGGGCCGTGTGCAACAAGCTTAATTGGTGGGGGCCTGGGGGGCAATTCTACAAAGATCGAATAAAAGACATGGCTTTTTGTCAATAGTTTTATACTGAGAGATAGATTTACACTACTGTTAAGTTCAATTCACTTAACACATCTTTACGAACCATCATAGCTTTGTTTCCAAAGACTTTGACTTTGATGGGCTGGTTGAATTGTAGATATGGGTAAGAATCGACATGCTAACATGTTTTTTAAAGTATATTTATAATTTCTTTTTAGAAATATGTTAGACTTGGTGTGTAAAATCTGGATATTTAATGGTGTAGGTAGGTGATTAGCATATTGAAATTCTAACCAAAAGCCGTGAAGTGTAAATCTGCTTTTCATAGGCAGTCCGGAAATGTCCGAATGTCCATGTCAATGAAAATAGGCCGGTAGCACATCTTGTTCAAATAATTGGGGTATTTCATATAGCCAACGGCCAAGAACTCCATGTCTGTTGGTCCTTTCCATCATAAAAAATCATGTTTTTTTAAAGGCATCATTTGGTCTTCTGAATTTTAAATCCGGCCTCTCTCGGACCGTAGTGCATTGTAGTGGAACAGAGTAATTGAATCAACGTACATGTTCGTTACCTAGAACTTGCTTACATGTGAAATGATTTCAGAGAGATTTGAGATTTTTAGATGATTTTTGCCTAGATTACCTACTTGGGGACAAAGTAAACAATTCTAATAGAGAAATCATTAATTGAACCCAAATAGACTGCTTCGGTTAATCCAAATTTAAATACAGTCAGTAGTTTACGCGAGTAGTACAAATTAAATTAAAAAAAAAATTTAAACACTTACCAATTTAAAACGCGATATATATTAGTTAAACTTATTTGAAAATTATTCAAACAACGACCCGACCTTTTAGACGCTTTACAGCAGCCGCGATCACGAAGAGACGTCTCTAGTCAGTGTTTTATTTAAATAATCCAAATTTGTCAAATTTATCTTCCTTTTAGAAAAGAGCTAAATAAGAAACCATAAGGTTTCTTATTTAGCTCTTTCTTAAGTATATAAATACTGGTCTATAGTTTACGCGAGTAGTACACATTTAAATAAAACACTTTAACGGTTTAAAACGCGATATATTAGTGATATTAGAGAAACCTTATACTTTTCTTCATTAAATCTATATCTATATGTGAAGGAAATATAAAACTTTTCACAAAAATATCAACTTATTCAACAGTAGAGTTTTCCTTTATCCAACTCGTTGCGGTGTCGAGATTTTATAACTTAAAATAACATAGTTTAAAAACAAACACTGTCAGCTGGAACGTAGTTTTAATATAAAAATGGATACGTCGTAGGAAAAGCGAGCTTTGTCCCGCCGTTTTCATAGTTTGCGCTCCTTTCACCCATCAAAAACTCATTAAGTATAAAAACTTTAGAGAATGTAGACGGCAAATGGAATGAAAATTTAGCTTATTTAGTCGAGAATCTCTCGCGACTACATACTGTGTTATTTTATATATTTACCTTCCTGTACTCACAACCAGAATGCAAACCAATGGCCGGGAGACGAGGCCCGCGTGTTGTATATGTTGCAAAGGTTTGGAAATTAAGTGTAAGGATTTTAGGACACATGGTGGTGGCGGAAACAACAGACTAAAAGACTAAACAGCCATTGATCATAATGATGTTCGTATTATTGACGATCATCACATCACTCTACGGTGCTTACAAAATAAGCATTATGGGGAATAAAATATTATGAAATCCCAAAGAGCTTATTTTAATATCAATCAAAAGAATCGTTATAAAGTGTAGTCACAAGACTATGAAATCGTATAACTTTTATGTAATGGTATTTTTGTTTCTCTTCCCCAACAGATATAGATTTTCGATATTCTAACCAGAACGCTCGTACTAAACCGTAACAAGTTGCATTTTAATAGAGGAGGCGACCGCGCCTTAAATAACCTGGAAAAATACACTGTATTTGGAACCTAATAACGTGCTTAAAGTCTCAAAACAAAGAGTTGTGGCCGAGTCGTGGTCCACGGAACGCGATTAGCGGCAGATCGCTAGCTGGCGCCAATGGCTCGTGAAATCCGATAGTGCGCTTCGCAAAATATTTGTTCTAGTTTACTGTTAGCTGTGCGACTCTTACTTTGTTACAAATAACTTAGGATTTAGTTAACGAATCTTGACATTTAGATCTTCTCAGTAAATTCATCTAGGGCGAGTTTCTGGAGGTTTGTAGACGTACTAAATCGAAACATCGTTTTCCGTATTAAACGTTAATGGAGACAACACTAGATGAATAATTATACAAGTTATAAATAGCAAATTCTGCAAAGGCTGCCTTATGGCTATGTCTCCTAGACAACCTCTGTTTACAAGAGATTTACTAGCAAATTAACTATCAAAGAGTAAAAGTCAATAAAATAGAAGAAAGCTTTCAATAAGGTACAACAATAATAAATACTAATACTACAAAAACCGTATACAGACAGAAACAATAAAACCAAAATACAATTCATTCTAACACAGAAATAGACTCATCTATACTAATATTATAAAGAGGAAAGATTTGTATTTTTGTATGTAACGGGTAAATTCAAAAAGTACTGGACCGATTTTAATAATAAGCTACATTATCACTGAGTAACATAGGCTATATTTAGTACTTGATTACTATAGGCATCTATAGAAATTCTTACTAAAACCAACGGAAAGCGTAAAAAAATTGCCGTAAAATGTCTTTCTTCGCATACGCTGCGAAAAGTATTAACGATAGGACAAAAAAAATGTTCGACAATATTAAAGAATATATTAATATCTACAAATAACATCGCGAGAGCATATGTCTAACTATTGTACTTCCGTCGCTATAACTATTTTTTTACAATTAAAAAATTGATAGAAATGCCGATCAAAATCATACCGTGTTATCCGTACCATTTAAAAAAATTTTATCCGAATAAATAATTTAATATTCAAGACTGTCTCAATACCTGATGATTACTTTTTTAATTATTGAAATCGGAAATTCCATTCAAAAGATATCATGAAATAAAAATAAAAATAATGTCGGCGGTGGCCGCCACGCCGCGCATCGAGTATCTAATTCGACCATAGAGGGGCAGTGGGCTCCTTACGCAGTGGGCGCGAACGACATTGAATATTTCGATTTTTTTTTACATTTTTATGCTTCACTTAAAAAGTTCTTTTCAAAGCTACTTAGTTTAGATTTAGGGATCACACTTTGCATAATACTTGTCAAAGTTCTTTTCAGCTAACTTTCGCTTTGAACTTGAATATTTTCTTTTGTATTATTATTAGTTTATTCTTAATTTCTCTGATTTAAAATAAATATCCTTCATAGCAATATGCCTAGAAGAAGAAGGTTGCAGCTATCTAAGAATAGTTCCCAAGCGAGATTAGCAAAGTTTGTCGTATTGGAGAGTCTTCTTCCTAAAATGATCATCTGGAAAGTATTATAGTGTACGCGTCCCAATCACAAGCCAAAGAATTTATCGTCGAACGTTCAGGTTCGTTTTGCAGAACAAGATGCAAGTCCGTCTCGGCGACTTGAAGGAAATAGAGCTAGGAATTCGCGAACGCGTGCACGGGACTCTAACACTGAACGCTCGCAGCGGCTCCTGACACAGCTTGATAGACAAAGGTTGTTAACAGTTGTTAGGACGCGAAATACATTTTATTTCTAATTTAGTGATTCATGGTCGTTTTAGTTAGCACGCTTATAATTTTAATATTAACTTATTTATGTCTACCCGTGCGAAGCCGGACAGGGCCGCTAGTAATTAATAAAATTGTAAGCCTATACTAATCAAACATGTAAATATGCTAACTAAATACCTATATACTTTAACTACAACTAAGTAAGTACTGTTTTTTTAAATTTCAATAGCCCGCTTTCAAACCAACATATTACAATAACAGAACATTTTTTCTCTAAGTAGAATCATAATTTCTACCGAGAGTTAAAATATTCTAAATTCAAAAGGCGAAGTAAATACCCGAACAAAACCTCCCATTGTTGTAAGACACAAAGAAATTCCCTCCAAAACACAATCTGCCCCCGAATTTCATTTGCCGGTGAAACACAGCTGCAAGATTAAAAAGCGAAAGAAAATGAAAGCGTTTTCATCTATAACGATAAATCAAGTAAACGTACGGTTATTGTAATTCCTTATGAATCCAACGTTACTTTTATTAAGGCGTAAAAACGAATAAATTAGGATAGAATGATATAATATACTCTATTCCTTTTTTACTGAACAATCAGTCGTACTCATATTACTTTACTAAAAGTCAATAGTTAAAAATATCTAGTACTATACTGAGAGATTTGTCTCATACAACTCTCATAGTAAAATGTCGCCTTTTTTCTTTTATAGTCTTATTTTAAATAGCTCTTATGTGAAATTGACCATTTACCAGATCAACGGAAGAACATTTGTTACCGGTTATTAAGAACTACCACACATACATAATTACTACCTACATAACTTTCACAAGTTAAGTAAATATAAGCCGCGGTAAATAAATACCAAAAAGAAATTATATTTAAGAAGGGCTTTCTTTCAAAACCTCATTTCTGGTTTATTTTTGCTGGATATAAATTATGCTTGCAGTTTAGCACTTAATGGAAGATTTGTGTCGTTTACTATTTATTATTTGATGTTCGCAGGATGATATTGTGTTCTGCCCAGTTCTATCAGTCTCTGTGCTATTTTAGTTGAGTCTTTGACTTTTATTAGAGGTCGAAGTTCTGTTTCTCTCATTCTATCTATTTCTTTGATACCGAACATTATTCTGTAACTAAGCTTTCCATGCTTCGTAGAGAAATATTTGTTTACGTTGATGAGGTTCTAGGTATATGCGCTGAATTCCCAGGACTTCCTCAAAGCACCGTGAAGGGCTGGTGGTGTGGTTAGTGGTTCTGGTCGGCCATACGATTTACCACACTCCCCACGTCACACTTGACCGACGTGGGCGTGCGTTAGGCATTCACACCATCAGTTAAACAAAAAAAGTATATGCAATGAAGTTGAAAGCGTGATTATGAAATCCATGGACAGTTCTCTATTTACTAAATACGAACTAAGTCTTCACAACACTAATCTCAATTAACCGTAAACAAATCAGCCCACGTCTAACAAAGATCCCAGAAACAAGCAAACAATCCAAAAGCTGTTTACAATATGCCCGCATATAATTGCTTCCTTAGCCGTATTTGAGTATCACTGAAGTACAATAACCGAGCACAGAGGATAATTAATAACACATAGCTATTGAATGTAAGGTTTTAAAGGGTTTATAAGGAAGATGTATAAACAAAATGGGCTAAGTGCGAGTCGCACGGAACTTCCCGTACGATTGACCGGGTAAACAAAAGCAGGTACCTGTTAGCACTTATTGATATCGAGAAAACATTGCTAAGAGATTGCCTTTTTTGTACGGAAGCAATCCCTGTAATATATATTATTATGTATATTTTGTTATTGCAGCAACATAACTCGCAGATTTTTAGATATAAACTAGCTGACACACAGACAGCGAAGTCCATAGGCTACTAGATAACACTATAGTGTTATAAGTTTTTTTTCTTTAGGGACAGAACACTTTAAATTATATCGAGAGATCTATTGAAAGTCTTATATATTTCGAATATTCGATAATATCTTAGCTTGGAAGTGTATTATTTGATAATTTCAATACTAACAACGGTTTAAAACGCGATATATATTAGTTAACTTATTTACAATTGTAATCATTTATTTGTGGTTTAGCTGGAAACCCAATTGAACACTGAACTTAAAAACAAACATCGATGAAATAAAATAAAATCTTACAAAATTTCTTAATTAAACTAAGACTTATAAATATTATTACTTATTATTCGTTTATTACTTTATAACCAACGGTTTTGGTAATTTCGTATATTTAATTTCTACATATCTACTTTACATTTCCGCGCGGATACAATATTCGCAAACTCTTTAATCCGTTTAAACCATCTGTCCGGATAGCCGGATGAAAGGCGGATAAAGAGCCACAAAGGCGATTGTCGAGTTACCTTCGAGCTCTTTTGTGCTAGAACAATGATCGGTTCAGTGTTAGCCGAACGACTTTAATTCTTATTGAAAAAATCTTAAACACCGTACAAGGGAGACGGTATCTTTCCATCTTTACACTCCTAAAAGGTATCTGTTTCTTTGCAATAAATCACTCGAACGGTTTAAAACACGATATGTATTAATTAAACTTATTTAATAATTATTTTACCTACGGCCTAATATTTCTGAAGCTTTACAGCCGCCGTGGTCACGGGGAGATTAAACATAGACAGACGGTGTCTCTTATGGTAAAGTAAAAACTGCTACGCTGTCTGTTCAGTTGTCCGAAATTAGTATTTGGCGAGTAGTAAATAAGTTTAAGTAATATATATCGCGTTTTAAACCGGTAAAATGTTTTATTGAAATGTGCACTACTCGCGTAAACTATGGACAGTGGTTTATCTATGTCTATATTTAAATTCTCTCCCATGCACTTCTCTTCTTAATGTCGTATTTTTTTCTCTCACAGACTTCTTGATATCAAAAGTGACTAGAAAAAAAATGTATGTAAATAGGTGACCATGATTGTCATAATAAAGGAAAATTATATCTGGTGACAAAGTAGCTTAGGTAGAGCAAAAGCACGGTCCACTTTAGGTATGGGTTCGAGTCTCGACTGAGTTATTTATCAATGTTTGATACGTATAAGCATGTAGTTTCTCATATGTATTTCTGCAGCTATGTGACTGATAAAAATTTCCTATTTTTCTTTAATGAAAAGATATATTACTTAATATTACTGTCATATCTTAATTATACAATTTTCCATACCGTACCATTAATAAACTTAAGCCATATTTGATTAAATTTGATATTATAAAGATTGTGATAAAAACAACTTTCATTATTTTTATATAATCACTAAAAACTTCTAATTACACACATATAAGTTCCGTTCTAAATAAAAAAAAATAATGTTTTTCCAATCAGTCGCAGCTTTTTTCTTCGTTTTTCAACCCCACCTTTTTTACACCCAACCCCATACCTAATTTCTTCACTAGGACTACCTATTTCACTAGTAGTAGAAGTAACAGTTCGGTTTGGTAGTACCTTGGAATTCTAAACAAATTTAATTGACTCTACGACTATACTAATAAAAAAAATTTTAAAAATATATTTGTTTTAAATCGACTTTATAATGCGATAAAATTTTTACTTTAAAAATTTCCTTTAATATTTGATACCCTTTTTGATTAAATCCATTAAATTTGAACTTTTGATTGCCGCCATAGGGCGTAGTATATCATGCAAAATAATTTGAATTTTTTTAAGCTTTATATTATTGTTAAATAGAAATAGGTTAAGTGATAGTCAGTCACAGATGGTTACTTTTATTAATTCTTGGTCAAAAAAATTGATTAAAGTATATAACCTAATATAAAGCTGTTGATTTGTTTGTATTTTATTTTTTATTCAAATAATGTAATCTAAAACTATACTTTTATTTAGATATACAATTTAAATAAAACACTTTAACGGTTTAAAACCGATATATTAGTTGAAAATGATTTTTACTCGGCCCGACGTTTCGTGTCCACGGCTCTCAAAATCGAAACAAGTTAAAAATCATTTTCAAATAAGTTTAATAATATATCGCTTTTAAACGTTAAAGTTTTTATTTAAATGTAAAACACTTTTTAAATTTTTATAAGTTGAGGGTTCAATCTTTTTTTAGACAGATAAGTATTGTTCTTTAAAATACAGTCAAGTTATTGTAATTAATTTGTTTTTTTACATGTTTTAGCAAATGTAAGTTATAAATCATAAATTTATAAAAACATTATTCCAGGAAAATTAGGTCAGTTGATTTTTCGAATTTCTTATCAAATCTTCAGTTATTTATTAATCTGCTGATCTTTACTATGGCTATATTCATTCAAGCTCACAATTTCCAATTTATACGTTTTTCTAGGATTGAAAGTAAACTTTAATAAATAGTAATAGACTAATAGGTATTGCAAGACTTGCAAGACTTGCAAGACTCTTGCTGCAAGACCGACCAACCAAACTGGGAGCAAGACCAAGACCAAGACCAAGACCGGTTTGGCGCAAGACCAGACCAAGACGCGCTCGTCTTGTTCTTGCGTTTGGGAACACTAGTGGTAGGTACACTGGTACTTTGTTTAATAGGGTATTTTGTTAAAAAAACTTACATTAACTGGTGTATTATACAGTAACTGCTGGGCGTGTCGTAAAACTTCTGGCAAACCATCAACAAATTATTATTTTTATAGCCACAATAAGGACTTTCCTGAAATTAATAAGGCGTAACGGACTTCGGCAGTTTATTAAGAAAACATAGCTATAAGGAACTTCTTATTCAAGTTCGCCAAACTCCGACGAATATAAAAGTTGCGTCTCTACTTATATACTAATTTGATTTTATATCAACCCACCATCAAACTAATATATAAACCTGAGTTTAGTTGTTTATTAATCCAAGGAACTAGTTTGAATTATTTTTGTGAGCATGCCCAAAAGGGCCCAAAAAGTATGTATGAAAGAAATGATTTCTTTTTAAATGATCTAAAAAAATATTCTAGTGCGTTTATGTCAAATTTATAACGACAAAGCGGCCGATGAAGAGGTTTGCAAAAAAAATTGGATGCCCAAAAGAACTGTTCTACGCGGACGAAGTCGCTGACACAGCTAGTTTTCTTAATTAAAATATTCAAGAATTCGTGTATATGTAATTTGTGGTAGTGATAACATCGACTTGAATACAAAAGATTAGGTGCCGTATTAAAGTTTCCTTTCTGTACCTAATGGCGTCCCTAAAGGGAATATACCGTACTATACTGTAACAACACCATTCCATAAAGTAAATAGACTTCAACATAAAAAATCTAAGCATCTACTCGACCGTGAAGACGTCTCGAGAGGCAAACAGTGTTTCGTCTAGTGTAATACAGCAAATACTATATGTAGAGATGTCGAATAGAGTACGATAAAAAAGAACTTGATTTTCACATACAACATTTCATTTGTCAAATCCGGAGCAACCTGTTAATGCAAAATTAAACCGAAATGTAGCCGTTACTAAACATATTTCTGAGCTTTTTTTGTGTACAGAACTTCAAATTGAATTTCTATCATAGCTTCGCTGTACTCATAGCTTAATTCTAATGCCTCAAAATATAATAAGAGCATTGTAAACGGGTTATTGTGTATTAGACCATCTTAAGTGGTGAAATACATACATAAAATATAATTTCAGATAAAAATAATAAAAAAAGTCTTAATGTATATAACACATATGAAAAATATAATGTTCCAAACATAACTGCTTGGAAGTTTGTTTGTGATTTACCATATCAGATTTTTTTATACTTTGTTTCGGTCGGGAAGATTGCAGACCACCTTACCAGTGAAACAGACACAGAAACATCTGCCCTTATACCCCCTTAGGGGGCTTGGCATTACAGAATCTATTTAACTAGTAATACGCGGAGTACAACGAAATTATATTTTTAATTTAAGTAGGTTTATTATTGTATCTACACAAGCGTTAAGATATCTTTGTAGAAGAGTATGTTTTATCCACTTGTAAACGTGTCATAGGTGACGTCCGCGCTCTATACCCTACGCGTAGACTATAAGCACCGCTTAAGCCACCACAGCCTAGTACCGTCTAGTGCTGGCGGTAATGGAATATTTAATTAATTGCATTTTAAAGAGACGCCGTCCGCCCAAAGAACTACACTAATTAATATTAAATTTGTCTCTTCCCTTTGCATAAGACGAGCAAGGAATGAAATTCGTTAATTATTTTCCATCTGACAATCAAGACCAGACGTCTTGTAGTTTTATAAATTCTCGTTTACACCCAGGTATATAAAAAATATTTGTGCCGCTCTTCAACCTTTGACTGGCCAGCTAAGACATATATAAAAAACATTTTTCGAGACAAAAAAATGTTATTGAACAAATGTATAGTTTATAGTGAATCTCGTTTCTACTAACTAAGCGATAAACTACATCATACACGTACAGGAAATATTAAATTTAAATAAATCACTTTAACCGTTTAAAACGCTATATATATTGGTGGTGGTCAAACGACTGCTACACAGCATCCGCAACGACAAGCCATAGTTAAAATAATTTTGAAATTTGTTTAACTAAGATATATCGCGTTTTAAACCGTTAAAGGGTTTTATTTAAATGTGTACTACTCGCGTAGACTAGAGACAGTATTTAATATTAAATTTAACTTCTGTCCTCTGTTCAAAAGAATCTATGTATTTGGGTTTATGATTTATAGCATTCAATTTAAAAATAATCCAAAAGGTTTTAAGAAAACTGTTACAATAACTGAATAGTAAGAAGCCTCGTTGCCCGAAAGCCTCTTTTAATGTACCTTCGCAATGACAATTTCACTATGGAACAGATGTCCTATTTACAAATGCCTCTCCTATAAAAAGGTTGTATTCCGCAAGATCCCGGGCACAGGGCACATCGCTGCGTCTTCGAACAAAAGCGCCCCTCGGCGGCGCTGGAACGATCTGAAAGCTCTCATTTTCGTTATTACTTAAATTGTGAGGCCTTATTGAATTTTACTTTTTAACTTTGTTGTATTTCCTTAATCTCTACATTCTTTAAAGGATAATTATGTTTTATCAACATTTTATTAAACTGTAAATCGCTATCTAAATTTATTAAAATTATTTTAGATGTAGGAAATTTTATGACACTAAAGAAAACCAAATTACCATGTCTCGGTTTTATGTAAGCTCTTGTGTGCAACATTTGTAAATTATAATGTTTCAATGTATTTTATGCATTTAATTTGTATATATATGTAACTATTTCTATTGTTAATTAATTTTATCTTCTTCTTCTTTCAGTAGTTGTTTAAGAACGAAAGTTATTTTATTATATTCATAAATAATTTATGTATAATTTACTATATCCAGTATACTTAAATATGCTAGTAATTTATAATCCTAAGCACAACTTTTTTTATAATTATATCTAAATGTAAATAGATGTAATCAATAGGATTAAATAAATTAAATAAATACTTTTCACTTTTTTTTCATTACAGTACAATAAATATGAAGTTGAATGACTTTTGACAGGTATCTATTGTTTTTAGAAGGTTTTGAACCTTTGACAGTTGTCAAAGGTTCAAAACCTTCTTAAACATCAGCTTAAATCCAATAATCCAATAATCCTTTGTACTAAAATATTTCTAGAAGTGTTTAGGAATATCTACTTTAAAATTGTTCTGTTTAAACAGTCATCATCGGATGCGCTTTTATGATATCAGTTTCCTTGAGGTTATTGAAACCGTTTTATTACTTGCTACACAGCAAGTCCATTTGGTCGATATTGAAAATTTTTATCAATTCGCAATATTCACTAAATTGGATGCATTTGGAGTTTGCAGATTGTTTTTAGTTCGTTTTGTACATAATATTATTGAAGCACGAAATTGTTCTAAAAGTTCCAAGTGACCTCGGGGTTCTTGAATTAAATGAATAACACTTTGAACTGTTTTAAAGTGAAGTATATTAATTAATTGATCCCTAACTACGCCTGACAGTTGCGGACGCTTTTCAGCAGCCACGACCCAACGCTTTGAAAATTATTACTTCGTGTGTAAATAAAAAAATGTAACGGTTTAAAACACGGAATGCATTAGTTAACCTATTTACAATTGATTTCAACTACCTTGTGACGTTTCGGATGTTTTGCAGCGTAACTATAGGGGAACTGAAGGAGGAGGGTGTCCCTAATGTCAATGTAGAATCTGCTACGCTAGTGCCATCTGTTTCATGGCGGCTAATGTATTTCGTTTTTTAAACAGCTAAAAGTGTTTTACTTGAATATGTCCTACTCGCGTAAACTGTAGACAATACTTTGCGATTCAAACAGTTTTATTAAATAGGAATCCAATGCGCCTATACTGCGCACAGGTATGGACATTAACTACCTCTGTAGCCCAAATGTTAAGTAGCCTAGCATTGTGATAAGAATGAGAGATTTAGGTTCGAATAAAAAATATTTCGCTCGAACAGCACACTAAAATTGTATCAAACTTGTAATTATAATTTATTAGTGGACAGACATAGAAAAGTACTGGTCTGGAAGAAACGAGATTTCACCGTACTGGTATAAACCACAGACAATACTTAATAATTCATATTGCTAAAGACATTTCTGTGAAAATAGATTTCCTCATGCCGCTTTCAGGTTGTGTTTTGCTCCTAGTTGGGAGCAGCAATTAGTGGCTACAATGTGCACCTGTGTCAAACAAATAGATTGCGAGACACTTGATAATAATTAATTAACAGCCTTTGAACGTCTGCTAGAGCAGCGCCCGCAACCGTTGAGGTGTAAAATGCTAAAATGTTAGACCTGAATTTCGGCTTCAATTATTATATATGAAGCTGGTAGAGGCACAGTGGCCTAATAACAAAAAACATGTTTTTCAATAAACATGAAAATAAAACTTTGTACTATTATTTGACAGAATGATGTTAACAATTTTCGATCGCTGTGATCTTGTAGATTAATATTTTTAGACTATGGAAATATAGAACTCAAATCATAAAATTGCAGTTAGGCTACTCAGTCTCTAGCTGCCTCATGAGATCTACACACAAGCCTCATATTACTCGCGTTATGTCATTTAAAGTTGGTTATTATTTTTAACTCTGTGGCATTTAATTTTAATTAAACATGAACTCTTTAATCAATTTTGCTAAAGACGGCTTATGGAAAATTTTAAGTAGATTGGACCTAGCGCCGGCTTACAAACTCTGTCCTCCTTGTTTCTTCTCCTAATATGTATATTTAGCAAAATTCTGTTTCATCAGATGTGTATGTTATATAAAAAGGACTCAGGTATATACGATCAACTATTATTTGTATACCCTCTATTTTGATTCGACATTCTCTAAGGGCTTTAAGGCTTTTTTCTTTCTTTTAGGACGTGAGGTTATCTTGTTTTGTGACCGTAGATGAATTCTAGATCCACCAGCACGATTCTGAAACCAAACAACTATCAATGACTCGGTAGCTCAATTGGTAGAGCAACAGCACGGAACGCTAACGATGCCGGTTTAAGTCCTGCCCGAGTCAAAAGATTTTTCTATTTTCGATTTTTTTTTAACCATCAATGATATGGCAACATGACTTTTTACTGACGCCGAAGAAATTCAAGGCGTCAAGCTCCGAGGGGAAGTTATTGGAAAAGGGAGACACTATTACAGGTTCTTATTTCGCAGACCAAATAAAAAGATTACGAGAGGCTATGAAACTCAAAAGACGTGGCACATTACGGGCTGGAGTGTTTCACCAAGACGTGGCAGTTACCGAAACTGCGGATTTGTGTTTCATTGGCTGCCAGTCGCGTAATGGGATTGGAATTGGTCGGACACCCCCACTTTTCTCCAGATCGATCCCCCAGCAACTTGTATCGCTTTCTTCGGCTCAAGGGAACATCTCTGGTGCAAGAATTTTGAAGACGATAGTGGACATAGCATAATATATAGCTGTTGTAGGATCATTTTGATTCCTAAAGGAATTCTAGGTAAAAAATATGTAATAATTATATTAGCTAGTTAGGAGACGATGTAGAAAAAAATAGCACACTTTTCACTTTTGGACCACCCCTCATATAATGGGCATAAATATTATATTACTTCAACGTTTCGTCAAAAGTTGGTCTCACGTATATGATTTGAATAATACAAATAGTTTCTGAATCTCTATCGCTCGGGCGTGAAGGATGCAAAGGGACCACCACAATTGGCCTTTTCTATCATGACCCTTTTCACGTTATCCTATTTTGACGTATTCAGCTTTCTTTTCAATCTTACCCCGAATAATTGTACTATTAGGGTGTGTACAGACTGCAGATTTTCCATCGTAGCATTGTCACAACATGGCATTTGGGTCTCGGCGTTTTCTTTCGTAGTTGTTATTTTAGAGAGATGGAGCAAAAAGTTGCATTTATAACAATTTATCGTAGTCACGATTTTAATTAAGTAAAGTGAAAATAAAAATCTATATAGTTTGACGAAATTTACGACGCGGGCGGGTCATGAACGGCATCATATGTTCCGTGCTGCTGCTCTAACCAATGAGCTACCGTGTCCTAGAGGACATCGTAGAAATCTTAACCCATTGATACATGACCCATGCAATGTAATTTTAAACATGAATACTTACATATTCGTTTAATATGAATATTTTTTAAATTTATATGTACCATGTGCATGTAATAGTAAAGTTTTCAAAATTAAAGAACGTTAATTTAAAAATAGTCGAGAAATAAAGAGTACGAACCGAACTTCACCGTTTTTTTAAGTCGGTAAAAAGGCAAGAATAGGAGTAACTCACATACCCATTACAAGGAACCATAACCATTTATACTTACAATTAGAAACTGCGCCGTGCCGTATATTACAAGCCGACTCCAAATTAAAATCTAGTCGGAAATATGGGGCAGTTTGTCGCGCACGTGTGCTGATTCAGGTGATTTCAAGTTATTTAAGCTGTTACACCGCCATTTTGTTACTCCAGATATTTCAAAATGTTTCCAGAAATGTAGAATTCCTGTCGTAACTAATATATGCTCTTAATCGCCATCATAACTTGGTATTAAATACTGTCTGTGGTTTACGCGAGTAGGACACATTGAAATAAAGCACTTTAACGGTGTAAAACGCGAAATATATTAGTTAAACTTGTTTACAAATTATTTTCAACTACGGCCCGACGACCACTGCTGCTGCAAAGCATTCGAAACGTAAATTTCGCGTTTTAAACAGTTAAAGTGTTTTATTTAAATTTGGTTTAGGATTACTAAGTTTAAATGGTGTTTTCGATTAAGGGAAATCATGTGAAACTCTATTCCCCAATGTGGGGCACGGGGCGAACACATTTATATACACATAGTTGATCAGATTTCTGTGCCCTGTCCGACAGAAAAAAACATTGTTTTATCGGGATTCGAACCCAGAACTCCGCGCACTTATCGCAATGTTAGGCAACACGTTTAACTATTTAACTATGGAGGCGGCCTAAAAATATAAAATAATGTTATTCAAGATTTTAAATAATAAATGGACACGAACTTGAATTGTAAATAAATGGCAGTTCAGCTCATCTGTATTCTACGTTGGGAGCAGCGGAACTAAAAGTATTAATACTAGATTTCACTGCACGCTAAAAGTAATAAAAGAAGATACGTGGTTGTCTTATCTTTGCTGCTTGTAATGCCAACAAACTATACTTTGCTCTGATGTGTCTCTCATAAACGCAAAATTATCAGGATAAATATATCGTTCCAGTTTTATGATCAGGACAGACAAATCGAAAAGCCACTTGATAGAATACTGTCTATAGTTTACGCGAGTAGTCAACGTTAAAATTTTAGAAATATTCGAAAAATATTTTTTACTTCGGCCCGAGTTTCGGATGCTCCAGTGCCAGTCTCCCCTGACCACGGCTGCTGCAAAGCATCCGAAACGTCGGGCCGTAGTTAAAAATAATTGACAAATAAGTTTTACTAATATATCGCGTTTTAAACCGTTAAAGTGTTTTATTTACACTTGATAGAAGACGAACCGAAAAGATCCAAGTTATAATTTTTTTACGACGATAATTTAAACTAATAATTTAATTAATTTAAACGAACTCTTTGATTTCGACATTCTTAAATCCTGAAATAGGCTGAGCCCGAAACTCAAATTTAGACCCGTTCCGACCCGATAGCTATCCGTTCAATAGCAAGCATGCTTATAAATGCATTGCACGTTGTATATATATGTATATGTAAATACCAGTTGATACGGCATACGTCGTTTGGTTGTTTGCAAGATAATTTCTATTATCTTGATACGACTCAAACAAATAATTGGTAATTACGTTTTAATTTCGACCAAATTTCATTAATATAAAAATGTTTTTTTTTTTGAGGTAATCCTAAAAGGACATCTATTATCGCGGATATATTATAGATCATTAAAGAGGAATATTAGTATTTCAGTTTTATGGACCATTTTTGCATATAACAATAAGTCCCCCTTTTTTTCCACATCTATTGCTGTGTCTTTGCTCTTATTGGCTGTAGCATAATATAAAGCCAAAGCCTTCCTAGAATAATTTTTAAATCTTTGAACTTACAAGCCTGTAAAATTTGCATTTCTCTATTGAAAATCAAGTGACGTCACTTTTAAAATAAGGTAAATGTAATTAAATTAATATTTAATTTTGAAACTCATAACTAAGTAGGGACGTGGAGCGATCGAGAACTCGGAGCTTACTACGCGCGCTTTTTGAAATGTAAATCATTGCCCTAAAAACAGGCTTTGATGTGTAAATTTTGGTACTGCGGACCGCTCTTATAGACTTAACATTAATTAAAACCTGTAGCTTGAATAATCGAATTTATTAGATAAAACATACTTATTTTAAAGATTTTTAAATTCTATGTTTCTATGGAATTAATCACAAACAAATGACTGGACTAGATATGTATGTGTTTTACATACATAATAATTATAAAACTCTTTATTGCACAAACATAGACATTTAAAATTATATATACAAAATAAAACATGTTTGTGCAAAGACGGCCTTGTCGCCTATGGCGATTTCTTCCAGGCAACCTTTGTATATAGAAATAAAAAAAAAACAGTACATTCACTAATGTCTAAAATATAAAGTCTATGTGATAAAAAAGGTTTAGAGATATATTAAATAACTTTCTTATATATACTTGAATAGTGACAGAAGAAAAACAATTATTATTATAATAATAGTATCTTTATATTAATTACTATAATTATTAATATAAAGACACAATTTCAGATTTATTGTGTTCTTTTATATATTTGTTTTTGTTTACTTTGCATTCTATATTTTCGTTCCTCATTATTTTTTTTTTTCCGGGCTAAGAACCCGTAATCTCTCGCGATAAATGCATCGCTATGCTATTGTTGCGATAAGAGATTAATTATAACAACATATGCATGAAATATGTATGTTCAATAGTACTTTATACGCTTATGAGCTATAACGAATGCCATTCCGTTTTCCTTTGTTCCGTAATCCGTGACATATGGGCTCTTCTTTTATTCAAATTCCATTGTAGCTGTTATCCTAAAAGGAATGAATGACAATGGAGAACAGTTGCCTTTTGCTCATTACTTTACAAAATAAGAAGACAAGATGTAACATGAATTAAACACTTTTAACGCGATACATTTATATCATCATCAACCTGAAAAAAATATGCCTAACCAAAACTAAATCTTACTCCGGTTGAAAATTGCTTTTTATAAATATAAGACGCAAAAAATTGGTAAGTACTCCTTTCAATATCTCTAACTCCTTTTTTTTAACTTCCTTATAAGTTTAGAACAGTTAGTTAATTAATTATTCGAGTGAATTTTTCAG
This sequence comes from Leptosia nina, assembly GCA_963661955.1. Lineage (NCBI taxonomy): Eukaryota > Metazoa > Arthropoda > Insecta > Lepidoptera > Pieridae > Leptosia > Leptosia nina. Next base: position 10,445,378 of record CAVLEF010000005.1, on the reverse strand, counting down.
TTAAGAAAGTCATCTACCTATACTTTGGTGTAGGGTATAAGTATTTTTATTTGAGTGCATCAGAATTGGGGCCATTAGCTCGCTTCATCAGCACATTCTCACGTTCTGGCAATGTTCTGCCATTTATTGAGATTCCAGTCGATATCTGCTTCAGGAATCGTGCCACTAGGTCAAACTCGGTAATAATATGTGGGTTATAGTTTTACGCCATTTCATGTTATACAGTAAATTTCTGAAAGAAATAATTACTATATAAGTATATTTTCATATTTTAATTTCGCCCGAGTACGATGTTTGAAGGGAAAATAGATCGATAATAGCTATATAGATGTATTAAGCTAGGTAGATATCAATTTAGTTAAAATATATAATTTAGTGTCACTATCAGCATCAACATTAGTTTTATCATATATGTACGCGAATGTTACAACTTGTCAAGTAAGCGCTGAAATTCAGGAGGAATTAAAAAAAACAAAACCAACAGAAAAATAACAAGTAGACCGATAAAAAATGTTAGCAAAAAAAATATCGGCTACCACAATCAATTTACGTGTGGCTCGATTTTAAAGTTTTATTCAATTATTGTTGCATTTATTTAGTAATTTTCAAATTATAGTGATTACGTAGTACTAAATTATGTTTGTATTATAAATAGTGCTTCACATATACTGTGTCTTAAATTTTTTGTTATATAAATTATTTCTTTCTGTATTACAAAAAACAAACAATTAGTTTTTCTCAGCGTAGCGTCATTCCGTTGCAAACAATGAATCATTACCAAAATAAATACACCTCACTGTCAGAAACTAAAGCGTTTAAGCCTTAATTACCTCGGTTTGATTCACGAGGAGTGCCGCGGTATAAATCACTCGGGATTAGCTGTAATGACACTTTATCCTATTAATAAGACCATTTGTGGCTCCGCGTCTTCTTATCGTCACTCGGCAGTGCTTCAAGGATTCGGCTAGTACTTCATTACGCTCTCGGAAGCGTAAAAACAATAGGCTATTTAAGAAAATATTCAATTAAAATTCTTAACTACCCTCATAATTTTCAATTTATATCACTGGACAGAAAAAAGAGAAAGAAAAAATCTCGAACCTCGGGAGAAAAAGAGTTAGATAGAGATTTTAGTATACTTAGGAGAAGAATTAAGCAATTATTATCCTGCAATAAACTTACAAGGATATCGAACAGTTTATCTCATATAGAGCATTAAACAGTTTGTTTAAAATAAATTAAACGCTCAAAGGCGAGGAACAAATTGAAAGCCAAGCAAGATTAAACAAATTTCCCAGGACGGAAAAACAGGAACAATAATGGTGTCGTATTTTGTGCGAATCTGTAGCTCTTGTGTTGTCTGTGATAAATTTCACTTTTTTGTTAATGGATCTCTCTTAAATCTCTTTGTGGGATTAAAATGCGCTTAGAATTGTTGCGACGAAGTATTTTTCTGGTAAAATTAAAGCGAACGATTCTGTTTTCTGATCGTTTGGTTTTAACGAGGGAAATCCTTCACCTTCATTTTCTTATCATTTGCAAAAGGAAATTGTTACTGAAAACAACTCGTAAAATATTACAATTGATTTTTAAATATCTAAGTTCTTTAACTTGTTTTTAACATAACGGAAAACAAAATGGCGCCTCCGAGAATACGGTCCATGAATTCTGTCGCAACAGGAAAATTCTAACGATAAAGATAGTAGGTACTCAGTTAGGCTAGTAAAATAAACAATATAGTATCACGTATATAATATAGGGAATATTGGTGTATTAGCAGAAGCATATAGACATTCGGATATAAGGAAAATGTCCTATGTCGTAGTTATTTCTTGGGAAAAAAATAACTATCTTGTTTGTGTGCTTTTTGTAGAATCGATGTGAACAGAATAAAATGTTTGTTTATATTGTTTCAGGTACTGACGCACCGTCAAGATGAACATCGGACTATTTCTATACATATATATATAATATATACTTGCAATAGGGATGTTGACTGTATTCAAAAATAAATATAATTTAAATGGAAATTTGTAGTGTCTGCGAGTGGTACTTTATCTACTTTTATTGATATTTAAATAATAATTTTACCCAATTAGTATCTTAAAAAAATAACTTTTCTGTTGTTTTCTTTGTATTGGTATTTTTGTTAACTCCACAATTGTATACTCGATCTAATAAAGCCATCATCAAGTCACGGTAACACGGTGGTTTCGGAGATTTTATAAACATAATTTTAGCTTTAAAAATATACATTTAATGTAGGGGGTAACACAAGGTTCCTATCTTTAATCTAAAACACGTTTCATAAATAGGTTGGGAGAGGCACAAAAATGTGTCTTCTAACATACTTTTTAACATCCATTTAAATATGCAAGACATCTGCAAAGAATCAAATAGCTTCACAGTCTGTTATTGTAAGATTGGAAACAAAACAGTTGTACCGTCTGCGAGTTGAGTGCAATAACAATAGATTCGAAGTGCCGGACTTTAACTTAACTCACACTTAAACGAGAACTTTCCTGAGTATTTTTTATTGAATCTTCAGAGAGAGGTCAACAACCTTAACTGAATGGAAAGCTCTTATTCTTGAAACTACGCTGGATGTGTTATTATTTCTTGTGTTTTTGTTTAGCGCGTGCGACAGCTTTGGCAAGTTCTTTAGGTAATTAAAAAGATCATATTGTTTATCACGTTGTTATTAAAACGTTATTTTTATGAATAGGTTAATAGCTTCGTTACGTTACGCGTTACGACGGTAGTCGATCTGGCTTCATTTTGAATACTTATTGTTAAAATGAAGATGAGATTCGTTGTAACTTCCGTTCGACTTTCCTAATTTTCCTCACTCCCCCTTTCTGTTAACATATTTACATCTACAAAAGTTACTACGTGTAATTTTAATTTATTTATACTTTGTTAGTATGGTATATTAATAGTAAATTGAAGTTAATAAATAATAAAATACTGTCTCTAGTTTACGCGAGTAGTACACATTTAAATAAAACACTTTAACGGTTTAAAACGCGATATATTAGTTAAACTCAGTCTCCCCGTGACCACGGCTGCTGCAAAGCATGCAGAAACGTCGGGCCGAAGTTACAAATCATTTTCAAATAAGTTTAACTAATATATCGCGTTTTAAACCGTTAAAGTGTTTTATTTAATAAATAATAATAATAAATACATTTGCATTTTTGAAAAATAATGATTTTACGTATAAATGGGCTCGCAAAAATTCATTACAAACAATCTCGTAAGTTAAATTTGTTAACAATCAAAATAGATCCATCATGATTGTAACGAAGTGCGATTATGAACATCAATATCTAATTTAAAACAAATGTGATTATTACTGACATCCTCAATCATCAGTCCCCCAATTACCGCGGTTGATGCAAAGCATCCGAAACTAAACAAGTTCACTTATATATTTAGAATTTTAAACCGTCAAAAATGTTTTACTCCAATGTATACTACTCGCGTAAACTACAGAAAATAAAAAAAGGCTCAACTTATTCAAATTAAGACATGGTTCCTACGAGTTGTAACAAGATAGATAATTAAGATAGTCGGCCTCTCTATTAATCGTCAATATGTAATTTTATTTTTTCTCACTACCTGAAATTGAAAGAGCCGTTTATTAGGTTCATATGCGTCTGTATACAATATAACATCAAAAAATACCCTTATCGATTCGTTGTATCGGCCATTGTTCAAATTCATACCATCAATCAATTCGTCTAAATTACGAAACAAGTACACGCGAACGGAACATTACTAATGATCCCTTGTTCGTGGAACTGTAAGCCTGCAGGAATTATACTGAACTGGGTCAACATAGCCCCAGTCGTCTTAGCGAATCGATGCATCGAAACTCTCATAATTATTGATGCTTTTCATTATCTAATCGTAATTGTTCTCGATTCGGTAGCGACTAAATTGACTTCGATCAAAACAAAATTATTTATTTCAATTATCTTTCTACCATAATATACAAATTAAAGGACAAAATAGACTAAACTGTAACGTTTATAGCACAAGCGGTCCTAAATTCGAACTCTGGCTTTTTAATCGAGTAACGAAAGGTTTCATGCAAATAAAACTCATTAGTTAAACGGACACAGTAATGTGTCTGTTTGCAGATGTATCTAAGCGACTAAAGTCTACTGTTAGACATTGATAAGACGCCTGTCATTTACAGGCACTTGCATCAAACTAAAAATAGTACCATTTCTTTCTCATATTTTTATAGACAAGAACCTACTTTGATCCGACTTCTGTGCCCTCCCGAGCGAAATTATTTTATTTTTCTTTTACGCATGTTCAACACCACTTCTTAGATACTGTGTGTAATACTGGGCTCAACCGAAGACGCCAATATAAATCTGGATCTAGATTATTTGTCAAATAAATATTTGTATTAAGGAAAGGAAAAATCTTTGGAACTTTCTTATTTACAAACTTACTACCTACTTAGTAGAAGCTTTAAATAACACACTTTATCGTAGTATTTAATAGCCGTGGTCTCAGGTCTCCCCGTGACCACGGCTGCTGCAAAGCATCCGAAACGTCGGGTCGTAGTTAAAATAATTTTCAAATAAGTTTAACTAATATATCGCGTTTTAAACAGTTTGTGTGTTTTATTTCAATGTGTACTACTCGCCTTAACTACAGACAGTACTAAAAGGTAAATTAACTTTAAAATTTCGTATTCTAAAGTCTAGACTAGACTAAACTTAATAACATAATTCTATTAATCTGGAACTCAAATACCATAAACCGTTAATAAAAAGTAGAACATTTTCAATAACTTATTTGAATAAACTAAATGGGTCATTTGAAGATGAATATAAAATAATAACCCTTGGGACCACAGAATATATTTAGGCAGTAGGGAATTATGTTGAAACTAACTATGCCATGAATTAACTTTAGTTTACTGGTATTTTAATCTTTAGAATTTTATTTTTTAATCCAGTTATGTATTCATTTATAGTTGCAAAATTGATATAACACGCAATGTAAAGTTAAGCCACAGAATAACTTAAGAATACTGTACACTGACAAAACGTTAATACAGGCGGGTCTCGAACGCACGGCCTACATCGTGTTGTGGGTACCAACAGTCTGTGTAAGTTTTCCAATCATAAATAAAACTCTTAATTTTGTTTAACTCTTGTGAGCTGATGTTATAATTACAACAAAACACTAATGATTTTGTTTTTGTCCTACTGCTATTTAAATTAGCCTATATTCTGTGGCAAGCTTCAGAGAAAATAATTTATTCCAGTCCCTGAAGACAGAGAAAATTAAAACCCCGATCCCCTTGTTATCATTGCAATGATAACGTCCACGGACCAACCCACTTCTAAATTGCTTTTTATTTCATTTCACTTTAAGTGGGTAAATGTGGGAACTACAAGAAATAATATTATTAGTAAATAATAATATTATATACATTAGTTTCATATCTGAAGATCTGTATACTTATAGTATAAGACAGAAAGTGGAACACAAAAACTGGAAATATAATTAATTTGTTTCACTACATAAACGTCTCTTATTATTTTGTATATTTACTGATTTTTTTTTACCTCCGCACCAATATAAGGGGTGCCTTATTATACGTGTAATGTTGTAGTCTCCCGCGTGACCACGGTTACTGCTAAGCGTAGTGAAAAATAAGTTTTTTTTCGAATTTCAAACTAATATTTGATTTAAACCGTCTATCTTTTGTTTTTGTCTATCACAGTTATTTATTTATTCGCATTTGAAAAATCAGCTAGTAAAATACGATATTCGCCAAAGTAGATAATAGGAAAGCAATTAAAAGTTTTCGCTTATAGATCCAAAAATTAAAAAATTTTAGATTATTATAAACAAAAAAATATAAGTATACTATAATCAATAATTACACCAGTCGTTTGTTCGACTGGTTTTCACGTCTTTGGAACATTAGGGGGGATGGTGTGTGATTTACGACCCGATCTTTAAATCGTAAATCAAACCTGTTTTCTGCGCCTATAAAATATTACGCCTGTAACAAAAACGCTATTATATTATGTGAAAGAAAATTTCACAGTTTATCTACTGTGCTTTGTCGTATACATACAAGCTATCTAATATACATTTAGCGGTATGTATGTTTCGATTAAGCTAGGCACAATAGTGGCAGGCTCGTTGGTCTTATTGTAGCAATAATGGCTGGGACTTCTCATCTACCATCAAGTGACCCTCTGATCCTGTGATACCTAGATCATAAAAAAGTGCATATTATATAATAAAATATGAAAGAGATAAAAAATGTGTGTCAAACGTTTATTACGGGCGTATTGTAAGTTACGGGTCCTCGATAAATCGTTTAAGATTGAAAAAAAAACGACTCGGGCTCGAATTTGAAGCCACATGAAGCATCCACAGCGTCCTTCCTGTCGCTTTAACCAATCCAGCTACTGTGTCTTACCCTAAGCCAAAAAATCGAGCTTTTAGATTGAAAAAAATTAACGAACATTTACCTAATGCCATCATGTGCATTAAAAACATGACAATATTTTTATCTTTGTGTCCCGCCTGTATCTTGAAATTTTCTAATCTAAAATAATGTTTAAATGGATAAATACTGGGTCCTTTCGTACGAAAATTTAAAATCGCAAATTGTTTCGATTCAAGTTCCCGAATGACTATAGCAGCTTTCATAAATCATTTAAATAGAAAAGTAAGTAGCAATTTCGCATGAACGCGAACAATTCTTTTGGCTCGAAATACATAAACCACAGCGAAACTTTCTGTTAGACCGCTTAAAGTTCAGCACGGGGACGGATTCAGATATTATTCTTGGTCAATGCCCAAGAATGTCTTGAAAATTTTAATTTTGATCTTTTTTGATTACTTCTGTATACGTTTATTTAGACGTATCAAAACAATCAAGTGTATAACTAAAATACATCACGTTTTAAAACCGTTAAAAGAGTTGTATTAAAAAGCTTTATAAATATTTGCTGTTTCCATTTACGACGCCTAATAGAACGATCGAAATAGCAAATAATCATTAATGACTATAAAAGTAAAAACAACCGAATAAAATATGTTAGAATCCATATATTTAATATTCAGTTTAACTTTTAAGTATGAAAATAATTAATATAAAGTTAACTCGTAGAGCGTTTCGTGACTCAAACTTCTAATAGTTCATTTTACTATTATTATTATACTAAAGTAAAGCGTAGAACTTTATAGAACATTAATATATGTACTATTACTAGTTATTAAATATTGTATTTTAGCGATTTTCCAATCCGGCCCTGGTGTCAATGAGTGAGGCCAACAAATCAAAAGAGTTAGCTACTTCCATGATCTAAAAGGGAACGATTTCGTGCATAGCTTCTTTACGATCGTTATAAATATGCTTCGTGTTTCTTCAACTTACATTTATTTTTACGTTCGACAAAGAATTCTTCTTATGTGGGCACTATTCATGAGAAATGCTAAAACACTTAAAGATTATCTCAAAGGTAAGGCAACCCTCGCTAAAGGCATCTTCGCCTTTCCTTAATTTTTAAAAGTTTGTATTTGTTAAATAGGGTTCCCCGGTTGCATTCTCTTTGCGTCCGTCTTAGCGAACCGAGGCCCACGGTTCCAAAAATGAAAAGTTGACAGGATAAGGGCCTCCGCCAATGTTTCCTCCATTAAACACTCTCTTATTTGGTTAAACACATTTTTAATCTGCGGTAGATGTTAAAGCCATGAAGTTTAATCGCGTTATGGTTTTAGTCTGTCGTTTTTCGAATATCCAAAGTCAAAATACTTTCGATGTTATATTTTGAAGTGAAATCCTGATTCGCACCGTTGGGCATGGGGCGAGCACAATTCTGTTCGTTTTACTGGTTGTTTTAATTTATAATAATTTGTTTTAAACGGGCACGTAGTATATCAGACTTCTTGTCCGATAGAAACAACCCATTGTTTCCCCGGGTTTCGAACTCGGATCCTCTCGCTCTTAACGTTTAGCCATTTAGCTACAGACGCGATACGATGGCTGGAGTAATTTTCCTTCCATCAAGTGAACTGGCCTGTCTGTCCTCATCTTACATAAAAAAAAACATTGAGTTATTTTAAATCTTATATCATGTGTTATTTAAACAAAGTATTAAAAAGCACTACTCTCACCTTCGCGGTCGTCGCCCACGTTATTATCTCCTTAATATTCCCTTAGTACGACGGAATTCCATTAAACTTTGTACGTTTTAAACAGTCGCCTTTGAGCCCTCTTCTAAATTCATCGCATATTTAAAGGTTTCAAAGAGCTTTGTTCAAGTTTTTGGACGCTTGAGGCCGCGCGGTGAACTTTCAATCGCTTCCTGTTTAGGCCATTATTATTGTTATTTTGTAAAGAGTTCTTATTGGTTACATCACTTGTATTTATGATGTCGATTCTGATTTCAATTGCGGTAAATGCTACAATTTTAATAACAAAGATATAGACAAAACATAAGCGCTTCCTTTCAATATAATTTTTTTATCCAATTGAATTTCTTATATATTTTAAACCCAATAAAGACGACTTGGTCTTGACTACGACTTGAGATTTAGTTTAACATATTTTTTTAAATATTTTATACAAAAAGTAATCACTCAAAAGGTGTATGCATACTCTGCATTCGAAATTATTCAAATAATTCATTGGTCGATAGAGCTCTTATTTGACACCTATAAATTACAAGCAGTGTTATATATTAACCATACATTATTACATGTCTAGCTTTACTATGAAACGTAGATTAGGGTGGTACCCGACTACCCGTTACACAGGTAACGCGTTAAAACAAAATTCAGCTCTACAACGTTACTAGTGATGTGCACTGTTTTTATAAGCTAATAATATGTTCAGATTTTTGCGCCATTTTGGTGAGAGGTCATCTCTTTCAATCAACCACTTTCTTGATCCACGGTTTAAAATTATTTTTTTTACTGATAATCCCAAAAATGAAAAAAACATTTTCTTTTTAAACTATACCCTTCTCCTTCCAAATTTTGAACTAAAAAAAATCTTTACTTTTCTAAAAGGTATAGAAGGTGATTGAGTTTTATGTATGTACCAATGACTACTTTGTTTTACGATGATAATTCAAATAAATATTGAAATCGTAACCATTTATTATTTAAATGTTTATCAGAGATTTTAAAAAGTTTCATATATTTAATTAATCAATTTATTTTCCATTCTATCAATTATCGAGTCGGTCGAATAGTATAAAAGACGCCGAAAATAGACGGAATACCGAATATTTGTTGCAAGCATATTTCCTTTTAAATTTTAATTTAATATTAATATTCATCCTATTGTCATTGTCTCAATTTAAACACCAACTTGTTATATATATAATTATCTTTTTGACGCATATCACATAATTGAAGAAACTCCTTTTGCAAATTTTATATTAAATTAAAAATTATAATTAAATTTTATATTTATTAATTAGTTGTAATGTAGAATATATTGCTATTAATTTTTCGTTAGGCGTTTATATTTTCTATCAATAAATTTTAGAATTGTAAATAACAGTGGGCGCATCACTAGAGGTTATAAATTATATTTTCTCATTACCACGCGCTGTGCGTTGCAATAAATTTCAGTAATCAGAGTTTAACCAGGTTTAACTTAGCACAAAATTATTGTGTATAGTTCGAAAGTGAATTTCATTTAATAAACCGAACCATTTTTAAACAACAAATTTTTATTCAATATGACGTATATCGGTTTTGCCAAACTAGCGCCCTCTTACGCTACAATGTTGAAACATTTTCCTGGCTAGCCTCCTACAAACCTTGTTTCCAACCTTCCCGGCCTCTATTGCCAGCCTTCGGGAACCGTTGCAGTTTGTCTTCCCCTCCCCACACCACACCCAGCATATCGATTTTTCCCTCTCACTGTACAACTTGGCTAACCAAATGAAGCACTGCCCAAGTGACAAACAATCAGGCCTAATTTTAATACAATCAAATTTGTAGTGACCGTGCATTGTGGTTTAAGTGCAGGTGAGTAGAGTGGTCTTATAGTATAGGCATAATCCATTGATTAGGCAGTATGTCACAGATTTCGGTTGCTAATATGATGTGTTTATACCATTGTTAGACTTTGAGAAACGTCGTTTTCGTAGTTACGTTTAACGTTAAAGGTTAATTTGTTTCATTTTTAGCTTTAATTTCGTGACAAAACGAAAAATACATATTTTTTTGATATTGATTGGTAGTTTCGTGAACCCTCTGGAAGTAGGTCGCGTAGCTACATATAATTATATCTGTATGCAGTTATAAGCACCCCGTTGCAATTACTAAGACCTAAGAACCAGAAGTAATGAGTACTTAACACTTTAATATTTCTTAGTGGGCCATAGTACCAATATACATTCAAATTGTCCTCAATCATCGCCCACGTCATTTGAAGTTCTAATAATAAGAATAAAAATGTAATGAAGTTATTAAATATTAATATTGTTTAATAAATGTAGGTATTAGGTAGAATCATAACTTATGTTCAAATCTTTAATGACTTTTAGAAATGGTATTTAATGAATTTTATCGTGATTGTATTGTGTTAAGTTATATTCAAAAGAAAATATTTCTTTGTATGGTCGATAACACACTATTCTTCTCTCTAAGTACCTCTTTCTTATCGGCAGGACGGTGCCGCCGGCGCTCAGCCGACGGAAGCGGTAGTTCACATACAGCACGACGGTCCTCTCGCCTCTGACAAGGATCTCTTCATCGACGATGACGGCTCCGGTCTAGAAATCGACGAGAGCTCCGGATCCGGTTACGGCCCAGGCCCCGGACCCGACGACGAGGACGGACGCGGATCAGGTGACGAGCCCGACGCGCCCGAAGATGACGAAGACTACGCACGCACCACCACCACGGAGGCTCCGATACCCGACCCGGCATTCACGGATACTTTCAGTCCGGGCTCGGAATTAGAGTCTCCCATTCCACCGCCTGTAGTGCCCATCGATGTATTTAGTCGTGAGTAGCAGCCGTGCATGACAGTTATGTTGCGTTTTTTACACTCATTTGCAAGAAGTATACAGCTTAGTCATTGTTTTAATGGCTAAGCATCAGATTAAGACTCGGAGGAAGATAGACGAGCACGGGATTCACTCGAGGGTAGGTGCAATATTTCCCAACAGAATTTTTTTTTTAAATTGGGAATCCACGACCTTCAAATTATTCATTAGCCTTACGTTGAAACCATTACACGATTGAGCCCGTCCAAAATCGTTTAAGTTCTCGTTTAAGCTTCTGAAAAATTAATTAACATCGTTCTTGCAAGTGAGTGTTACTCATAATTAGATTTTACTTTTCGTCGAAGAAAAATATGAATTGTTTTTGAGATATACCACCAAATCTCCTTTCAGTATTTAGTAGGAAGTTCGTATTCTTCCATAACTTACTTCATTTCTATATTTCAATATCTAAAATATATTGCAACTTTTTTTAACCTTGCATATGATTAAAACCCTAATTTAATCAAAGAAATTTGACCAATGAGTAAAAGTCTACGCGCGTCTGTTATTCCATCAATTTGTTTATTTAATTCGTAAAATCATTCCATTCATAGAATACATTTACCAACTTATTTATTCAATTTATTAATAATCTTAATTGGGTTGGTAAAGATAGAGATGCTAATTGTCATAATTGGAGATGACCAAGTCTGAATTTTATTGACCTTAATGACCAAAGCAACTTTACAATTCAAATTTTTATCACAATATTCATAATGCAAACATTTTATCGCAAGTAGGTTATTCTGGCCTCAGTTTCCTTCTAACTTTAACGCAATAAACCAATAATCATTTCAATGTTCCATGACGTTTTGTACTGTTTGTACAGCATTTGAGTATACTTTGTTCTTACGTTAACGCGTGGGATTTTGGTAAGTTCCAGAATTTAGGCAATTTTATCATTAAATGCAATTATTTTACAAATAAAGCATGATTTAAAACATTTTTGTTGTATACTTCATGTTCTAGATGTTTCGGTATCGCATGTTTTCTTTTTTCGCGTACCCTTTAGTGTCAATGCAATTTTGTTAGTTCTTAAATTTCTGTATTTAATACTTCTAAATTAGCCTAACTTTGTAATCATCAAATCATAATTAGTGTTGTTTAGTCATCATCAAGTGCTTTTGATGTCTTATGAGTGTTATATTTCTGTTTTCTAAAATATTGTATCATCAAAGGCTTGTGCCACCACGTTCTAATCGACTTCGTCCCACATTTTCTCTATACAAATAATATTTAGATATCAAACAAGATAAATCTGAACTTGCGGTATTGTTGCAGATTGTAATTTTTTATAATTTAATAATTTTTTAAGAGACCAAGATAAAAACTTACATTTTTCTATTTAAAATTTCAGCGAGAATTCTATCGGGCAACCCGAGCGAAGGCGACTTAGAGCAGCGCGGCGCGGGGGAGAACCAGCCCTCGCGCCCAGACCCTGTGGACTTCAATATATCTGGAGAGACCGTTGTAAGTAAATCCCACTGTAAAACATGAGACCAAGAACTACTGTTTTTTTTCATTAATTGGTTTTATTGACGAGTATATGCCCTCAAACTCACAGAACCTATAATCTATATAACAAAGAATTCAACAGAACTGATAGTAAATGTAATTTTAACCTCTTTTGTTTTTAACCCGTGAAACTGTGAATATGACTTCAAAATCCAGAACCTCTAGACGTAGGCGAGTCGAATGGAAACACAGAAAACATGACAGTTATTGAATCAACACAAGGAAATTGATGCTATAGGGAAATTAGTTGTTTGTCGTTACATAAAACGCGATTGTAATTTTCAGGATCAAAGCCAAGCAGGATCAAACTTGGAGCCAGAAACGCGACCGGCGGACAGCAGCGTGGTCATCATGGATACGCCACACGAGGACCGCGCGACCAGCTTCTTCGCTCAACCGGGCATACTAGCTGGTGGGTATTAATAACATTTTTAACCGATATCAGGTTCTGAATTAGATTCATATATTTATATGTTTGTTCGCGGATAACTTCGTCGTTTTTAAAGCGATTTTTAAAGTTACTTGATCTCACAAGAAAATTAAATATTCTTCAAATAATCCTCTATTTTATAATAGCAATGAATAATCTTCATTTCACAATTTCAGCCGTCATCGGTGGAGCAGTAGTAGGATTGCTATGCGCGATTCTGGTAGTGATGTTCATAGTATACCGTATGAGGAAGAAGGACGAAGGGTCCTATGCATTGGACGAGCCAAAGAGAAGCCCGGCGGCAGCATCGTACGGCAAGGGTCACAACAATCGGGAATTCTTCGCGTGAGACGACACAGAACATTCAATGCCACCTATATTTTAATTGAGAAACAGTAAACACACATTTCTTTACATCTCGGCGACTAGTTTTAGTTTATCTGTGGCAAAATATGTTCTGTGGTCGGTTTTCTTACAAATAAAATTTACAGCATTTGTACTGATTGTACTTTTCTGTACAAACCATGTACATTTTAATGTTGTTTCAAATCGAATTATGCGTGAGCATAAATAAATTATATCAATAATTAAGACCAAATATGTACCTATCGTGGACGTCTCGATATTAGGCTAATTCTTAAGCGAGACCAACGTGGGGTGTATCTTTGTATTTGAGTGGAATCTTGTAATGTTTCTGTATAAAATGAATGTGCCATTCGCTTCTTTTAATTGTACATTTGCCAACGACAATTATTGTGCTGTAGAGTTTACCATAGACTATACTATAGTCTATGGTTAGTCGTCCATATCTTGTTTGTCCTATATGGCTATGGTCTCCTTTAAACACAACAGGATTTAGCACTAGGCACTATTGTCTTTTTCACACAATGACGTTATCGTGGTGGGGAAAATGTCTGTGTTTATAAGGAGACAAACAGCTTTTATAGGCAACCCTCTCTTATATTTACATATTTCTACTGGATGACTTATTTTTACTGAGGTATAAATGTTGGAAAACCATCTCGAAATCTTATGATTATCTATTTCCTATTGTAATGGAAACAAATTTTGTACATAAAATCAGAACTACAATATATAAGTAACGATTAATATTTCCTATATAAGTATGGGAAGTTATGGCAGTTCGTTTTTGCTATAATTCATTTCGCTAAATAAACAGAATTTTATGTTGGAATTTAGAATTCTCCTATATATTACTTATTATTCTATAGATAAATCTTTCAGCGGTAAGAGCAAAATCAAAAGGAATTTAAAGTGTTGACGTAGGTCAGATCTTTGTGCCAAGTATCAAATCAACGAATTTGATGTACTTTGACAGGTCCAAGTCTGAATGATCAATAGGATGTGGTTTTTATACATTTTCATGTTTTGTGTATCATCTCATGACGCACCAATAAATTGAATTTGTACTTTTTATGATTTTCATTATATAAATTGCTCTTGCTAGCTGAGGAACTACGAATATGATGTCTGACGTTTTACTAAATATTTTATACCTTATTTTATATGTTCCTCTATCGTATAAACTATATTTAGGGTAGATTGTAACACCGTAACTATGTGATTAGTTCTTTATTATGTTATATGCTAATTGTGGGGACATTTATACTATCTAAAACTTCTTTTAGTGGTCACATTTGTGCTTGTCACGAAAGTGATATTCATTTCTTATTTACTATTTATACATAATTTATAAACTAGGTTGTGCGAACCAGTCTTTATTTTTAACATGTGACTTGTGCCATCTATTTTTACTGACGTTTTTTACTCTAGAACATTTAGTGAGCTTTCTGCCGTTTACATAATCATGGCCATCTAAGTTGTTTATACAATAATAACGTAAACGAAGGAGTGTTTGAATTTCTATTTAAGGTCGTAGTTCTAGGTGGATCTGAGCATGCATATAGCTTTGGGCAGTTGTCTTTTAATTTATTGTAATTTAAATTAGCAGTTAATAATTATAAGGGCATTGTTCGTGTGCCTATTGGTATGTAATATGCTAATTTTATATATTAACTGTATAATATTTAAAGTATAGCACTAATCAATTTTTAAAGTAACAAATTTTCAGTCCTTTTAATATAAATTGGTCTGTTTCTATGTTCAAACATGTTGAAATATTTGGAAGTTATACATTCCTAAATCAATAACCCGATTCATCACTCACATAGTGTAAGAATATGTAAATTGTAATTGTAAATTGTTCTAGGACTAATTATGTAATTTATAAATACATGAAGTAAGCTAACAAATAAACAGACAGTTATTTAATTATGCTAAACAAACACGCAGCTATTAGATCCTAAAAAACCTGCTCTAATTAACAGCAACTATATAAATTAATCCGTAGTAAATCACTTCTAACGGTCTAAGATACGATTTATATACGTTAATTTATTTTTAACTGCAACTTGATGCTACTGATGACGGATTAACAGTAATATTTCGCATTTGAGACCGTTAGAAGTGATTTATTTACTGTATAAAACTTGTAAACTACAGACATTATTCACTCTAATGTTGACTAAAGCATTTCACAACTACATATTATATTGTTAAATTTTAATAAACTAGAGTTAGCAATTTTTCACATCATGTATCTGTAGTTTTGTTGACTTTCCGTTTTACGCAAACAATGGCCTATGGAAGAAGAACACTTTTTTTTATTATACATTGTATGTACGGCTGACATTTTTAATTTGTAATTTTCCGTAATTGATTCTTTACTATCGACTAATATTGGCAGCCAATAAAGTTTATTATTTCAGTGCCTTTTTATGTTACCACTGAGGAACCTACAAATTTACTTTTTGCGATATGGAAAATCTCCATAACCTAAAATCATTTGCGCCGACTTACGTATAAATAAAGAGGCAATGAAATAAAAGAAGCAATTTTATCTTTAAACTACTAATAAATAAGTTTAGACTAAGAGAAACATAAATATTATATTGATGTCCACCTTGTAAATACGCTCCTTTACACTTAGATAAATATACAGGTCAATAAGATAAAGTTTGTTTTATTTACACCGGAATAAAAATTACAGAACAGCCTTAATGTTAAATCCCATTCCCCCCATGTAGGGTATAGGGGGAACACATTACTGTATCCGTCTCGCGGATCAGTTTTACAGACAAGTATTTGATTAGACTTTTTTGCCCTGCTCAAGCAAACATTTTTCCTGTTGATAATTTTTGAATATATATATATTTTTAACAACTTTAAAATTAAACAAGATCAAGTCAAGCATGGAGTTTATTAGATAAATCTTGACAAGATGTCGACATATTTTTTCTTCTGAATTATGTGAATGTTCCTTGTTTTTTCCATCTATCCGAAGGTTAATTGTGACCCGCTCGGAATTTTGATATTCCCACCCATTTAATGTCGAGATTACAAAGGCCAAATCTTATAATGATATTATATATTCATCAGAGACATTTAAATAAAACACTTTAACGGTTTAAAACGCGATATATTAGTTAAACTTATTTGAAAAAAACCCCATCTCCCCGTGACCACAGCTGCTGCAAAGCATCCGAAACGTCGGGCCGAAACGAAAATATTTTCAAATAGTTTAACTAATTTATGGCGTTTTAAACCGTTAAAGTGTTTTTTTTTAATGTGTACTACTCGCGTGAACTATAGACAGTATTTCATTAGAAACATGTTGAGCCCGGTGGGGATAGAACGGGGTCATCCGTTAATTATGGCCATTTATTGACTATGATTCATTAGACCAACCGTTAAAAGATAAATTATTATATTATCAGCAAGAATTGTTAAAATTATTTGATATAAATATGCCAGAAGCTATTGCAATTGCTATCAGATATTTGTTCTCTTAAACATATAGTACGTAATTGTAGTATTGTATAATAATTTTGCCCCTTTTATGACAATTATGGTTATAATTATATATCTACATATTATGTCTATTAAAATTAACTCAATAAAAAGTATAATATAGGTTTTATTTCAATTATTTTTTAATATATGTAGTTCAATATTTCGTTACTCAGCAATGAGTGAATATATATATCACTATTTCAACTCAATTGTGCAACGGCAGCGTGGCCGAGTGGTCTAAGGCGCTGGTTTTAGGCACCAGTCCGAAAGGGCGTGGGTTCGAATCCCACCGCTGTCAGATTCTTTTGTTTTTTTTTTCTTTTTTACTTTAATAAAATAGTGATTATATTATATAGTACTTATACCTTAGTTTGAATATTTATTAATAAATAAAATATTTTCTATACGATCGTGTAGTTTTTAAATTAGTACGAAAAAATAATTTAATATTTCAATTTAAGTAACGAGGTATTTTATAACACTAAACCTAATAAAATGCAAAAACCACTTTCGAAAAAGAAATTGAATTAAACGTAAGTAGGTAAGTCTAGTTTCGTATCGGTTATTACGGTCATCGATCAACCAACTAGGAGGCGCAATAAATAATTAATGGTTGCCAAGACGACAGAAAAATAAATGGCCAGCCATTTTACCATTTGCATATTGCACAGAGCAATGTGTTATAATTTTTACAGATAGCTAGTCGACTTAAACCAAACTCTAACAGTTTTTAAACGCGACATATTATAATACTTAAAGTAATTTTTTACTCGTTTTGAATACGCCACCACGTTTCCGCGTCACCACACAAATAAATATATTTCGACTTTGACACCGTTGTAAGTGTTTCATTTTAATATGTACTACTCGCGTAAACTACAGACTATATTTACTTGGTAGCTATGTAAATAGTGTCTGTATGTAAACCGATACTGGCCAGTAAAAAATATGTATAAACAGACTTGAAGTAAATCAATTATACGATATACTTAATAAAAAAAAACTTATATTTTGTCTTTAATATGGCATATTTCTTACTATTCCCGTTTTATAAGGATGCTTAGAAGAAGCTAAACTTTTATATTGACAATCACTAGTATATACTATCTGTAGTTTACACGAGTAGTACACATTTAAATAAAACACTTTAACGGTTTAAAACGCGACATATATTAGTTAAAACCGTTAAAGTGTTTTATTAAAAAAATACTAGATAGATTCGCGATTACTCTTCAACAATAAATAGCATCATATAAATCATAGCTTCAATAGTTCTCCTTTGCAACATTACTCTGTGTCTTAGATATTTTGAACATGACATGTAACAATGTCAATGTCATAATAATTTAAGAATAATTCCAGATCTAATGACAGTGAAAGTCAAAAAGAAATTGAAATTGCAAAGAAATATTGTCAGAAACCAGTTAAGAATCGCAAAACTAAGAATAATAATTAAGCATTTTATTATTTACTTATAAGTATTTAAATAAAACACTTTAGCGGTTTAAAACGCGATATATTAGTTAAACTTATTTGAAAATGATTTTTAACTTCGGCCCGACGTTTCGGATGCTTTGCAGCAGCCGTGGTCACGGGGAGATATTTTCATATAAGTTTAACTAATATATCGCGTTTTAAACCGTTAAAGTGTTTTATTTAAATGTGTACTACTCGCGTGAACTATAGACAGTATTTACTTATAAGTATTTTATTTTTTAGTTCTTCATTTT
The DNA here is from genome assembly GCA_963661955.1 of Leptosia nina. Taxonomy (NCBI): domain Eukaryota; kingdom Metazoa; phylum Arthropoda; class Insecta; order Lepidoptera; family Pieridae; genus Leptosia; species Leptosia nina. Next base: position 10,426,767 of record CAVLEF010000005.1, on the reverse strand, counting down.
ATCTAAGTGAAATTTTATTAGGATACCTCTGATACGAATATCCAATTATAAGTCTAAGTTTTCCATTTAATAATGTACCTAGATTTACGGTTAATAATAATTGCTGCCAAGGAGTAAGAAAAAAAAAACAATTAGAAATTCTCGACCGATCTAGAACCATAATAAAAAACAGGATTATATCAACCAGAATTAAAAAGTAATCTGTCTATGTATTTTAAAAATCAGAAATTAAATTGAAAAAAAATTTCGACTCGGGCAGGACTTGAACCGGCATCGTCAGCGTTCCTTTCAAAATTATATAGAGCCTTCATGTGCAATAACATGTCAAAAAATATTAAAGTTTTCAAATCTGTCTATGTTTTTTATTTCTACGTAGTAATACTAAGTCCAATCTCTAGACGAGGTGTTTTTTTCACTTTAATCCTTATTATTACCACAAAGATACAGCTTTAAAATTAACGATTATTTAAGCACTTTTTTATACCTATATTTTTTTACGTACCTGCATATTATATTCAAGACAGGCGCAATTTTTGTATGGTTGTCGTAAAAATGAATGAGTATTTTTAAGTATCCGTAAAATTTATGGGAATTAATTTTATTATATTTCATTAGTTTTTAATTCAGTTTATATTGAACCATAGCGCCTAAAGCTATAAGTATGGAACAGATCAGACAACCTTTTGTAACTGTTTGATCTAGGCATATCCTATGATACAACAAGACTTGTTTTAAATGTAGTACAAAAAAATTTGGGAAATATATATTTTTTTCATATAACATTTTTTTTTTAAAAGGCAAATTGTTTTAAAAACAAAAAAAAATTTTAAAAATTTTTTTCTCGGGGGGGGGGTTTTGGGGGGGTGGGGAGGTCGGTAGACAAAAACGGAAATATGGGATGCCGGTTCAAGTCCTGCCCGAGTCGAACATTTTTTCCATTTAATTTATATTCGATTTTTAATTATATAGTGCCTTCATGTGCAATAACATGTTAAAATTTAATGTTTCAAAAAGTCAATTAGTAATGTTTCATTAATACCATTCTATTCGGTCATTGCACCGCTCGGTGGATTTGCAAGTAACGTCAACCTGTCATAAAAATCATTCGCTAATATCTCGATTGAACTAGCTCATTAATCTACCGTAACAAATCGCCGAAATTTACGAGCAAGGAAACGTTTCTAGGTGAAGTTCGGCTGTTAGCGAAGGAGTGGTGGATGCTTTCTTTGTATATAAACGCGGAGAAATGCTCTCTCTGCATCCACTCGACAAGTGATCTTCATCTCTTCGTATCTACTCCACAACATGGCGGCCAAGTTCATTGTAGCCTTGGCTTGTGTTACACTCGCGCAGTGTAGCCCGGCCCTTATAAACGGTGAGAACCACATATTAATTACACAGAATAACTATAAAAAGTATTTTATTCTTAAAAATTAATTCGGTTTTTATAATTACTTCCTCATTATATATGTAATGACACAAATACAATTATCAAAATAGTAATTTTGTAATATAGAGATTTTATTTTTTTGTAGGTTATTTATACCGTGATGGACGCGAGTTCTCGATGGGCCAAGGCTATACTAATGGATACGGTGGAAGGGCCGCAAGTACTGCCACGATCAATGGGGAAGTTCTTAACGCTTATGGCACTGCGTTATCCGATAACAACCAGATCGCGAGAAATATTGGTATTGGTGAAGCTATACCTGGTCAGGCTGTAGCAAACGCTGAAGTCTACGACGGTCCCGGTTCACCCCAATTCGGAGTAGCTAAAGCTGTAGCAGAAGCTCAAAATGCACCTATCTTTTACTATGAATTGCCCCAACCGGCCACAATTTTATCGTATGAACAAAACTTTGACCACCCCCAAATAAGGTACCAGTTACCTATGGGACAGATTAAAGCTGAGTCATCGGCGGTACTGAATGGTGATTCAGAATCATCAATTTCATCAGCAAGTACCGATGCTTCCGGATCAGCACAATCGTCTGCCCAGACGCGAGGTACCGGAAACTACGGTGTCACCAATTCAAACGCAAACATTTATTCAGGACAGGGTTCCGCATCCGCCACAGCTAATAATGCTCACGGATCTACAATAACCTCGGCCAGAACACAAGGCCAAGGGCCATCTAACTTCAGGTCTCAGGGAGGACTAGGTATGACCTCTGCCCAATCGCAAACCAACGGTGGATATGGTTCCGCTTCTTCCTCTGTTAACAACGCTTATGAATCAGCTATTTCTTCAGCCAACACAAGGGGCTTCGGGTCAGCCTCATCGAATGCAGATGTGAACAACGCAATTGCCTCTGCAAAAACCACAGAGCCAAAAGGTATTTCTTGGCGATTTGGCATGCTCTACGATAACCCTTCGCCACTTGGAAAAGCTCAAGCTTCAAGCCATGCCAACGGTGGATCAGCTAAATCTACTGCTCACACAAATGCCGGCCACGGAACTGCACAATCATCAGCTGACACACAAGGACAAGGATCTGCCGTAGCTAACGCACACGTCAACGATGGTATCAACAACTCTGCCTTGAAAACATACAGTTATGAACCAAGCTATGCTAAATCAAATGCTAACACCCACGGTTTTGGATCAGCAAATTCCGTTGCTAACACCGGACTCGGTTCAGCAAAATCTACAGCCAATAGCAATGGTTTTGGTAGCGGAAATGCTAATGCCAACGCCGATATTAGTGCTATGGGAATGAAATCAACAGCGACCAGTAACGGCTATGGATCAGCTTCGTCTTCAGCTAACAATGGGGCACATTTTGGTTCTTGGAGAACGAACTATGGTCCTTACGGGTCACGCACTGTGGCCAACGCGCAAACTTCGGGCCACGGTTCTGCGTCTTCCTCTGCCAACACCCAGGGCCTCTACGCGGGTTACAGAGTCGTGAACTCTTCTGCAAACACCAATGGTTTCGGCACTGCTCAAGCTAATGCTCAAACTCTTTAAGGTGTTTCATAGCAAAGACACCAAGACGACTTGTTTACTACTTGTCTTGATGTACTTGCAGCCTCGAAGTTATTTACTGTCTTAATTTATTGAAAATAATTTAATTTTATACGCATAGAAAATAAATAAAAAGTTTTATACTATTTATTTGTTTGATTCACCTCATTACTTACATTAATAACATATTATTCAAAATTGAGATGTTGATAATATTTTACGAAAGAACAAACAAAAACATTTAAAATAATATAAAAAAATTAAAGAAGACAAAGCTATCACTATATTATAACATTTAAAAAAACACCAATTACCTACTTGTGAGTTCTATCTATCAAATCTATCAAAATATGAAGCACAATATCAGTTTTTTTAGTTACGACTTATTAAACTGACCTACCTGGCTGTATAATGATATTAAAGAAAAAAGAATCTTGTTTCGTAATTTTGTTGACAGGTTTTAACACTAATGGCGGTTAAACAGTTTGATCTATCTATTTTATCTTACGGTCTGAAAGAATTAAAAAAAAATAGATCTATACTAATAGTATAAAGCCGAAGAGTGTGTTCGTTTGATTGCGTTAATTTCAGGAACTATTAGTTAATTAAATACTGTCTATAGTTTACGTGAGTAGTACACATTTAAATAAAACACTTTAACGGTTTAAAACGCGATATATTAGTTAAACTTATTTGAAAATGATTTTTAACTTCGGCCCGACGTGACCACGACCAGTCTCCCCGTGACCACGGCTGCTGCAAAGCATCCGAAACGTCGGGCCGAAGTTAAAAATCATTTTCAAATAAGTTTAACTAATATATCGCGTTTTAAACCGTTAAAGTGTTTTATTTAAACTATTAGTTAAATTTGAAAAACATTTTGAGTTGGTTAGAGCATTTATAGCCCAAAAATATAAATGCCCACTATGGGTGAAGAAACATTGGGAAATGTGGAAAATATAACAATATTTTCTTTTGTCAATTTGGATATTAAATGTTAGTAGGAATATCAAAATTTTGTCCGAATCACGAAATGATAAAAAAACACCGTGAAGTCGCTTTGCGTTTTCAATCTGTGGACGTTCAGATGTGTTTTGTGCAAATGTTATATCAGTCTCTGGTGTTTTACCTTCCATCGGAAAGTACACAACGGATTCTTAAGCTCTTTTTAAATAGTTTTAATGGGCACGGGCAGGACTTGAACCGACATCCGTAGAGTTCCGTGCTGTTGTTCTGTGTCGATTTTTAATTTATATAGTGCCATCGTGTACAATATCACGTGAAAAATATTAAGGTTTTCGAATGTATTTGTATTTTGCAACGATTTACCAACTTCGTTTATAAGCACATTTTATAATATTATCTACACTACATTTAGTTAAAATTGGCCTGTAGTGGATTGAGCTGCCCCCTCTGTAGGTGTGCAAATTTTATGGCTAGGAAACTAAATTATATATCTCTTAGTGTATTTTCTCTTACTTGACATTTTTACATGAAATCGTGATTTTCTCACAAGATCTATATTGAGTCACACTAAAAACGCCCCGAGACACTGGACTATATATTAAACTAATGAATTACCTCACAATCACTTAGTAAAAACCACAATTTTATGCCAAAATTAAAATTCCTTAAAAAGAATTTACACATATGCACAGATTACAATTTCTTTAGTTTGACTTTTAATGAATCTTAAACTCTGTGTCATCTGTGGCAACGACTACACTCTATAAAAGGACAACGCTAGTTCTCTACTGTGTGGTTCTATCTGTGGTTTGAAATCGGCCAAATTTGTTGTGATCTTTTGCCAAGATAGAAGAAAAAGCACATCTGACTATAAAAATCTGAAGGCTTTTGCAATACTTTGAACTTTAACTACATCCATATTTTTACTATCGAAACTTACGACCCGGTCATCTTAACTGTTCTGACACCATATCTTGATATTAATATCAGTTATCGCAATATCTCTTATTACAAAAACTGACCTTAAACGGTAATGAATCTACATAATGGACTATCAAAAGGTACCGTATGAAGTCGTGATGATGATAAAAACTATTATTTGAACATTCTTTGTAGATGTACTTGTAAAGTGACGCTTTTATTAGATGTACTTAATTAGTATAGCTAAATTTTAACAAAACACGTAAATCGACATCTCGATCCTAAAATCACTAAATAGATAATTATTTATTGCGAGGCGCTCGTTGGTGGTGGTAGCAATGTACGGCTGATAATCAACGGGTCGTGGCTTCAAACTTTTTCAAATAAATTTATAATTTTTCTGAAACATGTTGGACTTCGTCTGGAAGTGTGACTTTTAAATGGGTGATAGGAATATCGAAATTTCGTCCGGGTGACGAACCACCACAGATAAAAAAGGCGTGAAGTCGCCAATCCAAAGCCAAAATAGGTCTTGCTTGTCTGTCCTCTATGATTAAAAAAAGCTTATATTTTGTTTCAGTTATGTCGTTTGAAAGCCTCCTTCCAGTAAATACTTCTTCTAAGTCCTATATGTGACTCTTGTAGGTTCTTCACGACTTACATCCCTTATATATTAAAACAATATCAGTGTACTGATGTATCAGTCTTTCAATGTTTAGATTATTTTACAATAGTAAAAACAGTAAAATTAACAAGAGTTTTAAATTGTCGTACCGCATCATTTCCTTACGTACAAAAATCTATGTATTTATAGTCACTTAGTGTAACATCAATAAGAACATGAGAATATTACCATAATTAAGAAATAAAAATGTTAGATCTAGTTCCGATGTTTTTTAATCAATAAGAAATCCCGAGACCTCATAAATTTTATTTTATGAATTTATTCATTCGATACTATATTAACATTTGAGAAGTAGCCCGCATAGAAAGTACCACATTTTACATTTATTAATAAAGAAAAATTTGTCCGTTTATAAAGAAATATTGGATTATTAAATACTGTCTGTGGTTTACGCGAGTAGTACACATTTGAATAAAACACTTTAACGGTTTAATACGCGATGTATATGAGTTAATGTTATTTGAAAACTACGTGGCCGTGGTCGTTGCGAGGCATCCGAAACGCTGGGTCGTAGTTAAATAAATTCCAAAATATTTAACTAATATACATCATGTAATTACTAATTTACTAACTTTCGCCGACGACTTCAGATACAGGATAACTTGTAAAGGTAAATAATTTTGTAATGCAATAAAAATAAATCTTTATAGTATTATGTAATGATTTTCTAACAATTAAACCATTTTGTTTATATATATCACGCTGTAACTTATTTTATTTTCAGAAATTAAAGCTATCTAAACGACTATAACTATTTTCACGTGAATCCGACTTCAGTAAAACAAAACCAAGCTTTGTTAATAAAATAATGTCAGGACATTATTTCCTTTCCTTGCCTTAACATCGCACTTACTGTAATCTTTTTAATGATTGTAATCCTTTTTTTATCTTGCCGAGTCATGCCATAGTTTGTCACGGTACCATTAATTTTAACTGCAACCCGATGTTTCGGATGCACAAGTTTCGGAAAAAAATAACCACGAGTAACCTTGAAAAACAAAGTTAGTATCTAAAAAATGGCTCACTCGATGATTCATGCCAATTTTAACTGTAGGCAAGTATTTAGATTTAGTTAAGATAACATAAAACACGTTTCATTTAATCATGATCTGTTTTTTAAGTTGGCAACAAAATATGAGCTATAAGGAACGTAAACAACTCGCAAAGGTATTAAATAACATATGAAGTGTAGGTAATAAATAGTATTTTTATAGATACCCGACTGCTGGAAGGCATTATAGTTGATCATAATAGTAAAATAAATAATATCCCCTTGTATACTATATCCGTTTAAGGTACATATTGCAATCTATACTAATATATAAAGCTGATGAGTTTGTATGTTTGAGCGCTAATCTCGGGAACTACTGGTCCGAATTGAAAAATTATTTTTGTGTTGATAACAAGGAGAAAAACATCGCTCTGATAAATAGGAGCGAATAAAAAACGGAAAATGTGGTAAGAACAGGGAAAATTATCCATGTTTCCGATGCGAACGCTGCAAAAACTGTTCAAGTGTTTTGAGTACAAAACATCATATGTATCAAAGAATAATTCCTCTTGAAACGACTCAAAAAAATGTCGGAGTTTATGTGTCTATATTTTGAAATTAACTTGCAAGAACGACGAGATGCGCGTGATGGGGTTTAGAAAAATCAATTTTTGTTGCCCATAATAACTATTCTAGACGGGCGAAGTCGCTGATACAGCTAGTTTAATATATACCCCAATAACGGGGCAGTCCCAATTAACAAGGTTGCTAGCGATAAATAATCAAGCAACATAAATTATAGACATCACGCAGGCAGAGTTTGTTTAATTTATGAGTTCATCAGGAAACATTAAATACATTAACAGATTTTTATAGGACCTCTAGTTTTAAAACACCATCTTTATTGATATTCGATAGATCGAAAAAGTAACGGATACTCTTGCTCTTAATTTCTTTTTAAAGGCACTTTTTCATTAAACATATTTGTTAACGAGTCATTTATTGAATTTCTGTATTTATTTCTTTATTTAGCTATGCCAGCAACTTCGTCCACATGGAATAGATATTTTGGGCATCGAAACTTTTTTTTTCAAAATACCTATAATCAATTTATAAATCACAGATGTTAACCACGACATCGGTCGCATCTCGTCGTTATTGCAAGTTAATATTAATAGATAGACATAAATAACGTCCGAACGCTTCTTTAAAAAAGCCGCCTTGCATCCGAACCCACCGGTGGTCCGGGCCGCCAACTACACCGTTCCCGTCAATACACGCTGGAGAAGGCCGCGTTTGTGGGTTGTAAATTATTTAAAGAGGAATCGTTATTAAATACTGTCTATAGTATACATGAGTAGTACACATTTAAATAAAACACTTTAACGGTTTAAAACGCGATATATTAGTTGTCTCCCCGTGACCACGGCTGCTGCAAAGCATCCGAAACGTCGGGCCGAAGTTAAAAATCATTTCCAAATAAGTTTAACTAATATATCGTGTTTTAAACCGTTAAAGTGTTTTATTGAAATAGGAATCGTTATTTTATACTTATTTTTTGATGTGTTGTTTTTGCAACGGAAACCCTCAAGGATGAACAATTTCCAAGTTCTTTTTTTACATTTTCCACTGTATCTTTGCTATTACCAATAATAGAATAGAAAAACATCACGTTGCGTCCAAACGCAACGTGATGTTTTTCTTCATAAATGTTCTAAACAACATAAATATACTTGCAATTCCATGTAGTAGTTGTGAGAGTGCGCATTCAAACCAACAAACATACACACATATTTTCTTTGTCAGAGCTATTTTAAACTTTTCACTATTTATTATTACTGCAACGGATTTTTATAATCTACATTTTTAACTGCCTTGACGGTCCAATGGCAAATAAATTGTAATCGTTGGGTCGTGGGTTCGATTGCCACCAGATCCAACATGTTTCTAAAATAAATTTATACTTTTTCTGAAATATCCTAGACTACCTCTAAATATCTAGAGACGGAATGGGTGATACGAAGTAGGAACATAGGTGAAGAAGCTGTAAAATGTAATCGAGCTCTGTTTTCAGTCTGTAGGTAATAATGACAAAAAACAGAAAGGGTAAAAAAGATTATAATATGTAAACACCAATAACCTCCAATAAACATAACAAAAAATATAATTTCAACAAAAAATGGTATACTCTATCGCTGACATTTAAGATTATTAAAGCTTTCCTTTCATCAAGGGTTTTATATATTTATGGAAACTTTGATTAACTGGTTCTGCATTTAGGGGACTCTTCATTGCTTCCGTCATTAGTCGCTCATATGCAAATCCGTCATAGGAGCCTAATGTTGAGTTAAGAACCTGTAAAAAAAGGATAATTAAGAATGGTGTATAGTGTAGTTTACGCGAGTAGTTACCATTAAAACATTTTTAACGGTTTGAAACGCGAAATATATTAGTTATACTTATTAACAATGTTTTAACTACCCCCCGATGTCAGGGCTAGTTAAAACAATGAAATTACTGTTTTGTCGTGTTTTAAACAATCGAAAGTGTTTTAAAATATTATCGTATTGAATTGCATAACTATATCTAATCATATGGACAAAGATCGCGTTGCAGTTACATTGGTATGGAATAGAGGTCGACTCAAAGACAGTATAAATAATGTCTTTTATGCCTACGTGTGTTGTCAATATACAATTGAAAAAATTTAGCTAACAATATTGTTTACCATTTTTTTAATTATAGATAATTAAAAAAATGGTATGGTCCTCTAGGAGAACAGGCAAGCAAGGAAGGAAGCAAGGTTCACTTGGGAAGTGAAATTCCCCAGCCTTTATCATCTAAACCAGATGCGCTGTCGATATTTTTTGGTTTAGATAAATTAACAAACCTCGTCCCTGTAGTCGAAGGCATCCACCAATCCAATTGCGTTGGGCCGAATTTTTTCCAATAGGTCCTCGTATTTTTTACGTAAGCTAACTACATCCTTTTCTGATAACTGCGTGTACTGAAATAAATAAAAACAATAAGACAACGCCTTTTTTGACCGCCTCTGTACTTAAATGGAGAAACGTATTGCCTAGCGTAGCGCCAAGCGCGAGAGGTCCTGGGTTCGAATCCCAGGGAAACAAAAAATTGTTTCGGTCGGGCAGGGCATAGAAGTCTGATCAACTACTTGCATGTTAAAGAGCGCATCAGTGAAACGGACACAAAAATCCGTTCGCCAAATGCCCCACGAGGGGGAAACGGGATTTCACACAATAAGACAACGCAAGAAGTTACCTATGATAAATGTATTTTTGGAAAAGTGTCTAATTGTCTCAAAATTGAGACAATGCAAGTAAACAGTTTAAAAATTACTAATACATAATATATGTTTCCATTTTAGTTTTCAAGATAAAGGACAGACAAAGATGCATAGCATCTAAACAATATGCGCCGTCGACCTGTTTGGACTTTGGATATTCGGAATATTGACTTTGGATAATCGGAATCCACAGACTGAAACCTCATTAAACTTCACGGCTTTTCCATCTGTGGTGGTACGTGACCCGCACGGAATTTCGATATACCCATTTAATATCCAGATTTCCAAAGAAAGTCCAACATGTTTCATAAAAATTTTAAATTTATTAGAAAATATTGGACCCGGTGGGAATCGACCCCACGTTGGACGAAACTAGTGCATGATAAATGACGTTCCTCAAATAATAAAACGGTCACATTATTTCCTTAACACTACTAACCAGTAATAAATCTCCCATTTTCTCGAGAGTAAGATGTACATAGTACAACTCCACTAAGTCAAAGAGCACAGACTTCAAAGCGGGCGACACTGTCTGTCCGTATCTTTCGATTTCCGACTTGTATATTGATAGGACCACAGCTCGACCCCATGCCTGTAATAAAAAATAGCTATTGAGTCACATAGATTTTTGCTATATTTTTACTACCAGTTGATTTATGGTAAATAAGTACTCTAATTTATGCGAGTACACATTAAGAAAACACTTTCAACGGTTTTAAACGAGAAATATATTAGTTAACTTGTTTACAATTTTATTTAACTACGACCCAACATTTCGGATGCTTTGCAGCAGCTATGATCACGGAGGGACTGAAGATGGAATCCTTAAGGACAAAGTAGAGTTTGCGCTACTTGCTACGCTAGCGTCATCTCTTTCGTTGCGTCGGTATTCGGGCTCTAGTTAAGAAAAGTTTACGTTAACTAATATATTTCGCGTTTCAAACCGTTAAAAGTTTTGTTTAATGGTAAATTATATTTTTTACCTCTGCTGCACCAATTAATTGGACAGATGCTTTGTTCCAAGCATCTTCAGCTGATAAACCTGACTTCGTATATTCTTGTAGACTTGAAACGCTTGATGACAACTTTCTATAAAAAAATATATGTGAGAAGATTATTTTTTTAATGCGATTTTATTTTTTAGAAGGATCGATCGTGATTTTTATTCGATGCTAATCAGTTTTATTTTACCCATACCGATCGATGTTATACGTATTACTATTATACGTTATACGAAGCAATACGTATGTGTGACAATCTTAAAGTAATAAATAAAAATACTTGATTCCTAAATACGTACCCTATTGACACCTTTTGGAAGGCATTAAGAATTCCCTCCAAGGAACTGTCCCACTTCGATGGTACATTTTTTTCAGCGAAATATGACATCGTAGGACTAAAGGGACGACCACGACTTCCAAGCTCCCACGCTTTTACTAACGCCCTATACGTAATAAAGAAATAACTCTGATTATGTTAAAAAAACTTAAAAACAACTCTTTTCACTGTTTAAAACGCGAAATATAAAATTAAATGTAAATTAGTTAACTAATACATTTCGCGTTTTAAACCGTTAAAAGTGTTGTGTTTAGTTCACATAAAGTGAACTTAACAAAACGCTTGAATGTTGATATGATGATGTTTTTAAAATTGTAAACAAAAAGTTGACAAGGCAGAACTCGAATCTACGACCTACAGCGTACCGAGCTGCTGCCCAATCACCTACCCTATCGTGCCACCTTCATCTTTAAGCTTCTTAAAGCCATTTTTAATTAAGTTACTGAAAATTTAATTTAATACAAACATAATAAAAGCAATAAAAATCGATTATAGTTTTTTTTATTTACAATCATTTTTTAATTTATATTGTGCCATCATGTCATTTATTTATTAAAATTGTAGAACCATAATTATGCAACATAATACGGCCGACGTAACTGTGAAAAATATTAAAGTTTTCAATCATTAAAAGCCCACCTGGCCGTTTGCAACAGCATAACAGTGTTTTCTCCTTCGTAGGTGCACGTCGCAGTGGAGATGCCGTACAATTGTGGTAAGTTGGAAGACATCATAAACCCGTGACCCCCACAGGACATTCGGCACTTTTCCACTAGACCCGTGCAGTCACTTGAACTTATCACTTTTAAGCAGCAGGCAAGAGCGTGAAGCTAAAAGGTGGGTTACATACACGTGCTTGAGTAATGGAAATAAATCACTTTTAACTGCTTAATACGCTATAATGTGTAAGTTAACTACGGCCCGACAGTTTTTGCAGCAGTCGTGGTCAAGGGCAAAACATTTTGTACAAACCGTTAAAAGTGTTTTATTTAAATGAGTCGGAATTATCAATACGTCAAGGATTTGATTACCACTAGTTCCAGAACGTTTCTTAAGACCTTTCTGCATTTATCAATGAAATTTGACCTAGCCTGGAAAATATATGTTAGGAATAACGAAATTCCTTTCTTTTTTCTATTTTAAAACCTAATAGGCCAACAACGCATTTTCATCGAACATCATACTTGATGTTCGATGAAAATGCCGCATGCTGTCGTCGGTTATAAGAAAAATGTAATTTCACATAAAGCTTATTTCAATTGAAAAAGCATATAGCAAAGATTTAATTATAAATCTATTTAGATTTTAAAAAAATACGATGCCTACATCAAGTCCTAACTTGAACTAGCATCAACAGTGTTCCTGCATGCTGCTCTTACCAATTGAGCTACCATGTGATTTTACGACACGGTAGCTCAATTGGTAGCTGATGTTTAATAGAAATGACTGTGTATAAGCTATAAATAGCGTTTTACCTCGGGTAATCTATCAAAATTGCCGACATTCTGCTCCTTTTGGTACATCACGTATACATCCCATAGCCAATAAGAGCAAAACATATACGCGTGGCTGGTAGCAATACCGATGAACAATTTGTGTTGTTGTGTAACATAATCCAAGATTTGTGGCTCCGGTTCACTGAAAAAAGTTAAAAATCATTGGTAAAAATAATTTTTCAGAAAATGCACTAAGAAATCGTTTCACCACATATTGTAATGACTTCTAAAACGCAACAATATCTAATGTATGTTAAATTTAAATAATGTTATAATTAAAATTTTAGGTACCTAAAAAATATATTTTGTTAGCTGTTACGGTCAAAAGGAAACATTCAAGACGAAGACAATTTTAAATATTATACTTTACCATTATGATATAATTTTTCAAATTATTTTAACTGATTACGGGTAGTCTCTCCGTGGCTTTTAACTAATGCGCGTTTGAAACTTTTTTTTTTTTTAATCCGTACTACTCGCGTTAACTACAGCATCTCATTAAATCTAAGCCATTCACGAAGATATTATTAAGTCAAATACTGTCCATAGTTTACGCGAGTAGTACACATTTAAATAAAACACTTTAACGGTTTAAAACGCGATATATTAGTTAAACTTATTTGAAAATTATTTTAAACTTCGGCACGACGTTTCGGATGCTTTGCAGCAGCCGTGGTCACGGGGAGACTGTCTCCCTAATATATCGCGTTTTAAACCGTTAAAGTGTTTTATTTAAATATTATTTAGTCATCAAAGATAAAATGTACGAGGTATCCCTGTACATATAACTAAATACTAACTTTTGCTTTAGCTTCGACTGATGCCTAACTGCTGAATATCTGATCGCAATTGTAACTGCCCGGGACAGGTACGTTGCAGCAGAATTTACAATAGTGACCCGAACCATCACCATTGTGCCATAGGCTAATTTGGGGTTAGCTGAAGATGTAAACTTGCCATCCTAAAAAAAATATGTTCTTAAGAATAAACAAAAGTATAAGTAATGCCGAAATCTGAATCACGATCCGCCATCAACATATGGTAATGCCGTAAGTCAGTGGATACTACGAAATCTAAAGGGAGAAGATATCCAAAATAGGTCAATAACACATCTTGTTTAGATATGATATAGTTGAGATCATCTTTCGTAAAGTGTTCCATGCTTGTCTGTACTACTCTGTCATAAAGAAAATGTTACGAAAAATCCTGGGGACTTTTTATAACTTACTAAAGTGCACGACACATGACAGGCATTGGATTAAAATCAATAATAAACTGTTTTCTACCTTTGACACTTGTGAGAACCTCATAAGCATATGTCTCCTTGGTATCCTGACATGCTCGAAGCCAAGAAAGCCATTGTTAACTGTGTTAAAAGCGAGCTTGGCTCCGATTTCTCCCACCTTCACTCCCGGTAAGGGCATATGCGTTTCTTCATCGCGTATCTGAACTATGAATGGCTGCATACCATAGGGTTTACCTTTAATCTTGAGCTGAGCCATAACTATGCAGTAGTTGGTAGTATGTCCCACTGCAAAGTAAATAAAAAATCTTTGTAATTATTTCCATGTATATTTTATCAAAATGTATTAACTAACTAGCTGTTACCCAATACGTCGTCCGCGTTCCGTCGCGGGCATTTTTTAAAATCATTGAAAAATAAATCTATTTTTCATTTTCAGAGCAATAAGGCGTAAAGCACGCATTTTTCAATTATTCATTTTCGTATGGTCGTAATGATATATAACCGAACATCTTCCTCGATAAATATCAAAGAAACACACTCAACCGATTTCTAATATTACTATAGATTTATAGTTTGTGTTTTTCAGAATATAATGTAGGAGATTTAAAAGCTGCGATAATTTTCATAATTACTTACATCCTCCAGGCCACCACTTATAAGAACTAAGACTGGGACTATTTAATATGAACTCCTCTGTTTTCTCATCGTAAACTGCTTCTGTCTCCAAACCTCGAATAAATGTGCCGTGGCCAAGCTCCGTCTGCAATATAAAAAAAAATACTTAAGTGTTAAGGTTGACATTATATTGCGCGTGATGTGTATGTATTAATAGGTTTAAAGAAACCGATGATGACGTGTAGGAGATGGTAGCTTAATGGGTAACAACACTATGAAAAGTTCGTTTGAATTTATTTCAAACGAAATAGATTTGTAATTTATATAATTTTTCCCGTTTATACCACATTTCCCCCTGTTATTTCGCTCCAAGTTTTATAGCTTGAAGTCATCTTCGGTAAATCCACATCCAAAAATATTTTCATAATTCGAACCAATAGTTTCTGGGATTAGCGCCTTTAAACTAACGAACTCTTCAGCTTTACAATATGAGTATAAATAAAATAATGTCTATAATCACCTGGGCATATGTACCGATTATTTCCATATTCAAAGCCCGCTTGTACCATAATTCTACCTGTTCACTATCCCCTTGACCCAAAATTGTCGGCACGAACATAGAATATTGTAACATGAACGGGGAACCATCTTTGAAAATCGAGTAGTACGTAGTTCGAAAATCTGATCTGAAAAATAAATGCATCATGAAAAATCAACATGGACTAATTTATTTTTTAGCTCCTCAATCCCTAGCATTATGTTTTAAAAGTACCTGGATAACAATATGCAGCAGGTCATGGGTTAGATTGTCTTTAACTGGGAAGACTTCATTTGGAAAATTGATGTCTTAAGCGTGGTAGAAATATCTAATATTTGCAAGCGAACCAAAATTCTCAGAGAGAAAAGCCAGTATGTGTTTCGTAATGTCTGTGGAATACCGAGTGTGGAAATCCAAATATTATCTGTTTTCCTATTCAAAAATTTCGCTAGTAAATCGTTATAGATAGAAAACATTTTTTTAAAGAACAAAAAATAGCCATTATTCAATAAGTGACAAAAACCTTTAATGAGTAATTTAACCTCTCCGCATAACAAAACATATTAATGATACAGAATAAAAATGTATATACTAGAATGGATCAATTGGTAGACGTAACTATTACTTATTGTTATATTTATTAGTTGTATACTTACTTGTCACTCCTATTATAAACGCCCCGTTTAACACCTGTTTCCTGTAGAACTTTATGTAGGAAAACTGATTTTCTTATTGCATTCTCATATCTTTCTTTGTGACTTAAAAACTCGTCTGGTATTTCGTCCTTAAGTTCTTTTACGCTAAACACCTTGTCCTCTAAAGGAATAAAAAGTTGTTATTATTTCCTAGTTGGTATTCTATACCACCACACAAGGTACCACGTAATCCAAGATTCCCCCAGGGTAGAAATTTTATTTTTATAATTGTAATGGACTTATAACAGTGTGAAACAATTATGCTTATCTTTAAAATCGAAGATAGTAGTAATTTTGTTATGTTGTTGTTAAACCGTTAAAAGTGATTTATTTAGAAAAGAAATCCTATAGTGATAGCCTAAAATCTTCTAAAAGGCTTCTTTAATGTATTCCTAGTATACTATATTTTTTCATATGTACCGCCCCTTTTTATATGAAGGGCCAAAATTTCAAATCTATATACCTATATTTATTATATTTTCATGACTATGGTAATCACAATAATATGTGAGTTACTTAATAACAACATCATCAGCTGTCACAACTGTCAGTTTGTTCGACCAAATTTAAAAAAGTTGAGTGGTCCTTTTTTTAGCTCCACTAATATACCACATTAGTAAAAATTTTATGAGCCCTACACCCACAATCTTCTGAACTAAAAAAAAACAATAATTGTAATATCAATATGAACTAGAATTTTTGTTTTGCTTTTGTGAACTTAGTTCATGTATTGTTGATCGCCTTACAAGACAAAAACATTTACCAGAATAAACAGCATTGCCAATTGAAAAAGAAAAGGAGAAATTACAATTACGAGGTCATCTAAGTGCTAGTACCGGCAACTAGTTCCACTTGCCTAACGCAGTGTTACGTAAAACGAGATTCACTGACATGTATTTCGCGCCTAAGCAAATTAAATGTAACTATTTCCAAGCTTACCTACAGCTCGCCTTTCCGCTGTGCAATGAGCCCCTGTGTCCAGCAGATTAGTAAGTTCTTCAATATTAAAGGTACATGTCGATCTCTCCTTCTCCAGGTCAGGATTTACCTTTTTCAACGTCATGTCACTGACAGTTCACTCAAACACTAATAACAAAGTGTTTCATATCTCGCAAAACAACACTATCTTTACAAGATATTTATGTAAAGAATTATACGATAAGCTGGGTCCAATATTCAAGTGATAATTAGATGTTTTATGTGAATAAATGTTTTTCGATAGATGATTCACGCGTATGTCATTTGTGTTGACTTTAAGCCGATCGCGTTGAACGAACATAGGCAATTATGTAGTAATTATAGAAGCAGTTTTCTATCCGTTGTTTGTTATTGAAAATATTACATACGTACTTTGACCTTTGAATGCCGGGAGAACGTAATAGTGTCTTCGGGGATGGCACCGACGTCTTAACAATAACTTAATAAATCAGTGAAACTGATTTTTTTTATTTTTACCTGTAATCACATAGGTATAATTTTATCTGGGCAAGTTTAACATACCTACTGCATATGAAAAAACAATGCGATAATCTCAACCGATTATAATGTATGATTATGATATCTTAATTACTTTATTCATCGTGATATTCAAATAAAAAAAAATCCTCAAGGAAAAAATGGGTAGTTTATTGTTTTTATTTTAATAGATATAAAATAAAATATATAGACGCTTATCACAGTTTGGCTTGACGATACGGCTTCAAATATTTATGAAATGCAGGGTTCACGGACTCAGAATTAAGTGGTGTTTTGAGAGCCTCCTCCATAAGACGCTCATAGACCCTCCCATCATAAGCACCAAGTGTTGACTGTAATATCTGGAACGATATTTACATTTTAATAGTTATAATTATCACACCTAGAAACCGACGCGTTTCAACCATGGGAGCGTTGACAATTGAGCTACCTTGGCACAATAGCTCAATTTATAGTTGTTCGTGGGGCGGTCGAATGATGCTCACGTCATTGTTAATTTTTAATCATGTATTAAAAATTTCAATCTTTTTGCTTTTTCATATAATATTTATTATCATATTGTTCGTCACTTAATTCAAAATATCTTACCTCATCGCAGATATCAAACGCGTCCACTAAGCCAACTGCATTGGGTCTGATGGCAGCCAGGAGTTCTTCGTATTTTTTTTCCAATTGATGTATATTGTTTTCCGAAATTGATGTGTACTATTTAAAAGTTTCAGACAATTTAAAATCAAAACTTTAACATATACATACATAAAAGTATAAAGATTCAACTCGAGTACTTTGAAAAATGACTACGAAAGCTTTTTATTATTTTTTTTAACTTTTATTATGTATGTTGCATAGAACTTTTAAACTTTAATGAACATTTTCGTGAAGTAATTTGAATTTGGCGGCACCTTTCGAAATTTGCTCCTTTTATACCTTTAAAGGTAAGTAATGTGTCACAGTTCGTAGTGTTTTAGAAAATCAAATGAATAAAATCGGATGACCGACTTTATCCTCTCCTAGCTGTGTCAGCGACTTCGTCCGCGTAGAATAATTATTTTGGGCATCAAATTTGTTTTTGGAAAACCTCCTGTTCAACTCTATAAATTTAAGACGCTACCAACGACGTCTCCGTGTACCGTCGTTCTTGTCGCGTACATTTTTTTTAGATTCCTTCATACATTTTTTGGGTATCTTAAACCGTGTTCGCAACATACGCAACGGAAACCCACAATGATGATTAATTTTCCCCGTTTTTTCCACATTTCCCGATGTCTTTTCGCTCCTATTAGTCGTAGCACGATGTTTTATAGCCTATAATCTTCCTCGATAGATGCTCTAATCAAAACAAATATATAATAATATTTTT
Source organism: Leptosia nina (assembly GCA_963661955.1). Lineage (NCBI taxonomy): Eukaryota > Metazoa > Arthropoda > Insecta > Lepidoptera > Pieridae > Leptosia > Leptosia nina. Next base: position 10,408,165 of record CAVLEF010000005.1, on the reverse strand, counting down.
TCAATTCAAACCAGTAGTTCCTGAGATTAGCGCGTTGAAACAAACAAACAAACAAACTCTTCAGCTTTATACATTAGTATAGATTTGGCCTTATTCGGTTTTAATTTAAATCTCTTACTACTTTAGTAGAAACTACTCACTCGCAGCAAATCACCAGTTCTTTCTAGACTCCAATATGTTAAATAGAGTTGCACAAGCTGATCCACCACTTCCTTCACATTTAAACTCGACTCTTCTGTCAGTCGCTTGGCTTCTTCATGATACACTCTTAGCAGAACTGCTCTACAGTGTGCCTAGAATCATAACTAAGCGTTCTAATCACGTTTATCTAGTATATCTGTTTATTTCTATCAGTTTTAGAATACTTTAAAGAACAGGAAAGAAACAAGTGTAATTATGTATAATTAAAAAAAACACTTAAAAGGCCCGACTTTAAAGATTACGGGGAGACTTAAAATACATTTTAAAAAATCAAATTAATTTAACTAATATATATCGCATTTCAAACCGTTAAAGTGTTATTTAAAAATGTGTAACTGTGGCGTCTTCAACTGATTTGTAAAAAATACTTTGACACAATGTACATATCTATTCTGTCCAGAACAATTGCAAAATTATGTTAACCCATACCTACATACATTATGGTTATGTAATTTTTTGTTTTCCAAATGTACACTTGATTAGAGCCTCTGCTTATCCTATCTTATACAATATACTTTAATATCATAATTGTTATTGATACTATATTCGGTAGATTACAATGTTACTATAGTGAATTAAAAAACGATACCTCAGCTGCAGAAACGAGCAGATTTGTCGTTAGTAGCCACGCTTCATCTAAGTCTAAACCGTTTTGCATTTTTTCTCTTATATTTTTCACACAATGCGCAATTTTGCTGTAAGCGAAAGATGTGACTTTACTTTTTGATATACATAAATAAATTGTAGAAAAAATAATATTACGTCGTCATTTATTTTTTATTCATTTATACAAGCAAATCTCGTGCAATATAGATTTAACAAACAGAATTCGTGCGGCACGCTGTAGCAATTGCACGCCTAAGTTTCAGTCCTGGCCGTATTATAAAATTTTTGAATGCTAATTAATTAAAAATATTAAGCTACGTTTGCCAATATTTTAAAAATAATATCAAAAGCTTTAACATTTTCCACATGAGGGCATTAAGCAAAATTCTATGAATCTGATGACAACTGACACGGTAGCTCAACTGATTAGAGCAGCAGCACGAATAGCTATGGACGCCATTCAAGTCCTACCCATAAATAATAATGATTCAATAAGTTGTAAGAAGAAGCGAACCTTACCCGGCAGCCACCGCTTCGAAAGACCTTATGATACCTTCAGAACTGTTTTCCCATGTATTTTTCACTTTACAAGCGCGGCTTAAGTAAGAAACCGTAGGCGTTAAATTTACACCGGACTCAGCCTGTTCCCAAGCTTTTATGAGAAACCTGCAATTGGACGGGGTTTAAATACTGTCTATAGTTTACGCGAGTAGTACACATTTAAATAAAACACTTTAACGGTTTAAAATCATTAACGAATATATCGCGTTTTAAACCGTTAAAGTGTTTTATTTATATACGGGGTTTTCAAAAAGTCGTCAAATTACTTTTAAATTATAGTTGTATATTTAATAATATGCTTAATAAATTACATTTAAATTACTAATATAATCTTAGCTTACAAATTAAATGTATGTTTACTGGAATATTATAACTACTAACTACTGTAAAACAAGAAAAAAAATCTCATTATTGGTTAATATAATTATTTAATAGAAATAGCAGAGATTTAGAAGAGAAAATAAGTGACAAAAATCTAACACAGTATCGTGAGTGTTTAAAATTACGATTCTATTCATATGTAGGGCACGTAAATGATCATTATGTCCTGGCTAACTGCATTTTTCATATTTTCCAGGGATTGTCGTCTGTGTAGTGTGCATAAATATTTAGTATTTATTATTCTACCTTTGTATTTTTTAGAAAGGTCTAACGTAAAACATAACATTCTTGCTTGTACACGTCAAGAACTTTTTTACATCATCTATTTACGAACAACATTGGTTTCAGGTAAACAAGAAAATTACCTCGCTGTCTGTAATAACAGAACCGTATAGTCTCCTTCATAGGTCCTAGTAGCGACTACAAAGGAGTATATATGCGGAAGCCTGGATGACGTCATGTACCCGTGCCCTCCACACGCCAATCTGCATTGTTCAATATACGCAGCAGCATCTGAAGTACTCACAGCTTTCAGGCAACTAGATAGAGCGTGCAACTGTAAGGAATCACATTAATATTTTTAAAGATTTTATTTTAATAATAGAGAACGACAGAAAAGCATGGAGTTAATTTGATACACAAAATGTCGACCTATTTATTTTCCATAGACTGAAACCGAAATGCGAATTAACTTCACGGCTTTTCTGTGGACGGCGGTTCTTAGCCTGGACGGACTTTCGATAGTCCAACCCCCCATTTAATATCCACATTTCCAGTCGAAGTCCAACATGTTTCAGAAAAATTAGAAACACGTGGGATCTAACCAGGGCTAGGAGCGACCAACGATTGCTATAAAATTGTTTCAGTTTCCAAACGCATCGGCGAGTGTACATGAAAATATAGAAGACACATTGTATAAGCCTTAATGGTAAGCAAATATTTAGAGACAGGCGGGGGATACTGGCCACTATACAACCGCGGACCACCGACTGTGTAGCCAAATGGTTAAACGTGTTTTCTAACATTGCATCAAGCACGAAAAAACAATAGAATTTTTTGGCCGGATTAAGACAAGTCTGATCTGGGGAAACGGGATATCACTTTAATAATAATAATAATTATTTATTTTTCAGACCATAATCCATTTCTTAAAATTAATTAATTCTAATGTGTGTTAGTTGAGTTAGTAACAATTTTTAGAGAGAAGATTTACTTACCTCAGGTAAATTATCTACGTTTCCCTTCTTCATTTCACTGAGATACTTGGTAAATGTTTTCCAGAGCCAGTTCGCAGTGAATTGCATGGCCAGGGCAGATGAGATACAAATAAACAATTTGTGTTGTTGCGTGGGATAGTCTAGTACTTGGGGCTCAGGTGCACTGGAAATATATAATTTTAGATAATACTTGCGTGAATTAAAATTGAATAACGAATTGAAAAAAATTGATTCACTGTTAGATTGGTCAATAAACTAAAGAACTAGGGAAGGCTGTAGCATCTTGCTGCATCAAAGAAGAGGAAGAGGAAGAAATATTGATGTTAAGAACAGGAATACAAAATTATTTGGGTGCAATTTTAACAATAATATTTTTAAATAGGTCAGACTTTTTATATTTTTTTTATAATTTTTTTTAACATTTATCTATCTTGACAAAAGTTATAGCTATTTACTCAGCTGTTTTTAATATATAAATATGCATATTGCGTGTGAGGTGCATGTATGGGTTGAAAAATTCGACGATGACGCGTAGGACATAGTAGCTCAATTGGTTAGAGCATCAGCACGGAACGCTGTGGATGCCGGTTCAAGTCCCGCCCATGTAAAATTTAATAAAATAGAATATAGTTAGATTAACGGTTAAATTTTATTCTCCCTTTATTGTATTTGGGTTATTTAAATGTGTACTACTCTCGTAAATTAAATAGAATGCAGGGAATACGAGAAACAGCTAGGCATAAAGAACATTTGGACGCTTTGAACTTAGTACATACCCTGGCTTCGCTTCTGATTGTCGTCTAACAGCAGAATAACGCACAGCTATAGTTGCTGCCTTTGCAAGGTTGAATGCTGAATCCGATACGAGAGTCACGCGCACAAACACCATAGTGCCATAAGTTAGCTTGGCATTGCCTAGCTTCATGTACGTACCGTCCTGGAAGATAAAGTTCGAAATTTGAATTTACGTAGTCAAGGATAACTGCTTGGGTCTAGTGGTTAGTACTCGGCTTCAGATCACGAGTCCTGAGTCCTTCAAATCCTGGATTGGACGAATTGTTAATTCAGTATTTGTCTTTGATAGTCAGTATCGCCGTGCCTTGAAGACGACATTTAACTGTCGGTTCCGGTTACCATCACTAATTTAGCTATTGTACTCGCTAAAGCCCGTCATTTCAAATTAAAGCAGCGTGGTGGGTCTAAGCTATTATAGGAGACGGGACCGGTGCCCAGTAGTGCGATATTGATATCTATACTAATATTACAATGTTAAAGAGTTTGTTTGTTTGAATGCGCAAATCTCAGTAACTACTGGATCGAATTGAACAATTTTCGTTTTGGTTAAGCCTATATCTAGGAAGTCTTTAGCATCACGCTGCGAGCAATAAGAGCGAATAAACAATGGGAAATGTGGGTAAACCAGGAAACATTCAAGGGAACGGTTCAAGATATCCAAAAACTATGTAATAAAGAATGATTTCTCTTTAAATGATTTAAAAAATGTTCGGGACGACGGGATGCGACCGACGTCGTGGGTAACACCTACAGTTTATAAAGATCAGAAGTAAGTTTGTTAAAACAAATTTTGATGCCCGAAATATTCTACGTGGACGAAGTCGTTACACAGCTACAGTCAGAAGTCGTTATACAGCTAGTTCTAACATAATTCCATGAAAATCGTCACCTACCTTCAATACTTGAGCATTTTTCATGCACATATTCTCTCTAGGGATCCGGTAATGATCAAACCCCAGATACCCATTGTCAGCCGTGTTAAAGCCCATTTTTGGACCTATTTCGCCTACTTTGATGCCCGGGAGGGGTTCGTGCGTTTCAGCATCACGTATTTGAACAATAAAGGTATGCACCCCATAGCATTTTCCTTTAGTGTACAGCTGGGCTACCACGATACAATGATTTGCAGTTTTGCCCACTGGAAGTGTGAAAAGATTGATAACAATTAATTTTTACATGACACGACATAATTAGTTTTAGATTTAACATGTTCTTAAAACTTCAATAAAACACTTTTAACGGTGTCGAAAGCGAAAAATATTAGTTGAATCAGTTCTTTGTTCTCTGAGGTTTGAATTGAAATTTGATATTGTTCGTAATTTTATAATGCAGTTACAAATGACGACCATGAAATAACGAAAACATATATAGTAAATAATTATATAGATAAAAAACTAACATACAATGTTTTTTAGATGAAATTCACATACAAAATATCCGAATCCAAAAAAATAATAAAGATGATAAATTAAATTTATAAAGTTTTCCATTTACACATAACAAAGTAATCTGTGTCGACGTTAAGCAGTGATTATACAAACAGTGAATATAATACTATTTTTATACTTACACCCTCCTCCCCACCATTTGTATGCTGTTAACGTTGGTGTATGCAAAACAAACTCCTCAGTAGAAGAATCATACGTGGCGGTAGTCTCTAACCCTCTAATGAAGGTGCCATGGCCTAACTCCGTCTGGAACGAACATAATATCGTTTTAATTTTATTTCAAAGGAGAGCAGAATAGACAAACAGGGGGTTCACTAGAGGAACCCAACCATCGGAACAAGATGCGCTTGCACATGCGCAAGTTGACTTGATTTGGTTTCAACATTCGGAAAACTTCAGAGTAAAACTAAAATACAGATATAAAATAAAGATTTTAGATACACATTAGATCATAGTCCAATCAAAATTTCAAGAACGGCAGGGCCATCAATACTGACGATCTAAGTGGTTTAGTCAGGCATAGGTAGTAAGCATGTTTGTTATATCTATCTAATGTTATATCTATTTATGATTTCACCAATTATGTCTGGAAAATTAGACATTATTAGAAACTTCTTCCGGGTCGCGATCCATAGTCTAGTAGACCATAGATGGAATGGCCGTAGAATTTAAATCCTCGCTTCGATTTCAGTTTGTAGGATTTCTAATGTCCAAAACAAGAATGTTGACTACACTAATGTATTTTAGATTTTATAGGGCTGGAACATGTCTACTTCCAACAAGTGAGGATCTCATGCCCGCATAAAAATATTACATTTCCGCCTCCACCTCGGAAAGTACCTGAGCATAAGTTCCGTAAATTTCAAGGTTCAACGCTAAAGGCAACCATTTCGCTTGTTGTTCCGCCGTACATTGACCCATGATAGTTGGAACAAACATACCCAAGTGTAGCAAAAGCGGTGATATTTCCTTAAAGAATGCATCGGCGGTCCGGCGCAGGATCGGAGTACTGTAAGACAATTTTAAAAGTCCATTAGAAATATGTTTATTCTGAAACAATTTAAAAACTAATTTTACAGACATAATATTGGAAAGAACTACAAATATAATATTATATAACTAAATACAGATACAATACAACACTGCAGTTGCCTCAGAAAAGGAGTCCACTCTATGCTACGTGGAGTCTAAGGTCCCAACAGTGATATTTATTATTGTTTTATGAAAGAAAAAAACTATTTATGACCTACTTAATAAGTATTTATTTGATATAGGTTATATTAGGATTTGCTTAAAGTGTTTAACAAGGAAGATTATCCAATCTTACCCAAAGTTTTCCAATCCAGTTATAGCGAGCAATTCGTTCCTCACTAAGTCACCGTAGTCGAGAGATTTTCTTACTGCATTTTCATAACGCTCTTTTAAGCTGAGGCATTCGTCTGGGACCTGATCCTCATGCTTACCAGATGTAAAAACATTGTTCTCTGTAACATTACTCAACATATAATACACACCATCAATTAAAATAATTTTGCATTTTTACAAATTGACTATTGTTTCACTTTAAATTCGTTATTGTTACAGCTAATACTTTAAGTGTACACATCCACGGGCATCACTGAAAATCGATGATGCAGCAACTCTTGTAGCAGCAACAGATGAGTGATGTCCTTCCACAACAAACTTTGTGTATGTGTTAATTGTAATCTATACTAATATATAAAGCTGAAGAGTTTGTTTGTTTGAACGCGCTAATCTCCGGAACTACTGGTTCGAATTGAAAAATCTTTTTATGTTGCGTAGAGCATTTATCGAGGACGGCTATAGGTTGTAACACATCACGATGTGACTAATATAGAGCGAAGAAACAACGGGTAATGTGAAAAAAGCGGGAAGAACTAATTATCATTATGGGTTTCCGAGGCGTATGTTGCGAAAACCGTTCAAGATACTCAAAAAATATGTATAAAAGAATGATTCCTCTTTAAATTATCTAAAAAGTCAGCAACGCTATATGTAAATACTGTCTATAGTTTACGCGAGTAGTACACATGTACATAAAACGCTATATGTCTATCTTTTAAGATTAACTTGCAAGAACGACGGGAATGGACGCGGCCGACATCAAGGGCTTCAACAGCTTAAGTTTATAAAGATTTTGAATTTGGATGCCCAAAATAACTATTGTACGCGGACGAAGTCGCTCACACAGCTAGTCCATTATATATTTGCTATTTTTGTGTCTGTATGTGTACCTACTAAGGTGCGTAATAAATTATTTGAATATGAAAATTGAACGTATAATTTATCTTTACTGACATATTGTCTTAGAAAGTTCTACGTACCAAACTAACACTTCGCGCTACTCCAAATCCCAAGCCAAAACTTCCATGACCATAAAAGGTAAGTGCTTAGTGCTACTAAACCAACACGGGCACTAAACATAATATTAAAGCTTATTTTCTTGTGAAATCTCGTTTCCTATTAGGACATGGGACGAACACATATCTGTGTCCATGTCACTCATCGGTTTTATTTACAGGCAAGTAGATGATGAGACTTCTGTGCCCTACCCGACCGTAACAATCTATTTTCTTCTCGGGATTCGAACCCAGGTACGCGCTTAACGCATTGCTAGGCACCACGTCTAAACACATACAGAGGCGATCATAAGGACAATTTATTGTATTTATGTATAAACTTGAATCAATATTCGCTTACCGATTTGTCTACGTTGCAGTGTTTTATGTTTTCCACCGTCAATAATGTACGTGAGTTCTTGAATATTAAAATTGCATTTTATCCTCTCCTTATCTAGGTCCACGTTTGTTTGCACTTTGCTTGCACTCATGTTAAAATATTAAACACAATACCATTCGGTGCTGAACAACTGCAATAAATGTGCTACTTGAACATTTAAATGATATTCCTTTCAGGTCAAAAGACACTTAAAATATACATACAAAAAAGTACTATTACTTGTCCTCTATCGGATTTAACCTTACGTAAAAAAGCTTTTTAGTTTCAAGAATAATTTTGTATTTTTAATGAGAAATACATTTCCGGCTCGTATACAAGCATCGGAAATATTATGTGCCTTATTTAGAGTTATTACAATGAAAGCGTTAATAACTAAGAATATAGATTAAATATTATCAAAATATAATAAATAATTTAAAAATTCTTAAACCAGCTTAGTAAATTAGCCAGTTGATCTCGGTTATCAATACAAATTATTGAAGCGCACAGGGACTGGGGGTAGATCTTAGCCAGTGCCAGTTAACCAGGGTCAGGTGATACAGTGAACACAGCTCATAACGAAGAAAATTGTTAAATAGTGTTTGTTTGTATCATTTTGGAGACTTATACAAGTTCAAGCTACGCTGCCCCACTTTCAGCGCCCGATGAGGCCCGATCCTGGCTTTATGTACCTGAAGTGGCTTAAGCCCTCTATTGTATAATAGAGGAGGCCGTTCCTACCAGTAGACTGGAAGGTGCGCAATTTTTATAGATGTTCAGCTACATAGCTAAAACGAGCTAGAACATTCGTATTATATCTATAGTTGACGCGCGCAGTATAAGATTACATGCTGAACAAGATTCCTTAATTATTTATAAAGTATTATAGCTACTTGTTATTTTTATGCTGCATATTAATTTTACTACGCTATACTGATATTGTGCTATAAAAAATATTTACATCTTCGTAACTTACCAAAGTGGTATAAACGATATAAAATAATATATCCTTTTCCCCTTCCTTCTTACTTCATACTAACCACGATGTAATTCCTACGGTTAAAAACACCTTTCTTGTATATATATACTCCAATTTCTTCGAAGACTCGCATCGAGTAAATAAAAACAAACTTACCATAAAATATAAATTCAGATCTTTCATTGCCCTTATTCCGATCGATACTAAACTATTGTATTCAAATAAAACGTCAACTTATTCAGTTAATTACGAATTCGTGGACAATTTCATTATCTGTTTAATTACAATGAATTGCTATTTTACAGTTACTAAAAACTGCCGATATAACACGAAGTATGTGCACCTGACATCCATTCCTACGGTCGTTAGTTTGAGTTCCCGTCGTATCTTTGTGCACGGAAAACACAGCTAAAGGTTCTGTAAATGTAGCTGGACCACACTTAGTAGTGGGACCTTTTGACTGGTTAAATTGTTAAGACATGTAACATTCAGAGAATCTGATTAAAAGGTTGTAAGAGAAACGGAATTTTTATAGTTACGTCCAATTACATTACAAGGCGATTGTTTTATGGTTCGAGTTTATTACATATATCGCTTGCATACAAATTGTTAACGTTATTTTACATACTCAGTTCAAAATGATAACCCGACTTTGATATACCTGAAAATAGATTTTTTTTAATTGATTGAAACAATATATGTTAAATTTATGTAAATATTCCTACACATTTATAATTTGCGCAGACCTTTGTTTTGATATCAAGACCTCAATTAATCTGTTTCGACTTTCACTTTTTATGTTATTAATCAGAAATGTTGTTTACTATAATGGAACTAAAGTGAAACATTCTTTTATATCGTAGATACCGACAAACAGACAAAATGATTATACTTCTTTGTGATTTTGCCGTCGTTGGGAAATTATTTTTTAACCAATATCATTATAACATAATTTTGAAGCCGACGCCAACTAAATGTTTCAAAAACCCTACTCCTATATGAAATTAATACATACGCATAATATTCTATGTAATGTATTAAAGCAATTGGAAATACAATCAATGAAAAGAAATTATGAAAGAATGCTGAATACGACGTCTATTCGAGAGGATTGATTAAAAATATACATACATCCAATATATACCTATAGTAAAATAAAAAAATATTAAATCATGTCTGTTAAATTTAAATACGAAGAATAAGATTTTGTGCGAATTTATTGTTACTTTTAATGTACTGTTTGATGTCGATTTTTTATTGTTCATAAGCATTTAATTCCAGACGTGAATGTCGCAAACAATATATAATATAAACCTGCATAAACAACAGATAGAGACAGAATAAGTAAAAAATACGTAACATAAATATTCATCGGTTGAAAATGATCGTACTATGTTTAGTTCTTTGACATGTTAAGTGTCGCGTGTCACTTGTACCTAGTCGTTAACAATAGAAATCTAAGATTGCATGATCTATGTGAAAATCGATTACATTCATCGAATAAAAATATAATCGAATAATAATTCATAAATATAAATATGAAAACTTTAATAATTTTCTATTCCACATGATGGCACTATATAAAATGAAAATCGATAATACATTGGATTGAGTATTGACCAATTGCTAGGACTCGGTAGCTCATTTGGAGAGAGCAATAGCACGGAACGCCAAGGATGCCAAGTTCAAGTCATGCCCAAGTCGTATTTTTTTTTTCAATTTATAATCGCTTTTGTAATATAAATAATCGAGTTGTAGCAGTGGTTAGGTTTTAGGTAAATGAATACGTGGATATGTATACCCTGAATGATAATGCTCGACACCAAAAACACTGATCTTATAGTTCTTTTAGTATTTCGAAGATGATTTATAACGCTGTCCGTTTAAATAAAATACTTTAACGGTTTAAAACGCGATATGTTTGTTTTAAACGGATAAAGTTTTTTATTTAAATGTGTGCTACTCGCGTAAACTATAGACAGGCTATCCGCTTTTGATTGTGTATGCATGTTCTATGTATGCATTAAATAAAAAAAGTATAACTAACATAACATTATTTTATATTTCACTGTTTATAAAACAATAGTACATAGTTACAAAAAGCAATTCACAACATACCTACCTTACAAGAGTATCTAAGTACATAATATCCGAGAAATAAAAATACAAGAGTGAGTATATCTTTGGATTATTGCAATATAGCATATACAAAACTATAAAACATTGTTCGTATACCGAGGTTGAATGATCGTGTCTGGTATTTTCATTTAGATACCAAGTAACTGCTATTTCTGGTGAAGTGAACTCTATTCGTAGTTTTCTTTGGTCATAACTTTCCCTGCATAAAGGGTTTGAGATATTTGTGGAAAGTGTGGTTAACGGGTTCTGCATTGAGGGGTGATTTGAGGGCTTCTTCCATTAGTCTTTCGTAAACACGTCCATCGTATGCTCCTAGAGTCGATTGCAACATCTGGAATGTGACATTGGTGTAATGGCAGCACTTATGGCTAATAATCAAGAGTTCGCGGTTTCGATGACCACCGGGGCCAACATTTTTCTCAACATTTTTCAAGGTCACGAAGCTCTATCCACAAATGAAAATAGATGCATATTAATTGCGTTTCGGATTCAGTTCGTGGATTTCCGAATATCCAAAGCCAAAATAGGTCAACCGCTCATCTTTTTTAGATATTATATGGCTGGGGTATTTGACTTGCCATCAAGTGCACCTCGAGCTTGTCTATCCTCCTCTATCATAAAAGATAAATTGTAAAATGATTTTATGACCTCCTTCTAGATTTTATGGTTTTTATCACACTGTCGGTCAGAAGGTTTACAAACAGTATCCATGTAACCTTTCAATCAATTTAATACTTACATCGTCCCTTATGTCAAAGGCATCGACAAGCCCGACAGCGTTCGGCCGAAGTTGCACAAGAATATTTTCGTACCAGCTATGCAAGCTTTCCAGGTCACTCTCAGATATGGACACACACTGTAGAATACGAACAAAAGTCAAATAAACGCAATAAAATAGTAAAGCCGAGGTAATAATTACACAATAACGATACAGTTCGAAAAATGACAAGAACTTAACATACAGCGTCAAGTAAGTTATCATTATTATTATAATTTATTTATCTATTTAGCACTCACAACTTTACAATTTTGCAATTAAGTTCATTGCAAATTTCAATCAAGCTACTTTAATTTTACATGTATCACGCTGTGAGAGCCTCTTATAGGTATAACCTGTGATACAAGTCACCAGGCCCCCCTCGCCGCGAGCTCACTATAAAATTATTTGACAATATAAAAAAGAACTTAGTACCTAGAGTTACAACTTAGAAAAGCCTCTGCGTTTTTATTATATATATATATAAGAGTGTAATTGTGTCGGTGTGTATGTGTGCATGGGTGTAATATCCGTATTTCTTATAATTGTTATGTTTAGGATTTAGTTGATGGGGATGAGGAGCCTTTCGGTCTCGGTAAATACAAAATACCTAGGCCAAGTAGGGGGGGGAGGGGTTAAATACAAATCAGAAGTCTTTAAGCTGACCTTTTAAGCAGCCAGTATACCAATAAAATAAACCAGTAAAATTTGTAAACCTTTTTTCAGTAAGATTTGTTTGATTTTCAGAGCAAAACATTTGACCACCACCACTGCTGTTCTTTATCTTACTTCCAAATATTACAATTTGATTGCACTAAGTATACTAAATAACAAAACGTACGCCATTATAAAATATAAATACCTGCAACAAATCTCCAATTTTCTGTATAGCCCAGTACACTGAATACAGTTCGACCAACTGCTGTAAAACCTCTCGTAGGGCTGGTGATAACGTATTTGAGACCTTATTGATTCCGTCATAAAATGTTTGAAGAATTATAACTCGACAGTGAGCCTGTAAATAAGTTTTATTGCTAAATAAATATTCGGCCAGTCATAAATCGAAAGCTGACAAGACACAAGTTCTGGTCTGGGACACCACTATTAGTATCATTGTTTCTCGGGCTGTTCGGCCGAAGAAAGCTAGCTAGAAGAGGACAACATCTCCTGATGATGTCATCGTTTGCTCGTGATGGCAAAATGTTGAGAACCTCTTCTCGCTTACGTCGGCCCAACAGTCCGAAAAACTTTGCTGAACGATGGCCGTACACAATTCATTACCATTTATGTTTGTTAATAAAATAAGCGAGAGTGATGGTGGGGCATTGGCCGGACACATTACTGTGTCCCATTCACTGATCTATCTTATTTACAGGCAAGAAGTTGATCAGACTTCTTTACATCCCGAAACAATCTTTTGGTTTCCTGGAATTGAAATACACAAAGGCGGTCACACCGAGTAAAATAACAAATGATATATTACAACAGCATCTGAAAATCATAGTTAAATTTGTCAATAAACAATATTTGCGATTTAATCCTACTATTTTATTATATTTACATGTATGTTTTTTGTGTCCTTGTCTTCTGTAAGGCATTGAGGAAGAAAACAACGATCGAAGAAATATAGTCAGTTAGTACGAGTTACCTCAGCGGCACCGACGAGCTGAACCGATGTTATGTTCCACGCATCTTCTATCGACATTCCAGACGATATCCGTTTTTGCATGTGACTGACGCTTAATGAAATTTTCCTGTAAACAGTAATTGACATTAATACAATTGTTGCCATATATGCGCAATCTATGGACACACGAATTATTCTTAATAGTTTTATATTTTGTCAGACTCGTCGGTCTAGTGGTAGCAATTTACAGGTAATAATCAACGGGTCGTTAGTTTTTTTCCCGCCGAGTGCCATATGTTTCTAATTATTCAAGTTATAATTTATCTGAAACGTGTTAGGAATATCGAAAGTCCATCCGGGTCCCGAACCACCGTCCACAGATGAAAAGGCCGTGAAGTTTAATCGCGTTTTGATTATAGTCTGTGGGTTTCCAAATATGCAAAGCCATAATAGGTCGACAGTTATTTCACCTTCCATTAAGTGAGCCCCAGGCTCGTCTATCCTCCTCAATATTAAACAAGGACACTCATATCATTAAACTCCATTAGCCATTAAACTTACTTCATAGCAACTATTTGAAATCCTTTAATGATGCACTCAACGGAGTTTTCCCATTTTCCACTAAATCCTGCTTCCCTGGTAGTCTTCAAATATACCACGGTCGGCGTTAATTTTATCGTGTCTACATTTTGCCAGGTCTTCACAAGAAATCTGGGAAAAAGGTACTTAAAGAATATATTATAAATCTTATTTTAGAATAAATGACATAAGTATAAGTTTTTACCTAAAAATATGGGAAATTATATACGTATACCTTTTTGGTACATAGGATTTAAAAGCCTTAAAATATAATTATTATGTGTCAAAATTTTACCTAGCTGTCTGTAACAACAAGACAGTATTTTCTCCCTCATAAGTACAGGCGGCGGTAACCAAACCGTACGTCAATGGAAGATTTGATGAATGCATGTAACCATGTCCCCCACACGCTAGTCTACACCGCTCCACATAGCTTGCAGTATCTGCAGTACTCACGGCTTTAAGACAACAGGCTAGAGCATGGAGCTACAAAATTAAAAAATGCATTAAAACCTAAAAAAATAATTTTCAAATAAGTTTAACTATTATATATATAGCGTTTTAAACCGTTAAAGTATTTTATTTAATGCATAAAACCTCTTTTGTCTGCAGCAATCACAAAAACAAATATATAAATGTGTTTCCCCACGCCCCATATTGAGATAACAACTAGACGGCATTTATGAGCTCTGCTTAAGACAATTACATAATAAAAAAACACAATTTCAAGACTTTGAAAATTAAACTTAAGCTAAGTAACTTAATATTTTCCACATGGTGGCATTATAAAAACTAAAATTTTCCGACACAGCCGGGACTTGACCCAACCTCCTCAGCGTTCCGTGCTGCTACTCTAACCAATTACCAGGGCACGGACGATTTTAAGCTAAACAGATTTTGAATTTCAGGATTTCATTGCAATATTACAAAGTAAAATACGCGTTTACAAGAGAACCAGATGGTTCAAGATAAATAATATTATGTCTGATACTAACCTCTGGTAATCTATCCAGATTACCACCACCCAACTCTTCAGTGACAGCATTGAAGGTGTCCCATAACTGATAAGCTGTGATTCGTAGAGCATGTGTCGCCGCTATTGCGATAAACAGTTTATGCCGCTGTGTCATGTAGTCCAGAATTTGGGTTTCAGGCTCTCTAAAAGAGCATGTAAAAAATTCACTTATACATGGTAATAAATATATGTATATAAGGGATATAAAAATAACATATGAAATTGCAAGTAATATAACAGAAAGATGTATGCATGTATCAAGGGAAAAATAAACCATGGCGTGTAGGACACGGTAGCTCAATTGGTTAGAGCAGCAGCACGCAACGTTATGAATACCGGTTCAAGAACCCGTTAGTGAAATTAACGTAATATACGAGTTTAAAAATCTTCTAGAATATATGAGGCTGAGTTGCCTAATAAGAGAAATGCACAATCAACATAGGCGAAAATGAATTTGTACTATTATTTGTGTAAGAATTATGTTAACAATTTTCGGTCACAGTCGTCTTGTAGATAAACAGTTTTAGACTAAGAAAATATAAATAACTCAAGCCATAAAATTGCAGTTACTGGAGGCAGTTGCAGGCTACTCTGCCTCTAGCAGCCTCAAGTAATTCTGAACTCACCCTTCCTTCATATGACATTGTCTCCTAACAGCTGAATATCGAACAGCAATGGTCGCCGCCTTTGACAGATAGTTGACCATGTCGAACACTATAACAACCCTAACGAACACCATAGCGCCATAATTCAGTTTGCTGTTCTTAGATTTGACGTAGGTCCCGTTTTCTAATACTTGAGCGTGCTTCATGAGCATTTGGGTTCTCGGTATCCTCACATTGTCCAGTCCAAGAAAACCATTGTTCACGGCGTTCAGACCGAGTTTTGCGCCGATGTCTCCAACCTTTATCCCCGGTAATGGCTCGTGCGTCTCTTCATCTCTTACTTGGACTATAAAGGAGTGTATGCCGTGACATTGACCCTTGGTGTATAGTTGCGCTACTACAATGCAGTAGTTTACTGTATGACCAACTGGAAAAATACATATCTTGTGTGATGTTCTTGGTATGAATAATGTTCTTTTTATGATAAGGACAGACAAAGTGGAAATGGAGAGCGTAATATCCCAACTATATGACTTCTAAATTAAATATGCTGTCGACCTATTTTGTCTATGGATATTTGAAAATACTAAAAAAAAAACCGAAACGCGATTAAACTTGACGGATTTTTCATCTGTGCATTGTGATTCGTGACACCCATGTAATATCCAGGTTTCCAGTGGAAGTTTAAGATTTTGGATCTAGTGGGGATTTAACCCACGACCCAGTTAATACTAACTACATATAGTAGCTATAATAGCATATATTGCAACAGACGAGTTCGTCAGAATTTAGAGCTCTATAAAAATGACATACGTCCTCCAGGCCACCACTTGTACGAAGTAAGGGTTGGTGTATTCAATACGAACTCCTGAGTATAGGGGTCATAGGTCGCCGTCGTCTCTAATCCACGAATGAATGTGCCGTGTCCCAACTCAGTCTGAAAAACATTGTATATGTGCCGAAAGGTTAAAATGTTTGCATAAGTCACTTATGAATATTGTGTTGTTAAGAGGTAAATGCGAGTCGCGCACGTTAATTTGAAATACATACGTTCGTTGTCTGTGAGTCACCATTATAAAGTTTATTTTAATATAACTATTTATTTAGAATAAAAAATATTAATTTATAATATAAGTATAAGACTTTTAACAGTTATTTTAATTACGACCCGTTTCGTCGTACATAAAATTTATCAAAAATAAATTTAATTAATATATGTTCCTTTTTAAACGTTTGATAGTTTTTTTTCTATTATGTTACCATT
Source organism: Leptosia nina (assembly GCA_963661955.1). NCBI lineage: Eukaryota > Metazoa > Arthropoda > Insecta > Lepidoptera > Pieridae > Leptosia > Leptosia nina. The sequence continues at coordinate 10,391,252 of CAVLEF010000005.1, read as the reverse complement.
GTCTTTCAAAGCCTATTGTGGCGTCGCCTTCAATATCAAGCAAAAGCAAAATCATCACGTCATGCATAAATTTTCCAACTATCACAGTACAAGATGGACAGACTGGTTATAGACAAATACCACTCGTTCTAATTACTCTCTGTTAAGGGAACTCTAAAAATGTCTTTCTCGCAAGCTAATACTTACTTGAGCATAGCTACCAATGATGTTCGATACCCACGCTCGAGGTAGCCATTGAGCTTGCTGCTCCTCGCTTCCTTGGTTCAGTATAGCTGGCATAAACATAATATAGTGAAGACCGAGGGGCGACCCATCTCGAGTAGTGGAGGACCCGAGTAGGGCGGACACTACGTCTCTGAAAATTGATGTTTTGATTATTTTATGATGGGTATTTTTTTGCATTGTTTCCAAGTGAGAACGATAAAGTTTATGTATCGAAATGAGTTTATTTTATCCGACCCAATTAATCAACAATTTAAATAATTATGACAAGAATATCATATGTGATACTTGTTTTATTTCATGTAATGCTTATTTATAATATTATCTTAATATTATAATTTATAACTTTAAAGTTGTATTAACATATTATGTATATATACAATTTTTTTTTAGTAAAATTAATATGTATAGGTAACCCATAAATTGTAAATCCATTAGTCGGTCTTTGGTTTAGCGATAAAAGTTCAAATCATGACATCGGTCTTATTTTGTTGTGTAATTATTGTTTTAAGTGAAAACACGAAAGTTACCTGTAATTAGAAACGGATGTTTTACCATCTTCCTGCATTTTTCGTACCAATCCAAATAGAATGACCGAATTCTTTACCGCATTTTCATATTTTTCTTTGTGACTTAAGTACTCTTCAGGTATAGCACTGAGGTCGTCATTTCTACTTATTAAAATATTTTCTGTAAGGTAACTACTGTTTTAGTTTTACTAAATAAACAAAACTCCTATTAATGAATATAGGTATTTGAAATAACACAACAAACTTATCAACATTTCAAATGTGTATAACATCAAGCGTTTGTAATTTATTTACAACACAGTTATTGACACAAGTTCACCCCGAAAAAATATAGCAACTCACCTCTTTCTTTCCTCGCCTCAGTTTTATCTGGACCTCCATCGATTAATGTAGTCAACTCGGTAATATTAAAAGAGCATTTGTCCCGCTCTCTTTGCAAATCTTCATTTATTTTTACCATATTTCTACTGTCGCTTATTTATCACTTAAACGAGTATATCAGACAATGTCCGCGGGACGACTAAAGTATATCTAGCTTTGCATTGAAACAAGTTACGTCTGCCGACTCGTGACGTTATAACAAAATTATATTTGCGTAATATTATAGTGCTTTAAATCAAATAAAGAAACTAAGGTATCTAAAACTTTGTAAAAAAAATACACTTATTAGCAAAATTTGTTTTTCATTTCTTAAATTAATAATGCATATATGTAAATAAAATACTTTAACGGTTTAAATATTTTTTAACTTCGTCCCGACATTTCGGATGTTCTGCAGTTTAACTAATATATCACGTTTTAAACCGTTAAAGTGTTTTATTTAAATGTGTACTAGTCGCGTAAACTATAGACAGTATTTATGTATGTTATACATAAACACTGTCTATAGTTTACGCGTTTACTCATACATACGTACATAGTTTATAAAACTTAATAAACTTATGAAAGTGTAACTTGAAGCTTACACCTTCACTGCGATAGTCCAAGCAGAGGCCGACGCCTCTCTCGGGGCACCCTTGATCTAACGGCAATCTCCGCCAATCTGCTCATTAGCGCGTAGTTTTAAAGGTAACGGAAATTGACGGGCTCGGTAGTATCAACGGGTATGAAGTTCGTTCCCCTCTGGGTCCAACATATTTCTACTCAATTTATAATTCTTCTGAAACGTGCTGTAACTTCGTAAGGAAATCTGAATGTTGAGTTGGTAGTCAGGAATCAACGTGGTTTGCCGTCCGACCATCGTCCATAAATAAAAAAGCCCTGAAGTTTCCACGTTTCGGTTTAAGTCCGTAGATTTCCGAAGATCTTAAGTCAGCAAAGGTCGATTGCTCATCTTATTTAGATGTTATACGACTGGAGTATTTGACCTACTATCAAGCTTACCCCCATGCTTATGTGTTAACAATACTTTTCACATTACATATAATACGGCCGACGTAACATGGCAGCTCTGAACAGAGGTTAGACTAACTTTGGCGCATGTACACTCGTAAAGAAAACTGATACTGCCATTCATTTTCGTTACTGGGGTTAATGAAAAATGTATAAAAAGCCGTAATGAAGGTATAAATAGTAACTCAGGTAGTTCAATAATAAAAAAGATTTTTAATGATTTTATTTTCCTTTAAAGGTAATCATAGTATTGTTTTTTAACACCATTTACTGTGTTCATCAATCCATTTAGTACAATATCTCATACGATTTAAAATCCACAATCTAAATCGATAAAAATCGATTACAAAATTTGATAGAATAAGCGGTTGATTGTGTTGACATTGAGTCAATCACTAGCCTAGATCTTCGTCCCGCCCCGCTCTTACCAACGTTAACATCCTAAAGAACGTTTCTACGCAGCGTTTTGCGCTTAGATCAGGCCTGCCAAGTTACATCGGCCGTATTGTACATACATTCTAGCTCTATGGAAAATAGCTCCCTCCACGGGTTGTCATTGTTTGAAATTTGACAATTATTCGTTAATTTTCAGAAAAACTAGTGTGGTATATAATATATCTTCTCTATAAGTAACTGGGTGGTTGAATTCGAAAATACCTTTGTATTTTAATGTACATCACTATTAAAATAAGACAGGTCAAAATAGTAAAGCTTGCCATACTAAAGTCTAACGATCTAAGTCAAGAGTAATTCAGGATACAATAAACAGTATTTTACAAAAATCAAACACCTAAAAAAGCCAGTGTATTAGTTTATATTTCTTTCTTTCTTAGTACACATTACGACATGTTTTTTAACCTATCAAAAATACCTACGTTTATTGCACACGAAATTTCCAATTACATTGTCGATCATTATGGTTTTACCAAAATAAAACGAAACGTGGAGTGTTATCGTTTATTTGTTACTTTACAAATCACTTCTTAGCTGTAACTGCGGCTTCGTCCTCCCTGGCAAAGGTCTGCAAAAGCTCTTCTTTCTTTGCAGCGATACGTTCTTCACGTCGCTTACGCGCTTCCTTTACCTTGTTACGACGGGCTTCAGCCTGGTCACTGTAATACGAATTATCAGTTATTTCTTATTTTCACACAATAATAAGCTCTTTTTTTAGTTTCTTTTCTTCTGTAGTTCAGGTTGCCTGGAAGAAAACGCTGCTTAGCATTCAGACCTCCTTTTATAAATAAGTTAGTATCTTAATGCAATGGCAAACCACACTATTTCCTAATTCTCAAAAACTTAAGCAGCGTTGTAAAACCGCTTAGAGTTTTTTAAAAGTTTTACACATTGTGTAAAGAAATTTTTAAGCATTGAAATAAACTACAAAATTCAATAACTTAGTGAAAGTATATTTATACATAGAGAAAAACTATGACCATTTGTACTGATACAAAATAGGTAGCACTAGCCATCTGACTGCTGTAATATAATGTATTTAATAAAGAAAAAATACTTCACACTATATTTTAGTGTAATGCGCTTGTTTCTAAAATATTAAGTAGGTAATATAAAACATTTAGTTATCTACTACCTACCTATGAGATACAAGTTCATTGACATTAAGAAAAATATATTTACAGGAAATTTTGATTAGATTTTAAACATTTTATTAAGAGTCTTCTTGTTCTGTTTATTAAGAACTTGATAAAGATGTTTGGTTCTAATTAGATAAATGTTAAGAATTTTTAACACTACCTTAACATTTTACTCCTAGCCTTCTCAGCCTTCTTCCTGTGGATGTACTCCATAAGTACACGCTTGTTCTTGAACACATTACCCTTCGCCTTCATGTACAGAGCATGGTACAGATGCCTATCAATCTTTTTTGCTGTTCTGTATTTAAGCAATAATTTACGGAGTACCCTTTGTCTTTGAACCCAAAGTTCCTGGAATTATAGAGACACATTACAAATTATTTTTATTAATTTTATAACAATTTAATGTAAAACTAAGCATATATGAAAAACATTGAACAAGATACAAATCAAAGTTTGTATTAATTATATTTTTCAGATTATGCTAAATCTTACCTTCTGTGGCATACGAGCATTGGCTGTACCTCTTCTTTTACCAAACCCACAATGACGACCTTTTCTGCGAGCCTCAGTATTCTTGCGGACACGAGCGCGTGAGTGGACTGCTACGGGTTTCTTGATGACCAGACCATCCTTTATCATCTTACGGATGTTCTGACCTGTAATTAAAAGTTATAAACAGAATATATAAAAATGATATCACATACTTTTGACCTGGCTTCACATTATATATGTCAAAGTAACATGTGAAATTCAAGAATAATAATGACGAAATACAAAACACTATGATTACAAGTCACTGAACTAAGGCGACAAAAAAATGTGTAATATGAAAATATTCTGATTTAAAAATAGTAACTTCACATACTTATTATACTAATTAAGAAACGAACTTGTAAAATTATTGTTATGAAGTTGGTGGGTATGGTAAGCAATAAACCAAAAAAATGTTCATAGGTAGGTGTGCGTGGTTATACTTACGGGAATTGGTGTTGGCGATTTCATTGATCTCATTTGGATCCAACCATACTTTCTTTTTACCACATCGCATAACAGAGGCTGCAAGCCTCTTTTGTAGTTTGAGGGAACTGAAAAAGGAAATGTACAATTTGAAGACCACATGGCGTTGCAACTCATAGACCGTAAATGTTGACAACGTGAAATCAGCGAGTGAAAAAAAACCAACTTAATAAAAATAACATAATTCCTTTAAGAACTCTGAAGTAGGTTTATTTGTGCCAAAATAAGTACATTTAATCTTAAAATACAATTAATCTAACCTCATCCTGACACGATGAGATCCAACGCACACAAGAAAGAAATATGGCGGTGCTTTAATCTGGCAGTTGCATTTCAATGTTACCCTTAGTAAAAATGGTATATGACATACCACAGATATAAATTAAATATACTTGAAATACAATTTTATTTATAATCTGAAAAATGTCCTACCGTCATCGTGACAGCTTGACATTAATATTAAACGAAATACGTCGAAAATAACAACAAAACATTAAGCTAAATAATTCTACGAATAAAATAGATACTTTTTAATTTTGTCTAACACTATTTAAAACTGTTTTAATATTACTCCTATGAACAAAGATACGATTACTACTTAATTAATAATTTACACATATAATAAATCAAAATCTATTGGAATTTATATAAACTTTTTAGCCCATCTATAGTCAGTAGTAGTAGACCTAATCTTTGTGTTAAAGTTCAATGATTTTGAGATATTACCATCTTGCCCTAAAAAGCTACGTCACAACCATTGAAGATAAGCCGTCAAACAAGTTTTGCGAAGTTAGTCAGTGCTCGAGCGGTACCGTGTTGTGGCGTTTTCGTAATTAGACTGACAATCTAAGCGTACGCAATAAGCGGTTTCGTTACCTACTTTTTATACCTTTCCACACCACTAGTGTTTAGTTCTAGCTCTAAGTCGTGTTTGTTTAAAATGTCGGCTACAAAAGTTAATCCAGATTTGCAAAGAGAAAGAGATAACTGTACCTTTAATGTTACTGAGCTGACTAATCTCTTAGATGGGGGAGTCCAAAAAACAACAGACAGAAAATTGCAAGGTAATTAGCAAATTTTTAAACAGACTTACCATGCATATACCAAGTTATGTCATAGTAACAGTTAATAACATTAAAGCATAATAACTCTACTTCTAATGTTAGACAAATGTCTTTATTAATGAAATTATAAAATTTGTATTTAAAAACAAATAAAAACTATTTGTATTAACAGAAGACAGAGTTCTCAGAGAACTTATGAGTACAAATGATGTACCAGCAGTATACTTAAGTCACAAAGAGAAATATGAAGCTGCTGTTAAGAAGGCATGTGCAATGTTCCAAATGATAAGACGCCTACAGGATGAAGAGAATGCAGGAATGGAAAACTATCAGTTAGTTTTTCTTTAAATGAATTGTAATCGTATTAAATTAGTTTTATTACAACATTTAATCTTCTAATTAATGTACTTAATGTTATCAATCTAATTGATAATCACAAACATTAAATGGTAAAAACAGGGGCATTGGCCAATGTTTAAAGATTTTGTAATACTCTCTATATTTTTCTATCACAGGCATGTCAGTTGCCTAGTAGATCCCGTCTACTCAAAAACATATATGTTTCCCAAGTTTTAACCCAGGTTGTTGAGATTAACCTAAGACAACACAGTCAACAATAGAGCTACAGAATCATCAATATAAAAGACAGGTTTTATTCCCAGGGCTTTGCTTGGAGGCACTTTAGGTTCAGCTATTCTTGGTGATGGAAATCCACTGACATTACATTATGTTATGTTTATACCCACTATCATGGGCCAAGGAACTGTTGAACAACAAGCTTACTGGATCGGCAGGGCTTTCAACCTTAGTATTATTGGTACTTATGCGCAGGTTAGATTTTCCAATGTATAATTTATTTTTCTATCTTACTTTGACCCCGGTCGCTCTCGCGTAAATAAGGTTTATTTTTCGCGTGGTGCTAATAAGTCTGATAAAGATCCTATTTGGGATTTTTTTCTAAGAATTGAAGTGGACTATGTTACTGATGTCAACTCGTCCAATGTTTTTAAATGTTGTTGAAAACTTTAAATGTTTGCACGTATATATATTGTAGTATTATATAAATATATATATATATATATATTGTATTGTATAATATACTAGTATTAAACGTGTTTGAGAAGATAGTCTTGCATATCCTTGATCACTAGGTTCATAGTTCCGTTTAAAAATATAAAATTATGCAGCTACCGATAACGTGAGTTTTAGCACGTTCCCTATGCAACAAATTACTACTTTGTAAAATTATGTAATTCCAATTATTTTAAATGACTACTCATACTAGACTTTGACCTCAAGACCTGATTTTGACATTAAAGACGACAGTACACTTAATTCTTCAAGTCTCCGCTTCAAGCAGGCCCTCTTGTCTGGGTTCGAATCCCGGAGAAAACAGAAAAGCATTGTATAAGTAGTGTATGACTGAGAATGCTTAAATCCTAAATAGGATCTCTTAAACGGTTCGAACTATGCCCCGAGTAAGGAAAATAGAAAGTTAATATATAATAATATCTGTAGTTTACGCGACTAGTTCACAATTCAGTAAAAAAAATTTTAAAGGTTTAAAACGTGAAATAGGATAGTTAACTTTAATATTTTATTATATTTATTTTATTTTAATTACGTTTGGACGTTTTGCATGTTTTGAGGCAGCCATATAGGGAGAATTGAAGGTATTTTTTTTTACTTGTAGACTGAGTTGGGCCACGGCACATTTATCCGTGGATTAGAGACGACAGCCACTTACGACCCTGAAACGAAAGAGTTCGTTTTGAACAGTCCAACTCTAACAGCCTACAAGTGGTGGCCCGGTGGACGTAAGTAAAAATAAGAAGTATATAACTCTAGTCTATACAATGTCCCGGACGCACACGGTAAAACCAGGCCCTATTTGAACTTAGACTTCGTCTATCGCCAGGTGAAATTTCATGCTCAATGTGCTGAATGGCATATTAAAATAGAAATAGAATATTTAAGGGGATCCCATTAATAATAGTATAGCAAGAGAAGCATTGATGGTCGAAGTTCACGAACAACTAATAACGATACGAATACGATACGATACGAACCAATATTTTATTATGCGGCAAAGTTTTTTTTTTCACTATAGAGCTTTATACGTGCAAACCAGTTTGAAATTTAAATTAAACCTTTGATGAGTTACCTCTTTAGTTGCCACGTTGAGAAGTAGAAGATCGTTCCATTTTTTAATTATACGCCAAATATGATTTTAACATAGTAATTTATTTGGCCGCAAAACACGGAAGAAGGTTGTCAAAATTATGATCATATTCCCAAGGACGTTTGAGAAAACTTTTTTTCTTCATCGTTGTTTGGTAATAGTGCGTTCTTTACCATACTACTGTATGAACTTGACTTGTACGAAATACGCGTGATAGTCCAACTATAATTTGAAATCCCGTTTCCCCTCGCGGGGCATAGGGCGAACACATTTCTGTGTCCGTTTCACTGATCGATTTTATTTACAGGCAAGTAAGTCAGAGCAGGGCACAGAAGTCAGATTGACTTCTATGCCCTACCCGATCGAAACTATTTACTTTATTTACGGGATTCGAACCCAGTCTCGCGCTTAACGCAATGCAAGGCAACACGTTTAACCACTTAGCTACAGAGGCGGCCAACTATAGAATATCCTAAATTTAATAATTTATATGATCTGTAAACCAAATAAACACTTAGTTTATTTTAGTAGCAGCTGGACATGATATCACAAGCCCTCGTTGACATTTATTATTAAAAATCAGTTTTATATGCACCATCAAAATATTAAATTTATCTTAATTGGTAAATGTCGAATGAACTCAAGTTTTATTTATTATATAGAACTTATTTATTGTATGGCGGAAAAATAACAAAATATTGTAGTAAGGAAGTTTTTTATTTAAAAAGACTTATTAGAATCGAAGCATTACGCGTTGAAATAACGAATTGAATAAAACATAAAAATACTTCAAATCGTTGCACTGTAACAACGCGAAGTTCAAGGTAGACTAGTTAAGTCTACTCGAAAAATACAGGGACTCTGATCTTGCGCATATATTACAGATTACTTCAATTACACAATTGTTCTTTTGTCTTTTTCACGCAAAAATGAAACTGTTTTATCGCTGTAACGTTTATCGCAAAGACAAAAGTCGTTACCGAAATAATTCAAAATTTAATTTTTACATAAAATTAATCATTTCCCCAGTATGCTGTTATCGAAGATTATAAAACAAAACTCCGCAATGATAGATAAATTAAAATTTATCGGAATGTTATTGTACTTAATTATGTTTTATTATGGTGATCCTTGAATACGTCTTTCTACTAAAAACCTTCGTTTGCGTCCGTGTAGACGTGTTTAAATTAAATAATCCTATAAACAATAGAAATGCATTTACATAATAGAGTTATTATCTGAAACAATTTCCTAGCATTTAAGTTAATCAAAAACATATCTTAGGCAAATCTGTGGTTATTGATTGTTGATTGCTCTGGAATTACTTATCGAACATTGTTTCACAATGTTTTCTTGACGTAATTATGATAGTATTCTTATTTTCTATAAGGGGTCATCCAAAAAGTACGTCACACGTAAAGGGGGAAGGGGGGGGACAAAAAAGGGTGAAGTGGGGTGAAAGGGGGCGGGGGGGAACCCAATTTTCCGTCACACCAAATTTTATAATAAGGTTTTTTTCCCCCCCCCCAAAAGGGGAGGAAAAAAACCCCCCCCGGTTTTTATATTAAATTAAAAACTATTTTCCTTTATTTTAGGACAATACTAAAACAGTAGTAACTAGGAGGGGGTTTCAAAAAGGGGACAACTTCAAGAAAATCGGTGTGCGTTACCTTTGGGAAGCCCCAAAGAGACTTAAAGCGGTTCACATAATTAACAACTATTCGACCCAATTGTCTCAAACTCAACTTACATTACTGTGATTTATAATTATTATGGGTAAAAATATTTATTAATCGCCTAACTAGGTAGGTAAAGTATCTTTACAAAGTTATATAAAGGTGAAAGTTTTGTATAACAGTTTATATTAACACTTTTAACGGTATAAGAAGCGAAACTTATGTGTTAACTCATTTTTAATTACGACGTCCAAATTGTTTTGGCCGTAGTTTATTAATAAATATTTTACCGACTCGCTATACCATTAAATACGAATGGCAAAAAGTCATGCTGTATTACCACCTGGTGTTAGACAGACAGTGTTAACGTTTTAAAACTTTCATATTTTTCGCATGTTTATTGCACATGATGGCACTATATAGATTAAGAAGCGAAAATAAATTGAAAAATATTACTATAACTTGTAGGACTCGGTAGCTCAATTGGTTAGAGCGACAGCACAGAACGTTGATGATGCCGGTTCAAGTCCTGCCCGAGTCGTAAATTTTTTAAATTTATTTTCGCATTCTTAGTGGCAATTTAAGGAACCCAAATTTGCACTAACAACTTCTACAACATAATTCAAAATTATTCACAGTGGCGCACACGGCTAATTACTGCATTGTCATGGCCCAGCTGTACACTCAGGGCAAGTGTTACGGCATCCACCCGTTCATAGTGCAGCTGAGGGACGAGGAAACGCATATGCCCTTGTCTGGCATTAAGGTCGGCGAAATCGGCGCCAAGCTTGGCATGAACGGCACCAACAACGGGTTCTTGGGTCTAGAGAACGTCAGGATACCGAGAGATCACATGTTGATGAAGAACTCGAAGGTCTTAGAGGTAAAAACATCACCGTGTTATGGATATTTTAATTCAGTAAACGAATAAAACTTGTGATAAGGCCAAAAATCTCGCTGAGCTTTCCCTCTTTTTATGACAGTAATGACTTTCATAAAAAGAGTGGAAAGCATGGTCCTATGAAAATAATTAATTAATTAAGTGTTAATTTGAAAATGTCTGCGCCTAAATTACTAGGCCGATTTAAAATAAATTTTGCAAATATGCTGTGAACCATCCTAGCCACAATATATAATAGTCTGTCGATATGATGTATGTACAGATAACAATTTATAAGATGCGGTTTAAACCACACACTTTGTTTAGAACTACATTGTAACATGCCATTACTACAAATAGAATTATGCTGTTTAACACTTAGAACGTAATATCCAAAGTACAAAATTTTGCTGATACAAACAGACATATAACAGTGTCTTTTGTCGTTGTGTTACATACACATAACGTTGGTTGCGTAATTGATCCTATGGCGAGTTATAATAAATAAACAAGTTAACGACCGTTGGAACATTTAAACGATGGAAGGAAAACGATAAATATATGTTAACTTTGTAAAGTGATGAAGATTGCTTGGGTGATCAATTCGTACAATTTATTATACATATAAGATATACCTTATACAAATAGGTATATTTTCTAAGTTGGCATTTTTGGTAAACAAACACACCATTAACATAAAATCGTGAATTTCTATTATTATAGTTATAGTTCTATTTGTTCTATCATTTTATGAATATTATCTAATAAGCCGACAGCGCATCCTACTTTTTTGTCATTATATGAGGCCGCTAGAGGCAGAGTAGCCTAACTGCAATTTTATGACTTGAGTTATTTATATTTTATAGTCTAAAAATATTAACCTACAAGAGCACAGTGACAACGAACGACGAGAATTATTAACATAGTACTTACACAAATAATACTACAAATTAATTTTCGCCTAAGCGAATTGCGCGTTTTTATTATCCTTATTGAAAATCATGTTTTTTCTTGTTATTAGGCCACTCTGCCTCTAACAGCCTCATTTAGTAGTCATGTAAACTTATCAATATTAAGCAGAGTTTACTATTAAAGTATATAATTTTAATTTCTGTTTTAGGACGGTACATACGTGAATGCACCCAGCTCTAAGCTAACATATGGCACAATGATGTTTGTGCGCGTTATGTTGTGTAACGATATGTGCAATTACATAGCAAAGGCTGTTACCATAGCAACCAGATACTCCGCTATAAGGCGGCAATCTCAACCGAAACCCAAGTAAGTCATAGAGTAGGTACATACACTTAAATAAAACACTTTAACGGTTTAAAACGCGATATATTAGTTAAACTTATTTGAAAATGATTTTTAACTTCGGGCAAATGATTTTTTTTTTTTTTTTTAAGTGTTTTCTTTAAATGTGTACTACTCGCGTTAACTATAGACAGTATTTAGTACGTACATTTCTATAAGTACACAGAGACCGCCTACTGACAAGTTTTTTTTTAATTCCTATTACTAGTTTTAAATTTTATGATAGTCTATGGAAGTATTAGTAGAAGCGAGTAATTGACTCTGTGTCCCATTATTTTTTCAATGAAGATCTGGCCCTTAATGATCACTAAGTTAATAAGATTTATTGACAACACTTGTCATTGACTTCATTCTAGAATAGTTATTTTCCATCAAAATTTATTTTTGGAAACCTCCTTTAAATTTTTATAACTTTTGGTATTATCCACAGTGATCTTAAAAGAAGACACTGCGCGGTATTAGATATTTACAGATTAATAATTCTTTTATACTTTTTTTTCATGTCTGTCACCTTTCGGAGCACCATCCAAACCCACAAAAATAATTTTTTCGTTTTTCCCATTTTCCGCTTTTTCAATTTTAGCTATAACGTCCTCGATAAATGCTCTAATCAACACAATAATACAACACATTTTTTTTTAATTCGTACCAGTAGTTCCCGAGATTACTGCGTTCAAACAAACAAACCCTTTATATAATAGTTTAGGATATGTCGCAAAAATTGGTATATATTTGAATATGTATTTCGTTCCAGCGAGCCGGAGCCACAGATTCTAGACTATGTAACGCAGCAACATAAGCTGTTTGTCGGCATCGCGTCTGTGCACGCCTTCAAACTGAACGCCGATTGGATCTGGAATATGTATAACAACGTCACCGCTGAAATGGAGAGTGGGGACTTGGAACGACTGCCCGAGGTCTGCTTATAATCTTGCCCATCTTGCCTAAAAATTAATGACTCATTTTACCTGTTCACAAAGACATATGATAACTCAAAGATATACTTGTGTGAACCAACAACAGTAAAATAACTTTGGTTGGCAAAAAGGCAGTGAAATCCAAAGCCAAAATAGGACGACAGTGCCAGGGTGCTAGATGACAGTGTAGATATTACATGGCTGAGATGTATCTCGCATTTATGCTAACAGCCCGCAAAACAATAATATGCTGAACGGCCGTGAAAACCTTACACAATTCATGAATACTAATTTTGTCATTTTCTTTAGCTCCACGCTCTATCGTGTTGCCTGAAAGCAGTTGTGACTGCTGACGCCGCTGAAAACGTGGAGCGATGCCGGTTGGCGTGCGGAGGTCATGGTTACATGCTGTCTTCGAATTTGCCCCTAACTTACGGTTTGGTGACCGCTGCCTGCACTTATGAAGGGGAAAACACTGTGTTGTTATTGCAAACTGCCAGGTTAGAAATTGCAGAGTGATATATTTATTCTGAAATTAACAGGCAAACTATTTCTATATATATTATAGTAGATTAGGCGACACAGAAAGTATACTTAATTAATAATTGCAAATAATATGAATAGTATTAACCTCACCTTGGCATAAAATTTCATATTCATCTTTATTCATTTTAAATCACTTTGTTCATGTTGATACAATATACCTAAGTTAAAATTAAAATAAATCTTTTGATATTAAAGAATACAAATTGATTTTTATTTCTTTACGTGTCATATTCCTTGAGTTTCTCAATTTCAGATACCTAGTGAAAGCATGGCAACAGGCATCTGCTGGAAACAGTTTAACGCCAACTGTGGCGTACATAGGACGTGTGAGCAAGGGTCGTCGGTCCCCACCATGGGACAATACTATTGAAGGCATTGTTGAAGGATTCCATAATGTTGCCGCGGGGTAAATTACTAATATAAAGCAGTTAAATGGTTTTCAGGTCGCAGACACACAATGAAAAACATACTAAAAATAAATCTTTGTTAAAACAGCAATGTAACAGTTTTGTAATAAATTTAAGTAAAGTAATAAAAACGTAAACTATTCTTTTTACAAATTACATGTAGCTGCAAAGTATTCTTGTTTTAAAAAATTTAATTTGTGAAACCGATAACGTGACATAAAAACATAAGTGCTATATCGGCTTATGACGTCACCAATTTTATTGAAAATGCCACCAAAGAACGCCTGTTAGTCTACAATCTGTTTGATCAGATATGGACAGTAAGTGATTTTTATTTATTTACAGAAAGATAGGATTGTGCGTGACACAGATTGAAAAGAGACAGAAGGAAGGCATGTCATACGAGGACGCGTGGAATATGACCTCTGTGCAACTAACATCCGCCTCTGAGGTAATTGTTGAATAGAATAAATAGAATGTGAAATTAGTTCTTTAATTTTGTTATCATAAATTATACTTTTAATTACTAATTATAGTACAAGAGCTTGTTTGTTTGCTGGAATACAACATTTTTAAAATCAAAAAAAAACATTTTAGATAGGCAGACTATTTGTTCGAAAAAGTGTACCTTTTTTTGAGAGAGGAAGACAGACAAGCACGAGGTATTATAAAAGACGAAATGGTGTCTATAGTTTACGCGAGTAGTACACATTTAAATAAAACACGGTTTAAAACGCGATATATTAGTTAAACTTATTTAAAAATGATTTTTAACTTCGGCCCGACGTTTCGGATGCTTTGCAGCAGCCGTGGTCACGGGGAGACTCGGGGAGACCACGGCTGCTGCAAAGCATTCGAAACGTCGGGCCGAAGTTAAAAAATCATTTTCAAATAAGTTTAACTAATATATCGCGTTTTAAACCGTGTTTTTTTTAAATGTGTACTACTCGCGTAAACTATAGACAGTATTTAAATCTGCAACACATCAAGATATATTTTTTTTTAATTACAGGCCCACTGTCGCGCTATCATCTTAGGAACATACTTTAATGAAACCGAGAAATTAGTGAAGGGCGTTTCCGCTGAATTAAAGACTGTTATGTTGCAGCTAGTTGATTTGTATGTGGTCTACTGGGCGCTGAACCGTATGGGAGACTTACTTAGGGTAAGAGTTCTGCTTCGTCACCTCTGTTCGGTTCGCGTATTACCTATTCTAGGCTACAATTGTCTGGTGACTGAATTTATATCACAAAGAGACGGTGCTGGATAACAACTACCAGATAATAATATCGACATTTAAATAAAACACTTAGCGGTTGAACGCGAAATATATTGGTTTTTATAAATTAGAAAAAATTATAAAATATTGGTGCCTTTTTTACGACGGCCGAAGCTACATTTGACTTTTCTTGTCAGGTGAAAGCGAAATAACCTAAAGTAGCAGTAAGGCCGTTATGTAAAAGATTTAAAATTGTTACCTAATATATTACGCGTTTTAAACGGTTAAAAGTGTTTCATTTAAACTTATTGTTTAGTCAAATTTTTATGGAGAAAAATTAGCATGAGATCTAAGAATTAAGCTTAAACTAAATAGATTATATAGATATAGATAGGTAAATGTAAACTTTTTGCAGTTTACATCGATATCCGAACGCGATATCGAACAACTGCAGAACTGGTATGAGAACACACTTACCAAGCTACGAATCAATGCTGTGGGTCTTGTTGACGCATTTGACATCAGGGATGAGGTAAATATGGTTGAAGCTTTAAAGAAATACTACCTCAATAATTAGTGGACTAATTTTTAAATTAACATTACGACTTGTTGTGTATCGTACTTAGGTTATACAAAAAATTGTACTGTTAAATTCAAAGTTGTTCATCTGTTAAAAAATCTGACAATTGACACTATAACAATGGTATATCAACGTTCGCAAGTCTTACGTTTCTTTATCAAGCGTAAGGAAAGAGTCCAAAATTTTTATTTCAGTTTATATTAAAAATTACTATTTATTTTCATGTATCTTTATAGATATTAAGCTCCACTCTAGGATCATACGATGGCCGCGCATACGAACGCCTCATGGAAGAAGCTATGAAAAGCCCCCTTAACGCCAAACCAGTCAACGAAAGCTTTCACAAATATCTAAAACCTTTTATGCAAGGGAAACTTTGAATTCTTAATCGCAATTACATATGTGGCACAGGATAGCTTTAAAATGACAATATTGAAGTTATTGTAATAATACAGCTGCTGTTATAAAAACAGTTTGTTTTGTAATTGTACAAGACAAGTTTTACAATAGCTACAATTAGGTAAATCTATGTTGAAATATGTTTTTTAATAGTTTTAATACAATCTTGATAATTGTGTTATATAAAGATACACTTCTCTATGATTATTTTGGTGCTAATTGTTATTACTGTTAAATTATTTAATCTTATCATTATGGCACCATATATGCTGTATATTCTATTTAAGCGCAAGGTGATGGTAGGACATTCCATTTATTATTGTAAGGATTGAGATTTTGCAAATGGTGAGATTTAAAAACATTTTATAAATAAAGTTTATATTTTGTTACATCTGTTTTATTAATATGAATTATACCTAGCGTGCATCCTTTTAACTGTATGTTTTGTGAATTTTACACGATATCGTATCAGACAGTGATGTCATCCATTCGTGATGGCGCCACCGCTCAGAAACCTAATTAGCTTTTCTATTATTTGTATAGACTGGGTCAGCCTGTGTTATCATTTTATTAAGACCGATTTGTTAACTTACATCTATTTTTTTTCTTCCAATGTCCCAAGGTAAGTAACAATAGCTATGCGCACTGTTAACATGATCTACATATTAACATTGTACATAGAAATTATAAGTACTTAAAACAAACTTACAAAAATTTGATAACTTCGTGTTGTTTTTAACTTTTTCAATCAGGTAAATACATGTTATGAAGGAAGCGAAATGGTTTATGTAGTAAACAAAATGTTGATAGACTTAAATATAAAAGAGGCTAAGCCTGTTTTTTGTGCAAAAAAAACCCAAAAAACAAAGTTAACAGTTAAATAATTTTGATTCAGAGTCATCTAGTGGTGCGAGTTATAATACGGCCGACGATATATATATAAATAATAACTCAACAAGAGTGTAATGAATTTATTTTTCTTTAATTATGGTATCGTTTATAAACAATACCATTCACTGTGGTCATAAATCTATTTACTACAATATCCTGTACTGTTAAAAATAGAATAAACGGTTGATTGTCTTGACATTGAGTGGATCTGTAGCCTAGAGCTCTTATCACCGTTAACATATCTGCGCAGCATTTCGCGCTAAGTTCAGACTTGCCAAGTTTCGTCGGCTCAGCTTTGTGATTTTTATTTATTTTTCCATTTTTGGGCAATCTCGAAAACATTATTTATATACTTATTGCTGTAAACTTAGTTTAATAAAAAAAATATTCGTGAATTAATTGTTCAGTACGTAAATTAGTCCCTAAAGTTTAATACAAACAGTGGGTTCTATCATAACATTATCGTCTACTATTTTGAATCAAGTTAAATGTAAGATTGTGTATGTTGTGGAAAAATGTTACATAGAAATTAAAACACTAATTATTATGTCCAGTTATAAACACTTATGTCGTGCCTGTTTATCCGTTATCGCTCTGCCCAACGAATTCGAGTTATTTAAGAATGTTTCTCCCCACACGTTTTGGTTGTGTACATCAATTCAGGTAATTAATTAAGACAATAATAAGTTCATTTTAAGTCTATAGGTATCCTAAACTACATATGGAGAATATTGTATTCCACTTTTTTAAGGTTCTAGAAAACGAAGCATTGCCGAAAGCGTTGTGTAGAATATGTTATGACTTATTAATGAAATTTGCAAAATTCAAACAAAAATGTTTAGAGTCTCAAGAGGCCCTTTTGCATTCACATGACATTAAGATAGAAGAGGACTTGCATGGAGAACTGAACAACAGTTTGGATATTCATGAATCTTTACAAAATACTCAATTTAAAGAAGATATTGAGGCAGGCATATATAAATATGAGGGCCTAGATGTGTATTTAAGTAAGTTAAATTAATAAAATTTTAACTTACTATGTGACATTTTTGATAGGCATATTTTTTTACAGATGATAGCCACAGTTGTGATACAAAAGATGAAAATAATCAATATTTACATTGTAGCGTATGTGACAAGAATTTTACATCAAGAAAACGTTTCAAAAACCACAGCCAAAGACATCAAGATAGTGTTTGTATTGTATTTTAAATTATTAAAAAAAAGTGCTTAAAGTCAAAAAAATAATAGTCAAATATAAAATGGTCTATTTTACAGTTAAAAATCTCATGTATACCATGTAATAAACTATTCAAGACTAATTATGGATTTAAGAGACACCAGGAGACTATTCACATACCAAAAAGCTTTGTTGACACACAATGTAGCTTATGCGGCAAAGTGTACAAGACAAAGGAATCAATGAGGCAACATATTAGGCTATATCATGGTCAAAGAAAGTTATACATTTGTGATATATGTGGGAAAACATTTCATACTAAGGCTTCTCTACAGGTAATTAAACTTTGATAGTTATTCTGGAAATTATTTTAATTAGGGGCAATTTTTCCTTAGTGTCTCTAATTCTGAAATAAATTAGTTGGTCATACAGAATCTAGGCCTTCTCCGCTTAATAAAATCCATGAATGATGGAGATACCTTGTTACCTACCTGATTATCCTACATGTAATGGGATTTTATTTATCATTCATTTCAGATTCACATTTCGCGCCACAATGTAAGCAAAGAAAGAAGTTATGGCTGTCAAAAGTGTGGGAAGTTTTTCGTATCTAAAGACACATTATCAGCCCATTATAACAGGACCCATACAGGCAAACAATTTATTTGCCACCATTGTAACTTTTCATTTAGATACAAGAACGGCTTAATCAAACACCTTCCGATTCACGAGGGGACAAAGCCTTTTAAGTGCGAATTTTGCAATAAAATGTTTTCCACTCGAGGCTATTGCGTGGAGCATAAAAGACTGCATTCAGGGGAACGACCATTTAGTTGTTCTTATTGTCCAAAAACATTTGTATCAAAACGACGTTTGAATGATCATCATAAAATTCACACTGGTGAAAGGAAACACAAGTGTACAGTGTGTGACAAGAGTTTTACACAGAGGGGTACTTTAAAAAGACATATGAAAATTCATATTAAAACGCCACTTGATAACCTAACCAGTTTGCACTTGATCAATGTAAACTAGGTGTTGAAAAATGACTTGAGGGAAATCTATTTATTCGGAGTTTATACAGTAATAGGTTACGTGTTACGTGAAAATGTAAAAGTACAAGAGAGTAATAAAAATACATTAGTAAGATGTAATCTTATATTTAGATGTACAAGCTTAATATTTTGGAAAACAAAATATCAGCATACTGCAGCATGCATGAAAAGTAAAATCCGTTTCCAAATCAGGGGCATGGAGACATTACATACAATGTAATCTTTATGTGCCCTGTAAGAACCTTACACAGGCAAGTATTTGACCAGATTTCTGTAGCCTGCCTGATCTAAACATTCTATTGTTTCCCTGGGATTCGACCCGAGGACTTCTCGCGATTGACCAAATGCTAGCCAACACGTTTACCCATTTAAGCTACAGAGACGGTCGTCATGATTTCCAGTAAAGAAAATTATTATAAAAATAATTTGATGAGAAGGCGTGGAGAAAGTTTTTAAATTTACAATAAATCAATGACAAAAAATTATATGTACAGAGGTTTTTTTTATAATAGTGTTCTACAAATATCATACATCAGGATGCCATTGATGATGAGAATATGCAACCTGCAAAGGTGGTGTGTTGTCGATCTGTGAAATTTGAGCTCGAGAGACATTCATGTCTGGTTTCCCGTGACCCTTCATGTGTCTGTTAAGGGCACACTTTTGTATAAACGCTTGGTTGCAGAGTTGGCACTTGTGAGGTTTCTCCCCGGTGTGTATCATGCGATGATTTCGTAAATCCTTTCTAGCCATAAACTTCTTCGGACACAAATCACAAGCGTATGGTCGCTCACCTGCAATTGTTAAGACTTACATTTAATAGCTCACAGAAAATTAAGTATGCAGTTAACTTGAGAAGTACACATTTTTATTTGACTACTAAGTGGCTGTTACATGAAAAGGTATATTTAAATAAAACACTAAACGGTTTAAAACGTAATTTAAACGAGAAAACACCGTGAATCAGTTTCCAAAGAAGCCAGCCAGTTTCTCAAAATATCTACTACGACAAAATAGATGGCGTTAGCATAGCAAAATTGACATTCAGATTAGGGATCCCCTCCGTCAAGTCGTGACTATTGCTGCTGGAAAGCATTCGAAACGACGGCCGTAGTTAAAATAAATTAACTTCACGTTTTAAAGCGTTGAAAGTTTTTTAATTAAATATAAAAATTGATAATACAGCTTAAGTAGTTAAATGCCTCGTTGCACACTACTTTTTTCACTACACATTACCTGTGTGCGTCCTCATGTGAATAGACAAGAAACTTTTACTCTTGAAATTTTTATTGCACATGTGACATGAAAATGGCTTCTCCGCAGAATGAGACCGCATATGTTTCACTAAATCTGCCTAAAAATTTTAAACAAATTGAGTACATTTTATATTTTTAAGAGCAATGATGCAGAGAGCAAGCATGGGGTCCACTTGATATATGGTCAAACACTAGTCATATAACACGAAACGATGCACTGTGGACTTATCTTGCAATAGAAAATTCGAAAATCCACAGATCCACCCAAACCGATGTAGATATGAGGCCGCTATAGCCAGAGTAGCCTAACTGCAATTTTATTTGGTCGCGCTTGATCAATGTAAAGTAGGAGTTAAAATGAAATTTGAAAAAAAAAACTTCTGTGCTCTTGTAGTATTACGAGAGCACAATAACCGAAAATTGTAGATAATTGTTACACAAATAATATTAAAAATTCCTTTTTCGCCTAAGTTAATTGTGAATTTTTATCTTTTCCCTTTTTGAGAATTATGTTTTTGTTGTTGGGCCACTCTGCCTCTAGCAGCCTCATATACAAGTCTAAGTCTATCATGTATATAATTAACATGTTCGTGGAAAATTATGAATTGATTTTGATTGTGGACTTTAAGTTCTTACTTTTTAATTATTGGACCAATGAGCCTGTAAATCCCTTAAAACCTACCTTAATACAGAAACGCATATCGCATGCCGTGCAGGGGTAGTTCTTAATGCCTGAATGTCGAACGAGGTGTATTTTGAGGTTACCAGCTTGAGAAAACTGCTTGCCACACTGCGAGCAGCTATACTTTTTCTCATCATGATGACGTGTCTCAATGTGAATCTAGAAAATATTAGTTAATTGTTAGTACTCATTACACAAACTTTATTTATATACTGCCATCATGTGAAAAATAATACAATTTTGAACATTGAACTCAGTGAAATTATCTACAATTCAGTATTGTGGTTCGAAGCTTAGGAAATTGAACTTGAGTAGGTGAGTGTTAAGGTTGAAATTACACTGCGCGAGAGATGCTTGTATCAAATGCTCTCATTAACACTAACATATTTTTTCAACGCGAACCAGTACTTCCTAGGATTAGCGCGTTCAAACATACAAACAAACAAACTCTTATAGATATTCCATTTACCTTCAAGTTGTATGCCTGCACAAACTTCGCATCACACATATGACACTCATGTTTCTTGATGCCTGCGTGTATCAGCTCATGGTTCTTCAAAACGTTGAGGTAAGCAAAGCTCTTTCCGCACGAGAGGCATTGGTATTTGCGCACTGCACTATGGATACGTATGTGACTGTTTAAGCTTCGGAGGGAGAGGAACGTCTTATCACAATGCTTGCATTTTATGTCTGGCTGAAAGGATTGTTTTAGATATTATTTTGATTATTAAATATTATTATGATTATTAATTAATCTGCAAAGACTCCTCTTCAATTGATCTAAAAGAATGTCTGCGACACTATATATCTGTCTCTTAAGATTAGCTTGCAATAACGACGGGACGAAGCCAACGTCGCGGGTAATAGGTAAAATTTGTAGAGATGAAGAAGAGATTTGCAATAACAAATTTGTATGCACAAAATTAATATTCTATGTGGACAAAGTCGCTGACATAGCTAGTTAAGAATATGCCGTGAAACTCAATTACAATAGGATACCGAGGTTTCTTTAAAGACCTTCTCTGTAATTATAAAAATCCACAAAATATCCATATGCCATCATATATATATAATTCATGCGCAGACATATTAACTAGATTATCCTGCCCCTATAACAACTCTTGGATGAACTGATTCTAATGAAATTTCGCATAAACATTTGTTAGGCCTGAACCTAGGACTTTAGATATTTTTTACTCAAATACTTTATCCTCACACACTCA
Organism: Leptosia nina; assembly: GCA_963661955.1. NCBI lineage: Eukaryota > Metazoa > Arthropoda > Insecta > Lepidoptera > Pieridae > Leptosia > Leptosia nina. The sequence goes on along the minus strand of CAVLEF010000005.1, from coordinate 10,369,022 downwards.
CAATTAGCTAGTTGCCTTATTTAAAAATATTCTTTATGTAAAACAATTATTGCCGGGTCAGCTAGTGTTGTCATATATATATATTTTTTTTTTTGAAAGAATCTCATATAAATTCTAAATAAATTATGAATGTATGTATGAAATACAGACCTGCTTCCCAAAGTGTCCCCTCATGTGAGCTTCGAAATTCTCATACTTTTGAAAGCTCTTGCCACATTTAACACATTTCATACGTTCTGAACGGCGTTGTGACCCTGGGTCTTTTGGTGGTCTACCAGGTCCTCTTCTACGTCGTCGAGCGAGTATCTGACTGTTAATATAAAGCTAGTAGCTATGTAGGTAAATTAATAGATCAGACCATCTCATGAATCAGTTGTGTTAAGAATGTTAAGACAATTTGAGGTGTGTAAATTGCATAGTGTATTTTATAAATAAAACACATATTACCTAATGAGACTAGCAGTATCAAATGGTTTTTCTACATTGTTCTGAGTAATGCCATTTGCTTCATCTTGTAGTGTCATATCATCATTCTCTTCTGTTATATCAAGTAAAGTATTATCATTACTCTCTGGTAAAATTGACTCAGCTTGTACCTGGATAATAACAAACAAGAATAGTACTTTTAAATATAACACTTTAACGGTTTAAAACGCGATATATTAGTTAAACTTATTTGACTTTGATGCTTTGCATCTGAAATGTAGTGTAGTTTAACTAATATATCACGTTTTAAATCATGTAAGTGTTTTATTTAAATGTTTCTATCGCCACTGTCAATGTCTAATGGTTCATTGCTTAGCATAATACATGAGAGGTCCCAGGATGAATAAAGCAGTCAGGTGAGCACAGAAATATAATTAACTACTTTTATAAAATCAATTAGTGAAAGAGACCCAAAAGGTCATGCATACTTATTCAAATAAAGGAATGAATTTTATATTTGAACTTTTTTTTCTGTAATACATGCATCAAAAATTGCTAATACCTGCATCTTGTATTGTTGTTTCAATATAACATTTGATCTCACTACAACTTGCTTAAAGTAGTAAAACTTATTTAACAGTTCCAAACATGATTGACAAATTAACTTCGGCATGGCATCAGTATCTGAAATCTTCATAAAACACTAATTAAAAAAACGTGATAAATTTTCGATGACAATTTTGTGATATTGTTTTCTACCCTCACCTCAACAGATGTACAATATTTGAATATGCCAGATGAACATACGGTGAATAAATCTTTTAGGGGCCCAACATCTGTTAGGCAGGCCCGACATATTTTTTTAAAATCTAATTGTTGCGACATTTTAATTTAGGTTGAACACTAACACTGTGTAACTAAGAAAATTTTCGACTAAAGGCGTAACAATATTAGTATCATCATTTGTTAGATTTTAAACAGCTATAACGCCATAGAACCTTTCTTATTATATTAGGCTTTAGACGTTGTTTTAGTGAATTGTGTCGCTTATTTCTGTTTGTTTGTTCACATATTTTTTATGCAATTTTAAAGTCATTAATACGTGTTTGTTTGAGCACTAATGTAATTCAACCACAGCTTTTAAATAAATTAATATAGAATAAAAGTATATTTTGGTAATAAAATTTGTATACTTGTAAACAAAATAAATATTTTGTTTATCAATTCCATAACAAATGACAATGATGAATGACTGAAGACATTAAGTCAATAGTCAAACATATGATACAAGTGTGATTTGTCAAAATAATTAGAAATTTTAATAGTGGTGCTGCCAGATTAGAAAATTATATTTTCTTATTTTTGACCACAAGGAAGCCATTCTAATTTATATTATTATTATACTTATCCTAATATTAAGCCAACCAAAAATTAAATATATTTACATAGAACTAATGGACGCTCAAAATGATATTAAACTTGTTACTAATTAAATAGCACCTCGGCGCATCATTATTTATAATTTGGTCATAGTGTATCAATATTTAGCTGTTAGCACGAGTACCTACCTAAATTAATACGGCAGAATAAGTTAATAATCCTTCAAGAAGATAAATTAATATAACAATAATTATTGATATACATATTTTGAGATTAAATAGTATTGTTTATAAAATTTTGTACGGTATTGTGTACCTAAAAAATATTTTATATATTTATTTACACTGACATAATATATGTAATTAATGATTTTTTTTATCATCGATAATATTGGCATTTATATCTTTATATTGGTATTTATACTTTTATCATGAATAACGTCTTTATCAGATACCTACATCCTTGACACGATGTTTTGTATGTCAATTAGTTTAGTCCTTAAAAAGTTACTTCATTTTATCAATTGAAGTATTTTGCAACTGGTATATTTGTTTTTTTCTGCGTTTGTCCAGTAGGAATAAGAATGTTAAATGTCTAAACGCTGTAAAATAATCTATGAAAAAAAAACTTAACAACCAAAGAAGCATACAGAAATATACAGCCAAAATCTTTCCTTGAATTACGCCTTCCGAATTACGAATTCACCTAAAGAATAATAAAAAAATAATTATTATTTTTATGAATTGAAATTTACTACGTCTATTACTTTCTTAATATACGCTTATATACATACTTAAGACCCACACACCTGCGACAAGAATCTAAACTAGTAATATCTTTCATGACATATCTACATGCATGCGTATTCTTTTTCTTTAGTTAATCCGATCGCTTCAAGTTCATTACCTCGTCTAGTGTTACGTACTCTTTGCCCCAGTCGGTGTGGCACTATTGTTCACGCATCACGTTAGGTTATAACGTGACATTCGAAATTTAAAATTAAAGCTATTCCTTACTTAATTGTATTTGTGTTTAGTTTTTTTAATTTAATATAACCATATTACACACGGGCCGAAAAGCGGCGGATAATCTGTATATAAATATCAGCAGACGGCGTTTTACAAGTGTTTGTAAATATAACAAACTCGCAACAAGTGCTGTGATAAGAATATTATGAACTTTTTGCTGATAACAACTGAACAAATTGTATTTCAAACAATTCAGTAACTAACACCAAGTGGTAATGTGAGGTAAGGTAATTTGATAAACGTATATAAACACATCTGGAAAATGACCTCAAACGGCTGCAAGAAGAATGAAGATGTACCCGTACAAAGCATTCCGTTTAATAATAGGAGAATTGATAATCTAAAAAAGTACTTTTGCGAAACATTCGGAAATGAACCATCTTTCTTCGTTCGAGTTCCAGGCCGGGTTAATATTATTGGTGAACATATTGATTACTGTGGTTATCCCGTACTCCCAATGGCTTTGGAACAAGATATTATAGTAGCAGCCAGCCTTACAACTGACTCCTACCTTTATTTACGTAATATGAATAACAAATACGTAGATTTTGATATAGATATTAAATCATATGAAAATATAGATATCAAACCTGATCTTAATGGAAAACCGTTTTGGTACAATTACGTATTGTGTGGAATAAAAGGAGGGTTGGAGTACTTGAATAGTGCAAACACAATTGGATTACAATTACTTATCGACGGAAACATCCCACCAGCATCCGGCCTATCTAGTTCTTCTGCTTTAGTAAGTGCTGCATGTTTGACGTTTTTGTACGCTCAAAATGCATCCTTAAACAAAAGAGAGATAGCTACTCTGTGTGCCAAAAGTGAGAGGTACATAGGAACTCAAGGCGGCGGAATGGATCAAGCTATTGCTTTTTTAGCAGAAGAAAATTGCGCTCAATATATTACATGGAACCCTCTCAACGCAACACCGGTCGCCTTACCCAAAAACGCATCTTTTGTAGTCGCACATAGTTTAGCTGAAGCGAATAAAGCAGCTACAAATGATTATAACAGAAGAGTGATAGAATGTAGATTAGCTGCTCGGATTTTAATAAATTCTTCGAGTTCTGCGTCCAATCTCAAAGTCATAACTCTTAGTCAAGCTCAGAAAATTTTAGGGAAAACGCTGAGTGAAATGATAAATTTAGTACATGAGCTATTGCCGAAAGAGGTATACTCGAAAAGTGAAATTTGCAATATTTTAAATGTGAACGAAATTGAATTAAATAACTTATATTTAACGCAAAATACGACCCACTTAACGGAGTTTAAGCTCAAACAGAGGGCTCTCCATGTGTTTGGAGAGGCCTCAAGAGTTGAAGATTTTCGTAAAGTTTGCATGCAATCCGCAGTAAGCGAAAAAAGACATTCTAATGGATCTAACGGCATTGCCAAACATGATGACGACACTGTATCGACGCTTGGAAAACTGATGACGAAAAGCCATGAGAGCTTAAGAGATATGTTTGAGTGTTCACATAAAAATTTAGATTATTTAGTTGATGTATCACGTAATATGGACATACATTGTAGATTGACGGGAGCTGGGTGGGGAGGATGTGTTGTCGCATTGTGTCCCAATGACAAAGTTGATGAATATATTAATATGTTACAAGATGAATTTTACGTAAAATATTGCAATATCGAAAAGAACGAGGTCAACGCGTACGTTTTCGCCACTAAACCAAATTATGGGGCCATCATTTATGCATAGCTTTTAAAGTCGTCCAACTTTTTAGCTTAATATTAAGATGAAAATTCCATGAATAACATTCTTTATATTTTATTGTATATATCAGAAATATTGTTGATTATACGTATTTAAATAAAATTAAAGTTTTTTTTTTAATTGAAGATTTATTTTATATACAGTCTGTTTGATTCTTATTCTAGCTAAGGTCTCAAACGGCGTAATACTCTTGACAGCATATTCCTTCAAGATTAGTCTTTATTTTGTTTCAACTGAACAAACGAATTATAGTTATCACATTGTTCTTAATGATAGATTTAGTTTGATGTTAAAATCAGATGCAAGTTTTATAATAACTGGCTATTATAAATGGTCACATTGTCAACAAATTCTTACAAATTACTTAAGTAAGTCAAGTAATGCACTTATCCTTCTTCCAAACTCCATTAAAATGGTACGAATATAGAAAAGATATATAATGACATTCTAATTTCACACATATATACAAAAACTTCGAATTAATAATCTCTTTAAATAATACTTCTGAAAAAGTTACATCTGTGCACTCTACACACGTAGAAAGAAATAATCTATGTAAGAAATTATCTGTGGCATGAGATATATTACACAGATAATGTTTGTTCCTTAGGTTAGGTTCTCAATTCTCATCAATTTCTTCTTATTCGTAATAACTAATACAATCAATTTAAAACGTTTATTATAAATATTGTACTACTACACAATTATTATTATATTCAATAATAGTGGAAATAGTGTTTTAGTGTAATATACTTTTTACTCTTTGTGGAATATATCCTCAGAACATCCCTTGCTCAGTTTGTCCAACTAACCAAAACCTGGAGAGAAGATAAACAAATTATACCTAGGAGGGGCAACATAAACTGTTTAACAACTATCTGAGAGTAAGTTTGACAACTTTTAGTTCCTAGATAACATAAACAAGATTGTTAAGTATTGTTTTTATGTATTTTAACTACATATTAACTTTATGTTCCTAATTAGCTTTCATTGGAGTCTATTATGGAGGTATGGCTTTAGTTATTGTAGTTATTATAAACATTAGGTTATGTTGCATCATTCTATAGGAATTCCATTTTTATATCAAGAATTCCTTACAATATTTTCAGGCACATTGCAAAACAAAGTTGACAGCGTCGCAGCGAAGAAGACTAAGACGGAAAACATTAAAAAGCTCAAAGGATTGCAAGTCAAAAGATACAGAAGTCTGTAATGGAAAGAAAAATCATATAGTACCAAACGGAGAGCTCTACTTAAATGTTTCACCTATTTTACCTTTAAACATAATAAATTCCAGTAATAAAATTGTAGAACTGAATACCAAATTGTGCGATACATTAAATTGCTCCTCGCCACTAACTAAAAACAAAATAGTAGTATCAAACATGGAGCCCTCATCCGAAGCTGGCTTATCACTTAAATCTCGAGACGATGTCAAAGCTGCACGTGAGGCTAAGAAATTGGCCAAACAAGCCAAGAAAAAGGGTACAACTGAAATTCAAACCAAATCTGAAACTCAGAAGTTGACAACTCAAAAAGGACAAGATCTCAAAAACCCTAGTGTAGATGAGGTAGACCGAGCTGAAAAGGAGAATAAAGAAAAATCTCTACACATGATTAAAGAAATTAAATCTAAGTTAAGTGATGCTGTGGTACATGCTTCTAGTAAAGATGTTAGTAATGTTACAGTGGCTGAAAACTTGACTGTAAATGATGTTGTAAATACTTTAAAGGATATTGTTAATGTTGCAAAGAATGTAGAAAGCGTCACTGCCATTGTAAAAGCAATGGATGTCCAAAAGGTAAGCATGCTACAGAACTACATGTTGTAGTTAAATATCTTATAGTAGTATCTAAAGTTAAATATAAATTGCAAATATAGTTTTTAAATTTCAAACTAACTATGAAAATCTTCCTTACCACTTCCACAGCAAGTCAAAAATGAAGTGAAAAAACAGACCATAAATGAAAAAACACCTGATGTTGGGGAAAAAAAGATGGAAAGTGATGGAAAAAGTAAAGCTGAACTAAAAGCAGAAAGAAGAGCAAAGCAAGAAGCTCAGAGGGCTGCCAAACAAGCACAACAACAGGCTAAGGAAGTACAACAAAAAAGCAACGTTAAGACTGAGCAAATTAAGGAGCCTGGAAAAAAAGAAGATGTTGCTAAGGTAATAAAGGTTTATGGCAACGAAGTCTTTATTACTGAGATCATGTGAAATACTGGTGTATATAGTATCTTTTCAAAAATGCCTTAATGTCAAGTAATAATTTCAGGAAAAGTCACCAAAACCAAAATTGATAGAGAAAAAAGTAAAGTCACAAAGTTCACAGAAATGTAATTGGTTCCAACATCTGCACACTGAGCATGACAAGGAGGCACTGAGGGATCTTGCTATTAATTCTAAGTATGTATAGACAATTACTAAAAGTACAAGGACTCTACAGGTTGTTTGTCTATACCTCATAAATTATTGTAGTTATGCTGACATTCCACAGATAACATATTTCTGTTTTAGCCAAGAAAACAAAGTCAAAATAAATTGTTAAGTAATTATTTATATTTATATATTTAGCAAATTGTTTAACTTGTTTAAGTGCACCCTTTATGCTTTAATGGCTGCTGCAAAGCATCTGCAGTCCGATCAATTAATATATTTTGAGTTTTATGTTCCAAAAATTATTTTTAAACAAATTAATTATTTATGTTTAACTATTTTCTTTATATTTCTTTTTTAGTTTACACCCTGCTGTGATCAAGCTAGGCGTTCAGCTTGCCTCACATGTAGTTACTGGTTCAAATGCAAGATGTATTGCACTCCTGGATGCATTGAAGAAGGTGAATATTTTTATTAATATAGTGACTGTTAAAACTATTATTGCATTGTCAATATCTTCAACAGATGGTCCGTGATTATAGTTTGCCTGCTAAGACTGAATTCGCCCGAGGTCTAGAGGCGCAATTGGCAGCTAGTTTGTCATTTCTGTGGCGAATGCGGGCACCGTCCGCTTCTCAGGTCAATGCAATAAAACACTTCCGGCACCAATTGACCCAACTTCCCAATAATGTTGACGAATTTGATGTGAGTATGCTGTCTATTGTACTTTGGCTGTGTAAGGCTTTCGCGGCCACTTTGCAAAACATACTCAAGAGTAACGTTCAACACCTTTTGGCGATGCCTTCCACTTTTGATGGCAAAAATTTGAAAAATATCTTTATCACCAAGAATGAAAATGTTTGATAACCTATGATTTTGTAATTGTTGCAATTGTCTTGTTTAGGCAAAAAAAAAGTTACAGGAAGAGATGGACAGGTATATCCGCGAACAGATTGATATGGCAGGAGAAGCTATCAGCATTGCAGTTAGGAATAAAATATCAAATGGTGATAATATACTTACATATGGATGGTAAGACTTTAAAGTCACAACATTTTTTTTAATAGAATTTTTTGTGTTGTTTCAATGAGAGTCTTTTCAACAGCTCTTCCCTAATTGAACGCATCTTACGTGAAAGCCACGAGGCTGGGGTCCAGTATCGTGCAGTGGTTGTTGGCAATCGGGTCAGCCATTCTGCAAGGGAGATGTTACGACGTCTTATAGCAGCAGGCGTTTCTTGCTCTTACGTTGACATATCTGCACTTAGCTTCGTTATGAAGTCTGTACGTATTAGTAAAAAATCTATACCTATACGTATATATAAAGCTAAAGAGTTTGTTTGTATGTTTGAACGCGCTAATCTCAGGAACTACTGGGTCGAATTGAAAAATTATTTGTGTCAGTGAAACATTTATTAAGGAAGGCTATAGGTAATAATTATATTCCGCCACAGTATATGCCTATCTTGTAAGATTAACTTGCAAGAACGACGAGGGCGAGAGGGTCCTTTAATTTATAGAGTTGAACAGGTGGTTTACAAAAACAAAAATTGTTACCCAAAACAACTATTCTACTCGTACGAAGTCGCTGACTCAGCTAGTATTAAAATAATGTTCATTATTGCCCCACAATAATTATTCTAGGAAATCTATCAATGAAGAATGATTCTTCATTACATACATTTATTGTAAATTTATTTTACAGATAGACAAAGGCAATATAATATACATAATTATAATTTACTATCCATGATATGCAGTAGTCAAATTGGTTTAGTGCATAACAACATACTGTATTGCTTCAAACAGATTTTTATACTTATGTAGATTAACTAATAACCTTGTTCCAGATCAATAAAGTACTGCTGGGAGCGAACGCTTTACTTGTCAATGGCTCGGTACTTGGAGCGGTGGGAACACTACAAGCTGCTCTAGTTGCGCGTGCGCACAATGTTCCCGTCCTTGTCGCATGTGAAACGCACAAATTCTCTGATAGAGTACAGACTGATGCGTTTGTTTACAATGAGATTGGTAAGATTCTCTCAATAGTTTTTAATTGCACATCACTTCAAGATTCAAGCGTGTATTGTAGAACATTCGTGATTTTACTTTGCAGGCGATCCAGAAGCCCTAATTGACAAGTCCGATGAGAATTCCCTCCTCAAAGATTGGCGGTCTAACCCAAATCTGAATCTTCTCAACCTTACATATGACGTTACTCCCGCGAGCCTGGTGACTGCCGTGGTTACAGAATTGGCTATTCTACCTTGTACCAGTGCTCCTGTTGTTTTACGTTTTAAAACATCTGAATATGGAATGTAATTCTAAATAATAATGAAATTTATGAGAAATTGTAAATAATGTTTATAACAATAAAAATATATATTCAATATTGTTATTTGTCGTAAATTTCTAAGGGTAAGCTGGGTAAAGGTCTCAGCACACATATGGGATCGGAAAGGGATCGTAACCGTAACGCCTCGAGCCGTTCAGAATGGTTTGTATTAAACTCCCTACTGCAACGCACACTAATCGGAATCGTAACGTAATCGCCTCGCCTCGGAACAGGCTCCGAACTTGCAATTCCCGCGCTTACGGCTCATCGTCCCCGCGCTTACGTCTCTCCGTCCACGCGCTTGCGTCCTCCTTGCTTTATTCATATTGTGTACCCAATATCTTTCGGGCGACGAGGCGTAAGGGCGGTGTCGCCTAGCCGTAGCCGAGTTGACGTACAGGCGCTGCTGATACGCTTTCGTTACGTGCGTACGGTAGGTTGACGCCTGGTTGACAGCGAGGCGAAAGGCGTTACGGTTACGATCCCTTTCCGATCCCATATGTGTGCTGAGACCCTAAGGCTGGGGTAACAAAACACAAACATAGTATATTTTTACTTTTATTATTCTCGTAATAAAATTAAAATAATGAAAACATTGATGTATACGAATTGATTGTGACATTTTATTCTGCACTGCACTCAATAAATGCTTGGTACTAAACCAGATATCATCTCATAATAAATAATCTACACACAATCAATTTCAAACACATGAAGTCTAAAAATTTAATTAGCTTTTACATGAGCTTCTTTGTGAATAGAAAAATCTAGTCTTACATAAATAATTACACATAAGAATAAAGTGTATAGGGAAGCAACTACTAGTAGAGGTTCTCGAAGCATAAAGATGGTGGGGAATGTATAGCGAAGTTGAAAATCTTGGATGTGGTTCTCCACTACATTTCTCTTTGTAAATGTAATCACAGGGCGACCTTGAGTATCTAAGTATGTGTAATGCAAAGTATCGGGCAATCTAGTTAATGGATATGGGAAATTAGCCTTAATGCTGTGAGCTCCTTCTGGCAAAATAACTTTTGTGACTAATTCATCAACCTGCATATCATCAACTACATGATCAATCACTCTCATTTTTAAGAGGTACTCATTTCCAGAGTGATACAGGTATTCATAGCTTGGTACATTGTATCCTAGAGTGTAATGTGTCTTCCAACCTCCAAAAAGTGGGTAACGGGGCCTCAAATCCAATTCCACTGAATCTTTTTTAACTTTCATATTGGATGTAGAAATGTTGCCATTTGTATCCCTGTAGTAAACATCAGCAGCAGATGCAGGTAAGAAAGTCTTATAAGAGCGCACACTGGCTGGGCCACTATGGTGATCCTGTTGATAATCATAACGGGAGAATGGGCCCTTCAACTTTGCACCTGTATGTTCAATTTCAATCTTCTCTTCTATTGCTATATTTCCCCAATGAGATACTTCAATAAGGCGCTCTATACGGCTAACAGTTAAAAATGGAGAGTTATTCTTGAAGTGAACACTTAATTCCTTTTCAGTAAATGGTCCTATGTTAGCATAAGCACCATATACAAGAGTACCATCTAGCTGACTAAATGGTTTGACTTTTGTAAATGATTCTATAGTCTTAGTGTTTAATATTACATTGGTTTTCTGAGATGTTACATGGTATGGGGAGAAGAAGTAAAGGTTACCAATAAACTTGACCAACTGATCCTCTTGTTGTGTAATAGCAGTGGGGTATGGTTGTAAGGCTTTAGTTAGCACTGCTTCTGCAACAACGACCGCTGTGGAGCCCACGTTTAAAGGATCTTTTAGGTCAACTCTATAAAATCTGACGTCTCCATATCCCTTTACTACGGTTTCACTTAACCGTAGATCTTTATTGTTGCTATCCTTTACTCCGAGAAACGATAAATTGTCTTTCACGGAACTTTCTACTGCCAGCAAAAAATTCTTTAGCGGTGCTTTGCCTGTGTTTTCCAAGGTTATTTTTGAAGTTGTTTTCACAAGTTGTGATGAACAATCAATAATTCTGTCGACATTTTTGATTTTTACTTCACCCGATATTGTATCTACGTTCGTAGATCCACATATTGCTGATATAAAAAGGAGGAATACAACGAAAATCCGCATTTTACTCTTCGCCGGTAGCTCAATTGACATTTTGACGATTATTTTAATGCAAGCGGAAGTACACGCCAGCAATTTATCCACAGAATCCACAAAATAATGTTTTTATAAACCGGTCATAGACGCAACCATAGGTAGCAATAATAATAGTTTGTCCTAAGGTAAAAAAATAATAATAACCTGTGGATTGTAATTTAAGGACGATCGGTGATTGGTTGAATAATATTATTCTACTCTATGGTTGAATGTTTGGAAACACTGTTTTTTTAATCTTACTTTTGCATTCTTTTAAAAAGCCCTTGAATTCTCGTGGTTATTGTATCAATTGAATTGAAGCTGACTCTAAAGTTTACATTTTTCCAAAGTTTATCGTTCACGTTTACAGATAAATAACTATTTGTCCTAAAGAAGTAATTTAAGTGTAAGAACATGTTATCATTTCTTACACGTCTATGTTTTATTTACCTCAGTAAGTTTGTGTTTTGTTTATTGTAAATCATATCACGTGTTGATTTTCGTATATTTGAACATTTCCTTTGAACATTAAGAAAGCTACATTGTTCTATTAAATTGTAGTTCGGTGATGCATAACTAATTACAAAAAACTTTGGCTTACCTTGAGAAGTTGTAATTTTTGTTGTTTTCTTTTAGTTTTGAGTGTAACTCTGCCTGGCAATAATGCATTTCGTAATAGAGCCTATGGAGAGAGGTCTAGTACTAAAGCCACTGGAAAAAAAGCAGCAACAGCAAACTCAGAGATGGCATCTTCAACAACCAATCCCAGTAGTATTCGCAGAGGTCTTGGTATATCTGCTTGGGGTCTAATAACACTTATTGTATCTGCAATATTAGCTGTTGCTGGAATGTACTATTTTGCAATTTGTTATCCAGTGCTGTGCAAGAAAAGCAGAAAGTATGACATGATTAGTTCACCAACGGTAGCCTAAGTAAAATTATGTTTCAGAGAGAGAGAGAGAAAAGAATGCTTAGATCTTAAAAGTAAATTATAAAAGTTAAGATTTACAAGCTATTGAGTTAGGGTACCTTATTAGTATTTGAAGGACATTTTTTACAATGAGCAGAAAAAAAATAACTCAGGGATATTACTTTGTTCTTTACTGTAGGAATACCTACTTTATCCATATCTTTAATAGTATTTTATTGATGATTTTTATATCGTATTGTTTTTCTCATAATAAGTCTTAATTAAATATTAAGAAAATTAGGGTTGTGAGAAAATGTGTTCAAATCTTAATTATAATAGTGATATTATAAAAAAAATGTATGTGTGATTTATAAGTATTATGACTTTGTTCAATATTACAAGTAAAGCAGTATCTTTATCTTTGAAAAGTACACTTATAAATAGCATAAAATTTGTGTTAATTAAAAATCTCTAAATATGAACAAATGTGTATTGTCATTTTTGTAATAGCTACAGTGTAAACTGTAACTATTACAAAAATGTTTTTTCAGATCTGGTTAAATAATTGTTGCTCAAAATATAGCTAACCTTCTATAATTGTCTATTATTTGTGGCACATTTTATTTCAGCTATGAGGTATAAAAGGTAGAACTAAGTACAATACAATACAGGCCATGTATATAGTAAAAAAATAAAGCTTAAACAAATGATTAGTAATTACGAGTAACGCTTGAATGAAACAAAAGATATGGAAATTGTTTTATTTTACTATGAATTCATTAATCATTATTTTAAATGCATTCTTATAAAAATTAATATCAAAGCTGATTTCGTAATATAGGAGAATAATGGAACTATACTTTTTTCAGTTAGTATCAGTATGTTTTGAAATATTGAGTATGAACAAACAAAATTGTTTTACAAAAAAATCATTACACTGGTCTTGTTTATCACACGGTGTTTTTTTAAATAGTGATAACTTCCCTTAAACACTTTTACAAAAATTTACTATACTATAGTGCTTATGCCTATGGAATCCCCTTTAAAGATATGTACATAAATTATTAAGTTATTCTTGTAAGTTGGCAGTTAATAAATTATATCTATAGCGTTTTCTTGCTAACTAACTTGAATGTATGCTATGAAATATTTAAGAGCCATATAAAATAGATATATGTAGAAAACTTTTTATATCTAGTAGATAGATTACGTAAATATAAGATATATTGTGAGTTTTTAGAAATAACCAATATACTTTACCGAAGAATTGAGAAATGAAACATTTGTCTAACGACTTTTCCAAATAGCATCGAACTTAAAATTAATCAGTTAAGATGAGCTACTATAGCTCGTCCTTATCGAGGTCGACGTCCGAAAGGTCAATATCCTCTTCTGGTGGAAGTTCCCCATCTTTTCCATCCCAAGCATCAATTTTAGAGATACTGGGCATTTCTGCGCCTCGAACCGGAGCAGTCTGCCCGCGCCCGAATGAAAGATCTCTGATAAAACATACAAATATGTAAGCATTACTCAGCGTATTAAATTACAAAAGTATAAAGTTACAAAATATCAAACCTTAAAAATTCGTTGATTCCAGTTTCTGAGAAGGAACCTCGCAAAGTTGAGAATTTCAGCTTCTTAGCATTGACAACAGCCATCGCAGGATAACCAAAACCACCCATCTCTAGAGATTCCTCAAGCGATGATTGTGCTCCAGCTTCCGACCACACCCAACTAGTGAAATAGTGTTATTTTTATTTATTACAAAGGCTTCGAAAACGTTTTTGTGGTTGAATAGGTAAAAATGTGTGGAAATTTACTGAATTACTAAATGTATAACTCACCCCCACATCTTGCTCTTATACTTGTCACCAAGCCTCTTTAATATGGAGATGTAGTCGTTGCGACAAGCCGCATTACAGTCGAGAATGTGGGGCAGAATAGACACAACACATAGAGGCTTTTCACTGCATCCCTTCATAACTTCTGCATCTACTATCTGTGAAAAGGCATTTCATTTTTATTAAACTTAAATTACATGATCACAACTCTCAGCAAATAATAATCTAGTAATAAGGCATAATTCTATACACTTGATATAAACGAGAACTTATCACGGTATAGTAACTTTCAGGAATTGGTGCTTTATGTATTCGTAATTTCAATGTCATTTTATTAGTATAATAAAACAGGCGTTCCAGTTATAGCATTTACCGTTTGTTATATGAAAAACGTAAAAAACTTTAAAAAGTAGTAAGACATATAGTAGATTATATCAATCATGTTTTCGTTTGCCGTAATATTAAAATTTAACATCCATTTCTGCTCTTTATATAAATATCAACGAAGGATTGTGTAAGAAAGCTATTGAATGAGAAGTGGTATGTATTTGATAACAGCCATTGTTAACCCAACAATAACAAAACTAATTTTATTTATAAAAACCCCAAACACATGCAGTGTTACACAAAACTTATAATGAGTCCATCAATTACGAACAACATTGAGTACCTGCAATACATCCGGTGGTGGTACATTTTCAGCAAGCTTTTCTAAGGACCAGCTAACAATGTCACTAGAAGTTCTGCCTCCATTATAATCTTCCACAGAGTCGCTAGATTTCTTGCCACTTGGGAAGAGTTTAATAGTTGGGTATCCTTGTACTTGGTAGCGTGAAGCCATCATTTGATGTACAGTTGCATCTAATGCTCCGAGTTTCACCTATTAATAAGTAAAGTTTATATTTATTTAAATTTTGCCAGTTTTAATTTGGCAATAAAAAGAAGTGCTGTTAAGTTTCTTGTCAGTTCTTCTCGTTCGCTCTACACGTCCCTTGATTAGATAACTGTTAGTAAATCTAAATTTAGGGTCTTTAGTTTTTAACTGGTATGACTTTCATAAATATATTGTTGGAAGATCATCAGAGAAGCTCAACTACCCGCCACACTGAAGGCTATATAAACAAGCCTTAACCGCTCGGGCAATTTTTCACCGCTCGTTGTATGGAACGGACGTGCTGCCCGGTCGATAGGATTTTGTTGAATTTAAATTTATTTAATTGTTGTGTTATTTTGTTTTTATTTTAGTAAATCTGCTTCTGATTCCTAAAAATATCTAATAATCTGCATGAATAAATGTTTTTTGACTTTGACTTTGAATAAAAATATTAATAATCATGACCACCCTGTTCTTAACATTGTATTTACAATAACTATTTTAATAACAATTTAACAAGCTAACATACTTTGCCTTTAAGTTCAGTAGCTGCCTTGGCCCAATGGGGTTCCAGGTTTTTGCAGTGTCCACACCATGGTGCATAGAATTCCACAAGCCACATGTCTTCACTATCCAGAACCATCTCTTTGAAATTGCTGTCGGTCAAGGTGATAACATCTGACTAAAAGTGAAAACAAACATATTAATAATAAATAACCATATATATATATATACAATTATGCCAAAGGCATCATATTCGTATTATAAGACATACAAAATTAATCAGTATATGATCTATGTAAACGAGTCTAATCTTCTAGGCATTATTTTTAGCCTGAAAATATTAAAAATGTATCTAATCCATCACCTAATAAATATCTAAGAAAATAAAAAGAAACTGAACTGTTATGACTCAGGGAGTTTATATGTGAAACAACACATATTTTGAGTCGGTTAATAATTAATAATAAGTTTATAATAAAAATAATATGATATATTAATAAATAAAAGGGGCCTAACTATTAAAGAATACTTTCTTAGTCTAAGCTATTCAACAAAATAATTAATTTATTATAATTGCTTCGCAGTAAACTAAACCTGCTAAAGCCGAGTTAAGTTAGAATATACAATAACAAACTTCAGATAAAGGCAAAACTTTAATTAACTTCTGCTGACTATCATTTAAAAAATCATGACAGATGTTATGTCTTCTTTTTGATTAAAAATGAATGATTCAATTTAATAATTCTAGCAGTGGCATTATAATTAAAATCTCTTCTACGAAATAAATGTGCTTGTAAAGCTTTGAATCTAATTTTCTTTAGAGATGGTGTAACAGAGGGTGTTTCAAGTTGCTTTGGTGCCTTCTTCCAATTAATATCATGGCCATATAGTTTACTTGTTTTGGGCTATTAAAAATAATGAAAAACTACTAAACAATTTTATCATTAAACTATGTAATTATATCATTAACATATACATTGCAACATCTTTTGTTCTTTTAGCTCATATTGTTTTACTAATTTGTGTGTTATTAACCTAAAATATTAAGTCGGGTCTTAAATTTTTTGGTGAAATAAAAATTAGCTTTTCTTTAACTTCTCCCTCAAAACCTTTGATAATAATTTGAGGTTTTTAACAAAGTTTACCTTATCAGAACTTGATCCACCAGCTTTCTTTCCTAAGTTTTCATATGCTTTGTCCTTAGCAGCCTTTAAAGCAGCATCAACAAAAGCATCTGCAGTTCTTTGTCCTTGATAAGGTGTGTGTTTGCTACCAGTGAATATTTTAATAGTTGGAAATCCAGTAACTCCATACTTCTGACCGAGGTCCTTATATTGATCGGCATCTACAGCTCCAACTTTAACTATACCCTACGAATATTTAATGAGTATAATATAGTCATAACATTTGGTCAAAATTGAAAGAAAAAAAAGCGCAAATACCTTCAGAGCTCTAGCAGCTTTTTTATACTCAGGAACCAGATTTTTACAATGTCCACACCATGGAGCGAAAAATTCAACAATCCATACTTCCTCTGAATTTGTGACAAATTTTTCGAAATTACTCGGTGTCAACTGAACAACATCAGAGGATGAGTCGTAAAGTCCATTTGTTCCAGCAATTATAAATAGTATTCCTAAAAGAGAATCATTTGTGTTAAGCCGGCAAAAATATAACGATTTCTGATCAAACGTGAAATTAAGGCCTTTTAATATTTATAAACTTACCAAGCCACCGTAAATGTAACATCTTTGCTAATTGTATAAGGTACGCCTAATTAAAAACGTCGCAACTAGAAAATAATTTAGCGTATCATAAAGCGTGTCGTATTCGAACTATACAAATTATAAAATTACACATCAAATCCTATGCAAGGGCAATAACATCTCTAGAAATTGTCAATGGATTTCGTGGAGTTCCGTGATTGGTGAACCAACTTTGTGGGAGGATTGTGGACGGTGAAACATCTACATTAGTCGATGGTGTTGATATTAGAAATAAGACCACAGGATATAGACTGTAGACCCCTCTGTTTATGCCTATATACAATACTTTCTGTAACACATTATTTTTACAATTGCACATTATTTACGGTTTAAAATGCTAAATATATTATTTTAATAAGTATGGTAATTGTCATTTGTTCTATCGGTATCCTTCCAAGAAAATAATAATAATGTGTACTGCTCGCGTAAAAGACATTTACCATGTATAATTAGATACAAGAAGTGATGAATATAAAAAATGGTCATTCACAATTAATCCGTTTCCTATAGCTGTATTATCTGCTGAGTCTGTATAATTTGTCAAATGTCAAATAACTTGTTTTAAAATGTCAAAACCTCAGGTATAACCTTATAACCGCATAATTGTTTATCTAAAGAGTACCTATAAATAACAAATTAAATTTTTGATTTAAGTACAAGACAAGAGATAATTTTTGCATCTTAAATACATACAAAGATAATATAATGATACACTACAATGTTTCGCATAGGAAAATGTTTAAAAAGTAAGTACATAGTTGGTAATGCTAAATTGGGTAAATAAACAAAAATGTCTGTTAATAAAAAAATAGGAACAATTATATGTTTTCTTATAGATGTTACGATAATTCAATGTCTAATAATTCTTAGTCTAAATATTATTAAAATAACAAAATATGTGACTACCGCTGTCATACAAAAAACATTTACGAATTTAGCAACTGTCACCAACGTCAAAACAGTTTTAGCGGGAAATCTTAGTGGCGTGGTTGAGATTCTGCAAATTCACGACTCATTTCAGCGTTCTTTTCCTTTAGAGTACTACCGTCTTCACGTAATGGCAGCGTCTCATACTAAGCCTTTTACTGTTCTCGTAGAAGGAAATATTGGAAGTGGCAAAACAACATTTTTAGAACATTTTACACAATTTGAAGATATCACATTGCTAACGGAACCCGTAGAAGAATGGCGCAATCTTCATGGTTGGAATCTATTGGTATGTCCCAACATGAGAATAAAGTTTGTCACTGTCTTATCATAAATAAGCGTACATTATATTTATCCTTTGACCGCCTCTGTAGCCAAATGGTTAAACGTTTTGCCTAGCATTGCGTTAAGTGCGAGAGGTCTTGGGTTCTCGCATCCCTAGGAAACATAAAATTGTTTCAGTCAGGCTGGGCACAGAAGTCTGATCAACTACTGGCCCCTTAAAAGAAAGGATCAGTGAAACGGACACAGAAACGTGTTCGCGCCATGCCCCACGAGGGACGAAAACGGGCTTTCTATATTTATATTTATCTTTATCCTTTGTTTTAGGACCTTATGTACAAAGACCCTTCAAAATGGGCCATGACATTCCAAGCTTATGTGTCTCTTACTATGCTTGAAATGCATCGCAGACCAACTAACACACCAATAAAATTAATGGAACGATCCATATTTAGTGCAAGATATTGTTTTGTTGAGCAAATGATGAGGTTGGGAACTCTACATCCAGCACAATTTGCAGTATTGGATGAATGGTTTAAATTTATTAACTGTGAAATACCTGTCCAAGCAGATCTAATAGGTATGTCTACTATGATGAATAATTTGTCTAAAGAAATATAAAATGTTAACCATTTTCAGTCAATTACAATTATCACACATAAAATTGCATTTAAGTTGTTGTCCTCTGATTGTTGCTGTAGTATATTATTATTTATGTTAACATATCTTACTGGTCCATTGTTTCCTGTAATTCATAAACTATATCAATTTATATGTTATGCCCTTTACAGTATATCTCAAAACATCACCACTAATTGTTTATGAGAGGATAAAAAAGAGGGCTCGATCTGAGGAACAGTGTGTACCATTAAATTATATTGAGGAGCTTCATAAACTACATGAAGACTGGCTAATTAACAGGACACATGCTGAGTGCCCTGCACCTGTAAGTATAACTCAAAATCATCTCTATGAGGGTGCTCCATTACATTAAAGGTAAAAAGGAACATCTCCATTTGTGGCCATCTATCGTATGTAATATTTTTTATTTAAATATTTACAACACATTAAAATTGCTCACAACTATGTGGGACTTAGCCCCCTTATAAATATTAAAATTTAATAAAAAATCCTTGCTCGCTTGCTCCTTTGAAAATTGATTTTTTAACTATTCTGCATTATTGTGGCCAGTGCTAAAATTTTTTTTTTTTTTTCAGGTATTGGTCCTTGATGCAGATCTGGATTTATCTCAAATTACGGAGGAGTACAAAAAAAGTGAACATCAGATACTAAGGAGGGCTGTTAATGTTGTGATGCAGTCTCCCAACAAGCTGAGCCCAAAGAAACCTATGACACGCAATGCCATACAAATAATTCCACATATAAAACTTTAAGTTACAGCATTTTCTTTTCTATTTGTATTTATTTAGAAAATTGAGAATTTACATGTAGGTACAATAAGTCTGAAAATCTAAACTGATATATTAATAGAGTATAATGATAGTATAAATTGTATAAGCTGTTTGCCACCATTCTGTATACAGTATCTACTTAGGTTTTCTATCTGTTGGGCCATAATTCTAACATGTTTCTTAACATTTTGTCTCTACCAGTGGATAGCATTATGAAATATTGACCTCTACCAACTTAGCAAAGACTGAGTGTCAATGGCCTAATAGCTTGAAAACTCAAATATCTTTAATTATGACATATGGCTAATAAGTTTGAAATCGACTACTTATTGTATTTCACCAAAAATATGGTATATGGGCTTATTATGGTGATATATTCAAAGATTTTTTTTATTTAGTCCATTGCAGTTGAAAGCAAATGACAATATTGTCATGTTTGTTATGGCATTTACTTAAATTACCCTTTTCTGACTTGTAGTTTAGTTTGTCTTCAATTAAGCTCCTATTTACTTTGTGTTATTTTAAGGATTTATAAATGTTACACTGTTTGTTTCAAATTCACATCCTTCTGGCATTTACATTCATTTAAATTTATATAATTTAAGTTCAAACGTAATATTTTTAGCCTTTAAAGTTAATGTCTTAATAAAAAATAATATATTTATTTGGTCTATTTATTTAACCTGATAAAATATAATTTTTTAATAGTAGTTTTTCACTTTCAATGTCTGACATGTAAATATTTTTTATATTAGTGGAGGACATACAAACATGGGGATGATTTGATTGAAGGTGAAATTCTTTAAGCATATAACATTACAAGAAGATGCACTTTCAACAGTATACAACAACAATATTCAATGGAATGTAAACTATTTATCTTTAAGCATTTCCAGGTTTTTTTCCAAATTGGGATTTAGTAATCCTATGTTTAGAGTCAAAAAGTTATTATTTTAAAATGTTTATAATTTAATTTGAGTTTAAACAGTAATAGTTTCTGGCAAAACAGTTGTTTCATGTATTTTAATTAAAATGGAATATTTTAAATCTAATTGATTCAGTCCTTATAAATTCATAAGAAAATATCAAAGTTAGATTAATGTTAACTAGCAGCAGTAACTCCTTGAAATTAAAATATAAAAAGCATGTATTTCTGATTTTAGAAAGTTTACATATTATTATTATTATTTTTTTATCCATTTTAATTTTGAAGAAGTGCGAATCTTTTCACTAAATATTGTTTATGTCATCATATATTATTTTTGTATTTTCAACTGATTATAAAAAAAAGCAGCAGACATTTGACAATATATCTAGTTGCAATTGTATTATCTACACTGTAAGTTTACCATTTTGGCCATTCGCATAAAGAAATCTGAGCTGAAAGACATGCATCCGTAATTAATAATTTAAAAAGTTTTATCAACCAATAGCATTCGCATCCAAGTCTAGCATATGGGATTTAGAAAAAAAAACAATGTTTATTATTCGTAGTTAATGTGTATGTAGGTCAAATTTTTAATAATTGTAGGATTTGTAGGAAAATGTTGGCAAACCTAGTGTGATCTCATATAAGTCTTTAATTTTTTACTAAATTATACGTTGTTAAATTGTGATGTCTTGCTGTGGTAACGAACTAGTTTATAATTCGGCACTAAGTGACGTTGTTGCAGCTAATTTATCTGGAATTTTTAACCTAGCAGCAAATTATTACAACGATTTTGTTACTTTTGGTGTTATAGTTACCCTTACAAGTGCCACAGTTGTATACATAAGGCGTAGAAAGATATTCAGCTAAATACTTAACTCCTACAACAGACAGTTTAAGTCTCAAGAAACACTATGAATACCTTAATGAAAGAAATATAGCGCCGAAACAATATTCCAAGGCAGGTATGTAACATACATAATTATATTTCCAATTGTCATAAACATATCTGGATTGTCTAACAGTTGTCTATGAGAATATGGGCTCACTTTGACCAAAAACACAAACTTATTTTAATATCAAAATGTAACCTTTACTTTTACATAAAGACAGTGCAGATTTGTTTTTAAAGATAAAATAGTAGACATAATAGATTTTGGTTTGTATAACCATAAATGTTTTAAATTTTGGTAACATAATTTACTGTAGTTGGATTCAAAGTAGAATTTGAGTCAGGGGTAAGCTAGCTTTTTGTTTTTTGGACTGTTCAAAGTAATATTTACTTCTAAATATATTTTGGGAAGCATTAGTGCATTGGGAAACTGTTAAACTAGTACACTGTTCCCGAAAAGAGGTTTAATATTTTTTTTCTTGATAAGAGACAGCAATAATTATGAAATTTATGGTTGTGGTATTACCAAATACCATCTTATCTGATCAGTTGTAATGATGTTTTTTCCTAATATCATGATGGTTATGTGTTTAGATGGATTTTGGCTGTTACATATAACTCGGAGTTGAATACTGATCACACACATTTCTTTTAATTAAGTAACAAAATGCACCAGGGGAAAGTCCTCCTGTGGCTTTTATAGAGAACTCTGACTGTGCATAAGTTAAATTAAAATACTCATCGGTACATAGTAGTGTTTCTGGTTTTTCAATAAAAATATATTTGTAAAACAGACACTTCAATGTTTATGCTGTATGCATGGGAAACAAGATTTCACTCTAATCTTGGATGGTCAATTATAATTTACAACAATGATTACCAAATCTTAAGATATAATATCACTTAGTTTTTTTATTATTATTTAATGTATTTTATAACTAATTTGGTATTTAGGTGTGTGAGTAATTCTAGTTACAAACTCAAATATATAAAAATACTGTAATTGCTAAAATATTTCGTGACTATAGGTAATTCGTCTCAGACTCTCGACATAATCATATTATCTATTAATTTTTCAATTTATAATTTTTCCAAAACATGTTGTCCTTCCTGGAAATCTAGATATTAAATGGGTTGGTATCAAAATTCCGTCAGCGTCACGAACCACCATCCATAGATAATTAAGCCGTGAAGTTTAATCGCGTTTTGTTTTCCGTCTGTGGATTTCCGAATATCCAAAGCCAAAACAGGTCGACAGCGCATTTTGTGTAGATGTTATACGTTTTGTTGTGTAGATGACTAGGGAATTTCCCATCAAGACAACCCCATTCTTATTTCCTCTATCATTAAAAAATGGGAAAATTTAAATAAAACACTTTAACGGTTTAAAACGCGATATATTAGTTAAACTTATCAAAAAATCATTTTCAAATAAGTGTAACTAATATATCGCGTTTTAAACCGTTAAAGTGTTTTATTTAAATGTGTACTACTCGCGTAAACTATAGACAGTATTTAAAAGGGGAAAATTTAAACAATATGCTTTTAACGTAATATGAAATACATGTGACATATTATCTAGTCGCCTCACCTCAAACGAAAGTGAGCGCGGTTGGACGAAACTTAAGTAGGTAATTCGCCAGAACGTTATGTCGAAGGGACTATTTCACTTTCTTTGACAGAAAACACACGTGGAGCCAAGATAGTTGGCAAAACCAAATGTTGTAAACGATGATTGATTTTTCTTTTATCTGCCGGCGCATTATACATATATCATACTAGCTGTGTCAGCGACTTCGTCCCCGCAGAATAGTTATTTTGGGCGTCAAATTTGTTTTTGCAAACCTCCTCCACATCTTTAAAAATTATAACTGTTACCTACGACGTCGATCGCGGTAACAGCCGCGTTCCGTCTTTACAAGTTTATCTTAAAAGATAGACATATACTGCCATGGACATTTTTTTAGCTCACTTAAAGAGGGATCATTCTTTCGTACACATCTTTTGGGTATCTTGGACTGTTTTCATAGCGTACGCAACGGAAAACCGACAGAGGGTGAATGATTCCCTCCGTTTTTTTTTATATTTCCCGCCGCTTCTTCGCTCCTTATAGTCTTAGTTCGATTCTTTATAGCCTTACTTGATAAATGCTCTAACCAATACATAAATAATAATTGTTCAATTCGAGCCATTGATTCTGAGATTAGCGCGTTCAAAGAAACACAAACTCTTCAGCTTTATATATAAGTATAGATAATTAACGAATAGAGCATTCTGAGAGGTCCTAGGTTCGGATCCGGGCAAACAAAATAAAGAGTTGCGAATCGATGATAGAAATCGACACGGAAACTTGTTTGGCTTTCAAAAGAATGGTAAAATTTCACACACCTCTTTAAAGAAGTTTATCGTTTGACGACGTTCAGAAACTTAATTTCTCGTAGTTTTATTGATTTCTATAGCGTTATCGATGCCTCATAGCTACTAGATAATGTCAATTTGGACAAAAGTCGCGTCGATTGTGTCAATATCGTCCTCATTCCAGAAGTTTCTCTCCGTTGCCCTCTGCTAAATTATTTCTTTAAAAAACCACTTCTACCAATCAGAACCAATATTGTACTCCATTGAGCGTTCACGCTTTTACCAAAAGGACACGCGATCAATTTGTCATTTTCAATTTATGTAATGTCAATCTGTTTCAATCAAAGTTAGACATGTTTTTATTCACCTACGGTTATCGAGTTTCGTGTTTGATGTGTCTCGTCCTCGTGATTGGGTGTTCAATTAATAGAATAAGTAGCTTTCCTAGCGGAGTCATGAATTTATTTTTGAATTTGCTTTGTAATTTCCTTAATTTTTTTTCATTCCCAATGAAGAATACTTCATTATAGAATAAGTCTTGTGTTATATAAGAATTCGTAGCTAGAAATTTATAGGCTAGTTAAACTTATTTGAAATTTATTTTAACTACGGGGAGTGTCCCCTTGACTACGGCTGCTGCAAAGTATCCGAAACGCCGGGCCGTAGTTAAAATGATTGTCAAATAAGTTTTAATATATATCGCGTTTCAAACCGTTAAAGTGTATTAAACATTAAAATAACACATGTACTATAAATGCACATGTAAATATCTATGTACTTTTTGCGTAAACTATAGACAGTATCTAGGAATTACCTCTACTTATCCCATACAGCAATCGAATACAATTTTACTTTTAGAATACAACTTTTTTTATACATTTAATACAACGTTAATAATATGATTCACGTAAGGCGTTAAAATGACTTCGGTATCATTGAAAGCTCCGTTGCCCCATCACGTACAGATAAACTACAATTAAAAAAGAATCATAAGGACACGAATGCTATAATTTACTTTTTTTCCATTTGGAATAAATTGCTTGTTTCCAATTAAAGCACGACGTATTCAGATAATAATAAAACTTTCTGCAGACTGCTAAGGCACTTCTGATAAAATCAATAATTTTCCAGATACTATTTAAACAGGATCTAATGATAGCAATGGATTATGCGCAGATGTTTCTGTTCAGATGAAGTGTTGACGATTAATTTTGCCCTAAATTTTATTGTCAATTGAAGCCATTTTAATAATAACCAATACCAAGTCTACAAAATCAAGAAATTGACTGAATGATTTCATAAAACATTCATTGTATTATATTTTTAAGTCTTGTTCATCAATCCAACATTGCTGGTGCTTAGGGCATGCCCGTAGGTAATACTGTTAGCTATAACCTGAGTTGTTGCGTGTCTTGTAACTTTCCACGTCTCCCTACTGTTTATGAATACGGTTAAAATAACGTATGGGCACTACTTTAAATTCCACATAAATATTAAGCAAGCTCACTGCGTCAGCGAATTTGAAACTCAGATCGTGTTCGCCGTCGATTTACAATCACTTTAAAATTCAATCACTGGGTTCCAATAGAACTTAGAACGTTAGAACTATTTGTTCGTGGCGTAAAAGAAATATTGGAACAATTGTATCATACCAACATACTATATTACATATATATGTATATGTGTGTGCAGTATGTACTATATTCTCATATGCTTATTTTTTTACTGTCCCTGACACTGACTAAAACAATTGAATGTCACGATACATAAAAATAAATTACATATTTTTCATGTCCTCGTAAGGCATTCAGTATACGAATAAATGTGAATATTGTGCGTTTTATTTTGTATAAAATTCGCAGAGGTACATACTCGTAATACTATTATATACTGTCAAGAAAGATAATTATAATATTGTGTTTGTTCTACACCTGGATTATAATCCAGGCGATCTTACTGTCACGTATGGAAATCTGTGAATTTAAAGTCCACATTGAAATTCATAATAAATAAAACATGCGCTTCTTTTTGAATGACACATGAGGATCTTTAAAGTGGAGGGGCGTTTTATGATGTCGTATTCATAATTAACATAATACGGCAAATAAAAACTAGATCAAACTGATAAAGATACAATTAAATAGTTCAGAAGCATCAATTATTGTTGGTTATTATTTAATTCTACTCTTCCTTCTTTTTTGTGATCTCTTTAAATGGTTGAATATGGAAACGGTCAATAGATTAATATGCCCAACGAAAGACAAAGGTTGCTCTCTGCTACTTCTAAAGTAAAAGCAATATCATTCTAGATTCTCCCAAGAAATAATCATTGATTAAGTACCACTAAAGAAAACTCTTACGCACGAAGAGAAAGGGTTTCAAAATCTATTTTTTTGAATTCAAATGGTATCTACAGTTAGTTACAAACCACTTGGATTGAGCCTGGCCTAGTTCAGTGTTCGTTCTAGATAGTGGATGGTAGCTTAATTATAGTTTGACCTTCATATCAATTAAATTATATTCAGTTGTATTTAGCCGAACAAGTAAATGGCACAATACTAAGTAATTTACGTTGGCCTATCGCAAGAAAAAAAATATCTTTCTAATCATTTCTCTGGGCGTTATCGGCACTTGAAAGGAATGGCGCATTTTTCGTGTTCCATTTTATATATTACTTGTAACGCAATAATAGAGAAAAAAGACAAACGCTTAAAGTTGTGATTTTGACTTCTTTAAATAATTTTCGTTTCTCAATCACTGATATCTCGGCTTCTACGTATCAGTGATAGTGACGTAAGTGAACGGCGTGATTCGGTGAGGCTTTTCGGCGGGGCCCCCACCAGCTATTTGTTTACACGGCTCGGCACTACGTACGCCGGCACTCGACTCCGACTTGCGCGCCTCGACGCACCGAGAAACAATTGCTTCGCCGATTGATATGTGATCAGTGCAGCGGTTTTTTATTTGTTCCCGGTTCTTACCGGTTCATGTTGGATACGTCTCTTGACCGATGACCGAACGTATACTCCGGGCCAGTTGAGTGGTGTTCATCAGCAGCGACAAATCCAATCGTAAGTGTTTTTTTACAAAGAAACCTGTTGATCTAAGATACCTCTTACGTCAGATCTACAAAGTCTATTTCACTTTCAAATCTTCGACGTTTTTGACATTTCCTGTTTGAAATTGTGTGTCAATTACATTCATAGTTTTCGATTAATATAATAATAATGGTCGTGAATATGCTTTTAAATTTAAAACCGTCAAATCTATTTTTTGGTTTGAAAGTTTCTTTATCGATGTAATACACCGACACTCACGTGTCGTGCTGAATGGGAAGCGGTGGGTGGAAAATTGGCGATTGTTGTGTTTAGTGGATATTAACGCTAGGGAACTTCCACTGAATAGTTAAAGCTAGTTTATTAATTCCTAAACTCGCAAACTCTTGAAGATTTGGTCAATGCGTAGTAAATAACATCGATAGTAGAGAGAGATTAAGATGTTATAAATTAGAAAATCATGAATCTTTGAGGGAACTTCGTTTGTCGACTTAGCACGAAAAGTGTAGATGTGAAGGTCACCATTTTTATGTCACTTGATCTCCATTTCGAAACTGAACCGGCTGGGACGTTTTTTGAGTTGTTGTAATAAAATTACCATATTATCATTTGTAGAGATCGCATGCGTTTGTTAGCTTCGGTTATTTGGGTTGCGTTTTGAAACTTCTAGGATCAGGTTTTTTGAATACGGGTCACAGGCTAAATTAAAACAAATTTCTATTCTTTTGCAAACTTAAATGTCCGCTTGGGTAATTCACACTTCCCATTGTTTTCTCGAACTCGTTTTGTCTTGGAAGAAGATAAACGAAGTTTAAAATGACTTTCTCATTTGGTTAGAAAAATTCGCCGCAGTCCCGTCTTGTTTGTTATCAATTGACATTGTTCTTGTTTATTTAACGTGTGACACTCGTGTGACATGCTCCTAATTTTACATTTCCTTATCAGCGCGATTTATCTGCAAATCTTATTCCATATCGCCTACTTAGTACATTCAGTGAGTTATCTACTTATGGTTCTATCGAAATCTTTCTTACAAATGTTTGCAATAATTTCGATAGATTTTTGTAAATTTTATTATGCTTTTCAAGATTCGCTTAACTTTAGAGTTGGGAGCAAAAATATAAAAGTGCAAAATATATGCGCATCGGGGACGAATGTACTTTATCTTGTTTAGTTAATTTACACTGCAATCCACTTTGATTACATGAACTGAATTCTGTTCACTGATAACGCTAAGTTAAATACTATACAGGTTTATGAATGTACATAACCTGCTAGATATTGAATGTGCATAACGAGATTTTGTCTTCACTTTACAGTGGTAAAATATCAATTCATTGAGCAGTTTAACGACTTAAAATTTGGTATTTTGGTCCTATAGCAGAAATTATGGTTCATGTATCCGATTTCCATCGGAAGACCGATGACTCTGCTAGTGTTCCAAACAGGTTTTTCCCAAGTTCTAGAAAATCAGTCCTATCAGGGGTTAGATTTTTTGTTTAGATTAGGAACCGATGAAGACCGATAGACCGATGTTGTAGCCAAACTACATAAAAGTTAGTTAAAGCCAAAATACATAGGTGCACATAAATAAGGTATTGCAGGACGCTGACGTTTTCATTACATTAAAGGAACCCCAAACTTTTCTGTAATCCTGTCATATGGAAAAGTTAACTTTACTGAGATTTGAGCCTGATGAAGATATTTTTGAGACATTTCCATTCCAAGTGTGATATCCCTTTAAGTTTACATAATCTTGATTTCGTTTATTTCCGGAAGGATCATTTGCTTTATAACATACTCCAAACATTTTTTTCTATGACAACTAAAATACAATAAAGCCTGGATGATCGGTCCTTCTTACAGGTACTAATACATTATAGTCATTTAATTGAGGAGTAGTTTGCTAATCAATATTGCTACAAAATTCAGCGTCCGCTGCCTGACACATCCCTCTAGGGACAATGAAACCTTTATGCACCAAGCGAAGGTTTAGTTAGCTATACAACCTGCTTGATCCTGTTTCTTCGTTTTTGTGGGGCTGGGTTAGCGGACTGACACTTTGCAGGTTTAATGGTCTATAAAAGGAGTAAGATGTGTAAAGAGGAATTATTTTATGTTCTGTTCAATTTATTGTACTATTGATTAAAATTTGTTGCCGTTATGTTGTAACAATGTTAAGATATTGTTGCGGGTTTGGATATCCGATTATTGGTGGTGTACTCTTTAATATTATTCTCATTATCTTAAAGGTTTGGGAAACTGACATCAGTGTAGGTTGTCTTTAATTTTGATAACTATTGCATCGAAACAAAATGTCACATTAAATATGCTGTTAAATAAAATTCATTTCAAATTTCAAAACTTAACGTCATTTCAATACATAACTTTGAATTATGTGCGTAAGCCCAAATTCTCCATTCCACAGTCAAGTTCAGGTAGAATATATGAGAAGGAGAAAGTTTAAATAAAATATGAATAATAAATAAAATGAATGAATATCTGCATACTGAAAGTAAAAGTCGCTTTCGGCATCTCAAACAAATGAAAGTAATACACCGAACTACGAGTAGCTTGCGTTAGTTTCGCTCTCAAGTGTCGACCAGTGTTCTCTTATGCTGTTTCAGTAAAATGTACACTTTCCTAATTGTTCTACATATAATTACTTCGCCCTATATGATACAAGTTGCACTATTACCAAATACCATCCGTGCATTCATCTATGAATTGTGGAGTTCTGACCGACCTAATTTTCTATATAGGTTTTTCCACGATCTTATGTCGAATTCTCGGTCTGTCTCATTAAATGTTTCATTGTGAAAAGAGAAATTGGTGCCATCCACACTGTAACCCGTTGCCAAAGTAAAAGTGTTCCGAAATAAAGTCGCAAAATTACATCGCGATTTCCCCGTAACGGGGGCGCTAATGTGGGTCGTGTAACAGCTATCCGATATTTGTTACTTAGCTTTTTTTACTTAAGTTCATGCTTAACTTTCAAATAGATCTGTAGAGACTTAATTTTTATTTCCTTTTCAATTCGCTTTATATCAATATCAGGAAGATTTATAAACTATTTTATGGGCTACTTTTACTGTTTCCTCGAGCGCGCAAGTTATGTTTGAAATAATAGGTTGAGTATAACGATGAATTTTGGTACACGTTTAGATGATTTGAATCGTGATATAATAGAAACAATAAACTACACCGAGGAAAATTACTTTTTCATAAAAAATATACATAACATGATCATTTTACACTTCAATCTTACATCAGTACTTTATAATTTTAATTGCTATGTTTCATTTTAACTCTAGCAACATGACTATTTATAAGAAGAAAACCTATGTTTAGTTTACTTACTTTGAAGTGTTAGCTACCCTGTTACATTGGTAGATTTTTAACTGTACAACAGATTAATACATTATAGTGTCCATTCATATTATTTTTTTTTATTCAAGAAAAAGCTTTCCGACAATTCGGTGTTGATAATAGACACAGCTTAACCACAAGAAAGAGCGACCGTCGTAATCCATATTTGTCTTTCCCTCGACTGCTTCGGCTTTACACAGACATTAAAAATAGATAAGTAACAGTGAAATGATAGAACGAGTTCGTTGAATCGTGATCCGCTGATAACCTTACAATCATGAGTGGCGGTGGAAAGTATTTGAACCGCACGATGATAAAGTGGATGAACACGGGATGTTTGCCGGACAATTAGAGATAGAGGTACTTGTCTCTTGGAAAAATTTTAGACACTCAGAACCTACTACTAAGACATTTATTTAAAATTAATAAATCTTTTATTGATACATTACTAATTACAGTTGTTAATGATGTAATAAATAGATTTAATTTCTATGTTGCGCTGTCATTTACTTAGCATGTTAATTTTTTACAAATATTGGTTGACTTCCTACACGTATTTTAAGATCAAACACGACTCCGCAGGCTAATGGAAGGAACAACATTCTCATGACACTTAGCTTTTAACCTTGACACTCGTGAAAGGATAAAGGGACGAGTTACGTCTTCTTTTAGGTTTTTTTGACGATAGACAAACGACATGAGTGATAATGCATTCCTTTAAAAATGAGAAGTAACTACGGGACTTACGACAGTCTCAGGTTCCATATTCATCTGTCTCATTTGGTTACAAAATTGATTAAAGGTACGTTACGAAAACCGCGAAATCCCAGCCCTAGATTTCCCTAAAGTCTTTTTCTAGTGTTTTTTTTGGAACTTAAATTTTAACATTTTTGTTGGTGTACTCACTACTAGAACTAACGCCGGTTTTTTGGTGGTTGATGTTAGTAGCATAAAACATAAATTAGAAATTGACGGTCTAACATCTTTGACTAGTTAATCAGCAATTTTTGAAAGAGTATTGTCGTTTGATATAAATAGGTATAAATGTTGTCTATCGCGTTAAAAAGAATTAAATGATTTTAAACGCGACTGTCGTTCTAAGTGGCCCTCACCCACTTAATACAGTACGCGTAGTGCTTTTTAATGAGATTTATACTTAGCCTTCTTCTATACTAGGTACTATTTGTATGTAAGTACATACGATATTGCAATTTTGTCTTATTTGATAAGACAGATTTAGTTTGTATTTTTTAATAAAGACTAATAATTAAGATATTCACAGTAATTTTAAGCACGTACACTGTAAATTCCCAGTTTATTTATGGCTTCTTGTGTGTATTTGTCCACAAGGGCATATTGACATATGACATTGTTTTTCGTACATATTCTGTAAAATAACTGTAAAGCGAAACTGCGGTTACATTTGACTGTATTTATTTCTCCGCTCCGTATGGGCCCAATTTCATCTGCGTATCACTTTCACCTTAGTGCCTACTCATTTCAATTGAATCCGTT
Source organism: Leptosia nina (assembly GCA_963661955.1). Lineage (NCBI taxonomy): Eukaryota > Metazoa > Arthropoda > Insecta > Lepidoptera > Pieridae > Leptosia > Leptosia nina. The sequence goes on along the minus strand of CAVLEF010000005.1, from coordinate 10,336,983 downwards.
CAATACAAAGAAACTTCGCTGACTGGTCTCTACCAAACAAATTTTTCTCAGTTTGTATTCTCTACTATTGAAATAAAATAAGCTCTGTTTCCACCGATAGGTCCATATTGACACTTATATGTATATACATTGTTTTATTAACTTCGACGGTGATAGATGTTAAAACAGTATTTAAATAAAAAAACTTTTACCGTTTAAAACGCGATATATATTAGTCCATATAGACTAAGTTGAAGTGTTTTATTTAAACAGTATGATTGTTATTTTAAAATAATGTGTTCCAATCAATAATTCTCTATTTCTCTTGATTTGTGGTGTTGTAAGTTATGTAGAAGGTCATCTTCTTAATACGTGAAACCAGATAACTTATAGTAGTTAAATAAATGTTTAATTATTAAGAAGATATTTTAGCAGCGCATGTCGTGCTGTTCGTATTATTTTACGGACTCATTTAAATTAATATCGCCTTCAGAGTGTTAGGTACGTTACTCCACACTCGTTCGCTTGATATCGTTTCTTATTTAACACCTACTTCTAGTAATAGGGAGAGGTGAACGATGTCAAATTAATCTTTGTACATAAATATGTATCTACAAGTTTATTTACTCCACACTAATTAATGGCTTAACTAGTATTGGCTAAACTGGTATCAACTTTTTAACCGAACTTCATAAATTTAAGTTCTCAATTCGTTCTATTAAAACCCCAACTGGACAGATAAATTTATAATTTTTACTACGATTTTTCACTTTCACTAGGCGTACAACCTTCAAGAGGGATCGTGCTAGATCTTACTCTATTAAACTCTAGAAATATCTTGGACACAACTTTGATGATTGACACTTTACCATTTTGTCACTAACTTCATTTGTTTATAACGCTGTTTTAAAACGTTATTTTACAAACCCAACACGTATAGATCGAATTCCACAGTTAGAAGCAAGTTTTAAAAATGACAGATAAGTCGTTCAAGCGCCACGACAGTGGGCGAACGGATATTTATAGGCATTCGGGCGGAACGTATGGGGGAACAGGCATGGGACCCATACTTTGTATCCTTAATCTTATCCACGATCCAATGTATTTTTAGTACCGTAGCTATTCAAACATGGCGACTTGTTTGATTAAGTTATCAATAGCTGATACGATATCGATGGAAGACCATCCCTCTTTCGCAATTGTGACGATTTAGTGGTGCTATATTCAGTCTTTGATTAACTGGATTTTTTTACGTTACACATTACATCTAAACAAGATGTACTGTCACCTATTTTGGCTTTGGTTATTCGGCAATCCACAGGCTGAAACCGAAACGCGACTCAACTTGAGGTCTTTTCATCGGTTGGTCCGTATTTCGTGACCCGGACATATTACATAAATTAAAAACGGTGGGGGATCGCACCGACGACCCATCGGTTATTAGCCATACTTTGCTACCTTTTTGCCAAAGAGACCGCAAAGTGTCAATCAATAATAATTCTTTAACAAAAGGGAAGTTTGATCGTGAGGTACTATAGTACTATAGGTACTATAGTTAGTTACCATCGACCTATTAGTTCTGTTTGCGTGTAAACGAACGTTCATAAAGTATTCAATACAATACAACATTGTATTGTCTAATTATTAAATGTACAAATCGAAATGAAATGGCAATAACGAGTACGAGACATATTAAGATTATTTCGAATTTTATCGACGAACGAACCGCGCTGATTGTATGAATAGGTACGAAGTTCATTTGATTTGCAAATTTTTAGATTAGGTTGAGATGTTTCCTAAGAGCCAAGCGGCGGTTTAATAGTTAAAATCGTACAACGTGGTCAAACAGGAATTGCGTGCCCGATTACTGCATTCATTTTATCATCGACTAAGCGACATAAGACATCGCAAAATGTCTTGTGTCGTTGAGGATGCATGAGGCTGCAAAGTGGCCTAATAAAACAAACATGATTTTCAATAAGGGGGAAAATAAAAATACGCAATTAACTTAGCCACGGTCACTGTGCTCTTGTAGATTAACATTTTTAGACTAGATAAATATAAGTCAAGTCATCAAAATTGCAGTGAGAGCCTACTCTGCATCTAACGGCCTCTTACTATCGTAATTATCTACCTACTTAATACTGAATTTAAGTAGTCATTTTCATTACATGCAGGTGAACTACATGATTCTTTGATGGGTAATATATTTTTATAGTCTTATAAATTTCATCCTAATATGAATTATTATTGGCTGAAAAAGGAACTCTCTTTTCGAATGATTTTTTTTATTAATCGTATTTAAATCTAAAGCAAAAGCGTTTGAACTGCTATGGACTTATTTAAAATTTAAATAAAACACAGATTTAAAACATGATATATAATGATTAGAAGCAGCCGTGGCCACACGGCGATCGAAGAAGAAGGGTGTCACTAATGTCAAAGTCGAATTCATTACTAACTTATGTATTGACAACATCACTCCCACTTTTATCATTTATTTTCTCTTTTAAAGTATGCTTCCCATTCCATTTTTTGTGGTAGAGTTTTTTGCGATCACTCTTTGGAAAGTCTTTATTCTTTACAGTACAGTTACATAGCATACATTGACGGACCCTTCAATGTTAAAAATACATTTTGAATGAAGTTATCAGACTTTTTTCTTGTGAATATTGATTACTTGTTTATACGTACATACAAGACAGTTTATGTTGAGATTTCAAAAATGTTTTTTGTACCTCTTTTGGTACTCTGCTATGACCGAATGTACATTTAAAGACTTGTTTTTGTAGTTGTGTAATTAAAGTAATTTTAAACGTGTCGCCGGATATTTGCTTATATTTTTGTGGCTCATTTAATTAAATAACATGGGTAAGTCTTTAAGCCTCGCATAAGAGTTTGATATATTTTTTTAAATTTTTTGTTGTATCTATCGCTATCGCTCAAGTTTTTCAGCCCTCAACGCGGATTTTAATCTTCTTTTGTAATCTTCGTCTTCTCTTTAATTTTAATTACTTCCAAGGCTGTTGTCACACGCGACTATAACTTGTGTTTGTTAAATAGGGCATTCTGTTTAAGGTTGTTAGGCCAGTAACCCGCTCAACAAGTGGCCGGCCTATTCGCCATGTCCCCGTTATCAGAGCGATAACAATATAAAGATAACCCGCACATTGCATAAGTCATTATCACGGAATGCATTTACCAAAGAGTTATTCTTATCGTCGCTCGTGAAAAAATCTTTTTTAAAAGCGTAATCGCAAGTAATTAGTGTAATTGGGAGAAGTGGTTTGTTTTTTAACTAACCGCGTGTGTGTCTGGAATTTAACTGGTCATCGGCCCCATTGGTAAGTTTGCAAGTCCAGTTAGACATGAAGCCCGTAAACAGGCGTATTAATATTCTGCACTAGTAAATCTAGCTGTTGATTCCTGTCACTTGGCGTAACTTTATATGGCAGTGTTTAATTGAATACATCTTCCCACTATTAACAGCGAAAAACTGCGTAGAAATATTAGGACTATTAATAGCCTTGTTCAGCGTGAACGTCTTGAAGTGACACTAGCTAACGTCGCCCTCGGATAAGTTAAATTTTTATGTAAAACGTAAATAATACAAACGCACGGGACAAAGACATTCCACAGACAAGGCAGGAGGGACTCTCGCGAGGAGGACGATATACAGACGGCTTTCGTCGTGTGTAAATGCATTCGGTGTAAAAAACGGATAGGCGGCCAATAAAAACGCTGTGGGGAGATGTCGAGGGGCGGGTGCTGAGCGGTTGCAACTTGCAAGTGCACACTGCACGCCGTAGTCTCTCAGCACCGGGCTGGGTGCGCGCACGCAGCTTTCCTCCCTCGCCACTCCAGCAATTCACGCCGACCGTTTCTAAAAGCATGCGCACGAGTCGCTTTAGATGCAACTTCGAGGTTTTCGCGATCACTAATCGACATTCCTTTCGGGCCCGTTATCAAGAAGCATCGGGCGAGCGTTGCGTGCGTTCCGTTTCCGCGCAGTTGGACGCGGCTCGTTAGGGGTTGCACACCGAACCCATACATCGAAACGAGCGATATGACGTGAGTGGAAATACTTACAAAAACTGTTGTCTTGTAATTTTATTTATGTATTCTTCCGTTGTTGCAGGGCGCCAGTCGTCGCAAGTGTACCGCGGAACGGGGAGGGTCTCAACGGCCCTGCACCCGAGGAAGGCGCTATGAAAGGCGTGGAGGCCACACCAGAGGAACAAGAGCACCTGGCCGCCGGAAATAACAATGGCTCCCTCGACTGCAAACTCCCACCTCAGCAATCTCGGTCTGCGTTTCACTCTACCAGAGTGTTTATGCTGGTGTTCCTATCGGGTTGGGTGTTGCAGGGCATGTTCCTCACGTACTTCGTGAGCGTGACGACGACTGTTGAGAAATTATATAAAGTGGAATCGAAGACAACGGGGATACTCCTCTCAGCGACAGAAATCGGACAAATATGTACAGCATTATTTCTGACGTATTTAGCGGGTCGGGGCCATCGTCCGAGGTGGATCGCTTGCATGATGATTGTATTAGCCATCGGTGTGGTCGGGTGCGTGGTACCCCACATGTTGTATGGAACGCAATTGATGGACGTCCACTTGGACTCGCACCGGGCTGAGGCGGCGCCGGTGTGTAACGACAATTCTTCAAGCGCGTGCGACGCCGCTCACATGAAGAGCACAGCAGCGCGGTCCTCCATTACTGCGGTCGTGATCCCGTGGCTCTTCGTGTGCCTCCTCGTGGTCGGAGTGGGGCAGACCGGCATTGCGACGCTTGGCATACCCTACGTTGATGACAATGTGGGCAGCAGGCAGTCTCCTCTATATATGGGTAAGTCAGTCCATACCCACAGTCAAATAGAGAGATCATTTTTCAATACATAACATAATAGTATGTAGAAAGTTAAACATTAAATAACAAAATACCTCGCAGTTAAAATTTTAAACAAAGAAATATTCGAAACTATGAGTATAAAATACTTAGTGAATGTGTTGTATCGCCTATTAAAGTGATAAAAGCATTGCTGAACCACAATTGGTATACTCAATATCATTTTCCAATAGTAGTCTTTTTAATTTTGCTCGTATTAAAAGTTGATGTGTGCAAGTGGATCGATTGTACTTTAAATTGTGGAGAATTGCCATAATGGAGCCCTATGCCCTTACAGGAATAACCTTGTTACTTTTACTTTAGCTCTAATAGATTGTGACTCTTGAATTATAGTCAGTAGAATTATAGTGTTATGAGTTGTGACTAGTTCCCTTTTTATATCCTTAGTTAATTGGGTCATAAAGTCACTAACGTTTTTGATTCGGCCATGTTTTTCATAGAAAATACAGCTTTGTCCGCGGCGTTTGTTTGTCCAAGTTTAGCATTAAAACTAAGAAGACATGCTATAACATCCGTTAATAAATTTTATGCATTTTAAATACATGTTGAGCGCGCAAAGCCAATATTTATAGAGGTAAAATTTATTTTATGACCATGTTTATTATTATTGTATACTTTGGCTATACTTAGCTGTTATATAGTAGTACGCAATATAGATTGTTGTAAAACGGCTTACGAATTAAGAAATCAATATGTCATAATTTATATTGAACTTACACACTTCCTTCTTTTATTATTTTTTACATTTTAGATATGTATTGATAGTATTGATTTTAACAAAATATAAACGACTTCAAGCACGAACAAAGTAATGCATATTTTATTTAATTAGTAAAAAATAAAAGTTATGCGTTAACTAACATCAAAAAACAAACAAATCGAATTGCGAACCTACTTTTTTTCCAAGTTGGTTTAAAAGATGATAGATGAGATTAAGTTTCGATGTATCGCGTTTAAAACAGTTAAAAGTCTTAAGTTATTTAATGCTTACCAATGCAATCTACAGACAACACTAATTCCTGATGCCATAGTGCATTGTAGTTACGTCCGCGTCCCTTTACGAAACAATAATATGTCTTCCGACGCGTATGATGCGCTATTTTAGATGCATATGTGTCAGTAGGGCAGCACGTCTCGTCACCACTTTAGCTTGTTAAAAGTATATGAATAAAATACTCTTTTGTATGTCTGCTCGGCTCATCAATTTCTATCTGGCAACCCCTCTGTTGTATCAAACCGTAGAAGATTGTTACTATGGAGAAAATAATTCCTTAAAATCAATAGATATTTGAATGTATTTAGTGAACAAATAAAAAGTTGTTGTAATATTATGAAATGATGACATTTTCGAGAAACTTAAACAAATAAAACAAACAAAAAATATTATTTTTAAGCTTTAAAGCCCCAAAATCTGTTTTTAAAACGCCCGGAAACATCGTATTATCGTAACGGCGTCACGGCTTCTTGAGATCGAGTAAACTGGTAGTGGAGTTGACAGAAAAAAATTAACATAAGCTCTCTTCTATAAGTCCTGCGAAGTACCTTTATGTGAAAGCAATATGAAGAAAATATATGAAAACATTATTAATATATATGTATATGTTCGTTGTTCGGTATAATTATTTTTTAAATATCAATAAATCTAAATAAAATCATATATGGCAGACATTACCAATGTGCATTCAAATTATATATATTTTTGATTACAGACAATATCTATTATATTTACGGAACTGTTTTAAATTGACACTGCTCAACACATTGTTAGATGTAAATTTGTTGTAACAAGAGGAAATATTTTTTTAAATAAAACACTTTAAGGGTTTAAAACACCATATATTTTAGTTAGACATCTCCCCGTGACAACGGCTGCCTCAAAACATCCTAAATGTCGGGCCGTAGTTAAAAATAATTTTCAAACAAGTTTAGTTAAAATATATCGCGTTTTAAACTGTTAAAGTGTTGTATTTAAATGTGTACTACTCGCGTTAGCTACAGACAGTATTTAAGAGGAAATGTTTTTGGACGGGTTTATTGGTCCAATAGTAACAAAGTTTGTTGCTAAATTGAAGTATCGTGGATTTAATTTCAATATGTCTCTTAAATTAATTTATTATTTTGTTGCTATACTTTGTCGAGAAATGACTATGTTACATTAAGTAAACCCCTCACTTGTGTTATAAAAAGAAGTGGTTACGTACTTATGCAATTTCGGCAAAGTATCATATTCCACTATAATCGTCGATGCGGTTGACGTAGGTCAGTTTCACCGTATTGCACGATTAGATTACCAACGATAGTATTGCACGTCCCAGTATCAATAGAATTGTTTTTAATCTTTTTCGACTGTGCCCCGGTCCAATATGTTACAATCGTTTCTTGGAAAGATGCATTGAAAGATAAAACGTGACCCTTCGGAAGGACTTCGCCTTTGTACGTTTATTTACATACGAATACAATATTAAAATGAAACAGCCTTTTAATGTTCTTTGTTCCTTTGTAATTTTATACTCTAGATAGAGTTAACTTGTTTAATGCTAATTAAACTAAATAATCATTTATCCATGTAACTAAGTAGACTTGGGAAAGTCGATACTGGAAAAAAACCGCAAAAGTTACATCAACTACCAGTTCTGAAATAAAGGAGTGATAACAAAGGGAAATATCTAACACGAGCTGTGCCCGCGACTAGACTCATCGGATGGTTATAATACTTAATAGAATCCAGTTTAAATATCATTTTTTAATTTTCATGGATCGTATCGTATGCAAACCACCTTGTCCATGAATCACTGATTTAACGTGGTTTCGTACACCCCACAGAGGTACGCTGTAAAGTATAATAAAGTCGATCAGTAAAGCTGACGCAGTAATGTGTAATGGGAACGGGATTTAATATTTTCTATCAATGGCCAGAATGAGGAAATTCCGGAAAGGATTTTTTTCTCGTATCAAGCATATTAAATAATCAATTAGAAGTATAAACATGCTTCTGCGAAATGAGAATATCTAGTCAAATAGGTCAATGACTCGCAATCGCTTATGAATTAACCCAGTTATCACACATTTGTTATCAACGTTTAGCTTTAGATTTTATATTTCACGATGCTAATGATCTGCAAACTTACACCTAATTAAAAATTATAGTTAAAAAAATATTGATTTTCCCAAGTACGCGAAGAGTACGTAAAGTGTAAGAGTGTACTTTGGCCGGAAAAAATTAAATAAGACACTTTTACGGTTTAAAACGCGATATTTTATTACTTTAGACTACAGTTTCCCCGTGACCACGGCAGCTGTAAAACGTCGGGCCAAAGTTAAAAATATTTTTCAAATAATTTATCTAATACGTATCGCGTTTTAAACCGTTAAAGTGCTTTATTTAAATATGTACTACTCGCGTAAACTACAGAAAGTATTTAGAAAAAATTAAGTAAGAAAAATTACTTACAATCAATACACGAGTTACACTTATATTACTGTTTTGTGGTGTTGTAATACTGTTTGAAGTAAATTTTTCTTATTTTTCCGAAAGTCGAACCCAAAAAATCTATTGCTAAATGATTTTTGACCATTTTACACATTGAGCGACAAAGGCGGCCACAGTTATTACAAATGTGTCTAAATAATAATAAAAAAGGTTGCGCAAATCTAATTAATATTATTTTTGTTTATCAGTAGTAAATAATACAACAAGGTTACCTACTCACCCTATTACTTCTGCATACAGTTTATCGCTCATATAATGTAAGAATTATTCATTATTGTATTTGTATTAGTAATATGTGCTAGATGTATTTGTTGTTTACGCAAATAGTTAAACTATACAGAAAACGAGTTTAAACGCGTATCATATTCAGTAAATAAATTGAACTACGTCACAAGTAATTTCTGTGTCTTGCTATGGGGGCGCTAATGAAGCTTTAGTCTAGCGATAATTACAAATGTAATTCTGCTAATAAGTCAAATATACTATTATTCAGTATTGTTAGTCAGCACGCAGGTAGGGATGTAGGGTATCTTGAACTTTTGGTTGAGACATTTAGAATTTGGAACATATTAAATTTCGAACAGTTAAAGTATTTTGAAAATCGAACGCTACCTACAGCTTTTAAAAAGCGTTTAGAACTTGGGATCGTAGCGAATACAAATTATACTATTTATTATGCATTTTAATTTTCCGTTCCAAATCCAAAATTTAAATGTGAAATGTTTCGCAATTCTTGCACACTGCATAGTTTTTAATTAAACGTTAAGTTTTTTTCTACTCGGGTTGCCTGGAAGAAGAGGCCGCCCGGTACACTCTATAGTTTTAAATTGCATAGTATCTGTAAGTTCTGTTTTGTGTACCAAAGTGTGAAATAAATAAACAGGCTTATAGTGAATTAAATAAAAAAAATAATAATTTACTCTTCGCCATCATCAGTACCATAAATTGTTCGAAAAAATTAATTGCATAATTTGCAATTAATGCGCCAATCACAATATTATGAGCCATATAGTTGCGGTACTTAGTTTTTAAGACGACTCAAATTACGAGAAACCTTAATTGCATAATTACTAACATTTTTGCCGGGCCGATAGTGTTAATTCGGAGATGCAGTGAGTTTTCGACGTTAATTACTTGAAAACCGGTTGGAACGGTTAAACAGACGCCTAGTCATATGTCCACTTCATATAATAAAACTTCACGCAACATTAATTCACTGTTGGTAGTAATACAGCTTGTAATTGAATGAATCTGTTTTGTAGATATATGAGGTATTAAAGCTCCTAAAAATAATAAGCTGCAACAACAAGCCTGTCGTGCTTTTTGAAAACGGTCTCGAGGCTTGTTATTTATAAGCGATGACGATAGGAATATGTTTATATATTCTCCGCGAAGACGCATGCAAGCCGAAATGCATTAAGTGCATTTTTTTGGCAAACGATACGTACGATTTCTCCGAATGCCTGCGTTACATTAGTAACTGATTGTTTTTCGGTCAATCACCCCCGATTCTTATAATTATGTGTTACGTTTTTTTTGACGTATTTTAATTTTAAATTATTGTTTATAGGTAGCCTGTAGGTAATCTTGATTCTGTGCCCATGTTATTCCGAGAATATTAATAATAATTTGGTCCGCCCCACTGTATTTTGCAAATGCCAGATTTGCGTAAAGCTCCACAAGTTATATACTTATACATGTACAATTTCGTCGGGGTCATGCTGTAACTGAAGGCTTGTGTATTGATCAATTAGTGGAACGGATATAGGAATGTGTCTACCGTGCCTAAGACGCATTAAAAATAAAAATTCTGTTGATCGTATGTTTTGTGTGGAGTATACGTGTCTCTATTTCACTAATCGCTTACCAGACCGAAACTATTTACCTGGGATTCGAACCCGTGTAATGAGTTAAACATTGTGGCGATCTGAAGACATAATACTCTTCAAATACAATCTGAAAATGTTTATATCCATTTATATGTCTACCTAATAAGATTAATGTAATTATGTCGTTGTCTTTCTAAAATAAACTTCCAGGTATCTTCTTGTCCAAATTCTTTGATCTAACTTCCACTCACTGTCTCCTAGACGGCGTACTATCCCTATAATTAGTATGCGTCGAATGTTTCCTGGCCTCTAGTTGAATGAACTTTTATTAGACTTCAGTCTTTCTTAGCTCTATTGGAATTAATTGCGGTTTGGTTTCTACTTATATCAGTATTAAGGAATTTAATTTTGATTGCATTAACCTCTACTAATTACATACTAACATGCAACCCTCGCCCTTCATTTTATGTTTTGTGTCTTACTTTTGTATCTGTTTCTGTTTTAAATTCTTATTTTTCCACAGCTATCACGATTGGAATTAGAGTTATTGGACCTGCACTAGGCTTTCTTCTGGGTGCCTTATGTACGAGGGTATATGTAGACCCTCTGAAGGATCCCGGCTATGAGTACAATGATCCACGATGGGTTGGAGCTTGGTGGCTTGGTGAGTTATCTTATTCTGATAAACCTGTTTACTCTGCGAAAATAGTAGAAAATACAGACGCGTGCTGACAAAATCACTACCACTCATTTGACCAATATATTTTTTGTTGCATTTTCGTTAAACAATATTATCCGATGCAAATAAAGTATTTGATGATGCGTCGTCGATGCTTAAGGTCTTAAGTGTTACAACGTGCGGTTAATTGTCGCCATTGTTAAACCTAAATAATTCAAGAGTTTCAAGACGATCACAATATTTATTGTTATTGGTTAACCTCCGTCTTGCGCTAACTGTACCGCTGTAATGCTTCCATTGAAACATCTACGGTATGGAGCTGGAATTCCACCAAAGGCATACACATCGCGGAACTGTCAGCTACCGTTATGAGACCATTGACTCAGATTTGCGCGCAAACTCCACGAAGAAAGCACGAGCGTGACTAAAATACCAAAGGAATGCGTACGAAGTGATATTTCAGCCTTCGTCAGCGACATCTTTAACGCGTACAAAGTAAAGCTTGCAGTTCTCTAATTTTTCACACGTAACGGAGTAGAAATTGCGTCGGGCGTGCCCCGGGTGGCAATAGAGCGAATTCGCGAATCGTGGAATGGATTCCGCGTATTTCCTTATTGTTTAAGTTATAACTTCATCGATGTAGACAGAATTTTAATACGGCTCAATGGATTCATTTATGGCAGCGCGTTTTATACATTGTAAAATACGAGTGTACTTATACACCTGGTTGAGGATAATTTTCACGCCATTACATACTTACGATTTGTGAATTCTGAGGACTATATATTTGTAAATTTAGTTATTGCGCGCCATTTTATTACTACGAAGTAGCCTTTATGCTATCGTATGATAATGTTTTAAAGCTTTAAAGTACACCCAGATCATAAAATGCAGTCTCAATTTAATCTCTTGAAAAACATGATTTTGTTATGATTATCGTGATGTTGCGTAAAGGCAAGTGAATTCAAGTCAGCTGCTCCGTCGTCGGCGCGATGCAATTTTCTCTCGGCTTTCGCTTTTCCTTCGGTTGCATCGCCGTTACGCCGGTGACCGCGGCGTGCGCTTTGTGTTATTATATAATGGCTTACATCACGGCGCGACACCACGACTAAAATAAACGCTCTATCTACACGGCCACGGTCAAGGTTCTCGCGCCTTTTGCTCCACAATTATGCCGCCGTCGTCCGTAATGAGGATTTAGTGGGTGGACACGACGCCGCCTCGGCCACTTTTACTTTTAAACCGGTTAAGTGACCTCGCTGTGTGTCAAGAGGTTAACACTGTTAGAATTTCCACTCTAATTCTCGTAACGCGTTCGAATTCTAACTAGCGTTCTTTATTCGGAGAGTGTAAATTGAATTTTGGTACCTAAACGTCTAGCGAACGCCCTTGACTTACGGTAGCCGGACGACCTTGAATTTGCACAAATGTGGTCTGTTTCGATGTATCGAGACTCGGATCCATTTTGGCTCATTACTCAGAGTTTTTTGTGCAATTTGTTGTAACAACAATTTACAGAACCATTAATAATCATTTAGTTTATTAAAAATTTAAATCGCTTATAAAAGTCGTGCCGAGCGACAGAACGCATCGAATGATCGAATTTTATAATTTAAACAGGCAAATACACTGTAAGACTATATTATATATGTACATAATTTTGTTTTAACAACACCGATAACCGCAATTAAAGCAAGATCTTTCACTGAAAACAAAAAATATACCTATTTGATAAGAATATAATTTCAAGTTTTATTATCGTGTTTCTTTTAATAAACTAATTATTTTTGTGTTTGATTTATCAATTATTAATTTTCTGTTTCCATTATTAATTAAGTTTTTTTAATGTGCCGACGCCCGCCACCGCCCACTCTTTCCTTTGTTTGTGTAGTTTTATACATAATTCGTTCGCTGTTTTTTTCATGTCTGTAGGAAAATTTTCACATTTGCTATTCTCATTAGGTTTATTTAACCTTAAAAAAAATCGATCTCCAGTCAAACGATGATATTCTTATGTCTTTATAGTAAATAACTGAATTTATACTTTACAGAATATTGAGACTTCAGAGCGAACCCTCTGTAATACAACAACTTTCTTACAGCCCTGTTTGTTTCTTATTTTAGGAATGGTGTTTATAGCCGGGTTCGTCCTGATCTTATCCTCGTTGATGTTCTGTTTCCCAAAACAGATCCGACAAAGCCCTCTTCCACCGCCACCCAAGAAGAGCAAAGAAAAGAATGCACCTATGTTTAAAGGTAAATAGTGATTGTTTTTAACTTTAATGGGCATCTTCGTTCATTGGTCAAATATAGGGTACTCATTGCATAGTAAAGCTTAGAAATCATGCAACTCAATGCAAGTGACAAAGTAGCTGAAATGAATATACAATTTCCAATACTTGCAATTTGCAGACTTCTTTCAAACCATCAAGCGTCAGTTGACCAACGACATCCTGATGTGGAGGACGGCCAGCTCCGTGCTGCATCTGATGCCGATAAGCGGCGTTTACTCCTTCCTGCCCAAATACTTGGAAAAACAGTTTCGGCTGCCCACGCACGACGCCAATCTTGTTTCGGGTGAGGTACTAAGAAGGCGCTTTTTGTGATTAGTTCACATACAAAATGACAAGCAACTAGCTCGTAACAATTTATTGATTTAGTGATAACGAATCAAACAGATAAATTACACAAATAGTATGAAGAATACAGTTTAAATCATTTTTAACATGTATAAATAGTTTAAAAGTTATATGCATTTAGTTACGCAATTACAATATGACTGTTGAAAATCGACACTTCCAACGTAGACATAGAATAAAGTTATGATGTTTTTTAATATTACAAAGTAAGTAAAAAGATGTAAAAGTATAATTTTCTTAAAACTACGTATTTTTTAGGTCTGGGTGGTATTCTGGTAATGGGTTTGGGTATTATCACGTCGGGCGTGGTGATTTTGAAACTGGTTCCGAGTGCAAGACAGGTGGCCGCGTGGACTGCTGCTACTGCAGCTATCTATAGTGCTGGTAAGTTTATACAATTCTATAAAAAAATAAAAAAGTAACATAAGACCTTATGTCACGACTTTAAGAAAGAATTATTGTTATGTAAACAAATCTCATTTCGCAATAAGAGAAGGATTCTTCTTTATATCATCAAAAAAATGTCCGCGACCGTATTTGTCCATCTCTTAAGATGAACTCGCAAGAACGACGGGAATCGAACGACGAGTCGCGAGCGATGGACCGTGTACCACGACGTAGGTAACAGTTAGCAAAAACAAACTTTCTACACGGACGAAGTCGCTGAATCAGCTAGTTTAACATATTTTTGAGATAACAAAATTAGTGTATATTCTCTTATTGCTATATTTGTATGGGAAATTACTGTTATTTAGAACAACAAATACTGTCTATAGTTTATGCGAGTGACCAGTTTCGCCAAATGTTGGTATTTGGCGAAACTGGTCGACGGAACAGATGGCGCTAGCGTAGCAATTTTTTACTTTGACGTCAGAGACATCCTCCATCTTTAGTCTACTAGTCTAGACCACGGCTGCTGCAAAGCATCCGAAACGCCAAAGTTAAAAATCATATTCAAATAAGTTTAACTAATATATCGCGTTTTAAACAGTTAGTGTTTTATTCAAAAGTTTTAACATCTTTTGTCTAATTTAAAAATCGAAAATAAATTGAAAAAATTTCGACTCGGGCAGGACTTGAACCGGCATCGTCAGCTTTCCGTGCTGTTGCTCAGAGCAACAGCACGGAAAGCTGACGATGCCGGTTCAAGTCCTGCCCGAGTCGAAAATTTTTTCAATTTATTTTCGATTTTTAAATTATATAGTGCCTTCATGTGCAATAACATGTGAAAAATATTAATGTTTTCAAATCTTTTGTCTAGCAATATATATTTTCTTACTTTCAAGGGAGCGTGTGCCTTTATGCTCAGATTTTGCACTGATGTTCGTATTTCGACTTATTACATAAAGAATTACATATATAATTATCCCATAATGACTCATAAATAAATAGTACTAAATAAAACGCAGTGGTAATTGATAAATTGGTCGCTGTTGTGCGCGCCACTTAACGCGTGTTTCTCCATAATCATACACGTGGCTTTGAGCTATTAACAATAAACTTTAGAGAAATCTTAAAGAATCTTGAAAATTCTGAAATACTAATTACTATTATATAAAGTTTATGTTATGAATTATGAAACCGTTGAAACATTGAAATTTCGAAAGATAAATTCAGGCTGCTAGAGGCAGAGTGGCCTAAAAACAATTTTCAATAAGGAGGAAAATGAAAAAGCGAAAAGCGAAAATGAATTTGTATTATAATTTGTGTAATAATTAGGTTAATAATTTTCAGTCACTATGCTCTTGTAGATTAACATTTTAGACAATAATAACATAAATAAGTCAAGTCATAAAATTGCAGTTAGGCAACTCTGCCCCTAGTGGCCTCAATTATTCTTGTAATATTAACATCGTCAACTCTTACGCGTCCAATTAATGTTATGTTAATTTTTTTAAATACTTTTCCAGGTATGATACTGCTGATGTTCGTGAATTGCCCGGAAGAGTCTTTCAGAGTGTTGAGCACGACCGGAATGAACAATTTGTCTTGCAGTTCTGGGTGTCATTGCGAGAACTCATCGTATAGCCCTGTGTGTGGGCAGGTGTGTATCCTTATATATGCTTAATACATATCTATTGTTTCCCCAGGATTTCAATCCTAGACTTCATACAAAAACGTTTATCAAGCCTAGGTTCCTTGCCCGACTAAAGTTATTGATCTTTCTATTGATATTCGAACCTAGGACCTCAACTGCTTAATGCAACTTGAAAAACAAGCAAGATTTTAGTAGACAGGGTTAATGATAAGAATTTTTTTACAAAACACTTTTCACGGTGAAAACGCGAAATGTATGAGCTTAAATTTACCAATTTTTTTTTCGTTTCACGGTCACGGTGAAACGGGCCGTAGTTAGAATAATTGTTTGTCAATTCCTTAAAATATGTTACTGTAATATTTCTAATTTGTTTCCTGTATTCTTCAATAAATTAGTGAATTTTAACTAAATAATGTCGCGTTCTAAACCGTTAAAGTGTTTTATTTAAAATATCTACTCGGGTAAAGTACGACAGTATTTAGTCTTTATTTTAGTCTTTTGTATTAGCAAATTAAGTCATTTTTCGCTCGGAGTACGAAGATTAAATTATAACGAAATAATTCCAGGATTCCTTCACCTACATGTCACCGTGCCAGGCCGGTTGCCATGGCAGCCAGCAGCTGGACAACACGACGTGGCTCTATTACGACTGCGAGTGCGTCCACAACGAAACGCGAGGCGACAAGGCCTACCAAACGTAAGCAATGCACAATTCGAAGTAGGGGCGATCAATCTTGACTACAAACGATCGATGGGGACATATACCATATTCTGACATCTACACTAATATTATTTTATTATCAAGCTGAAGAGTTTTTTTTGTGTTAGTAGAGTATTTACCGAGGAAAGCTTTAAGGTATGAAATATTGCGCTGCGACCAATAAGAGCGAAGAAACAGTAGACATTGGGGAAAATTATTCCACCTTTGAGAGTTTCCGTTGCGTGCGCTTCGAAAACAATTTAAGACACCTAACTAGGCCTAGGGTATTTCATCTACATCCACCCCCTTGTTCTCTATCATAAAAGTCAATAAACTTTTCAGTATTGAACGTTTCGACCTCATAAACTCGACCTTCGACGAGTCGTCCAGTTGGAGTGGTTTCGCTGTGAGCGGCGAGTGCAGCGGACCCTGCAACCAGATATATGCGTTCATAGCGATCTTCGCGGCCATCATGTTCGTGCACGCGAGCGGGGAAGTTGGGGCCGTTTTGCTCATTATACGGTGTACGGACAAGCACGGTGAGTTGTGTATTATTTATATGAATACAGGTTTAGGTTGTGTAAAGTGACCAGTAATTTAAACAAAACGCTTCAAGGCTTTATAATTCGAGATATATTACTGAAGCTTATTTTAACGACTGCCCGACGTTTCGGATGCTATGGAGCAGCCGCGTGCACAGGGATATTAAAAACCGAATGCGAAACGTCGGGCCCTAGTAAAAACAATTTGTGAATACATTTAACTAATATATCTCGTGTTTTAAAGCGTTAAAGTGTTTTTTTTAATGTTTACCGCTCACGTTAGTTGTAAGTAGACAGTATTTAAGCCATTATATAATATTAGTTTCAAGTACGTATGACATTCATAGAATCGCTAATCAATTTGTAAAGCTTTTTTCCTCTAGAAGAACAAATTAATTGAAATTGGCAATAGAAGACAAAATTTTAATTAGATACATTCTGCCGACTGAAGAATGATTCGAAAGTGTTTTTGTTTTACTGATATATATTTGAAATTTCTATTCATTTATTCAATATCTATGAAAATATTAGTCATACCCAGTAGTACCCAAATTGTTTTTAACTTGTTTGTTAATGCTTTATATCTCCGAAAGTGTATCAATAATTGTGATTCATCATTTAGAGAACATAACGTAAAACTTTACGTTTTAGATTATGTTCTCTAAATGATGTGTAAAAATGTGTCGTTCTTATTACAGACAAAGCGATGGCGATGGGCGTGATTCAGTTCGCTATTGGAGTCTTCGGCAATGTGCCTTGCCCCATCGTGTTCGGCGCCGCCGTCGACGCCGCTTGCCGTTTGCGTGACGTCGCGTGTGGCGTGCTGGGCGGTTGCGTGTCCTACGACAGCGACAGCTTGAGACATTTCTTCTTAGGTGAGTTAGATAACATACAATGTAAGAGCAGGTAAAATTCGCTGTGTTTGTAAGTAATATGGCGAACAGACAAGCATAGGACTCATTTATCTTTGACTTTAACTCTTTAAAACGGTTTAAAACGCGATATATATTAGTTAAAATAATCGGGGCGTAGTTGAAATAATCAATCAAAAAAGTTTAATATATATCGTATTTCGAACCGTTTAAGTATTTTATAAAAAAAATGGCTATGTTTGAAAGTAACGTGGAGAAGAGACAAGCTTCGGACTCACTTAATTTCTCTTTTAATTATCCTATTCTTATAATAGTTCATTTGATGGTATGTGAAATATCACAGCCATTTTACATTAGTAGACATTTTCTAATTACAATTTTGTAAATCGCCAAATCCCATAGTCAGCTAAATGTTATTATCAGTCGTTTTTTGCTATAAAAATGCTTTAATACAAGCCTAGATTACACTTACACGTAGATTTCTCATGTAAACAATGTCAACTGTAGCATTCAGCTATTCCCGATAATGAATGCAAACCATTATACATCACACATATTTTACATAATATATTGTGTCACTCTAATGTAGTCCAACTGAATATTCACGTGATTACAAACGTGGACGTCGCGTGAGTTACTTTCGTGATTGATTACTTTTTCATGACAACAAATCACATATCTCGATATTGAATTGAAAATATTCACAGTAAACATTGAATCACTTCTAATACGAAAGCATATTTGAGACGGCTAGAGACAGAGTAGCCTAATAACAAAAAAACATGGGCAAATAACTTAGGCGAAAATAAATGTGTACTTCTCTTTGTGTAAAAATTATGTTAACAATTTAGTCTATTAAAATATAAATAACTCAAGTCGTCAAATATTCGACAAGCTGTGTCAGCGACTTCGTCCGCATGGAATAGTTATTTTGGGCGTCAAAATTTGTTTTTGCGAACTTCTTCCTCATTATGATCTGTTACGCACGACATTAGTATCCCGTCGTACGCGACCCGTCGTTCGGGTCCTTCTTGAAAGTTAATCTTAAAAGATAGACATATAGCGTCGCGGACTTTTTTTTTTAATTTTTTAAAGAGGAATGATCCTTCAATACATATTGATTTGGTTGCTTGAACCGTTTGCCGAGCGTAAGCATCGGAAACCCACAGAGGTTAAAAATTTTCCCCGTTTTGTTCACATTTCCCGCTGTACCTTCGTTTCTATTAGTCACAGCGCGGTGTTTTATAGCCTCTAGCCTTCCTCGATAAAAACTCTAACACAGAATTATTTAATTTGAACCAATAGTTCCTAAAAATAATTAGAGCGTTCAAACAAACAAACAAACTCTTCAGCTTTATATATTAGTATAGGTTTTAGCTTAAACTAAGCACTGAAACACAGTATCATTTACAATAGTATCTCTTATAGTCATTTTTATAAATTTGCAGGTCTGTCAGCTGGACTCATGTTCCTCGCGTTCATAATGGATATGCTTGTGTGGAGTCGGGCTGGTCGAATCGATATGAACCCGTGCGAAAGGCCCGACACGCCGCAAGATGCGCCCCTCACCTCAACGCCAACATCACCCGACACACAACTCTGACCTACGTTTCTACTCTTAGAAGACTCAATGTGAATACAACCAGGAGGTTTACTGTTTACCATTGTTGTCCAATTTATTAATTATTTTTGACATGAATTCTCGTATTGCTTACGTTATGTTTAACCCAAAGAACACAAGTAACCCAAGTAACACAGTATAAGCAAGATTTAATTGCTGGAAACGCTATATATAAATCTGGCGTTGACTAAATAACTCTTCGAATTCAATTTTAAAGTTATTTCAATATTAATAGTCGAACCAATTTAATTATATAACGTTTGAAAATGATTATAACAATGGGCAACTGGTAACATGCCAAACATAAATATCTGAAAACTGTAAGTTGCTGAATGACTGAACGCTGATAGTCAGCTGCAAACGAATGTAACGAAATAAATTGCTTTTATCTTCGCTATATGGTTGAGTGGGATACACAAATGAGAATATATATTATACTAATGTGTAATGTGCAATATTTTATTCGTGGGTCGTATGTTAAAGAAACTAGACCATTTGTAAGCATAATAATCAAATAAGCTAGTTCTGAGTGAAATTATATTTTCTTATACGTTAATTAAAAATATCTTTACTAGGATACATATGACGGAGAAAAAATAAATGCGTTGATATTTCTTAAATCAATTATCGTTTTATATTTAAATAAAATTTCACTTATAACAGTGCCTTTAGGAGAAATGTTTTACCGCATTATAATTGTTAAATCCTTATTATTTGTTTATTTTCAAGCATGGAGCGCGATACGAATTTTTATTTTTTATATACAATTAAAGCTTATTCTAATATGGACCACTTTATTACGATTATAAGTGATGTAAGCGAAAGTTATTTTTATATAACTTATTTGTTCATCGTTTTAGTACACCACAGGCATATATGAGGCTGCTAGAGGCATAATGGCCTAACAAGAAACTCGATTTTCAATAAAGAGGAAAATAAAATATTTGTGTAAGAATTATGTTAAAGCTCTTGTAGATTAACATTTTTAGACTATGAAAATATAAATAAGTCAAGTCATAAAATTGCAGTTAGGCTACTCTGCCTCTAGCGGGCTCATATATAGTATCAGCGAAGCATGTGTTTCATGCTTTCATTTAGGGCAACGTACACATTACATGCAAAGTCCATTTGGCACATTTCTTTTTATCAGATGTTTTGTGTTATGCGAATTAAATGGCTAGTGATTAGATGTTTATTCATAGAAATAGATTAAATTAATTGTACATATATAGGGCCCTGTCATATAATCACAATAGCGTATAATAAGACTATTTTAAATACTAGAGATTTGGACTTTTTTCACATCTCAAAGCAATACATATATTAACACTGCCAGGTCTAATAACGTTTTTATACACAATATAATACTTCAACAAAATGGTGTCAAATACCTAATTAGTTTGAGCATAGAGCAGTATTTCTACAAATATTGTCTTTGAGCCTCATTTTTATCGCAAGAAGCGGCAATAATATAAATAGTCAAACAACATAATAATTAAAATAGTTATATTTTTTAATTGTTTTGTTGTATTTTTACGTATATACAATTTTGATGCAATGGTGTCTTAGCATAATTTTATGTCATAGTTACTTATTTTTAATTTCGACTTACTGTGTATTTCAAGGCTGGGTCGAGTGGAAAATAAGAGAATGTTTAGGTTAAATTTTATATCGCGATATAGCGAAATGCGTGTTGAGATCTGCAATGTTTTGCTTTTTATTAGAAATATATATTTAGCTAATCGGTAGAGTAAATTGGTGAATATTAACATTTATGGAACTATTGTAATGACTAAGATAGTGGAAATGTATCTACGTTAATATTATATTGACATCTTATCCAGTCCGATTTTATCTACTTATAATCATGGTATATAAGAAATTGATACACCGTGTTCTATTTAAAAGGTAAACTGCCATATACACAGAAAATCTTCGAGCCTAAACGAAATAAACTATGGAATTTGTAAGAATAGCCAACTCGTACCATCCAACCAGTAGACCTCGTATATATCGTCGGTACAACAGCGCAGAAGTGCACCGATCTGCAACTGTGCACTGTCTGCGCTTGCGCACCACATTTTTTTTCGTGGCACGCGCGATGTGTACTTGTTGGTTGGTCACCAGAAAATGTCCTTTATATTTTAGTAATGCTGTGCATTATTTAAGTGCAATCTAATTAGGTGCGTATTTACACGATAGTTTAATATGTTTTATTAATTATAGTATATTTTGTCTATTATTGGCATTATTGTAGTTATTGGACTTTTTCTCGTCTTAAGGGAAATAACTAACATCACTTAGCCCGTAGTTGTCAGTGTTAGTTTAATTTGTTGCTTGTTGCGAATTAATAGGAGCCGAATTTTGTTACTCATAAAATATAATGGAAAATATGCAGAGACATTGTATAAGTGTTTTAAAAATGAATTGGCTGGACTACGCTCCACAAAGTGAACGGTATTTGAATGTTTGATTGCTTTTTCTATGGTAGCTATATGAAAAGTCGAAAAGACTTAATAAAATGCTTAATAGCACATTTTAAAATAATATTTTACTGTCTCTGAGAAGACGAATCGTTTTGACGTGTAGCAATTTTTGTAATTGAAGACCAGTGTTTTGATACCATTGTAGTGTAGACATATTATATACTTATGTAATTTAGTTACGAATGTGTGTCGTTTTACTGATGTTCCGATTGTTTTCAGGCGTTTAGTTCCTGAATATTATAAGATAAGTCGTCGTTGACTCAAACATAATGTAATATTATTCTATATTATATCATCGTTGAGCCAGTAACGACTTCATTTGCTCGAATCGTGGTTACTTACTTTACTTTTTAGTATCGATATATTTCAGCGTTTATATCCATTTATCATTCTGATATGTATAAACGTTTAGATTTAGCAATTTACCAAAAGATCACAAATATTTTTAGACGTATTCTGTTAATGTGTATACTGTATGCGTGTAATGGATTCGAGGATACATTTTTATGGAAGCATTTTTTACGTATTCTGGTATATTTTTAATTTATAACGCGCGTTTGTTACGGCGTAACGTGCGTATAATGATTTGTAAATAAAATCTTACTGAGATTTGTTTATTCTTTATTTTCTGCTATTATTTGTTTCTCTTAAATAGTACTCAAAAAAAAAATCCACTATAAAACCAGAGGATCGTTTTTAAACTTACATAACGACACTCGCGTTAACTTAAAAAACCTCAAACTGCCCATAGCAAGACCTAAAGTTGTAAATAATGTGAGAACGAACTTAATATTACGTACATGTTATAGGTACTTAGTTAATGCTCAAAAGGAATAAAAAACCTAACAAGGTAATTGTTTCGTCCCTTTTTAATACAAGATACATTGGAATTTGAGACATTGAGGTAGGTATGTATTTTCGTTAGTTAAGTGAAAATATATACCCACTTAGAAATAAGTTAACGATAAAAAATGTTTGTAAAGGAGCGGTTGGTAGCAAAAAACATAACATGTGTGTTATTGTGTTCGAGACTCGCCCGCGTTATCGCGATTTTTAATTTAACGTAGAATTTGTTATTATATGTATTTATTTATGAACAGTCAAGCATGGAGTACACTAGACCGATTGTAAAGTACCCCAGGCCTTTTAAAAAAAACGCTGTCAACAACAAGTTTAGGATATTTGGAAATCCACAGACTGGAGCCGAAACGCCAACTGCGCGGCTATTCCATCTGTAAAGGGTGGGTCGTGAGCCGAACCGAATCTCGATATTCCCAACATCTATTTATTATCCAGATTTCCAAAAGTAATCGTTGTTGTACCGGCCGTGGGGACGGGTCCAACATTGTTTATTGCCCATACATTGCTACCTACATTACTAGCTACTATTGATAGCCACATTAGACCAACAAACACGTCAAAAATCGTTGTCGTGACGTACTTATATCAGTAAAGTTGTATTTGTAGTTGGTTAAGAGATTCATTTTGAAAAGGTAGAAAAAAGCTTACTTCTTACACTGTTTTAATATAACCCCATAACAATATTATAATGCTAAAAAGTACTTCGTTTGTCCACCGTGATCCTTCAAAGTGTCCTGAAAATAAAGGAAAAGAGTTACATTTTTCGATTCAGTACAATTAATTCAATATACGAATTACAACTAGTTCTTCTAAATAAGCTAAGCACTTTGCGAGAAACACTACATACATACATAGACTATAACACATAGAATGTTTTAAGTTTAAGCGAGCAGTTTACATTAAAATAAAACACTTTTAACGGTTTAAAACGCGAAATGTAATAGTTAATTTATTTACTATTTAAAATAAACCGTTCCGAATATCCAAGGCGGGGGGTATGTCAGCCACAATCAAGTGGACCTATCATAAAAAAGTGTTTTATTTAAATATAATTATCCTTCCTTTCGACTCTCACAGTGTCGTTATTACTGTTTGACTTTTAGTACTTACACATTCATGATTGGCGTTTTCAAGTCAATGATACTGGCTGCTAGAGGTAAACCTGAAAATTACGTTACAGGAGTTAATATTACAATAAAATAGATTTTTTTCCCACTGGAATGCTCAAAGTTATATTGTGAAATAGTATTTTAGTAAATGTTTTACTTCTACAGGGGAACTTTATAAATTTGATTTGATTGACTATGACATAATTTTTTTACAAATTTGATGTGCTTCGTAGAGGCTATGCATTATTATATATTTCATAACATAACAATAGCGAACTGTTGCTATGAGTAATCCATGTTTGCTTTTATAAATCGCCGATACTTTCTGTAGTCTACATGCGCGAAATATATTAGTAGAAATTACTTAAACTATGGCCCGATGTTTCGAATGTTCTGCAGTAGCCGTGGCCGTAGTGTTTTATTATAAAAAATCTATAAAAGTTGACGATAATTTATATACAAAAAGTGATAGAAGATTGTCGGATGATGGATAGATTTATCGGTATTAAAAGGCACTTCTTACCTGCTTGTGGAGCACTATAAATACTCGCTATCTGCAGTGCAAATATGATAAGAATTAAGAAAAATAAACAAGGATTGTCCGCGAACGACATGTTGCTATCAGGTTTCCTGACTGTAATGAATATGTTTATATAATTTTCTAATTATATACATTCGATTTAGTAAGAGTTGTAATTAAAATCGAAAAAGCTTATTAAAAGATAAAACGAACAGGTTATAAACATACCTAATATGTTTATTTAAAAATATTTTGGTAAATTTTGTTAATATTATATTTTGAACCTAAATTTCTTCTTTTTATATGATATCAAGAGAATAGCATGTATCTATACTAATATATAAAGCTGAAGAGTTTCTTTAAGTGGGTTAAGATCATTTATCGTGGAAGGTTAAAGGATATAAAACATCGCTCTGCGACTACTAGGAGCGAAGAAACAACGGGAAATGTGGAGACAACGGGACGACTTAAGAGGTGGGCAACAGCTTTAATCTATAAAGGTGGAGAGGAGGTTATTATGATGTCCAAAATAACTATTTTATGCGGACAAAGTCGGTGACATAGCTAGTGTTACATACACGTAAAATTTTCTCCCGTAATGAAGAGCGTTTTAAGCATAATTTTGTAGTTACAATTAAAAACATGTAATATATTCCGTGTTTTAAATTGTTTTAACTAATGACGTCAACGTATTTAGAGGATAAGAAATTTTTGCCATGAGATAGATAGTAATTACGACTTTACGATAATAATGATTACTTCGAGCGGCCTTTTCAAGTATTGTAGAACAAAAATAAAACCATATAAAATTTAAAACATATTATATTGTATAGTTAGCACAAAACAGCGTGTTACATCTACTTATATCACATTTTTTTCTTAATTTCACTTTGGTACGGCACCATTCATCATTTAACGTCTGAAAATAATAATACATGTTGAATGAAATATATTATTTAAGTAGGTTTCTATAAATTTAATAATAAATTGGTCTAATAGATATTGTTTTAAATGTAGCAAAAAATGTAATGATTTTTATAAAATTATTATGATTTTTTTGTGTATAACATAAACCTGAATCAATTATAAAACTCACCCATATTTCCCCGAACTAGCACTAGCTTTGGCACTAGCGCTGGCGCCGTAACCCCCGTAGCCTCCACTACCTCCGTGTCCACCCGGACCACCACCATGACCTCCGTATCCGCCGTTACCTCCACCTTGACCGCCCCCCGCTCCGCCGCCAAATCCACCGCCACCTCCTCCACCAAGACCGTCTCCGTGACCTCCTCCAAGTCCACCACCGTTTCCACCTCCTAAACCACCTCCGAGGCCGCCGCCATGACCACCTCCAAATCCGCTATCACCTACGAGACCTCCTCCAAGTCCACCACCATTTCCACCGGCCAGACCGCCTCCATGACCCCCTCCGAGACCACCGCCATTTCCACCTCCGAAACCTCCTCCAAGACCGCCACCATTTCCTCCTCCGTGACCTCCCCCGAGGCCTCCACTGCTTCCACCTCCAAGACCACCGCCGTGAGCACCACCTAATGGAATAAAACAATGTACATTTACTTAAAATAAATTTCTATTATACAATCAAATTGTGTTTGCAGTCCTAGACTTATTATAATTACAAGTAATTGTTTTTATTGTTTCGTTAAATCATCGATTTGAAAAAGCACCATAATATTTAATTTCCTCGTTTATTATTATTAGCTTAGCTTAAAAACCTATTTACAAATTGAGTATTTCGGTTGCGCTTGTAAAGCTGTGGCACAGGAGCCAGCGCCCACCTCCGTATGATAAGTTAAACTAATTACTATTAACATTCTTCTAAATTACTATTTGGTACAATTAAAGGAAGTTATTGTAAAACAATCTGTGTGCTTGAAAGGATATTATTTTTGAGTGAGTGAGCGTTGTGTGTGTTTATGTGTGTGTGTGAGAGTATTTCATTGAAATACTTATTGGTAGAACCTCAATTAGAATCACACTCTAAAAACAAGGCTTAATGCAGATGCTTTATTACCTAGTCCACCGCCACCTCCAGCTCCGCCGCCATAACCACCCCCAAACCCACCACCACCACCTCCGCCGCTGCCGCCACCAAAACCGCCTCCACCTCCGAAACCACCCCCACCGCCGCCGCCGAATCCACCTTTTCCGCCATAACCTACAAGATACACAAATAATTAAAACATATGAAAATTTTATTTAAAAAGGATTTCGCTTTCATGAACGAAATTCTGGGAACTGTTTAAGTAAATACTGTCTATAACCATGTTTAGGTAAGCTTATACATGGTAAATTATTGGTCCTTATTCATAATGTTAGGATAGAAAAATATGCTATTTGCAATACTCACGAAAATAGTGTTAAATATTTAAAAATCTTTCAGTACTCGCCATCCACAGTACAATTTATCATTTTTATCTAAAGAGTTATTTACTTATGTTAGGTCTTACTACAATTGTAATTCGATCGAACTATGGTTAAACCTAGCCGTTTGAAAAGTGGGAGTACAAAATAAATTAGCTAGTATAAAGTAAAAAACTTTGAACCGTTTCAAAGATGGTACATATTTTCAGTCGAATGAATCGGAGCTATTAACTATTTGCTTGTTAATAAAATCGATTAGTGCACACAGAAACATTAGCAAAAAAGAGTCTATTGTCTTAAAATGTTATTGTGGAAATACCTGGCTTAGCGTGGACACAAGCGATCAGGCCAAAGGCCATGCAAATCACTGCAAACTTTGCCATATCACTAGAGTTAGTGTAGCCAGCTAGCCTCTGGCTGTAACTTATATACTTGCGAGCTTATGTCATAAACAGGTAGATGCTTACCTACTACTTTTTTGCTTCGTAGTTTTTGTATCCGTTTTTGGGCGCTATTGATATAGTGTCTGGATGTTGTTAGAGCTGTGGTGAGGTCAGTAACACTCATCCAAGTTGAGTGAAACGAATTATCGATGTTATATTCGTTGATTTTGCATAGTATTGGGTACATTCAATAATAAGATAGGAATAAGATACGAAAAATAAAACGCATAAATATATATAAATAATTTTAACATTTTATTATTGTTATTGTTCAAGGACTTCCTTTTGTCCTTTGTGGTAATCGATCAATTGTCGGGAAAGCTACTCTTAGCCATATCTGACATAAGCGCTGTCGTCTACCAGCTAACGTCCATGACCATAACCAGGGTGACCTGATAAAAAAATTAAAAACCTTTAAATTGGGCTTAGTTTCATCTACATGATGTTTACCTATAGGGCAAAATTTTGAAGCTTTAGTGGGCAAACGTCAAAAAAACTAAATTTCAGATATAATAACTGTTATCATGAAATATAATATGTTTTTCCACAATAAAGCGTATCAGTGTTAAGCACTCTAATATTAGGATATCCACACTTCTTACCTCCATAACCGCGGCTACCTCCGAAGCCACCACCAATTCCACCACCTTGCCCTCCACCGAATCCGCCTCCAAAACCACCTCCTCGGCCTCCACCGAATCCGCCGCCCCCACCGCCTCCACCACCTCCTCCAAAACCACCACCGCCCCCGAATCCACCGCCCCCTCCGCCAAATCCACCGCCACCGCCGCCGCCAAAACCTCCACCTCTATTACCGAAACCTGCAAAAACATTTAACTTTATTAAAAAAATGGGATACATACTAATTTTTTCATAATAATTTTTTATGCTTACCCAATGGTACGGCGTTTGCGCAAACAAAGACTCCTAATACTAAGCAAGCCACTACCAACTTTGCCATCTTGGAATAACGTACTGTGGTTTATCCCAACCCATCCTTATATACGACACATTTTTAGCAAAAACCACGAATGTTTGCAATTATTCGTCTTGTTTGCGATGACGTGTGTCAGCTGACAGTGCTAATATAATTGTACTGAGTTATAACAATCTTGGAAATCTATTTCTATCCCAAATAACAAACAATATGTAAACATTTTATATTAAATGTATGTCTTTCGACCTTGTGCCTAAACATTAATGTCATGTTACATATAAATCGCACAGTGTTAATAATTCTTTAAAGATTTTCCCTAGTAAGTTCTTAGAAGTGTCAAAAAGTTTTCCTGACTATATTTTTATTTACGTATACACTTCTTGTAACATATTTTGTTAAATGCTTTTTTATGAGACGCTATGCCTATCTAAACTTAATTTGTAGATGATTGAAATAGACATAGAACTGTGTCCTTATGTTCCAGGAGTTAAATGGGATTTTACATTTTTTATTGTAAGTACCCACTATATTTGTTTTTTCGAGAAAGCTTAGCTTATCAGACCCTAATAGAAATAACAGCGAATATAAATTTATGTCAACGTACAGACTTACATTTTTTTTCATAAAATATCATTGTATCAAAATTTTAAAGGGAAGAACCCGTTAATACTAAGAAATATCGTGATAAAATCAGAAAACGTTTGTTTATTATTGTAATGAGTAATTGATATAAGTTCGTGATAGATCACTATGGAAGGAGGCACTGAGGTAAATGTCACATTAAAAAACTTTAAAAATATATTTCTTACTCTTACAAAAGCGAACCACAACCTATAACTTTTGCATTATAGGCACGGAAAAAATAAATGTTTGTAATTATAAATTAAAATAAATAATTTAAGGAAATATTTATATATCAAAAAAATTACGAATTTAACCCTTCTACTATCAACCCCCGACTCTTACCTTGTCAGCTAGTTTGTAATAGGGTAACTATTATTATGTAATGTAAATATATAACAAACCTAAAAATTCTTTAATTTAAGTTTCAAAGAAGACACACGTTAAAACAAGCGGAAGCGATAAGAACATACATATTATGTAGTTGTTTTTATTAAGTTCTTCAATCTCGTCTCAATAAGATCGATAAAAGAGTGGCTATTGTATCGTATGAAGGTTTTTTGTTTAATTCTTCGAAATGTTGAGATACGCATCTCGTTTCTAAGTATAAGTACACAATTTATCGGATAGGGTTTTCCACTACTTCATCTACATTATTAAGTGTTGTCTTTATTTAATCAGCTTTTTTAATTGTATTTAAAATGAGCCTACAATTAAAAAGGAATCGGAGAAAAAAATAATGTGTAGCATCTGGTTAAAAAAATCAGATATTTAATCATTTCTTCATCAGCTCTAATGGGTTTGTTTGTTGGATCTTTCAGGGCTTGTAACTCAGAACCCGGGATGCGGGTCAAGGGCAACTACCGCTCGCTCGCGTCCGGCAAGATTCCCGAGGGCTCTTGGAGGTTTAGTGGGTAGTGGCCAAGCTGGCTGACACTCCCCTCGCCACTTGGTGTGGCCATGCGGGGGCGTCGGTGAAGATTCGATTCCTCCAAGTAAAAAAGGTCTTTCCACACACTCTATCTCGCTGTAACCATGGCTAGACAGATGTCTAGTTTATAACCTATATAGGTTTAGCCTACATACTGTATTAAATAGGAAACTGGATCTACTGTAAAATGAGATTTTTTTCAAGGAGGCAGCCCTATAAGGCAACAATTTTGACGAATCACCAATTGGTTTTTGAGAGTAATCACAAATAGGCACTGAAGTACACTTTGATGGGGAAGTACCGAGGGGTTTTGCCAGGTTTTCTGTTTTGTTACGTTTTACGTTCGTATGTATTTTATATCTATAATGTTATGAAGTATGTATAATATTAGGATTTTTAAATTATCGTTTTGCTTTACCATTATATATATATATGTACATATATATATCGTTTGTGTAAGGCTTTGACGGGCATCGTTTAGCTTATCATTACGGCGTAAGCGAAAAGAGGTTCTCGACGTTTTGCCATCACGGCCGAACTACCCGAAAAACAATGATAACTCGTTTGTCTTATGTTGAGTTTACAAAATACTTTTTTATTTTCAACATAGACTCGGGGCCGACGTCAAACCCTCTCTCTTGCAATGTTATATTTTGAACGTTTTTTTTTAAATTATGTTTATTTTAAATATTCTAATCACATATTTCGTCACTTAAAAAAGCAATATAATTTAGACAAAAAGCAATTAATGCAAAAATTATTTTCGTCTCTTTTCAATTAATTTCGCAGGAAGTTCTTTATCAACTTTGGCGTAAGCAATTTGTTCACTGACTTCATATCAAACTTAACATTTAAAATACTGTATAATACCATTTTCTATATCTTAAGTTTACGCGAGTAGTACACGTCATTTAAAACAATCAAAAACGCAAAATCCGTTAAGCATGTCTTAAGCAGCACAACGTGGTATTTTTAGCGTTGTATCAGCTGCTAAAATTTAAACCCTTTTTATAAAATTATTTATTCCTTTATAGTGTGATAATTATTCCAAAATCTATTAAAACGTTTACAGAAAGTTTTGTTTATTCATCAAGCGCGATATTTTTGGCTTTTAGTTTTTGATAATTCGTTCTTATTTAACATTTTTCAAATCAATGGCCTAGTAAACCATGCAAAGATTTCTTTTTTAAAAGAACTGGTATTGTTATTAAAATATGCAAACAAATTTGCAAAAACTTTATGGCCTAGTTTTGATAGACACTTATGTATGTATGTTTATACATAAGACAATTTTAGGAATTCAGTAAAACGTCAATTCTCTTAATTTATTCAGTAACATGTACTGTTGTTTAAATAACATTAAACATTAACTTCGCTAAAAAAGGGTTTTGGCGAGGTAACTTATTGTTGTTAAATCATGTGTCAGTTTTTTTTTATTGAAATTCAGTCAAGCGAAGTGTTCGTATAAGATGAGGTTCGACTAATTAACAATCTATTGTGATTTGTGGCTATTGCCTGCTATTGTTGAATTAGACCACATCTAGAAACTCTTGACTTTTTTATAATAGAAAGGACAGACAAGCATGAGATTTACTTGACGGTAGGTAAAATAGCCATATAACATCTAAACAAGATACGCTATCTTTTGGTTTTGGTTTTTGCCCTATTTTGGTTTTGGATATTCGGATATCCGAGTCTGAAAACGAAGCGCGATTAAGCTTGACGGCTATTTCATCTGTGGACGGCGATTCGCGACCCGCACGGATTTCGATATTCCTACCGCCCATTTAATATCCAGATATCCAGAAATCCAAAATGTTTCAGAAATATATACATTAGCCATACATTGTTACAATGACACTAATAAACAGAAGTTAAAAATATGGTAATGTTATTGTCACTTTAAATATAGTTTTGTTTGCTTACTTATTTTGTTCCTCTGTTTTAAGGCAAATAAGTGAATAACTTCGTGTACTGTAACATTCAGTACTGATGATAAGTAGTAAAGGTTAAGTTTTATTTTATATGTTCTTGATTTCATTACGATATTTGATCTTTAAATTACGTTGTTCATTAAATCATTGCTTTGCAACCTGTTTTTTAATTACTGTCTGTAGTTTATGCGAGTAGTACACATTTATATACATCACTTTAAAGGTTTAAACGCGAAATTATAATTAAATATATTAGTTAACTTATAATTGCAAAATATATTGGATAAACCTAGGCAAGTTTATCCAATATATTTCGCTTATTTTATTTAAACTTGAATTTATAAAAAATGGGCATATTATCCCTATAAGGAAATAAAAGAAGAGCGAAATAAAGGTTTCGCATGCTTTGCCATCCGGAACGACGGGCCATAGTTATAATAATTTGTAAATAAGTTAAACTCATACCGTTCGTATTTTAAACCGTTATCAGTGTTTTATTTAAAAGTGTACTGCTCGCGTAAACAAACTGTTCTTAAAAAGGCCCATTTTATTTTTATCGTACATACAAACTAAAATAAAGCAAATTAGATTTAAGAACTATTAAATTACTACTATTCTATTAATTCACGCCTATAAGAATAAACGTCAAAGCCTAAGCAAAGCTTAAAGAACTTATTGCTTAAGATATTGCAAGGGCGTAATTTTTTAATTTTACCCAAATTAAAAAATTGCTATACATCGATTCTAAAACTTCAAAACAGCTTCACAAATCGAGAGATAAACACGTGTTTAATAAAACTTATTTGAATATATTTTTCACATGTTATTGCATATGTTACCACTATATACGAATTATACATTGTAATTGTGTGCGTGTGTTGTGTAAAAAGTATAAATAAATAAATACGAATTCGTGGGGCAACTCCAAGATGAAGTTAAGATGGCAACAGGATTATATTTGTGCTTAGTTGTCTATAAATCTAACTGCTAATGGCTAAATAAATAAAACATGGATATCATTTTTAATATTTACTGAAACTCTTGTTATCAATTATAACTAAAAAATTATAATAAAAAGTTAATGTTTAAATTATATCACATTTGAAAAAAAATAATACAAACTTTAGAGATTAATATTATTATAATAAGTTTAAGATTTTTTAGATTCTTACATTGATCCACGTGTGACAACAACTAAAGTAATGAGTTCGAATGTTCATTTTCCATAACCGCCAGCATGAGCTGTAGCGCTAGCTGAGGCTGACGCGCTTGCATAAGCTGAACTACTAGCAGAACCATGTCCACCACAAGAGCCGCCGCATGCACTACATCCATTTGTACAGCCTCTGCTGCCTCCAGGCCCACTGTTTCCTCCTCCATTGCCACTACTATGACCACCAGATGCACCAAATCCACCTAAACCACTCCCAAGACCGCCTCCATTTCCTCCTGCCAGACTGTTGCCATGACCGCTGCCTCCACCCACTCCACCTCCAAGACCGCCTCCGTATCCTCCTCCTAGACCACCTCCATTTCCTCCTCCCAGACTGTTTCCATGGCCACCGGCTCCACCGAGTCCACTAC
Source organism: Leptosia nina (assembly GCA_963661955.1). Classification (NCBI taxonomy): domain Eukaryota; kingdom Metazoa; phylum Arthropoda; class Insecta; order Lepidoptera; family Pieridae; genus Leptosia; species Leptosia nina. The sequence goes on along the minus strand of CAVLEF010000005.1, from coordinate 10,303,869 downwards.
CTTGACCACCTCCGTTTCCGTTGCCTAAGCCACCTGATCCACCAAATCCACCACCCACTCCACCTCCAAGACCACCCCCATATCCTCCTCCTAGACCACCTCCATTTCCTCCTCCCAGACTGTTTCCATGGCCACCGGCTCCACCGAGTCCACTACCTTTACCACCTCCGTTTCCGTTGCCTAAGCCACCTGATCCACCAAATCCACCACCCACTCCACCTCCAAGACCACCTCCATTTCCATGACCACTGGCTCCACCAAATCCACCACCTTGACCACCTCCATTTCCATTGCCTACATCACCTGCATCCTCCAAAACCGCCACCTAGCCACCACTACTCCATATCCTCCTCCCACACCATTTCCATGACCACCTCCAATGCCAGATGATCCCACCATATCCACCACTATGGCTATTTCCTCATTCCTCCATCCACCTCCAAGACCAGAGCCAAAGCCACCACTAGCACCTCCTCCATTACTACTATAACCGCCTCCTCCGCCGTAGCCTCCATTCTCAAAAGTTCCAGTGAAAGCGAATCCCCCAGACTTTCCGTCAGGTGAACTAGTCTGTATAAATTGTTCGTTTCCTTTTCCGCCTCCGAAACCTGAACCCCTTCCTCCACTGAAACCAGATCCTCCTCCAACGCCGGTACCACTACCAAGACCGGCTCCTGCACCACCACCAGCACCCAGACCTCCGCCGGCGCCGAATCCAAAACCACCTTTTCCTAATCCAGCTGCTTTGTCGATGACACTATGGACGCCTTGTTGTATGGCACCTAAACCTGACGCCAGTCCTGCCAGTCCAGCACTAGCGTCGAATCCGAGACCTCCGCCACTACCTGCACCCCCACCCCCTCCACCTCCGCCGCCCCCACCGAATCCATAACCACCTCCAAAACCGAAGCCACCGCCACCGCCGCCTCCACCCCCGGCGTATCTACGCTCTCTCTCTGAAAAATAAAATAAAATATTTACAAACAAATGAAAGCTTATTTTACAGGTTCTCAGTAGATTATAATATTAGTTCGTTTTATAAATATTGTAACACAGGGATTGAATCCGCGATACTATATAAACTGAAAAATAATAGGTTAGTAAGAGATTATGACTCGTGAAATTAATGCCTATACGAAAAGGGCGATTTAAAATATTATTAAGCTCAAAAATTAGATTTTATTCTCACAATATGGAAGCACTTGAGAAGCTCATAGTATATTAAAGAGTTTTTTTTAGTTTGAAATAAATTTACGACAGTCAGCGCCTATAAAACGCTATTTGCAAATATACTATGTACTAATTGGAATATATATGTACCTGCATCCGCGACAGTTAAGATGAACCCGAAAAATAAATAAAAAAATCCACTTCATAGCTGTTTATTCTCAGAGTAAGCACTAACAATGGTTTGCCGTTTATAATCCTTTTATAGATGTTATTAACGTAAGCATAAACAAGTTCACATGAATATCAACTACGGGGAAGTCGAATGGTTTTTTCGTTGTCAGATGCGTGTCAGGGGGAACGAATTTGCAGAAATAGTCAGTGAAACATAATTAACTAGCTGTGTCAGCGACTTCGTCCGCATTGAATAGTTATTTTGGCCAGCAGAATTTGTTCTTGCAAGCCTCCTCTCCATCATTATAAATTTAAGCCGTAAATAATATAGCGGCTAATGATTGTAAGCTTTTGAAACTTATCTAAGTCTCAATTTCTTATTTAAATTTTTTTAAAGTACACTCTAGAGCGTTGATTATTATAATATTCCTCCGAAATGCATGTCCCCTACATTCGGAGATCGCATTTTGTTTAGCCATATAATATATATTACTAGCTGTGCTAGCGACTTCGTCCGCTAAGAATATTTATTTTGGGCATCCAAATTCGTTTTTGCAAATCCCTTTATCTTTATAAACTTAAGCGGTTACCCACGACGTCGGTCGTGTTCCTTCCCGTCGTTCTTACAAGTTAATCTTAAAAGATAGATATATATTTTGATCATATGATCAAAATATTAGAAGATCAGAGGAATTATTCTTTGATACATATGTATCTTGAATGATCATATTGTCTTGAACCATTTTCGCAGCGTACCCACAAAACCCAGAAACCCACAAAGATGAAATTGTTTTTCCGTTTTCTTCGCTCTTATAAAATCGCGCTGCGTTTTATAAGAGCGAAGAAAACGGGAAATAATATATAACCTTCTTAGATAAATGCTCTAATTAACACAACAAAAGAATTTTCGAATAAAACCTGTAGTTTCCGAGATTAGCGCCTTCAAACAAACAAACTCTTCAGCTTTATAAATTAGTATTGATAGTTGATATTATTGTATCTTTGTTTCCTAGAATTTGACTTAATTAACAATTACTAGAAAGTAGATATTTGTTTGTTTTGACAGTAGAGTAATATATCGCGAATTCCTAAATGTATCAGTGTAATGATTATATTTGTAAACAACATACAAATACAATTATCAATTACCAGTTGAGAAAACTAGGTGTTGATGATGTCATTTGTTAAACTCATTAAAGATAATTGCTGATTGGATTTAACTGCGTGTGAATGTTTGAAGAATAACTTTACAGTTCAAATAAATATAATCACTGTTTTTTCAAACTTTTAGGACCGCAGTTTTGTGGAGTCAAAACCTCTGTTTTTTTTTTTTATAAAACAGAAAGAGAGATAATTTTGGGGTGCACTTAAGTATAATTATAAAGCCTTATGCTTAAAATGTGTTGACACACTACGTCTGCTTTTGGACAATCAAAATCTACAGCCTGAAACTATAACATGGATTGACATCATGGCTTGTAATATTTGTGGTTGGTGGTTTGTGACCTGGATGGAATTAATGGATTTTATGTATATTGTGCCACCCCCGCACAAATATTCCTACAATTACATAAATATTTTACAAACAAATTCTCGTGGGTATTGAATCCACGACCCCACAGTGATAATAACAAACACTCTGATTCCTACCTTCGACAGTATCCATTTTCCATCTTCGACAACATCCAATTGTTATCATTGGTATATGTTGCCCCTTATAACCGTAATTATATATATTATAGATAAGTAAATACCTACTGTATCACCCCTGAAAAATCGTCGGATACATAACTTATAACGTGTCGTTTATCGTATTCAATTGAATATCAGCTTAAATTTTTATTTCGCTAAAGTTTAACAATACAACGTCGTGATTCACGGGTACCTACTCTTATTTTTAACATAATTATGTATTAAAGTTTTTGTCGGCTAAACATGGAACATCTAATCGTTACAAAGTTACAGTCTATAGACCATTTGTAGTGGTGAAATTATATTTAGACAAGTTCTTGGGATTCGTTTTAATTTTCAAATTACTTCTTTTTGTGAATAAAACAAGATGTAAAATTCATTATCATCATATTTGTTCCTAGAATAATTTTAAAAACTTAAGTTAACTTTTATAAAAATCTTTAACGGTTTAAAACGTTTTTTTTTTTTTGTTGATAATTATAGGTTTAGTACCTACCCGCTATTTATTATTTAGCTTAAGTACTAATAATCATATCCTTAATACTGAATAAATTGTTTATTCTCTATTTTATTGATAATTGTTAATAATGAATATATAAAATTATGAAAGAAAGTTAGGTTAATTGAATTATCGTCAATTATTGAAAATTGTTTTAGATCACTGTATAGCGAGTTTTCTGTGATTAACGAGAGATCGAATCTGCGCGGGAAGTATTTCCAAGGTCTGGGGTCACCACCTTACAATTGTATTTGTAGTTTCCTAGGACGAAGATCAAAAGGCTACACATGTAGGGGCATAGCTAGAAATAGCTGCAGATTAAGTGAGTGTACTAAATAGCATTTTGTTTTGTTGTTTTGTGCGACAGTACAAAGCTCACGCTTTGAATTAACTTTTCCATTTTGTATCAGTTGCTAAAGAACCAGCTATCAACATTGTAATTTATTTATAACTTTGTTCACAGTTACTACATTACAACTACAAAGTCCATGTTGTGAAACTTACGTTTAAGTACTTTTAGATTTAGGTATAATATCGGAATCGAAACTTAATTCAAAATTTCGAAAAAAGAATGTTTCCAAACTTTAGATTCCGAACGTAAATGGTAAAGTATTAAAGAAAACACTTTTTAACAGCTTAGAACACTAAGCGTCCATTTTCCCCATGATCACGGCTCCTGTAAAGCACCGGTTACAGTAAAAAGTATTTTTATATGGTTCAGGTTTTGAACCGTTACAAGAGTTAAAACATCTTGTAACGGTTCTTATCTTAATTGCACTAGTCGCATATATCATTATTACAAAGTGGCCGACCTTATAAGCTCTTAAAACAATGAAGATGAATTAAATTTGTCTTCTAATACAATTATATTGTGTCATTAAATTCGTTATTTATTACAGAGATTCTTTGTAAGCCGATGTATTGTCACGACCTTGCTCGTTTAGATCGAGTGCATTGCGTTAGTAAAAACCACATCCTGGATAAATTGCGTTACATCATCTATTACTTTGATCGATGGCTTCGGTGATAAGAAATTATGATTATTGACTTCTACTAAGTAAAACACTTTTAAACAGGTTAAAACTAGGTAATTAGCCAATTGATTTTCAACTGGTTAGACATATGACCACTATAACTTATAGTTACTGAAAAATAAATTATTAGTATTCATACTAAAGTAAATGTTAAGTATGCTACATAAATCAATCTTCTAATCGAAAATTTATAAAAAAAACAATTCCCTTTCCTTGTGGCCTTAATATTACTTAGATATTACATGGTATGCTTACGTTCATAAAAGAATAATCTGGTAGTTGCGTCCAAATTTTTTGGAAGGTACCTACTTCAAAAAACCATCATCAACTAAAATTAAATTGAGTGTAGGTATATATCCAACTTATTAACTCTTTTTATAGTATTCTATATGCGAACTTTGTAGATATGTCGAAGGATATATTGAAAAAGTTTGCATGCGGTTTTTATTTTTTAAAGATTTTGTCAAATAGACGGAATCTGTTTAAAACAACGCCTGTAAAATACTGTTCGTAGTTTACGTGAGTAGTACACATTTAAATGAAATACTCGATAACGCGATATATATAACATTATTTGGTTAAACTTATTGGTAATTATTTTATCTACGGCCCAACGCTTTCGTGACCCTGGCTGTAAATAAGTTCATTTAGACTACGCCTGTTATTTTTTAAAAGCAATTCATTGCTCTTGTGTTTTGACTCAATAAATATCTTCAATAATACTCCAGGCCGATTTGTCAATAACAGTTGGAATCGTGAAGTTATAAGTATTTATTTAAAATTGAAACGTTTTGTTTATACTTATTTTAATGTAAAGGGACGTATGCAAATTATTAAAGGACTTTTAAAATCAATTTTATAATAAGCCCTCTCCGTAGCTCTATGGTTAAACATGCTGCCTCTTGCGTCAAGTACAAAAAGTTCTAGTCTCTAATCCCTGGAAAATACGATTTTTGTTCAGTTGGACCGGGCACAGATTCTGATCAACTGCTTGTAAGTAAAATGGACTAATGAACGGACACAGAAAAGTGTTCGTCCTATACCTCATGAAGTGGAAACTATACCTGTTTTAAAAATTATACTCGAAAATATTAAATTCAAAGTATATTTTGTAAAACTATAAAGAATATGACTTTTAGATCTATTTTTACAATTTAGCTTCTGGTCTTGGTGGTCCATAGGCAGTGGCGTGGCTTGTAGCGACTCCTCCACGGCCTGTGCTAAAGGCATTTGCTATAGCCGTGGCACCTTGGGGAGTTCCTTGTGAAGACCTCCCACCATATCCAAAGAACATGGGGAAGTATGCGCCAGTAGGAATCCTGGGAGGATAATCATCTCCCTCTTCTTCGTCTTCATTAACTGGCCGTTTTACTTGTTTCTTCTTTGTAACACGTCTCTTCGGAGTAGGTTCAGGAATCTCTTCGACTTCAGGTTCGGTTATTTCTGGAACCGATATAGTTTTTTGTGTAGTAGGAGTTTCTACCTTTTCAGTAGGGTCTACGATTTCAGTACTTTCTGTAACAGTCGGTTCCTCTGGGACGAAAGGTGATTGGGGAACGTAAGTTGGTCTGCCTGATACTTCAGGAGTTTGATAATAAACTTCATTTTGTTGTGGTGGTGCGAAGTTGATATCCTGAGGTGTTTGACGTCTTCTGTCTGGGAGGTAGTACTGACTGGTCTGAGGTTGGTATTGTTCGGGTTTGAACATAAAGGCTGCCATACCACCACCTACAGCTCTAGGATTATAGTATGGGTTATAGTAACGACTCAACACCATTCCGCCGCGATTCCTGTCGGCGGATCCGAATGAGTCTGTAAAAATAAGAATTTTTTTGCAAAAGAAATCTTTGTTTATCTACGTACTGAATTCAAGATTAATCTAATATTTCATATATTTGTTTATGAAAGAGAAGGATAAACAAGCACGGGGTTCCCTTGATGGTACGTATATATCCCAGTCATGTAAAATCTAAACAAAATGCGCTGTTGATCTATTTAGAAATCCATAATCTGAAACCGAAACACGATTAAATTTTACGGTTTTTTCATCTGTGGATGGTGGTTGATAACCTGCGCGGTATTTCAATATTTCTACCATCCATTTAATTTGATTATTACCCATATATTGCTTTTGTATGTCTGTCTGTTTACTATATATTGAATTGGTTATAGTTATATAGAAATGTCTATATATATATAAACTATTTTTGTTAACTATTTGGTATATAATAAATTATATATTATTAATTGCATGTCTGTATATAAACAGGAACATCTGTTCAGTATGGATCTACTCGCGGCATCCATCATTAGAATTCACATTACAAATACTTACATGAATCCACATTAGCTCCATAGTACGGAGAGGGATATCCTTCAACTTTGATTAACGCACAAACTGCAATTAAAGACACAGCAAGCTGCATTTTGAATGGACCTCGCTATACACTTTATACCCTTAGTGTCTCGTAGGGTGCTGTTCGTTAAAATGTCTTGGAGTTAGTGCGCAAGAGAAGCAACTGTCGCATTATATAGTCCATTTTGTTTGTTCTAATTGGGATTCATGACACGTACTCTATCCGGGTCCGCGGGTCTTATTTTACATGGTTCGACCGTTCGACAAAGTCTCAAATCTATTTTGGAAACTGACCGATTGCTAGTTTTCGTAGCGAATTTGAATATTTAAAAATGTATTATAAATTCGATCTTATGTAAAGTCTGTTGAGGTACCTTTAAAGGTAGACAATAAAAAAATATATGTATTTGTTATATAGGTTTTTATTGATCTAGACGACGAAGACGTAGACGAACAAGGGACCGATAAAAAATTAAGCTATCGAGACACTCAGTTCCTCGGTATATATATTATCCATTTTTAATTCATATAGTCCCAGCATGTGAATTATATTAAAGTTTTCAGATGTTGTAGACTTTAAAATTGATGTATTTGAAAAAAAAGATTACCATAACGGCGTATCAGATCGGTCAAGAATCATGAATTTAAATGATGGATTAGATATTTTAGGCACGAAACCGCTACCTACTATGATACCATCAGCTTCTTTTACCGCACTGATAAAATCACTATCTTTCGTATTAGTCCTCATAACAGTCAAATTTGCAAACCTCCACGTAGGAGTGAGTCCCGTCGGAACATTGAATGTTGAATTTGTATTCAAGAGCTCCTGGTTCAGTGCGAGCAGATTGACCGTGATCTTATCGTTTCTGATATGTTTATGAGGGCATAACTATGCGCATTTGTTCAAGTAAAAATAGCGACACACTGTCTGCAAGAAAACGCAAAGATTCATGCTGTTAATTGGGTGTGGTTTTCATTTTTCAGTTTCGTTTTTGTAACAGGTCCTTATCTTTATTAATATATTAAGCTAAAGTGTTTGCTTGTTTGAACGCGCTAATCTCAAGAAGTGCTGGTTCGAATTGAAAAATTCCTTCCTCGGTTATAGGCAATATGACATGGCGCTGTGACTAATAGGAGCGGGAAATGTGGAAAAAACGGGAAAAAATATTAATCTCTCCGGGTTTCCAAGCGTGCTTGTAGTTGGATAGACCATTTATTGGGGAAGGCTGTAAAACATCAGACTGCGACCTATAGGATAGGGACGATGTCGTGGGCAAAAGTTGCAAAAGTAAATAATATGAAGCCCAAGTTCACTATTTCACGCGGTCGAAGTCGTGCAGGCCCAGCTAGTTTTTATATAAAGCCTAACTAAATCGTAGGCAAACGGACTAGGCTATTTTCCCATTCTTAGTAATTGTATTAGTCTACCAATTTCACCACTGTACACATATATTAACACCTCTTAGCAGCATATATCTTTTTCTGCGGAATTCGCATTAATACTATCATATTTTATATGCACAGACATTCAGACTGTGCTTCGGCTGTCGTCTGCGAGATGTTAAGATAAGGATCTGATACAAAGACATACAAACGGTTTCAGTACACCGTTAGTTGGAGCTTTCAAATTGTTCTAGGCATGTACATTAGTAGGACGTTGGCTTATTGTTTATAATATATATATAAAAATCAGTGAAAGTAACAAATTTACATGTTTATTCGGCAAGTGAAACTCGGTTTCCTCCGTGGGGCATGGGGCAAACACAATTGTTAAACAGAAATGTGTTTCGTAGTTATATAAAAGACATCCAAAACTGTACATTACTAGTAGTAATAATAATAACATAATTATCTTTTAGTACAAATATTAAGTGATAGTCATCTTTTAAATAAAAAACTTTAACAGTTGAAAACGCGATATATTCGTTAAACTTATTTGAAAATTATTTTTAACTTCGGTCCAACGTTTCGGATGCTTTGCAGCAGCCGTGGTCACGTGGAGACTTCGGGCCGGAGTATAAAATCATTTTCAAATAAGTTTAACTAATATATCGCGTTTTAAACTGTTAAAGTTTTTTATTTAAATGTGTATTACTCGCGTAAAGTATCTAGACAGTATTTGATAATCATCTTTTTAATTCATATTTATTTAATGAGACCAAAACCTTGTTGTTAAATATGACGTCCAGTATGTGATAGATGATGACGCCAAACTCCATATCAGAAATTCAATGTAATGTTGTTCCACTTCCACAACTCAATTGTTCAACATTATGCCTAGTATTGGGTCCTGCCTTCGATTCCCAGAAAAAGAGTAAAGTGTTTCGGTCGGGTAGGACATAAAAGTTTATACCCGTATTACCTAGGTCTAAATCCTTCCAGACTTAAAGATCGAACTTCGAATCGATCGAACGAAGTTGCACTCAACTGCTTGTAACATACTTTTTCCGTTCAATTTATTATTTTAGCATTTTTGCGTTGTACTTTCTTCAATTGTTCCAGAATTTATTTCTATAGATTAATCCTTATGCATCTATGGATGCGATATTTTATATGAGATGAGATAGGCAAAGCTGTGGTCTTGCCAGCGTAAAACCTGCCAGTCCAAAAGCAAAGACCACGAAGTTATTTCTATCATAACCTTGGCAAGTCTTCTATATGATTAGCTTCAGTCATGAGTATTGTAAGTTTTACACCTTTATATGGTGTGGACTGAATTTGTGATAGGGTTACCATTTTCCTGTTTCTTGTCTACTCTTATCAATACTAACGTGCCTAAGATAAAAACTAATTCTGTATCTGTCTTCAATAACTTATATATATCTTCTGGATCAATATGTGCATCGCATAATTTTATTGTATTCGGTTCAAACAATGATTTCATAAAAAAATCTGTGATACAACTTTTTTTATGATAGAGAAGGACAGACGTGGACGTAGCGTGGTTTATTTGGTGGAAGGTAAAATAAACCATATAACACGACGCGCTCTCGACCCATATTAGATTTGGATAATCGGAAATCCGAAGACTGAAAGCGAAACGCGATAAACTTCAGTGTACGTGACCAGGATGGAATTTCTATATTCCTACCATCCATCTAATATCTCTCTAGTCCAATATGTTTCAAAAAATATATACATTTATTACAAACATGTTAGACCCGATGGGAATCGAACCTACACTTATAATATTAAATTCTATCAAAACACAGTTTTTGAATTAAATAAAAATCGAATTGACGAGTTAAATTCTTAGAAATAATTCACATACATCCATTTGATGTATAATTCTTGATAAAACTTTATTCAAATCACTTTGAACGGTATTACTTTATTTGATCATTTCTATTCAAATGCAATCGGCTCGTTTGCTAAAATAAACAAACTGTCTGTTTAACATTTCTCCTTTGTGTGAAATCTTATTTACTATTCTTTCTGTGTCAGTTTTATTGATTGATTTTATTTACAGGTATCCGAACCGAAGACTTGTGATTCATGTCATCGCAGCATAAATATTGTGCTGCGGAGACGCTCAATAACTCATCCTAAACAAGATGGAAATATCGACTTTTGTATAATTCACTTTAATCAAATAATTTAGAGACTTATAACACAATATTTATAAATCAACATTCTTTATAAATATGCACGTCATCTCGTTGCTATTTTATGCACACAAAGATATATATGATAACAGATTGATGTATTGATATCGATAACTTCCACATAATAAGAACGTAAAATCCAATTCTGAAAAAGGGTAACATGACACAAGCACTGTTGTTAATTCGTGACATTGTTTTATGTGATTCATTTTGCTACGAATTGGGTGTGACGCACGTGAGCCTCGTAAAGAAAAATGCAACATGCAAATTTTAAATATCGAATGTATTGTTAACTTTTTTATAATTTATTAAATCCTCCCCCCTTAGCCAAGGCTTGTGCAAAGAATCAAAAATGTCGAATCGTAGTTAAAATAAATTACAAACAAGTTAATTAATATATTTGCGTTTTAAATCGTTAAAAGTGTTTTATTTAAACGCTATCGACGAAGTTTTACGAGTATCCTGCTTGAGGCTATATGTTATAATAACCTTTGTTTACTACTTTATAACATTTTTTGAATATAAACCTCAAATAGTGCGACTTCTACGGCGTAGGCTTTTTGCGTAAATTGCACGCATTTTCTGTAACGTAAATGAACAAAGAAGTTACATAAAATCATGGTAAAATCTACTCCCAGAGTACTGCTAAAAATAGAAGCAAAAAAATACAATTTGAAGTATGAAAGTCGAACTAAGTAAGTCGAAGTAAGTACTAGCATTAGTTATTTATTAAAGTGTGCGTTGCAGTGTTTTTTAATTAATTTTACTTGTACCATTTAGCGTAAACTATACAGTTTGAAAAAAATAATTATAGCAATTTTTTTTAATCATAGACAAGGACAGACGACAGAGGACGGTACACTGATGGTAAGCGAATAGCCTTATAAGATCTAAACAAGATGTGATGTCGACGTATTTTGCTTTAGATATTTAGAAATCCTAACACCAATATATTCTAAAATGTGGTATAAAAGCCACGAACCGTTGATAATAAGACCAATATCTTTAAAGATTACCAAATATCTGGGAGCATTGTTGGGTTCATGTATGCATATTACCTCAAGAAGCATATGATAATTCGTATATCTTAAGATTCACGCGCCGCATCTATTTTTAATTTATAACCAGATTTTTTGCTAATCACGATTCGTCACGCGTGTCGCGGATTTTTATTGTTCTGTATTGAAATAAATTCGGAGATACAGCTGCGAACTTATTATCTTGGAATATTAATACTACCCTAAAAAAAGCACTGACAAGAGTCTGACGCGCATGAGTCGTTGTTCATTATACATATGTACATATTCTTGACTAACAATGTTATGGAAATTAAATAATAAATTTTCATAAAAGTTGCACTAAGTTTCAAATTAGAAATAATTCCCTTCTTAATAATGTTACCTTTATCATGTGAAATATAGAGTTCTTTCAAAAAAAACAGTGGATCAAACGTGTATATGTCTCAAGAACAAAAAACATACAATTTGTACTTATCCCAGGTAAATGAAGTAGCGACTTCATTATTTGTTGAATAAACATTATTTCTGTAGTATGACCAATTACTTACTTGAATATTACATAAGTTTTTTATTCGAACAGGTGTATTTTGCTTAACTTTGTGACATTGCTTAGAATTTATTAAAGTTAGCGAAAAATAAATAAATTGGTATAAAGGCTTTTATATATTTTTTTACATTTACACTTATAATTACTTTTAATTACAGATTTCTTATGTGATGTGTGTGGGTGTTGTATTTTAATTTAACAATTTGCCGTTATTGTCTTTGGACATAAATAAAAAAACAATAGAATGAAATTTAAAATATGTACGTAAAAAACTTCACTGCTTTTCACCTATGTAGACGTGGTTCGTGTTTATGACGGAATTTCTATATTTCTAGATTTCCAGAGGGGATTTACCGTGTCAAAAAATTACAATATTATAAAGAAACGCGTCAAGGAGCAAAGTATTCAAGCACGTTTCTGTCTTGAAAAAAATAAAAAAAGTCTCTAAAATTTTTTAAAACATTGTTTATTTACCGTAACAGCTACTCAATGCAATACAGACCACAGCGTTCAAGTCACGCTCATAATGAGAACAGTTCTCTCACTGTTAGTTTGTTGTATTTGACAATAATACCAATTTTATCATTTTGAGTTACGATTAAGATAAAAGTAATTTAATATAAGCATTTGTTATTATAGCCCTCTTCATTTTTAAGTAAAACCTTTAATGTTTACGGAAGCTCTACAAAAGTAATTTATGTGATATCTTCAGGACGTGTTTGAAATAAATAACTAAAAGTTTGTATAATTCTTACAACTTTGTACCAATCAACGATGATACCAAATCTCCGTAACACATATCTTTAGTATTTATTACTAACTTTAGTAATCTATAATTATATTCCATTTGTATTATGAAAAACATTATTAATAATCCTTATTCATGGAATATGCGGTAGACGCTTTAATGAAATTTAAACGTGCTTTGAATATTTGCAATTCGGCTTAAAGTCGCCTAATACAGGACGTGCTAAAAATGTGCCTAATAAAAATATGCACAATGAAAGTCATTTAAATAAAACACTTTAACGGTTTAGTTAAACTTATTTGAAAATGATTTTTAACTCCTGCCCGACGTTTCGGATGCTTTGCAGCAGCCGTGTCTCCCCGTGACCACGGCAGCTTTCGCGTGTATTAGCGACAAGCTTGTCCGGTTGAAAAGGCCTTTTCAAGTTTATTTATTTGAAATACCGTTTCATTTCAGACACAGACACATTATTGTGCCTTGTGTGTGTGTTGTTGTGATACGAACTCTAAGCCCGATCCCTACAAGCCGGCTCTTGCGCTTACTACAATACCAGACAATGCTAGTCGCGATTTATCCCACGGGGCCAGTTTATAGAGATTTCTTATATTTTTGTATTGCTGGTAATCATTTGCTAGTATCATTTAAAACATTCCGTATACTGGCGATACAAAAACTACCAAATTTAAATACAATCAAAGAACAAGGGATCTCGTGACCGTTAGAGGCGCGCGCGCACTATCCACGATTATTTATTTGGCTCATATGCGGAGAATACGTTTACAGCTTCTCAGAACTTTGCATTAGACGATTCTTATGCGAGGGGTGTCAGTGATTTGTTGTCAGGTCCATCTTTCCATGTATACTGTTAAACTATTGAATATTAACGAAAACATTGAGTTTCAGTAAGAAATAAACGATTTTTGCTGTGTTAGTATTTGATATCTTTGTAAGTAGAATTTATAGCATATTATTCTTTTATTGTCATTTTTTTTCCTTTTTGCCATCGCCATACTCGATAAGACCTCCATTGCACTAGATCTTAAATGTAAGTTATTAATTTAGTATATTATATTTCATTTTAATTTTGTATATAATATTTACTATATTTGTATTTTATTTGTCTGTGCAACATAGTGTTTTATTATTATAATTAAACTTTTTTGTTTTTACTTTTAAATATTATAATTAGCATTTCACAGATTCTTATTAATATGTTGTATAAATAAAGGAAGCTTTATGAGTATCTAAATATGTGAATATACGATTTGTTCGTTCTCACGAAATTCCTTTGGAAGAAGAAGATTAAGACTTTTTTTATCTATATCAGAATTTTGAATATTGATTTGTTTATAAGTCGGTAGATGTCACAGTAGTCGATTGGAATGGTCGCGCAAGGTACTTGAATACTTTTTGTTTAAATGATTAATTATGTAATCACAATACATAACGTTTCTAAAAAATTATTGTAAGTTGCCATACAAATTAAAACATAGACATATTTAATAATAAGAGTTTAATATCACAAATTATATTTAATGAAAACAATGTTGTTATTATAAATAATACTAACTATTATTAAAATTCAAAATAACTAATTGTTATTCGTCCGTTTGGTTTCCGCGACGCGAGCGCCATCTTGTAGGTTCGTCCTTGTGTTAGTTCTTGCTTGTCGGCCAGATGGACTTTTTATGTGTAAGACTGACTCAACAACCACCTCCTCCAGAACTTGCTTGTTGTCTGTAAGTATATATTCATAATCATAATAAAATAATAAATCATGTGTATAATCTTGTCGGATTTGACTTTAACATGAAACCTAAGATAAGTGTTTACTCTATTTATGATGCTTAGGGGCATCATAGATAGAGTAAACACTTATCTTATCATTAGCTCAAAAAATTTGACTATCTATTCCAGGCTACCCTTATTTTTGAGCTAAGCTGAGTTTTTATTATAAAAAAGACATGAAGTTTAAACCCACATAAATTACCAAAGCTGTGGTATTGCGGACAAGGGTTACTATTTATTTAGTAAGGTAAATACAACTGTAGCGATAATTTTGCAACAGTATTAACTTTTTGTATAATAACTGTCAATATTATCTATATCCTAATACTGGGAGTTAACAGGGCTTCAAAGTACAGTATGGAAGATAATGTAATAATACATTCTTAATAACGCAAGTGCTACAAAAGACGTAAACCGCAGCAAGTACAGTAGAACGTGTATAAAATTGTGACGTTTTTTGCATAATCAAAGACCAGTTAGTTGCACATACACCTACGTTCTTGTATCATTAATAAGTTATTTTGCAGTCTAACTAGTTTCCATGAGAACCTATTTGATCGTGAATCTTCGAAGTTTAATTTAAAATGGACGTGATAAAATAATTTAAGCACAATATTAAGATGTTATTTGTGTGATTATTGATGATCTGTTAACCATTTTAAATTTATGTCGTGTTAACTTTTTATTTAGCGATTAAACTATTCTAAATAGCATACAATTAACATTAAAATAAGGAATTCTAATTCTGAATATACATAATAAAAAATATAAATTTAAACTAGATTACTATTATAGTTATTGTCTTTTGGGTTATATACCTAAGACAAAGACAAGAGCAAATACATACTATGTTAGTTACTTCTTATGGCAAGTCACTTACCATTACCAAACTGCAGCTTAGATTGGGGTGCACCAGATGTTAAAGACAATAAGATAAAGAACGTTGATACTAAAATGACAAGTCTCATGTTGACGCGTGTGCTGAGTCAAGAAACAAGCGACAATCTGTTGCTGTCTAGTAAAAACATGGCGGCAGCGAACGTAACACTTTTACCTATTTACGAAATGAATCTTTGCCACATCTCATACGAACTTAAATATTGCATAATTTACGAATAAATATTGTTTCATAATATCTAAGCGACATTGTTTTGTTGTATAAATTTAGGATGGGTAGAGCAAATTTGTTATACAGTTGTAGTAATTATTATTGAGATTGAAATGCGAAAACAACAATAGGTGTTAATAAAAACCAGGTGGTTTCGACCAGTTAAAAAGTATTTTATTAATCTGGTACTTTAATTTGTCGTGAACTACGAATAGGCACCGACTCTATTAGCTTACGATTTGAAAGTCATATGTTTTAAAAGGGTGATTTATCCTAATGTGAAGCTGCGGGTATTGAAAAAATCATTTCAGTATTTTTAATTTTTATTCTGACAAAATACAAATTCACTAATATTATGTACATATGTTAAAATAACTACATTAGATGTATTTACTTATGACTGTTTCAGTCTGCTATTTGCTGATCTTTCGTCATCCTCGTTTAAGTTGTCGTATTCATAATTGTCGCTGAACCTCTTCACCAAGCCATAACCGTTCCCAGTATCCCCTAAATAGTAGTTTCCATTAAATTGATTATTATATCCAGGGCCAAATCCATTTCCAAATGGTCTGTTATAGGGTCCATAACCGCCAGCTCCGAATCCTGGACCGTATGGTCCAAAATTTGAATATGGTCCATAGTTTTGTGAAGGATAACCATTGTACTGATTGTTTTGGTTGTAAAATGGGTAATAACCACTATTATAGCCCGGTGAAGACGCCTGCGACTGACTAATCCCTATATTGATAGGAGGGTACGGGTACCCTTGCTGGTACCCCCCATAATTTCCAAACCCTCCCCCAAAGTTGCCTCCCCCACAGGCACCGAATTGACATTTATGTTTCGATAAATGTCTTCCTTCGTTTTGTGCTGCTGAAAACATTAAGTTTTTTTGTTAAAACTAAATTAGCCATAGAAAAAGTACTAGCAGTAAATTTAACTTAGTATTAATTAATAATTTTAAAATATACTTTACCTCCAGCTACTATTTCGTGATTAACTATAAAAATTACAAGTTGCGTAAAAATTAGAAAACTAGAAGACATGTTGTTTAGTTTTTAAATAGTGTAATACTACTAGTTGAGATGTGCTGATGTTTTAAAATTTTAGGAGTTTTATATTATTTGAAACAAGGGCGAATCCCACGCATATACATTGATCTTGACTTCCTGCGGAAGTTATTTGGCATGCCAAATACCCTTATATGGAGTTATGTGTATGCAAAATAAGTTATTTAATTCCAAAGAATATTAAACACCCACTCATTATGCAAAATGTCGTAGTCGCTGTCTCTGCGCATACGCAGAAGCAAACGTGACCTAGGCAATGACCCTTTATATCAAATGGTCTTTTCCTAGCTATTTGTACTTAAATCTTATATTATGTAGCATTAATATAGGTATATCACTAATATGCGCCAATACGCCAAACTATAAATGTTTTATTAATAAATAAGTTACTTCATTTTGTAAAATGAAATACATAGTTTTGAGTTGGCCAATTTTTTTTACATGGACGCTTCGATAAAAATTATAATATATTCAAAGCAGTTTAAACTCAAGGATTAACTTTGCGGTACAATAAAAAAAGATAACACCAATAACTGTCTAAATTTATTCGTAGGCTGAATGTCAATCACAGATGTCGCAGAACTTACTAAAAAACAAATAGTAGGAACTAGAGTTTAACAATAATATTAGTTTAGCATCGCCTGTTAATAAAATTTAGCAAAGCTCGGTTTAAATAAAATAAACTTATTCTTAACTTCGGCCCCCCATTTGTTTGGCGAAATTGGTTGGAAATACCAACTTGAACGGAACAGATGGCGCTAGGGTAGCAAATTTTACTTTAACGCCAGAGATATCCTCCATCTGTAGTCTCCTCGTGACCACGACTGTTGCAAAGTATCCGAAAAGTCGGGCCGAAGTTAAAAATCATTGTCAATAAGTTTAACTAATATATCGCGTTTTAAACAGTTAAAGTGTTTTATTTAAATGTGTACTACTCGCGTAAACTATAGACAGTCTTTAACTTATGTTAATTTATTTTCTTATGACTAAAAATATTTTCGATATTCAATATCATTGTTATGAAGCACCAAAAATTCCAAGTCCAAAAATTAATTCCGCGTTTCAATCAGTTTATTTTTTTTTATTTAATCACATATTCGGAGTACCAGCTATCGCAATTGAGATAGCATCACCCGTATCGCTTTGTGAATTGCTTGTAACTCCAGCCTTTCTGCAGTTCTCACAGGGTGGAGTTTTGGTATATGGATAGCCTCTAAATTGGTTCTGCTCTATGTAATCCTGGCTCTGAATAACTTGCCTTTCATTTGGAAGCCAAAACGGTCGAGCTGCAGACGAAGTACGTTGATACGGTGCCCAAACTGGTGGGTGTGGATTATCATATGTGCCATAGTAATTTGTATTCCACGGTACACGTTTTATCCGATTTAATATAGGCCCATCTGAAATGTACAAATATTTTATTTGAATAATAATAAGAAGTAGTTGATATTCCCAAAGCCTAGAAAAATAATGTTGATTCATACAATAGAGCGTCGATAGAGCGAACTATACCCGAACAATCATCCAAAACATTGTGTAAATGAATTTGAAATGACATAAAAAAATATAAACCATATTAAATGTATAACAAGACTGCAATTACTACATTTTATTTTTTACAATTGAAAAGGTAGAAATTTTTGTCGGGCTCGTTGGTTGTCGGGTCCAAAATTTGTTAACAGATTTATAATTTTTCTAAAATATGTTGATCTTCGTCTGGAAATCTGGATATTTAATAGTTGGTAGGAATATCAAATTCATATCGTTTAATTGAGAGTTTTGCTTGGATGTGGATTTCCGAAGGACGACATTGCATCTTGTTTAGACCTTATATGCCTAAACAATAAGGTCGATCTCCGAAATTCATTAAATAAGAAATTCAGACTAGATAAGTTTTAAAAGCTTACAATCATTAGCCGCTATTGTGATGAAGAATGCCACAGATAGAAAAGCCGAGACGTCAAGATGACTTAACTTCACCATTATACCAATATACTTCGTCACCTTAGACAATGTCTTTAAGTATTCCTCGAGTGTGGATAAAACAAATTGACAGAACTTACCTGGTATCGGAGCCTAAATAGCGTCTGAGTGTTAATGTATTATGTATATTGGCGTCGTCTCATGATTTAACATACACAAATGCAGATTACTCTCATAGCGTGTTTACTTGGAATTTTTGCTTATGTAATGTTATTTGAACAAGTAATTCATTAATACACTTAGCATTGTCTTAAAATACCTATGTCCTGAGGCAAAATTCCTCTATTTTACGATATCAGTTCAGTTTTGAAATATATTAAAAAGAAAAGTGGGTGATATCTATTTAAAAACAATTTTTTAGAGTTGATTCAAGTTTTACAAGCTTATGCACAATATTGTTTTAATTTTATATTCTAAAATCAAAAATTAACTTTTTGATATCTAATTTGTCGATGCTCTTGTACTGGCTGTAAGTTTTCCACTCCTGAATAAATAAATAAATATTTTAACTCTAACTTTATTGTGATTGAGTTAAACAAATAAAATATAGGTATATAATATAAAAATCTTCAAAACTTATATTCAATGTTTATTAAGTTTTTTAGGTCACAGTTCATATTCAATACTTTGCAGGATAAATACTTTAACCACCGATAGCGACAGCAATGGCCGATCCACTATGGCTTTTAGCATTACTAAAAGCATAGCCTCCTTCTTTATTACATGTGCTACAACCAGCTTTTTTCGCAGCATCAAGACTTTGCGAAGCGAGATTCAAGGCTCCTCCGATGGTTGATGATGAATCGTGGCTGCCAGAACCTTGGGTGGCTTCATTTGCGTTATTAGTAAATTCAGATTCTGATTGCTTTTGTTGTGCTTGATTTTTCTCACTTTCTTGGTATCTGGAGTTGTCGAAGCTATTATCATAGTGCCGACCATAAGTAAGACGCCCGTATCCAGGGAAACTTCGATTATAACCGAAACCTCTCCCGTAAGAATATGACGAAGCTTGACCCGTGCCAGATCCCGCTAATCCTGTTTGTGCATTTTGTTGTTCAGGTCTTATATTTTCTTGACTTTGAAGAAACCCACCTGTTTGTTGAAGTTCGTGTTGGCCATGCTGTTGACTGAAGCCGCCCTGGTCGAAACCAACATTATGTTGTCCCTCGAATTTGAAAACACCATTAGTATCCTGTTTACCATCAATAGTACTTAGTCCACTACCTTCTTGTTGTTTGTTAAAGTCGCGTCCAAATTGAGTATTTTCAAATCCATTAGAACCTGTTTGTTGGCCCACTCCACTCTCTTTGTAGCCAGCTAAACCACCGCCTTGTTCTTGATGTTTAAATCCTCCAAAACCGGATTGATTGCTTGTGATAAGGTTACTTTGTCCTTGGTCACCTCTCTGTAAACCTCCATTTATTAATTCAACTTGTTGTTGTCCATCTACATTTTCTTTTGCAAAATTAGAGCTTTGGGAATTTGCACTTGCGAAGCCATTCGATGCTGCCTGACCATTTCCGTTCTTAGAAATATCGAATATACCTCCTGTTTGTAAATGGCCCTTATTGTCACTAAAGGAATCGCCAAATCCAAATTTTCCTCCTCCACTTTGAGAAGAATAATGACTTTCTTTCTGGGAACTGAAATGTCCTCCGTAGCCTCCGAATACGCCACCGTGACCTTGCTCCGTAAAGCCATTTCCACTCTCTTTGCCGGAAATAACACCAGATTGCCCTGAGGTGTCATCGTCACAGTCCGCTGATGCTAGTGACAGTGCTTGTCCAGAAGTCGATCCTGTATTTCTAGCACTAGCAGATGCACCACTGTACACTCCCTGGGTATTGCCATCAGAGGTTTTTGTGATACCGCTCCAATTATTTGTTTGAAAGAAAGGGTATGGTGGTGGTGGGAATGGGTGAAACTCAAAACTACCATAGTGAGGTGACCTTACCACACGATTCAACTGTATGGAATCTGAAAATATTATGAACTATGTTTATAATATATATATATATATTCTTGTAACTACGTAAATCAGATCTTTAAAAAAAGAAAACAATGTATTTAAATATGAATTTGAGTTAGGCAACGTTTTCCAAAGCAATAAATAAAAATACAGATATTAAAAAAGATTAATTTGTAGTTATGATTTTTTAAGAAGTATAAACTATTTTACCTGGATGCGCCGTTGCACTCCAAACAATTAGAGATAATGTAATGACGCTTAATTTTGCCATCGTGCTGAGAGCGCTTTTCGATCTGGCCTTTTACTATAGTTTGCTATCGTTTTATAGTTATTGCACATCTGACAATGACATGTCCGAATTCCATGAATAATATTTTTAAAGCAAAATGCCGAGAGCTCATAATTTCTTAAGTAAACATTTGAGGGAACTCGTATAAATAGTAACACTTAGTTGCCTAGTTAGAATTCGCGTACTAACCGCATAATTTTTATTAAAAGTAATAATTATGTTAATTGTTATTTTTTATTATTTAAAATTATACTCACTTTTAATGGTGATAATATTGCTAGTGTTTCATTAATAGAATAAAGTGTTTTTTTGAAGAATCAATGTTAATAATATTGTGCCTGGCTTAAGAATATAAGTACCTTCAGATAACTTCTTATTATTGATTACGAAGTAAATACATTTGAAAACTTTATCTTTTTTTACATATTATTATACATGAAAGCACTATATAACTTAAATATCGAAAATAATTGAGCTACCGAGTCATTTGTAGCTCAATTGGTAGAGCAACAGCACGGAACGTTGACGATGCCGGTTCAAGCCTGCCCAAGTCGAAATTTTTTTCAATTTATTTTCGATTTTTAAATTAAAAAGTTCATACATGATAAAAATTAATGTATTCCTTTGTTTTAATAATAATGAATATTTAATTATGCAGTGTATTTAAAAATATATATTCAAGACGTTTTTATGGGTTCAAAATTAAACTCCCATGTGGGCACACCTTATTTAATTTTAAAGACGACTTTTGTTTACTACATATTAAAGCGCTTTGTCAAAAATCAAAAATACTTAACGTTAATGTTCAAGATATTTACTTCTACCATTACTACCAGAGCGTATTATTATTATTAAAACACAACAATTAAAGTTTTTAAAGGGTTTAGTCGAATTTTAATTGCATGAACTTAGATTCATTAAAATGCTGCTGATTTGTGCAAAATGAACGTTTCATCGTAGTTGTAAGATGTTATACGTGTTTATAACAATGGAATGTAAAATATCCCCGCGATATAACATGACTACCAAATTAACTACATATCAATCTGTTTTAGCTTCAACATTCAAAATTCGACAGACTGAAACCCAAATGTATTTGTACTTTTCAATTCTATCGCTTGTAGATGTAGAACGCGGATGGCATTTCTTAATTCCTATCATCCATTTATATCCAATTTTTTTGGAGTTAAAAGTGATTAATTAGATTTATCTGATGGGAATCGGACTCGAAACTCGTTGATCCATACACCATTGGACTAATGAATCCGTCAGATGCAATATTGATATACTCGTATATGGTTCTTAGTAGTTTAGTTTGTATATAGATAACTACCTGGGTATTGTCAAAAATGAATTAACTGTATTAGGTAATAGAATAAAACACCGAACAGATCATTTAATAGAATTTAATTAATAACAAACAATGAAATCACTTCTCATAAGTGTTATTCTAATTTACCTTAATTTAAAATTAATATTTTAAATTAGGATGTAATATTTTAAATAATGGGGGAATTAAAATCCGGACAATTTTCCATTTGCACTGAATGTTTAACTAACAAAAGGGATTTCAGTTGAAACCAGATTCAAGAACATTTCTAAGTTAAAAATCTGCACTATTTGTCATCTTTAAATTATTTGCTAAAATTTGTTAGCGTTATATCACCATAATAAGAATACGAAAAAAATATAGTGTTGAACCAAAGAAAAAAAAACGTTCACTTAGTAAACTTTTATTTTCGTAACATACAATTGACTTAAAAAATTGTGTATAACCTTAAAACATTGTCTCTTATTTATTTACCGAAAGAATTAGCACTGGAACTGGCTTCAGAAGGACCTCCTCTACCTGCATTGATGCTAACACTTTTTGATATACTCAATGATCCACCAGAACCGAAACCGGGGCCACGACCGAAGCCACCTGACCCGAATCCACCTGGGCCAAAACCACCTTGTCCATAACGTCCTGGCCCAAACCCGCCAGGGCCGTAATGTTCGTTTCCAAAGCCGCCTGGGCCAAAACTGCGTGGACCAAAACCAGGACCGCCAAAGTTAGGAGGCGAACGTGGGCCAAATCCTGGACCGAATCCGGGTCCACCGTAACGTTCAGGTGGAAATCTGTTATAACCTCCGCCACCAAATCCTCCAGCTTGCGCGTTGGCGCTTGCTTGGCTGAATCCAAACTGTGGTGATCTCACTACTCGTTGGGCTGGAACAAGTTTTACCAAAAATGAATTTTTATTTTATTACTCTATTAGTTAGTGTATTATTATTAGTGCACATTATCAAAGCAGTCATAAGATTTAATATAACACATGACCTACCGGCATGAGATAAACCGAAAACTATCAAAAACGTGCTGAACACCAAAAAACGAAACATTATGATACAGTATATTTTTTAGAACTGACACAGAAAATGTTTCTCACTTTATATATAACTTAACACTTCATGGCTGTACTTGATCGTCTACATTTGCTATTAACAAGTAGGTGATTATTAGTGCAGTACATGACAGATTTATAGTTTACTAATAAGAGTTTCGAACGAGGGAAGAACTCTTCCTGTTGCTAAGAAAAGATTATTTAGAGGAAAATCTTTGTGTCATAATTATGTTCTTATAAAAAACATTGCTTGCGTTCTAAGTACTAGTAGGTCGTAAGAATTTGATGTAGTCCCTGCCGATCACTGCTTAACAGTTACTAGGGTAGTTAGCTCCCATTTAAGAAGGTTGTAAATAAAAGGTATTAGTTTTCGTCAATTTTTCTATTGATGTTTAAATAATTGAAAAGTATTGAGATACATAATGAAATGAAATGAAAATGGTCAAAAACTTATTAGCTATTTTATTATCCTAATTGGTTAACGCTTTATCCAAAGGCCTCTGAGTTTGATTGTGCACCGCCTAATCCTGAGCTAATACTGACACTCTTAGCTATGCTGAGACCGCCTCCAAGTCCACCTGGATAATATCCATGGCCAAAACCACCTGGATAGTAGCCACCTGGATAACCATGACCATAACCACTAAGACCGTAACCGAAGCCCGGTGGCGGAGGCGGCGGTACGGGGTGGTAGAAATGTGGGCCAAAGAACGGTGGTGGAGGTGGATGAGGGTAGAGACTGCCTCCGAATCCTCCACCAAATCCCCCACCGTATCCACCACCAAAGCCTAATCCAAATTGTGGTGATCTAACAACCCGCTTTCCTAAAAGAAAAACAATCTTAATTTCATCATAATATGGGGCGAAACCGTCCCAATTTTAGGTTAGAAGTAATTGTGTAAACTTCTAATTATGATTTTAATAATACCTGCGTAGGATGGCCCTACCAATAAGATGGCTAATACAAATGCGAAAATTGGGCGTGGCATTTTCCGTACTTTATCTAGCTAGTCACTGATAAGAATAAATTTTAAACAGTGTATTTATATTACGTGGAAAATTATATTAGCGACTTAGTGTATATTACTATTGTACACAGGAGTTTACACCGTACATACGTTTTACGTTAGTATTTCCTAACAAGGGGAATCCCTTGTATTTTAGGTATCTGTTTACAAGAATAATAGAATAATCTAACATATTTCTATCACCCTATTTATTAAAATCTATATTGTTCGTTTATCTCGCTTAACCTCCTGAATTAGGTAGGACAGATTAATTTAATTTTGGTTTTGAACAGTTATAATTAAACATTGTTAAGGGAATGTTAAGGTTGTTGGACGTCTAAAGGGTCAGTGGGTCAGTAATCCATTTACGTATTTTTATGTACAAAATACTTACGAATTAAGACGTGTTCCTTATGGGATAGAAACAGATAAAAATAAACATTTATTGAAAAATAACTCTCTTGTCTGTTTAATTATTACAAACTCTATTCTCTATAAATCACGACGTTTTGTCGCCTCTTCGTATTAAAGTGTAGGTGAAAATATTGCTTAACAAGGCGTCACCTAATGTATATTAAATTATTATCTTTTATCCATCATTGTCAACCAATAACAATTCGTATTCATTATAAAAAAATTCAAGTAGTGTGACAGGGGGGAATGAAACTCAAAGGATCTTAAACTTTATTTACTTTTTTTATTCAGTGTATTATAACAAATATTTTAATAAACTGGATTAGTAAAAATTTACGAAAGTAGGCATGTAGTTATTGTGATCAGTACACATTATTATATTTAAATTAAACACTTTAACGGTTTGATCGCGTTTTAAACCGTTAAAGTGTTTTATTTAAATGTGTACTACTCACGTAAACTATAAACAGTACACATTATTATAATCAGTCTTACAAGATTAACAATTTTATCACTTTCCAAATGAGAAGGCGCTGGAACCTGATTGAGCTCCACTGCCTAAGCCGAAGCTTAAGCTCTTAGAAAAGCTCAGAGACCCTCCGAATCCTCGACCGAGTCCGCTTCCAAATCCGCCTCCTTGGCCATACCCACCTCCTTGACCATATCCGCCTCCTTGGCCATACCCGCCTCCTTGGCCAAACCCACCTCCCTCACCATAGCCTCCGCCGTATCCGCCCCCTTGGCCATATCCACCTCCTTCACCGAAGCCTCCACCATATCCACCCCCTTGGCCATAACCGCCACCTTCACCATAACCTCCTCCTTGGCCAAAACCTCCTCCGTATCCACCGCCTTGGCCAAATCCTCCACCTTCACCAAATCCTCCGCCGTATCCAGACTGTCCGAAACCTTGGCCAAAACCGCTTCCAAATCCACGCCCGCCTAATCCAAGTCCAGAGGAATCGTCATCGGAGTTTCCGAAAAACTGCGGCGAACGTATCACTCGAATACCTGAAAACAAAATATCATAGAAACAATTGCGTTTAAGTTTACGCATGCGCATTAGAGGGATATTCTTAGTAATTAACTACTTACCTGCAAAAGAAGGCCCAATTAATCCTATTACAATAAACGGTATTATGGCGCTATAAACCATTTTCTCATCCAAATTCGTTGAACTGATAATAATTTGTGATATCATCAATTTATATATTTACCACCATGCTTACGTTTATTAGCTTGGCATACAAAACTCAGGACATGATTGAAAAAATCCAATAAGCATTAGCATAAAATTACACAACGCTTTGTTATCGTAAAATGCCGAAGTACCACTCCCCCCCCTTATTTTACTTCTTTATTCTCTAAATTTTACTTTGTTTCGCCTTTGTCCGCGTAGAAAAGTTAACTTGGGCATCCAAATTTGTTTTGCAAACTTCCTCTTCATCTTTATAAATGTAAACTCTTGCAAACGACGTCGGCCGCCGTCATTCTTGCAAGTTAATCTTAAAAGATAAACATATAATGTCGCGAACATTATTTAGATAATTTAAAGAAGAATCATTCTTTCATACATATATTTTGGGTATCTCGAACCGGTGTCGGAGGATACGCATCGGAAACCCAAAGGGAAGAATATTTCTTCCCGTTTTTTACACATTTACCGCTGTTAGTTCGCATTTGTTAGTTACATTACTATGTTTTATACCAAACACAAAAAAGAATTTCGTTCAAACATACAAACAAACTCTTCAGCTTTATATATTAGTTTAGATATAAAGAATGCAAACCTATATAGACTGTCCGATAAAATAAAAGTCACGTCAATTTTAAACATAGTCAATTGTCGTTTATTTTTGTGAGGACTATTAATATAATATTAAATTGTTTTAACTATATTTCAATAGTTTCCCAGTGAGAATGACTGTAGAAGAAGCAAAAAAACCAATACGCAATAGGTTTCAAAGACAAGTGACTACCCTTTTTTGGAAGTCTTATATTCAAAGACAGTGAGTCCATACTTCTATGGCGTGTTGTTGTGTTGTTACCAAATAAATTGTACTTCGACCAGATGTTTGACTAATACATATATTGTTCGTTTAACTTCCAAGTATATTAAGAATATTTTAATGTTTATTTTAAATATGCTTTCAAGTCCATTGATACGTACACTCTTTAATGATTAAATTAATTCATTCTTACTTGTCTAGTGGTTTGTTCTCTTAAATCAGGTGGTCTAGGGTTCGAGTCTACGGTCCGACGAAAAGGTATTTTAAAAACTTCCCATACCAGCCCTGAGTTGCGGAAGCTTCTAAGAACGAGCCATCTGTTAATTTCACTTATCTAATGGTGACAGTCGTTAAAAAACGCCATGCCGCTGTGGAAGAGCGTGGTCTATGTCGTGGGACTTATTAGCTTGAAATGAAGTGTTTTCAGGCGGCGATGGCGAATCCTGGTTATAGAAACCCTGTTTGCCGTATTCCTCTTCTCCTTCGCTACGTATATTGCGAAACCTGTTTTTATGACACCGTTGCAAGCGATACCAGAACGTCCATTGACTTCTACTGATATAATAGCTTCACTAAAGACTGATAATATATTGGGATATGCCCCGAACACGCCGCCATTTATTGGTGTAATGGCCAGGGCAGCAAATCGGCTTAAAATTAGTATGAGTTATTTATATTTGTACTTTTAAACTTGGACTTATATAGGATTATAAGTTTGACAATAGATTCTCGTTTTTGATATTGTTCGATTTAAGATTATTAGCATAATAGGTAGTTTCAATCGATTATTGACTGTAGAGTCGATCAATAACGAGTTTTATTTATTTATGTTCCCCAGTACTAACATTTATTAAATTACTCACATTTCAATTATATTTCTATAAATAGATTTATCTTCTGGAATATTGAGATCTAAAAAAACATTTCTTGTAATAAAAATTATAATCATTTGTAATTTCTACTTGAGCGGTACCCATCAGTAATGGACATACAATAATAATAATATTATTTATATAGTTGAACTTTTGAAAATACAAAAAATTAAAATGATAAGGGTAACCTTTTTATCTTGTTTTTTGTATTCACAAATCAATCATAATAATGCTGCGAAGACCTATTTATCACCTTGGGCTTGTGTGGTTTAACCAGACACACGTAATATTTACAGAGACCATCAGTGCGGCGACCGAAGACGACCTTAATAATATGTTATATAATCGATCGCAAGGTACTCCGATTGATAACCCTATTATATGGGTTATCTGGAAACAGGAGGTGTGTATTACGAGTAATTTTATTGAGATAGATTAAAGCTTACACAGCGTGCAATAACAGTTACAAAAATACAATAAAATATAAGTATGGTCTGTAGGTTTTGCGTGTACTACACATCTAACGGTTTTAAACGCGAAATATATTAGTTGACTTATTTGCAGTATAATAAAGAAAATACAGGTTAAAAAACGATTTATAATACATATTTTATTTATTGTTGTAAACATTGTATAGTTTAGGTTAGACAATAACTTTTATCCCATTCGATACATGAGTTTAATATTGATAGCTTGGTACTTAAGAAACTAAACCACTTTCAGGACAAAAATATTTGGAGATACAGTATTCGTAGTACGGAGCGCGCTCGCTATGCAACCAGGTCTGAAAATGTCGTTTCTCACAACCCACATTTGAGGAGCGGTTTCCTAGCAGTTCAGTTAGCTGTCAACGAAGCTATTTTGGAGTATGTCAGTCCAATAACACCGCAATATGAGGTTGGCATTCTTTGATTTCGTAATTGTACTCCCTTACCTACCCGTTGATGGTGATTTTATCAGACTCTGCATGACAACACGTCTATTGCAATTACTGATCGCATAAAAATAACAAACAAAAACACAACACAACACCCCCCCCTCCCCCTTCTTAACATCACGTGTATTTTTAGTACCTACAAAGAATCTTCAAGCCTCACATGATTAATAGACAACCCCCCTTACCTTATCTTTCCTTACTTACTTACTGTATCTCTTGATGATATATCCATATTTGAAAAAAATATTCTATAAAGTATATTATATACAAGTACAAACTTCAATTCTACGTTTTAAAATCTGATTGAATACAATTACAAATGTTAATTAAAGTAGTAACAAAAACAAAAAAAAAGGATTTGCCGAAACCCGGGATCGAACCAGGGACCTTTAGATCTTCAGTCTAACGCTCTCCCAACTGAGCTATTTCGGCTGTGATAAATAAATTGAAATTATGGAAAGGTAGGTACGATTTATATTAATTACTATCTAGAGAAAATTCTTCAACATTATGTCAGTATTATAATTTCTTATTGTACTTGTGATAATAAATTAAAAATTAATTTTAATTTTTTTTACGATACGGGCAGGCCTTGAACCATCTACAGTCATCATGACAATAGCATGAGAGAAATATTAAAGTTTTCCAATATTTTCAGTTAAGTTTGGTATCAATGCCTGTATCGCCTTTGATGCAACAGGCTAGAGTTAGAAAAGCGATATCCGGTATACTGCTTTGCTTTACTCTAGCCCTTCTTCCTCCTGTTCTGGAGATGGAGTCATTGGTCGTTAAGGAATCACAAAATCGACTAAAGGTATTATGAAGTTATTATGAAAGTAGATCAGATTAAAAAAGTGCTGTTTTTTATCACGTAACATTTATTAGCTGCAAGCATATATAAATTCCGAAATATCCATAAAACATGCTTACTCGAGTCTGCAATAGAGACAATATTCTAACCGATAACAATTATGTGTTTATACAAGTAAAATCAATTAAGAAAATAAATAAAAGATTATAAATTTTATAAGATCACAGTGTTATAGGAGGCCTATGCCCAAACTGGATTTCCTGTTTATAAGCCTTTTACTAACATAAACTAAGCGTAGTAATCAAATTTATGTTTACTGTACTAATTTTATTCATCAACTATTCTAAAATAGGAAAAAAAGATTTATTATTTAAATAAAACACTTTAACGGTTTAAAACGTAATATATTATGTAACTATGTTAGACTTGTTTGAAAATTATTTTAACTACGGCCCAACTTGTTCAAACATAAATTTAAGTTGTTGAATCGTTTAATTTAGGTAAATTTTAGGGGTTCAATGGGAAAGATTGAGTGTTGAACAATATGGTAGACAATAATAAGAATAACAAACTCCTTCCAGCGCGCACTTCGACTACGTAATGTAGATTACTCAGCCATCTATCTCGGCTGGATTGTCTATGGTTACCTTACTGTCTTACCAGCCTGCATAGTGGCTAGTGCAACTCTTTTGCTGATCTTCCGCTGGATCCACATGCTGTACAGCTTCATAATGCTTCTGACGTATGTGTCTGTGATGATCATGATGGCCCTTATCATGTCCATGTTTCAGTATAAACGTGAGTAAACTAATTGATAAAAGTTGATGTTGTAATAGTGACGTCATCAGCCTTTTGAATTTCTCAATTCTGTTTAAGTAGAACGTATTTAAATAAAACACTTTAACGGTTTAAAAACGCGATATATTAGTTAAACTTATTTTTAAAGCATCCCAAACGTCGGGCTGAAGTTAAAAATCATTTTCCAATAAGTTTGACTATATATCGCGTTTTAAACCGTTAAAGTGTTTTATTTAAATGTGTACTACTCGCGTAAACTAGAGACAGTATTTAAATAGGAAGTAATATCAAATTAGGATATTGTAAATACCTAAAGTTTTTTTTTATTTGATTTCACCCACACACATCTTTTTTTTAGCCTGGGTCGCGACTGTATGGACTACTCTCTTCACTTTAATGCAGACGTTTGTTGCGGAATTGATAATCCATCATCAGATAGACTCGAAAAATGCCGTACTCACTTTCTTTCTTCACCTAATCATACCTCCCTTGGGCCTTGAGCATGGTTTCAACGAGTTTGCATTGTTGCAAACTGGACGTAAGTGAAAATAAACATGCTCTTTAAACTCCACAGCGCACAATCTAGATATCTAAGTAATTGAATATTAAAACTAGAAGATTGTTCCTTTTTTTCGTAATATATTAAGTTTAGTAATTACTTAATTTAATTTAAGTGTCACGCAGCTAAAATTTAAGATTAATTAAAACAGTAACTTACATCGATACTCATGGTGTCTGATACGAATAACGCAGAGAAAACAGGGCGCAATGTAGGTTAGTGGCTGGTGTTAAAAAACTACTGGAGTCTTATTTGACTTCCTCTTGGGTTCTAACTGCTCCCCAGCGACTATCACAATAGGCTTGGTCTTATAAGTAACTAAGCATATGAAATCTGAAAAAAATACATATAAAAAGCAAATACCGTTATTTTTTTTTTTTTTTCCCTCCAAAACCCCTTTTTGGGGTTTTTTTAAAAAAAAATTTTTTTTAAAGGCGAGTCTAAAAATGATACATGTCGAATTCTGACGTGGTTTTCTCAAATTTTTTCGTCCATCGGAGAGCATTTGTAAATACACAAAAATTTGATCAGATGCATATTAAAAACAAGGCCCCATTCTACTGATGTAAATTCATTCCTTAATACTTCAATTTAAATATAAAATTGCAGAGGACGGAAGATGGGAATCCCATTCAGTCATGTTCACCATACTGTCTTGGCTGTTCATGATCTCTGTTTACTTTAGCGTGTTGATGCTGATGCAAAGAACCATCAAGCAAACCGCCATTGGTGGCGAGGTGTCTTGGAAGTCTATTCTCTTCAAGAAAGCTGAAGTATGTACTTTAACATTTTTATTTGAAATAACTCAACGTTAGCTTATTGAATTGTTTGAACAGGAAAACTAAGATTGTACTTAAATTTATGCTTTCTGTAGTTCACGCAAGGAGTACACATTGAAATAAAACACTTTAACGGCTTATAACGCGATATATATTAGTTAAACTTATTTGGTAATCAATTTAGCTTCGGCCCGACGTTTCGGATGCTTTGCAGCAGTAACCAATATATATCGCGTTTTAAACCGTTAGTGTTTTATTTAATTGCTATATTGTTATAATCTTTAACTTATAATAACGCCAAATATAAAACATGTGAAAAATATTAAAGTTTTCCATAACTTTTGCATACTTTACATTCAGGATGCAAACAAGCTACATCAAATAGAAAACCCGACTGGCAAAGAACGCGACAATTTGCAGGAAGTCGACGAATTAGTCGCGAAGGCTATAAGCATGCGCAACGTGTCCAAGGTAATAAAAAACAAACACTAAACAAGTTTTGAACTCGGTGTGTTTTGTTAAAAAATCCATATTAGCATATTATAATAAGGTGATTCTTAACTTTTAGCGTTTGCCGGTCTATTACGCGGGACTGTTAATTACGGGTTTGAGTTCCGTCTATGTCATTTTTTAATTCTAATTATATTGTAAATGATAAAAATTCTTATGTGTACCTTGTAATAAATATTATTTAACCTTTCTTATAATCCTTATAGTAACAATGGTTATTTGAGTAATATAATTATAATTATACTAGCTGTGCCCGCGACTTCGTCCGGGGTGGAATTTTTGATTATTTAGGCTGTTTATTAATTTATGTGAGGGCGCATTGAAGGTAGCCAATCTATTTTGTAAGTGCTACTTTGGCGCAACACTCACACCTCATCATCACTCCTTACTCTCATTCCTACACGTGAGTGTAGTGAGAGTGAGTCCTCTCACCGACACTCGCACTCCCACTCCCACTACTATTCCCAAAAAGCCAAAGAAGAAAGTTTCATTGTTCTAGCTTCAAAAACCACGAATTTCCATACAAACTTTCATCCCCTTTTTCAACCCTTTTTTGGCTTTAAAAAATTGAAGGCTCTAAAATATCTGTGTACCGTAATATCATTTAAATGAGTTCAGTAGCTTCGGAGTTAAAGCCGGACAGACAGACAGACAGAGTTACTTTTGCATTTATAATATTAGTATAGATTTGAAAACTTTATTATTTTTTACATGTGATTTATAGCACATGAAGGCACTATATAATTTAAGTATCGAAAATAAGTTTAAAAAATGTTCGACTCGGGCAGGACTTGAACCGGCATCGTCAGCGTTCCGTGCTGTTGCTCTACCAATTCAATTTAAACCCGTAGTTCCTGAGATTAGCGCGTTCAAACAAACAAACAAACTCTTCAGCTTTATATATTAGTATTGATTGATCAAGTTTACGTCCGCGCCAAAGTGGAAAATGTTATATTAGTTAACCGTTCGAGTTTCGCTAGCGTCATTTCTTGTATGTCTATTTAAATACATATGAGGTCGCTATAGGCAGAGTAGCCTAACTGTAATTTTGTGACTTAAGTTATTTATATTTTCATAGTCTAAAAATGTTAATGTACAAGAGCATAGAGACCGAAAATTGTTAACATAATTGCACACAAATAATAGTACAAATTCATTTTCGCCTATGTTAATTGCGCATTTTTATTTTCCATCTAATTAAAAAAACATGCTATTTGTTATTAGGCCACTCTGCCTCTAGAAGCCCCATATAAAAGGCTATTATGCACATATATTTTATCTTTCTCTCTTTTCATCTATTTCTTTACTTTTTCCTTTATTAGAGTGTCATGAACCGCCCGGTGGTAACAAATGTGACTCTTGATATATATCGTGGCGAATTCACGATGATGTATGCTGAACGAATACAAACCAAGATGATGACAGCTATAGAGGACCTTCTGATCGGTGTGCTCTTCAATTGTATAATTTGAATAAATGTAAAAGTGTTTAACATAGGACAGAAAAAAATTTGAGAATTGTTTTCACTAATCAATGTTGAAACAGGCAAGTGGAAACTATTATATTCTAGAGATTCGAACCTAAAACCTCTTAAAATACAAGGCAATACGATTTTGTCTATGAACATGTGGAGGTAGTCAAACAAATCACTTGTTCGTGTTTCTATGCATACTACTTTCATAGGTCTGACATCACCTGATACTGGAACCATCAGCATTTTGGGTGAAGAAATGAAACCTGGGGTGAACCCTATGTCCATGTTGACAATGATGGGTTACTGTCATCGAAGCGAAGTTCTTATTGACGAACTGACTGTGGAAGAGAACCTTACATTCTTTATTTCCGTGAGCAGATTTTAACCTCACCTATGTTAAAGCAAAATTATCCGTAAACAGATTTTACATTTAGTTATCCAACGTGTTATGTGTTAAACAAGTCTGTTTTAAATATTTTTTTAAATTATTAAGAGCGTTTAAGCCCTCCGCCACGCGCAATTTGGCTTAAAACTTTTCAAATCTGTTAATTCATCAACCAAAACTTTTTACTAAAATGTTGATTGCTATCTATAAGAATATATCTTTAAGAAATTTCACTACCTAGAGGAAAAAAAAACGATTTACGAAGTATTAATGCGCAATCATGTCGCAATGCCTTAACACAGGTTTTCTTAAATTTAATATCATTTTTGAATCTTAAAATATATGAAGCTAGTAATAGATCTAATTAAGTAACCAATTAATAGGATCCTTGAAAAAATACTTAGTAAATTTTTTTTAAATTTAGATATAAGCTATAAGACGACAAGAATACCCAATACAATATACTTATATATTTCTTGTTATGGCTATAAAGTTTTCTCAGTCATAAATCAATATTTTCAGCTTTGCCTCTGGAATGAAAGCAGTCAATTTATATCGGAATATGGCCATCTGCGTTCGAAAGACCTGATGAAGGAGTGCCATTTAGAAGAGGTTAAACAAGAGTATGTTCAGAATCTGGATGACTTCTACCGAGCGCAGCTGTGTTGGGCTATAGCCATGTTGCTTGAACCAAGAGTGAGATGCAACTTAACGTTACTTTTATTACGCGTTTATTTAATTTTGGCGGGCGCAATTATTGTGTAATGGTAGCAATGTACGGCGAGTAAACAACGTGGGTTTGTTCACCGTCCGGGCCAACTGTATTCTGATAACTTTATACTTTTTTTAAAACATGTTGGACTTCTTTTGGAAATCGTCCTTGTCACAAACCACCGTCCACAGATGGAAAAGACGTCAAGTAAATCGCGTTTCTCTATCGCCTTCAATTCCAAAGCCAAAAGAGATTGATAACGCATCTTGTTTAGGGGTATTTTACCTACCATCATCTGAACCTTGCTATGCTTGTCTGTCCTCCTCTACCATAAAAAGATCACAGTAATTCTGTAAAACTCACATTACATCCACTCATACGCATGCAAACGCAAACGCATAAACACCAAAACTGTACTGTACTGTACAGTTACAAACAAAATTATTGCATAGAAAACATGCCTAAAAAAGTTAGTTGTCAAGTAGTTGTAAAATAATTAAATAAACAAGTATGTTTAACGGGTTAGAATACAAATTATGTTTAAAATTTCCAAACTTTCGGGTGCCTTTTAGTAGGTCCGTAACTTTGGTAACCTGTTTAAATGCACAAGGTGACATTTGTTTTTATTTCAGATTATTATTATACCAAACTTTACAGGAAAACCTAATTATATCTCCGTTATCAAGGATAAAATCATGGTAAGAATGTATCGTACGTAACGAACTTATGTAAATAAAATAATGCTCATTACTCTTGGCCTTTTCAGCAATATCGAAGCTATATAACACTAATTAAAGTAAGCTATTCCAGCGTGTATTTAGAGTACGCCGATCGTGTTTTTATTTTTGATAAGAAGACGTTGGTTTTTGGGGGCACACCTGCCTATATGTTCTTTAAATATGGTAAGGCGTTGTAAAATGCAAGAATTGTGCCCTTCTCGACCGCTATATTCGATACTACCGTCACGATTATTCACGTTCACAGGACGAGACTACAGGATAAGAATCACATTTAGAAATAATAGATACACTAACGAAAAAGATGAGCTTTTAGAAAAGGCGGCCGAAGCAGGTGCTAAAATACGAGCACATCTGGGTACGTTACTGATATTAAAAGTGCCGACTCATCCAACGGCGAACGTAGCTAAGCTAGTGCAAATACTTAGCAATGACTCAAGTAAATTCGGCATTGTGTCTATGAATATCAGTATCCCGGACTCGGAGGAAGTGTGTAATAGGTAAGTATTGATTTTTTTAATGGTGCCAACATTACTTACTTTAACTCGTTTTATACAATTTCTATATTCTTAAGATTCTATTTCTAAAGTTCAGACGGTACTAAAAGTAGTGTATTGATAAGATTTTACGTTGATTGTTTAGAAAACTATATAGCTTATCATTACATAGAACATGATTAAATGATGATATAATTATGTTAAATTTATTTTAAACATTAAGATCAAATTTGACGTTTAATTGTATTTATTTATCTGTGAGTTAGGGTTAGCTTTTTCTTTACAATCAATATGATTAAAATAAAACAATTAAACGTTTAATATAAATATTAGTCCAACTTATTTGAAATTTATTTAAACTACGGCTCGACGTTTCGAATGCTTTGCAGGAGCCGTGGTAACGGAAACTTCGGGTCGTAGTTAAAATAATTTTCAAATAAGTCTAACTAATAAATATCGCGTTTTAAACCGTTACTTGGTTTTATTTGAATGTGTACTACTCGCGTAAACTAAAACAGTGTTTAATCACTATGATGTTTATAAAGTAAATAATTCTAGGGCGATATTTGAATCAAGGGCTGCGTTACACGGAACTCCTGAAGCTCACGAAGTATCTAGGACTGCACTGGCGCACCTTGGAAGTATATAAACAACGTATTAAGTCCTTACATTACATATACTATAATAATTTTAATTAATTTTCTTCTAGCAACGAACGAGTGGAGACCGTCAAGGGCACCGTACAGCCTGGATAATATTATACACTTGTCATACATTGGACAAAAGTTTATTTCGTTTTACAATCAGAACAGAGTCGTTTTGATTTTTACAGTAAGCTTTTAAAGTCTATTAAAAACGTGGACTATGTATAGAAACTCAGTTTAGATCTCCATTAGATGCTATTCTTAGGTCATATCAGCGTTCGTGGCGGGAGTTTTTATTGGATTATCCTTATCTCAAGTACTCATAGATATTGAGCATGATCGTGTTGCTAAACAGATTCTGCACGGCGAGGTATATTTATTTCAATACTATACTAATATATACTAATGCCCTTTAAAATAAAAGGATAAATTTGTTACGATTTTTCTAGATTTTAACCGTTGAAGCTTTAGAGCAAAAGACCACGCTAGTTTTACGAACGGATAATTCAACTCAAGCTCAATCTATTGCAAATGCGTTAGTATTACATTAGTATTAAATTGTTTTTTAATTATCTGATGACGTTGGAGCTTACTTACTCTATACACATTAGAAATAAAGCCTAGAGAGATGATATTACAAATATTTAAATATTTTTCAGTTGTAAACACATATCTACGAATTAAGAAATTCATTTTTGATATATAAACTCTCTCTTTCTTATAAAAATATTTTTTTAGGTATGTCTTGTCTGAAACAAACGCAACTGAAAAAGAAATTGAAAATATGAAATATACGGCACTTTCGGACGTGGAAGTACGTATTTGCAAAATACCTACTTATCAAATATAATTCATGTCACTTCCACTCCCAATCATTGTTTTGTATAAGCATAAACGCTACGGAAAAGATTGAGGGATCATATTCTACTATTTATATGGAATCTATAAAATGTTTCAGAGTATAACTGAATACTTGGTGACGCGAGCTATTGATTCGCCTCAACATTATGTGTACATGTACGCGTATGGATTAGATGTGAAAGCGGTTGGTGACAAAGTCGTGGTAAATTTGATATCCATTAATGAAAATTAGCAAGATATGAAAGCAGTGTCAAAAAAGACGACCATTTGTGTTGTGCGCTTCAGGGACACCATTTTTTCAACTACCTGAATGCTAAAACCAGTGTGATTCTTTAAGTGTGATAGATGGACAAATAGATCAACATACTTTCGCGTTTAACATTAAGGGTAACAAACACGCGTCGCAAGTTAAAAACTGACATTTAATAATAGATTGCAATTGCCAGACACATCGTTGATGTTAAATGGAGTCATTCGTACAATGTTATTTTTTAATAAAAGAATAGTATAGAGATTCATATATTTGTATTTTTTTTTTCGATTTATTTTTAGATGCAAGTTCTCTACAGTCCAATTCATTATGATCACGGTGCTTCGGCTAGATCATTAGCGAGGGCTTACATGGCACTGTTGCGACATTACTCAAATTCCTTAGACGCTACTATACAAGTAACGGATGATCCGCTAGCTTTGGATCTTACACCAGTAAGAGAAAACACTCTATGACAAAGAATAGAATAAAAATATGTTTATTCAGAAACAACACAACAGTTACAATTAAAACACTCCAAACTGTTTAAATTCCGAAGTAGTGCCTTAGAAGTATTTTATTTAAAAAACATATTTTTGAATTGGATCTCTATATATATATATATTTTATGTTTAATAATTTTTAATTTTTTACAGTGGATGGCATATGCTGAAAGTCCTCCCATTTTCACTCAATTTTTGTTAATTCTAACAATTTCTCATATGATCCTAATACCTTCAAAGGAAAGTGGATTTATAAGACACACTCAGGTAACAGCACATCTATCTATCCTCATATATAAAGCTGAAAAGTTTGTTTGTTTGTTTGTATGTGTGAGCGTGCAAATCTCAGGAACCACAAGTTCGAATTGAACAATTCTTTCGTCTGTGTTTTTGTTGTTAGTTTTTTGTGTTGGTTAGAGCATTTATCAAGGAAGGCTATAGGCTATAAAACATCGCCCTGTAACTAATACAAGCGAAGATACAGCGAGAAATGTAAAAAAAAAATGGGAAAATTATTCATCTTTATATGTTTCCGAGGAGTACGCAGCAAAGAGGGTTCAAGATACTCAAAGAATGTGTATGAAAGAATGATTCCTCTTTAAGGAATCTAAAAAAGAGTTTGTGGCACTATATGTCTGTCTTTATTTTTTATATTTAGTTTGCAAGAACGACAGGAAGGGACGCCAAAGCGGCGATGGTAAGAGCTTAAGCTAGTTAATAAATAAACGAATTTGGATGCCCAGAATAACGATTCTCGCGGACGAAGTCACTGACACAGCTAGTTATAAATATTACGCTAATACTGATATACCTTCGTAAAAAAAAAAAGTAAAATTATTAGATATCTCTGAAATTCCAGTGCTACACAATCAATTTCTCTCCATTACGTTATTGGTTCTCTATGTTTATATGCGATCTCTTTTTCTACTGGATGCTGGTGGCTGTTATGTCTGGAGCTTTGGCGACCATCATGATTTTAGTTGCGCCATACTATTTCGGGATCGCTGATTTCGGTAATTGAATTAATATTCATTCTTTAACCTATCAATGTAGTATAATAATTGTGAGCAATTTTAATATATATCTAAGCTAACACAAGGCACAGCTATTGAAGTGGCTACATGCCATTTTCCCCCTTTACGTTATGTAATTTATATGGGGTTAGATATTATGTTTTTAACATGAAACAATATTATATAAATATTTGTTTACAGTTGTAATATCCATAATGCTCGCTGTGTATGGAATAGGTTGCATTCCTCAAGCCTATCTGTTCAGCTTGGGCCCGTATGCAGCTCTCAATTCAATGATTTTCATTATGTTCAACATTGTTTTCGGTAAAACTTTTATTAGACATTAATTTCATGTACCTTTATTAACTGTGACGATCATCTTCCCTGATTTCAGGAGAGACGACGGTGTTGGCTAAATTATTTTATGGTAACGCTTTGAATTACGCTATAAATTTTTTGAGCTTTTCACCACAATTCAACATGGCTTACGCCTTTATAAAGATAAAGAAGATTTTCTTGTACAACAGCGAATGCAACATATTCAAAAGGAAAAATTTGTGTTCATCTAAAACACTACACAAGTGCTGTCGTAAGTATTAGGGACAGATTTTTCAAATAAAATTACTTATTTTAACTACATTCCATGGATTGTAAGCAATCCAATTGAATAATAGACTACGTAAAAAGATATGTTTCCCCGTGACCACGGCTGCTGCAATGCACCCCAAACGTCGCGACGTCTGTAGTTAAAATAAGTTGCGCGTTTTAAACCGTTAAAAGTGCTTTATTTAAATAGATACAATTCAATTCTAATAACACCTATTTCACATTGCTTTTAGCCAAATGCGGAGTTTTGCAAAAATGTTTCTCTAAGGAATACTACTTATACAGTTCACCCGGAGTGCGCATGGAAATATTTGCTATGTTTTCGATAGCCATTATCTTCACATCCATTTTACTAATATGGGAATACAAATATCTTCATCGGTGTTTCCACTTCATCTTCAAGTTCATTTATTTTGATCAAAAAGTTTCCGACGATGATAGTGAAGGGGTTAGACAGGAGAAAGCTGATGTTTTGAACAAGCGAAAGGAATTGACTTCGAAAACTCGTGAGTACGTGTTTGTACTTTGTTATTGTATAAGATCATAAGAAAGGAGAGGGTGGGTCAGGTCCAAGGCTTAAGCTTCATTGGGCTGAGCTATGGCCATATATTTAAAGCCTTTTGAACGACATTCGTGATTTATACTGTCGTACTAATGCTAAATTCATAGAAATTTGAATTCGATCTCATATTATAACTTCGTCTGCAAATCTGGATATTGAGTGGGTGGTAGGAATATCGAAATTCCGCCCGGGTCACGAACCACCGTCCACAAATGAAAAAGATGTGAAGTTTTAACAGCACGTCAGTCGGTGGATTTCCGAATATCCAAAGCCAACATAGACCTTGCATCATAGGTCAGCGCATCCTGTCTGTAATATGGCTGGGGCATTACACCTTCCATCAAGTATGATAAAGTTTTCAAATTCATAGAAATGACGTAAAAGAAATATTAAAGAAGTGACGAAACC
This sequence comes from Leptosia nina, assembly GCA_963661955.1. Taxonomy (NCBI): domain Eukaryota; kingdom Metazoa; phylum Arthropoda; class Insecta; order Lepidoptera; family Pieridae; genus Leptosia; species Leptosia nina. The sequence goes on along the minus strand of CAVLEF010000005.1, from coordinate 10,263,083 downwards.
TATTCTATGAATTCGACGAAATTATAAAATGTTAGGCCCAGTAAATGTTTCAGGCATGAAAGGCGACACATTCGGCGAATACCTTTTAGCAAGTAATATTTCTAAGAAGGTCGCTGGCATTTATGTCATCCGACATGTTCATTTTGGACTTGGCAAGGGAGAGGCTTTAGCTCTTTCTGGTTTGTTGAAGCACGGTAGGCTAAAGTTGTGCGAGTTGATTGCAGGTAAATATTATGACTGGATTCGGATGACTTCTTACCAAACTATTACACTAAATAAACACATATAATCACATATGATCAAAGAATAAACGCGTTGCCTAGCTTTGCGTAGAGCGCAGGGGCCTTGGGTCCGAATCCCGAAAATATTTTTTGACAGGGTTACAACCAGGGTTGCAAACAGTGAAATAATATAACAACACGAAAATGTGTCTGCGAATATGAAGCAGGATGTTAGTCTCCCTTGATACCTACTTGAAAAATCTAGTGAATTAACTACTTACATATGCATACTGAATGCCTCACATTTTAGGTTATACATTGCCTAGTGAAGGGCGTCTGTGGAGTATGTCTAAGTGGAGCTTGAACCGCAACCCCTATATGGTACTGATTTATTTAATTTAGTTATTCTTAACTTCGGATGATGAAGATTGTAAACAATCTCTTGGAAGCATCATTAATAAGTGATCACTGTAATTCACCATGTAGAATGTAGAACTCGGAAATATCGTTATCTGGCTTTGTTTATTGGTCTTCATATTGTTCATTTGGAATTGCAGTACAGTAGAAGAATAAGCCTCTGTTGCCAACACGATCCACTGCCGAATTGGATGACAGTGTATGACGCGCTCGCCTTGATAGCTGTGCTACGGGGATTCCCAAAATCACGAGTTAAAGAAGAGGTTAATGATTATATCGATGCCTTGGGTAAGCGTATCTAAAATTTGTTTGTTAGTACCTGATCAGTACATACATAAAAGGCTCGCACAAGCCATATAAAAGTACCCTTTTCTAAAACGAATTGTTAGGAATTTAAAAAGTAGTAAATTATTTCATAGCAGAAAGACATTTTCTATGATGCCTGGAGCGAGCTAGTTTAATAGTATAGATATTAGTTAATAGTAGTTATAAGTATAATTTATTTTATTTATATGTTAGTTTTTAGTTATGTCGATTGGGCTCCACCTTTTTTTTTGATTAAATAAATAAAATGAAATAAAAATATTGATTTTACGCCATTAATATTTGTACTGCCAACAATATTGGCTACTAGTTGCTATAAGGCTTTTACAAAATCACAATGTAATTGTATTTAAGGAAAATGTTTTTGGAGTGTCATGAGGCTCAGGCCTCATGTTAAGTTAAGTGTATTAGTCTGAGTGTCGTGTTACTGTTAAGTTTTTTAGGTTAAGTATTAATTTTATTGCATATTTTCCCTTTCCTGGTTGACGAGAAGGCCGCCAACATCTTTTCTATTTGTAAATTTAATATTTAAGTGTCTGTGTGCTACTTATTGTAAATGTGTTTGTGCACTAAAGAATTTTATTATTATTTCTAAAACAAAAGTTTGTCAACTTCACGCATTACGGTTACAGTACTGGTTGGACTTAGGGTTTCAAAAAAATTTGACCCACGAAGCTTCATTGTGGTTGGAGCGTGAGCAAGCTTTACGGGTTATGGGCGTTATTTATAAGTATGTATACTTAATTAGTAAAAAGTAATTTTTACAGAATTGCACAACTATGCTAAAACAATAATCCAATACTTGGACCCAAATGAACAGTCTCGATTGCGCTTCCTAGCGGCTGTGGTGGGCGCTCCTCCTGTGGTTCTATTAGATGAGTGCACAGCATATCAGAAGTACTCAGTGCGTCGCGCTATGTATTCCGTGATTCATAACTTAAGGAAGAGAGGGCATGCAGTGTTTATATCATCTAGCAAGTAAATGTTATCATTTTTCAACATTAAGTATCCGAATATCCAAAACTAAAATAGGCCGACAGCCATTGTATAGAACGGTCGAGTCACCTCTATCATTAAAAAAGTTTACGATCTGATGGCCATATTGGTTAGGATTTAGCATACCTTGGTGTTCACCTTGTCTTATGTTGGTGAAGTCGGGATGGGGAAAAATATTTAAATCTGTGCCTATTATGACAAGTACTGGCGACATAAAATTAAATCCCTTCCATCTGCCATCACGCACTTGTCCAGTGTTTTATCTTAAATAACTATTATTCAAAATTAGCCCTAGCCGTCGCTTTGTTAGTTTTTCCTTTTTTACGCTTGTTGCTAAACTACCCACCAGTGTGTAAAAATTTTAATCGATTTTATCTTTTGCAAGTGTTGAGAGCCACATGCCAGTGACGAACCGATTGGCGATACTCTACGACGGCAGAATCTACGATATTGATTACGTAGATAACCTAGTGGCCCGCTATAGTGACTCGGGCTACACCGTGGTAGTTCATCTCAAAGATGAAGTCAATGTATCAAGAATGTTCTCTAACTATTTCAAGGATTTCATGATCAATGACAGCAATGAGGTAAAGCCATATCGAACCCTTAATCTTAGGGAGGTTGTTTATAAATTTTGACTTCGGTTTGAAACTGCAGTGAGCTAGAAGCACCAGTACAGTGAGTGCCCTTAATAATATTAAAATAAAAATATAAGCCTTCCTTTTTATGTGAATTTAAATATACTTTAAGGCCGAAAACTATAAAATAAAAATGCGCTCTTTAGTATAATGGTACTATGTACGGCTAATAATCATTGGGTCATGGACTCGATCCCCATTGGGTCCATAATTGGTTTATAATTATTCTGAAACCAGTTGGACTTCATTTGAAAACCTGGGTATTAAATGGGTGGTAGAAATATTGAAATGCCGCTCTGGTGAACGGTGGAATGGTGAACTGGTGAAAAAGCCGTGAATTTTAAACACGTCTTCGGCTTCAGTCTGTGGATTTCCGAATATCTAAAGCCAAAACAGGTCGACAGCGCAACTTGTTTAGATACTATGAACCATCAAGTGAACAACAGGCTTCTCTGTCCTCCTCTCACATTAAAAAAAAATTACTTTTGTAAATTAACAGGTACTGGTTAACGTCCAGATACAAGACACTGATCTAGACTGGGCTAAAATATTTGAAAGAATGGAGAGACTTCAAGCTGATAATTCTAACGTATATTCCTATGTTATTTCTGCTGTGCCCATTGACTACGTATACAATAGAATATTAAGCAGAGAAGTCGACTCGAAAGATTGACGATCCAAAATCTATATTTACAAAATATTTGTGCAAAGCCAGGAAAAAAACACCGACGGCTGCAACATTGGCAAAACTGAAACCGTTCAAGAAAACGTATTATATAACCAAGTTAAGAGAATTGCCATGGTCTGTCATTTTCCATAGATAGTGAAGAATTTAGTAACGTTAATTCAAGTGTTATAATTTATTTTTATTTTAAAAGCGTATTGGGCGCGTAGTAGCGTGATTAGTAATTTTAGAAACAGCAAAAATCCTTCTACAACAGACTTATAAGCCAGAAGGTAACATATATTAGTAATTCCTAAAATTACTAATATATATATAATTTAATTGTATGGTATATAGATAGCATAATTAAGCAAAATAGCATAGTGTTAAAGCATCCAGTGTGGTGAAAATAAAAGTTGATTGAAAAGGCACATGATTTGTTTAGAATTTTAATATAAGCGTGAATATAAGCAATTTGCATTAGTGAAGCAAACATAGAAGTACTTAAGAACACTGCTAAATAGTAATATTCCATTTTGATTATTTTAAAAGAGCCACTTGAAATGTTGAAAAGGATAAAATAATTTATATTTGTTGCATAAATGATAGTATAGTAGACAGTAACTTCAGGAGGTCATTCTAGACTATAAGTAAAATCCTGGTTAGTTAAAAGGACTACGAAATATTCACCTAGGCCCATACTCTAAAGAGATGGGTAAAGAAAATGTTACTTAAAATTAATTGACTAGCATCAATATTTAGAAATATTAAAGTGCCCGATCTTAATGTAAAGTTGTATGCGATCTATGCAACTCATTATTAGAGCCACGGGCATGAGCCATAATATTTTCAATTCTATTTGTGGTTTCACGGACCATAGGAAAATCAGAGAGGTCTGGCAAGTCAAGAACAATGTGAGCAGAGAGACGTTTGTACACAGAATTCGTATCTTTTTTATTTCTCCTAGCCTCCTCATATTTTAATTGTTGCTTCAAAAAAATTGCTTGTTTCAACATGTCTTGTATATTTTGGAAGCTAGTTACGGCTCCGTCCATTGATTTTACAGCACTAGAAATGCAAAAATAGAGTTCTTAATATTTCATCCATTGTTCTGCTGGAGTTAATTAATTAAAAATGCTCCCCATATTTACCACACTTTGAATAAAATAAATACAATTATATTTAATTATTTTCCAGTTAGCTCTATGATGGAGATTTACCTCAAAGCATATTCAACATCATAGCAACGACCTTGCAGTTCATGCTGCAGTTTAGTTACATCTACTCTCCTCTCTACCATTGGAGGAAGTGCTTTTCGAACATGCTCTTGTAACCTGTAAAGAGCCAAGGAAGGCTCATTTGCCACTATGTGCATGTTTTCTGAGATCCGCTCAGCAGCTGAAATAAACAATTGGGGTTTAATTTTACAGTTGCTAAATCTGGCTAAGCTTAGCTATCATTTATATATTACTATATCTATACCTTTTTTAGCTTTGGATTCTAAATCAGCGTCAGCTTGGTACACAAAAGACATGTTCTATTAAAACAAATATCTTACAGCTAGGGCACTTTACTTATTATGAGAGGCCAAAATTATCTCTCTGGTTAATGTCCTTAAAAGCTCTTCCTGTGGGATAAAAAAGTTTGTTTTGTCCTAAGCCTGAGTTAATATTAGTATTTATTAATCAACCCAATGGGAACCTCAATTAAAATCAGTATTATTTTCGTACCGCTTTATTTGACGTCCGTCTCGTTATCTGTCAGTGTCATTGTGAAATATATTTCTTGCTCTTTCCCTCTATCAGTTCAAATATTGTAATGCTGTGATTGCATGAAGATTGTTTGGTGATATTTTGAACAGCCGTTAAATCCGCTTTGTAATCAATAAATTTTAAGTAGTTATTGTACAAAAGTTTGGAATATATAGTACCAATTTATATAAAGTTATTCAGGTAAGCAAATAAACTATCAAAAACTTTATTAGGTATATTAATTATTCGATATTAAAATCTCTATTTCTCTAAATGTTATTAATAATTTCTATATACCTACATGTATAATACATAATTAATCTTTATATTGCTTATTGTATAGCAACTTATGTAATTTGTATATTCCAATAAAAATATTTTACATATTTTAGGGGTTTGGGATTCACAACTAATATTTTTGACTAACTTTAACTGTATAATGGTAAGTAGTATAGAATTTAAATTCTGAATGTGTGTGTATATATGTACAATATGAAAGCTATTAACAGAAAGCTTATTTATTATTGCTTCAAGACTGAACTTTATGTACATTAAAAAAAAAGATAGATATCTATAATATGTATTTTTCATGAGTTTTCAAATGGATCCCATGCTTAATGAAACACTGAAATTTCTACCCACTAAATTTTAGAAAAATGTTATAGTTAACATAGATTTAATTAGGCATAAGAAATTTATTGAAATAATCAGTAAAGATGTTTTTTTTCAGTCTTCCAAAAGCATAAGTATAATAAGTAAGATTTTTAATCCCATGCTGCCCTTCCAAATGTTGCTGCGAGTGTATTCACTATGTGTCTTGACTGTAGACATAATAGTTGTCTACATAAATACTATTTTTGCCATAATCAAATCAGTTGCTGAGTTTTTTATTCCCAGACCTATGAAATCATTAGAAAATGAAACAGCTTTGGTAAGTCAAAAAACCATTTACAAAACTTTTAAATCTTGTGTTGAGTATGGTTAATAGTAGAAATACAAAAACAAAATTTTTAACAGCCAGAATACATGAGTTATTTTAATTCTCGATATCTTTTTTAAGGTAATTGGTGCAGGCAGAGGTGTTGGACGGTCACTTGCTATGCAACTCGCAGATCTCGGAGTAACAGTCATTTGTGTTGACATAAATGAGGACAACAACCGAAAAACTGCTGAGTATATCAAATCACAAGGCTTTAGTGTCTTTTGCTACACGTGTGATATCACTAAAAAGGAAAATATTGTTGAACTAGCCACTTCACTTGAAGGTGAAGTTGGCTTTGTGAGCATGTTGTTTCATTGCTGCGGGATTCCAAGCCCTAGATCCTTAATAACACAGCCACCGCAAGATATTCATGCTACTATGGATCTTACCTTAACATCATATATTTGGGTATGTGTTATGTTTGTAAAATTCACAAACAATTGTATTGTAAAAGTGTCAACAAAAAATGGAGATTTGGAATCCATTTACATGATTAAAATACATATAATAAATAAGGTATTAACTTCTGGTCTATAAATAGATGGAAATAAAACCCTAATATATAGAATACTTTTACTGTTATAAAATTTTCTTAAGTTCCTTCTGTTTCAGCTTATTGACCAATTCATGCCTCAAATGAAAGCCAAAAGTCATGGTCATATTATTGCCCTAACATCAGTGGCTGGTTTGAGTTACAACAAGGAACTTATGCCACTCAGTGTTGCCCAGTTTGCTGTTCAAGGCCTTGCAAAATCTTTGATGGAAGATCTTAGAGTCAATAAAATCAATGGAGTATATATCACACTATCACATATATATCCATTTATAGTGACAGATAATTCAGATTTGAGGTCCAAGTAAGTATACACAATACTTTTATAATGTATTTAATTCATATACCTAATGCACCAACCCAGTCTGGTTGGATGTTAAACTATAACTTTAAGTAGAGAATTTCCTCTATACAAATACCAAGTATGGACTGTAATATATAAAATTCATAATAAAATATGAAAATAAGGCTTTTGACGTCATTTACATTTTGATTATTTTCAACATCAATAATCAAGAGTGGATACTCTCTAGGAGTATAATTACCAAATATATTTTAAGTAGGTATTGTCTCTAGTTTACGTCAGTAGTACACATTTAAATTAAACACTAGCGGCTTTAAATGCTTGCTTTAACTACGAAAAAGTCATTCGAAAGGTCAGGTCTTGGTTGAAACTAATAAAAAATAAGTTAAAAGCGCTTTAGTCAAACATTTGTTTTTCAGGATACCAAGTTACTTTGGCACAATTACCCCAGATAAGGCGGCAAATGCAATTCTCGAAAGTGTACGTCGTAATTATGCAGAAGCGTCTGTTCCTAAACACCTACTGTACTTGGGTAATGTCCTGCGGGTTTTACCACGTAAAGCCACTGTCATGATTAGAGACCTCCTAGACACCGGCGTGGATTTTGCATAAGTTTTGAAAAGTATCTATAAGTTTTGCCTGAATCTATCTGAATTATTATTATTGCTATTTATTCATATTGGTAGTATAAAAATGTATAACTATTTTAATATCGCAGGCCTTTGGTGTGCTTTAAATGCAAGTTTAGGTAGATGTCTCAATTAAATAATTTTAAGTATAAGGAGTTTGAAAACTTTATTATTTTTTACATAACTTATTGACACATGAAGGCACTATACAAGTGAAAATTCGACAAAAGGTGAAGGACTCGGTAGCCAATTGGTCGACACAGCAGGAACGCTGACTGACGATCGCCAGGTTCAAGTGTTGCCGAGTCGAAATTTTTTTAAAATTTATTTTCGATTTTTAAATTTATTTTCGATTTTCAAATTGTACTAGTGCCTTCATGTAAAAAACACTAAATTGTTCCACTCGGTACTCAATTGGTAGAGCAACAGCATTGAACGCTACATGCCGGTTCAAGTCCTGCCGAGTCGAAATTTTTTTTCAATTTATTTTCGATTTTTAAATTATAAGGAGTTTGTTCGACATAAGTTTTGTATAATCGTAAATTTAAAGTTTTATACCTACGACATAGAACGATAGTTAAAAATATTATATAAAAGCAGATATTTATTTTCTAAGACTAATGGCAGTTATCACATACTTTGAAGGTTATCAATCACTATCACCTAATATCGTGTTAATTTATCGTTAATTAATAATCACCTACGCAATCAAAGTATTACGAACACGATTAAGGACGAAATTTGCCCCTAATATTATTATTAATGCATATCGTTATGTTAATTATAATATTCCTACTGTGATCGATTAGATTTTGTAAATATTTTAGAAGATCCTACAAAAGTTTAAGTGTTGTATATTGCTAACTACACATTTCTATGAGGCTGTTATATTTTATGGATGCAATTTATTTTTAAATAAAATTATATATCGCTTAAGGTCATAATTCAGTTTTTCATTGATTGATGTTACTTCATCTAAATGTATGCTTAGAATAGGGCAATTAAGGGTTAATAGTATGTCGTCGCTAATTATGGTAGTGGCTAAATAAGTATGTGTTAAAAAGATTAACTTTTTTCTGGAGCCTTTCCTCAGAAATTACTAATTTTGCTTGTAAATTGGTTTTATAAAGCCTTTGGGTTAGTAAAATACTTCTGATCTACATACATTTACTGTGAGGTACAAGTATTAAAAAAGGTAATAATGTACATCTTAACGCATCCACATATAATATACATCCGCAGTTACATTACAATAATATGATTTTTTTCGAAAAGATTTGTTAACGTAAAAATTACAATGCATTTTAAAGTACACAAGTAGAATTTAGATAGTCTAGACAAGCAGAGAAAAGTATACAATAATCACAATGATCGATCTGAAGTAAAGTAAAAGGAAGAACGGGAATTAGTTAGAAAATATAAGCTTAAGAAAATATATTTATTGTTTAATAAGACGAGAATTCAAAATCGAATCAGTTGCGTAATTAACTGTCGAAATTACGGACGGCAAAACAATAAACATGTTAATATTATACTCTATAGACATTTGAACAAACAAATAAAACGTCTGTGGATGAGAGCGAGGATAAAAAAAATATAGAATGTGCTCTGTGAGTGGCATAAACTAATGTTGACATTTGCGCAGAAGGTGATGTCAACTGTCGCTGTCAGTTTGTATAAATCGAAGATCAAGTACAGATTTCGATTCTTTTTGTTTTCTTTCATTTGTAAAACATTTTATTGTTAATTAACAACAGCTGATATATTGATCAGTGTGTTTATTTATTAAAATTTTTAGGAGTTTTGAAAGTGTCGTGGTGAATATATAAATATCATAAAACGAAGTGACTGAGGTAAGTGAAATTTTTTCTTAGCGCAACCAAGCATTAACAGTCGATCGATATTATATAGAACAGTTATTGTATCGAATCATGTATGAAAAACAATAACAATTTAATATACTGACATTCTATTATGAACAGAAATAAAAAATAAAACAAAATGATGTATTCATTGTCAATATGCAGAAAATAAAGTATGATTTAAGAAATAAGGAGCTTTAGAGAAAGTTGCCTTTAGTAGTGAGTATGAAGTATTATGAAACCAACTAAGATTTTTTATGCTAAGCTTTTACACAAAAATAATATGTGCTTATGGTGGTTTTAATATCTTTAGAAATAACAAAGGTATAAAATATACATTAAAAAGCTTTAAAGATATAAAATATTTATTGTGTATTGTAGTTAATATTTAAAATAATCAGGCTAGTTACATTGTTAAATAATAATTAATATTGCAATTAAGAAATTTCTTATAGCTGTCTCTTCCTTATAAATATGCAATATATATATTCTCTAGAATCAAATGATTAAAGAACATTAATTATTATCACTAATAATATAATGATAAACATTCCAGGATACAATATAAAAATTTCTTTGACAGGTCTATTTGAATTGTAAAGTCCTTTATCATTTATGATTAATAGCTTTCTAATGACTAAAAATGCCATTGAGCCTAAATTTATTGGTGATTCTTAAGTATTCAAAGCATTTCATAAGAAAAAATTAATTTAAACATCTAATAATAAAGATTTTGGAGCAAAAAGTCTATTGAATTCTTATATAAAAGATGTTTAATTTTATGTACGCATTTAACGTCATGTGTGTGATGTATGTTTAAAAATATAGTAAAATTTTAAACTAACTTTTCGACATTGTGTGTACTTTTCAATAACCTTTATTAGGGTTGATGGTGCACTACATTTTAAAGTGTTATTTTCAAACACTCCTATAAATAAAATGTTTCTTTTTTAAGCAATACACCTTAGCTGTCTTTTAACCATAAAATATCTTCATTACAATGACATTAAAAAGGTTTTTAGCTGCCCCACCAGGTGCGCGGACTGATCGTTTTCCGAAGTGCGGTGTTCGCGTTAAATTTGAATAAGCCATTATTCGTCGCCCTGTTATTGCTCGAGTGTTTCTTTTGTCGATGTCGAGATGCTGGTGTCGCCTACAATTAATTTCATTTAAACCAATTTTGGTCTTGATTTTAAGTATGGTTTGCTTATACAGTAATAAAAACAGAAAGCCAAAAATATATATTTTATTAAATATCTATTGTTATCTTAAATTATTAGCACATATATTTAAGGTTATATTAATTATTTGATTTAATAGGTGTGGTAATGTATATTATATTCTTGTTTATTCATTGAGGAACTCCAATCTCTTTAACATTATAAAGATTATATGTTTGGCTTGATCTTTAAGGTTGCCTTTAGATAATTCTTCTGATATTTATTGCTGTATCTAATAAATCTAATTAGATGTTTATTTTAATTAAAGTAATGTACATGTTAAAGAAGAACTATATTTTTAAAGAGCTCAGTAGTTAAATTTACAGTATGAACAGTTATAACATTGTTAAATTAGAAGTAATATAATGGCCGTAACATTAATCATCCAATGCGTAATAACATCTATTTGTATTAGTTTAAAGTTGTAGCCGCTACCCGTTTTAGTATCTTCGTACGTTACAAAGCATGTTTGTAACTTTAATTGTATACGTGACTTGTGTAAACGCAGAAAGTTTACTAATGAGTATAGCTGTATATATAACTATCAATTGTTATAAAGATTTGGCCGCAGTATACGCTAGTGGTACGATTGTCTCAAAGCAGCTGTTGTCCCTGTTGTATGTACTGCTTCGTGATAAAATCTGTTGATATATATTTTGGATGTCTTATTTCGTGATAAATCTCACCTGGCGTACGTAGTTTGCGTGTTGTAAACCCGTTCTGAACAAACTTGCAAAACGACTAAAAAATTGGGTGGGTCCTATAAGCCGTACGTAATGTTTTCGAGAAATTAAAATAAACTTGTTGCTCGTTTAAGATTGCGTATTTATAGTGTGATACATCGGAAACAATACTACGTAAACAGCATCAAAACATGAAAAATAGTTTAGTCATTTCTTTTCAAAATCGGGTTGTGTGTAACCAAATTATCTCTTTATTTTGTTTTATTGCGCCTCACGTTTGTAATTTTATCATAATTTAAAATGGATAGGAAGATGCTTCATAGAAAATTTTATACTAAAAAGTGAATATACTGTGGATGAAACTCATGTCATGAGTGCATAGAGACTGTTTAGTTTAAACACTGTCCCTCGATGTCGGTATTAGCAATTCGGCAAACCAAACGAATCCTCTGTCAGTAATAAATTGTTTTGAGAAACAAGATTAATAGTTCATGGCTGACGTGTGCTAAATGAAAGCCGCACTCACCGAATTTAAAGTCATTTAAAGCCTCTTGAGCTTTTAAGATAACAATGTCCACTAAACGCGCTTATTGTTGTTGTAACGTTGTTAAATTATTCCACATGTTAACGTATTTTTTTCTATGTACATCGTAAACTGTCGATTCACAATGGTTACGCGCATAGTGTTAAGCGCTTAAGGTCTTGGGTTTGACAACCGAGGAAACATAATACATATCTCTGGCCGAGCAGAGCACAGAAGTCTGATTAACTATTTTCCTTCTAATAAAATCGAACCCGTGCCCCATATGGAGACGGGGTTATAAAATATAAAGGTTGTTAGTGTGTACTATAAAGGAATATATAAGAAAATGCATAAAATAAAAATATATATAAAGTATTTACAAAAGTGCAAAGTTTAAATAAGAAATTAAGTTATAATAATTTTGTAGTATAATTACAATATATTATATATATAATAAGACTATTCAGTCTTATTATTATATTATACTATACTATACTTATATCTTATTTAGTAAAAGACTAGTCTTTTCAATAAAGTTTCAGTCAGGTTTTTTTAGATTTAGTAGTACTATCAATATTCATTAAAACAGACTTAGGGAATTCAGCAGTTGAATTTACTACATACCTATACTCTCTGAAGATTGCCAATGAAGGCTTTCATTTGGCCAGCTTCGCACTTGATCATTCTTTCGTAAGTGCAAAGTCTTGTTCTTGCGATAAGCTTTGCTTTGTATTCGGCAATTATATTTAAATATGTATATCCCATAAGTTAACACGCCAATATAGCCTAGCCGCTATTGTTTATTTTTTTATGAGTATGTTTTGATAAAATTTACGTTCCGCTTTGTGAAAGAAAGTTCTAGTAAGTCGGGTAAAGTTTTAATTTATACCAAATATAATGTTGTTTTTTTAATAATTTCTTTACATACAAATACACATAATAGGTTCTCTAAATTGTGTGTTTACAAAGGCGAGAGTCGAACCTTCTACAAACGGTGCTTAAACTATTTAAGCTACCGCGTAACCGATTCCCTGTTATTATATTATATGTGTAAAGATAACAGCTTTCATTAAAAATGAAAAAAATAAAGATTAATTAAGTAAATGGTAATTAAATAAATTCTATTTTAATATTATACAATATCTCGTAGCTAATTTTAATCATTAATATATCTTATGTACTAAACTTATAAATAAGCTAGCCATCAACTAGTTCCTATGCTCCCAATCGAACTTGTTGAATCGAGTCGAATACCTATTGTACGAATCCCCCAATATCGAAATCTTTCAACACATGTTTTGTAGAAGTTATTTCCATATAAATTCTCCAATGGAAAACTCAGCTATTTGGTTCAACACTGGATTACCGAGTTTTATATTTGAGTGTCGAGCATGATCGATACGGAAGTATTCGACTACGATTTCATATTTGGTGTCGAGTGATGTATTAAACCGATTACGTTTTGCGTATGCGAATAAATTATTCCACGTTTCAACAATTAGTACATATTACACACATGATTACTGTCCGTAGTTCACGCGAGTAGTACACATTTCAATAAAACAGTTTTAACTATTCACAACGTGAAATGCTGCTTTGCAACAGGGGGAAGCACAGGTGCTCGGGCCGTAGAATAATTAGCCGTAAAATAAATTGTAAATAAGTAAACGAATATATTTCGCGTTTAAAACCGTTAATAGTGTTTTATTAAAACACATAATTATTATCAAGATCAATCTACTGGGTTATTAGCTTCGTTTCGATAACACACGCAGCACTGTGACGTTTCTTAAATATTAATGGCAGTTAACCGAAATGGCAAAGATAGGTCAATCATTAAATCTCAAGAAAGTATTCAGATAATTTTTACTTAAATTGGATTAAAAAAGTTTGTTTTTATAAAATATTTGACTACGTCTCTGTTTTGACACGTGTCCTTAACGTTGTCTTATACCATCACGGACTAATAATAAAGGCAAGGTGTAGGTAGTTATATTGCGTTGTACGCTAAGGAACCTGGTAAATCAAGAAACCCTTTTTTCATTTTGACCGGAACAGAACTTTTTCAAATAATAGTTTAATTGGTTTTCTGCCTTAATGAAAATACTACAAGAAAACCGTGCCGCATTGCTACAAGTTATTTGAAAAACTTGGGAAGTTAATATAAAAAGTGTGTGATATTAATAATATTATCATTATAAATATCGCACAGTTTTACCGATACCTCATTTATTTATTTTTATTATGATAATTTGTGACAGCGATACAAGATTAACTAAGGAAAGTACTTAAGTATACCTAGGTACATTAATTAACTAGAGAGATTTAAATAAAACACTTTAACGGTTTAAAACGCGATATACGCGTGTCTTCCCGTGACCACGGCTGCTGCAAAGCATCCGAAACGTCCGGCCGAAGTTAAAAATCAGTTTCAAATAAGTTTAAACTAATATATCGCGTTTTAAACCGTTAAAGTGTTTTATTTAAATGTGTACTACTCGCGTAAACTATAGACAGTATTTAACTACAGAGATGACAAAATATTATATTTATATAGTACGAAAAGGTATGTCTTCCATTTTGTGACGCAGTCCCAAAAGATCAGTCTCTCGAATTCTTTAAATCGTTTAAGAGTAAGAAACGTGCGAGCGTTTTGTTAATTTCTTTTAATTATAAAATTCTTTTGCTGTGCGGTATTTAGGTCTGACATTGACATGAAATAATTCTAAGCTTTTTCATTAAGGGCGGCGCAAAGAAAGTGCAGCATATATTTTAAAAATACTTATAATAATATTACGCAAATTGTATGAATATTGGAAATTTTGTATTAAGTTAAAATTAAAATCAATAAATATATTGCCCACTAGACAACTGTGTCAGCGCCTTCGTTCGCGTAGAATAGATATTTCAGGCATCCAAGTTTGTTTTGAAAACCGAGGTGGTTCATCTTTTAGTTGTAGTGTTGCCCACGACGTTGGTGGTGTGGCGTCCCGTCTTTCTTGCAAGTTAATCTTAAAGGATAGAAAACGTGTCGAAGACATTTTTTAGGTCATTTATAATTATAATTAAGAGGAATCTTTTTTTATACTTTTTTTTTTCACATCTGAACCGTTTTTGCAGCGTACGCATCCGTCGGAAACCTAAAAAGATGTATTAATTAATTTTCCCCGTTTTTTCTACATTTCCCGCTGTTTCTTCGCTCCTATCAGCCACAGAGCGATGATTTATAAGTACCAGTACCAATAGTTCCTGAGATTAGTGCGTTCAAACAAACATACTCTTCAGCTTTATCAATAACGTCAAAACAAGGCCACACAATCTTGCATTGTCGTTGATTAGAGGCATATTTAGTATATGTATATGTCTATGCTCAGAGGAGATAAAATGAAATGAATACTTTTCTCCTTGAAAACGGTTTATGAGACCGAACCTATTTCTTATATAGCTCTTCGCCTTAATTAATACAGCCTTCATCGCCCTCTTTAAAATCGTATCTTTCCATCCCTTTTTCACACTTGATTGCCGTCTGACTCTTTTGTTGACACCGATTCATCTTTTGGTGCTAGAATTGTAAATATTATTTTATCTAGTAGCCCAAAAATCCAACGATGCCATATTTGAGTCTGTGACTCCCACATCCAATATATAATACTGAGTCAGCTTTACTCTTTATATTTGCATTATGAAAAAGATAAAGGATCAATCAAATTGTTACAAAGTGTTCTCCAGCTAAATAAACATATACCCTATTAAAAGAAACATCCTTTTAGACTTGTTTAATTTCAACTATATAATTCAAAATCCAAATACAATTAGGAATATAAATACATGAAAATATTATAATCTGTGAACATACTTTTATAGTTATCTCTGCGTAGACATGCTACGAAGAACGCCCTCTACGAAGGTGCTACAAACCCAGCTTCAAATAGAATGACGAACTAGAATGCATCATGTGCAATTAACAATAGTTCATATTAAATGTTAATTTACGAAATCACAAACCATTAAGTCTTAATTAAGCTAAACAAAGTTGTTAATACATTTATCTTGAAATTGAATGCAGTGAGATCAAGTTTCAAGTTGAGGTGGCAAGTTAGGAGCTGTGATCTCTAGAGCATACGCCGTCTTAGTTCTAAAGCTGCTAAGTTTGTGTTGCTTGCCATAAAACTTTCTCGCTGTGTAGATAGTTACATCTGAATAAGTTTTTTTTTACCAATCTAAAAATTGAGGTTCTCCAAGATTTTACGCCAGTCAGTAGTTTATATGAGTAGGAAACTCTTAAATAAAACACTTTTATCGGTTTAAAATGCGAAGTATATTAATTAACTCATGTCTAATTTCATTTATCTACAGCTCGGCGTTTCATTTAGAATAAAAATAAGTTAACTAATATTTATAAAATGATTTAAATAGAGATTCTCAAGATGCATGGCCGTAATGGATGTTTACATTTGTTTCTTAACCTTAAAAAAGCTAATAATAATAGATCTCTCTCGTACCAAGATGACTCGAACGATCGAACTTTTCTTTTAAAATACATAGTATGTATTTAAATAAAACTTTTCAACGGTTTAAATCGCGAAATATATTTACATTTTTTTATATTTTAACCAAGATCCGACGTTTCGGATGCTTTGCACCAACAGTCTCCCCATTTACATATACATAGTATGTAAATCAAATTACTACTACTATTTATTATTATGTTCCTCGAGAGTCGAGATTTCAAATCACGATTCGCGCTTAACGCAATTTATGCCAAGCCCTTAACCTTTAGAACGTCGTCCAAAATAATACATTTTTGTTTAAAAATATGTATTTAGAAGTGTAAATATATTTTTTAAACACTAGATAGTGAACATTTTAACATAACATTTAATTTTGTGCTAAAATAGTTTCCGTTATCAGCAGATTTAATTATAAATTATGGGTTGTCATAGTCACTGGCATTATTGTGAATTCCTCTAATCGTAGGAATTTCTTAATTTAAACCATGTCATGTCACAACTGCTAATTTTATAACACCAGTTTGAGGGTACAAGCATTGTCATTTGAACAAAATCGTTGAATCAACCGCACTTTTAATAATATTTTCTAGAAACCTATATAAATGAGAATAATGCGGCCTTCTTAATATTCTCCAAAACAAACAGGCCCGAATAAATAATTCAACGTTTAACTTGGTCACAAATTATAAAGTATCCGCGGAGAGCTAAACTCCCTATAATAAAACCGTAAAGTGTAGCGATGTTGAATGCTCTTAAAGCAACGCCACAATTACACCCAACTCCATTTCACAGTGATAAGCCGCTGAAAGGCTTCATAATCAAGACTTATGGCACAGTTCAAATAATGAAACAGTAATTCGGTTTAGCTTAAAGAGCTAAACTATGCGTTGTTATTCTCTGTACTTTGTGTGAAATAGTGCTTAAGAATAGACTTACGTTATTTCTCGTCATCTAATGCATATTAATGTATAGAAAATTGTATTTGTTTTTCTATAACAAAGGAATGCGGAAATAACATAAGAAAAGGTGTACCACACACTGGAGCCATAACATCTCAACAGGATGCTGACAGAATTTCAATTAATATCCACATTTTGTTCCGACAAACTTACACCAGATGGGTTCGAACTCACGATTGATTATAGCCATGCATTGCAACGCTCAACGTTGCTTCTGAAGTTGATTCTATATAGGTAATGTTTCGGTATTCAAAACTTTTAAAGCCTATTTTATTATGCAACTGATAAACTGTGCTTAAGTTCACATTAGCAGCTGCAGTTTTAAAAGAGGTATGGAAAAGCTTATACCTCTTGCGCCTAGAACGCGCTTTGTCCATGGAAAGCTACAAGGATTAATATCGGAAATTTCCGCCGCTACACAGATAATCCCTTGATGAGTTTTATTATTAGGCGTGCATTTTAATTACTTCCTCACAGATGATGATATCGGAATAGGTTTATAGAGTACTATAATCCGTAAAAGTCAGTGCGTCAAAGATTTACATCTTAATGAGCTTTATTGGAAGTCCCCTAATCTATATACCTATAGCTTTAATCTATTTAAATGAAACCCTTTAACGGTTTAAAACGCGATATATTAGTTAAACTTATTTGAAAATGATTTTTAACTTCGGAGAGTCGTCACGGAGTCTCCCCGTGACCACGGCTGCTGCGTCCGAAACGTGGGGCCGAAGTTAAAAATCATTTTCAAATAAGTTTAACTAATATATCGCGTTTTAAACCCTTAAAGTATTTTAATTAAATGTGTACTACTCGCGTAAACTATAGACAGCTTTAATTTACCAACTTATTTACAATACCAAATTCTTCTTGATGTTTTATTTTAATGATATTATTACCTACTTGTTAAATATTACAAAAATATGAAACGGTACAAAGTACATACTACGCTTGAATCCCATGTAAACCATAAGTCTGCTTCTGTGTAAACGAGTTGAATGTCCGAAGTTCGAACCCCGGGGATACACGAAATTATTTCAAACAAACAGGGTCAGCACCCTGATAAACTACACGCGTGTAAATATACTAGTCTGATGCCCTATGTTAAGGAAGATTTAACTGTTCTACATATATCTTGTAAAAGTTTACCGGTATCCCAGTTATGTTGTATATAGAACAGTTAATTGGAAAGTACAGTTTTAGACCAATGCCTTATGTGATGTTTGGTATAAAGTAATTCATTCATAGCCATCGTGTTTTGAAAGCGACAGTCCATTCGCGAAATGGGTCAAGTGGAAGATTATCACGACCCAGATTGGAGCTTATTTTTAAGATTTCCACTTTTGAAGTCAACTGGGTTCACTACTAACTTGTCAAATTGTGAATCTTATAGTAATTTGTAGACTTAGCTTAGCTAACGAGCTAGGTATGGTATAGCTTATCATACGGATTTGAAGGTAGATCTCGATGTTGGATTATTTGTGATTCGATTTAACAACATTGAATACTAATAAGGTTAAGTCGTGAATGTAGCTTACGCGAGTAGCACACAAAATTAAAAAACGAAATATGTTAGTTTACTTATTTTACTAACTACGCAAGTAAGCAAGCAAGCAAGTACCTGTTTCTGCTGTTACGCGTACCTTTTCTGCAATTACCCTTCCCTTCCCCCCCCCCCCCCCCCCCCCCCCCCCCCCCCCCCCCCCCCCCCCCCCCCCCCCCCCCCCCCCCCCCCCCCCCCCCCCCCCCCCCCCCCCCCCCCCCCCCCCCCCCCCCCCCCCCCCCCCCCCCGACCCCCCCCCCCCCCCCCCCCCCCCCCCCCCCCCCCCCCCCCCCCCCCCCCCCCCCCCCCCCCCCCCCCCCCCCCCCCCCCCCCCCCCCTTTTTCCCCCCCCCCCCCCTTCCCCCCCCCCCCCCCCCCCCCCCCCCCCCCCCCCCCCCCCCCCCCCCCCCCCCCCCCCCCCCCCCCCCCCCCCCCCCCCCCCCCCCCCCCCCCCCCCCCCCCCCCCTCCCCCCCCCCCCCCCCCCCCCCCCCCCCCCCCCCCCCCCCCCCCCCCCCCCCCCCCCCCCCCCCCCCCCCCCCCCCCCCCCCCCCCCCCCCCCCCCCCCCCCTCCCCCCCCCCCCCCCCCTCTTAAAATTAATTAAATTACAAATAGTATTGAGGCTATTCCAGAAAGTTTATTACTAGACTAAACCAAAACTAGCTATGAAACGAAACTAACCCCCCCGGTGTTTTTTTGGGGAAAAAAAACCCCCCCCCCCCCCCCCTTTTCCCCCCCCCCCCCGGGGGGCGGGGGGGGGGGGCCCCCCCCCCCCCCCCCCCCCCCCCCCCCCCCCCCCCCCCCCCCCCCCCCCCCTTCTCCCCTCCCTTCCCTCTTTTTTTTTTTTTTTTTTTTTTTTTTTTTTTGGGGGGGGGGGGCCCCCCCCCCCCCCCCCCCCCCCCCCCCCCCCCCCCCCCCCCCTTCTTTTTTTTTTTTTTTCCCCCCCCCCCCCCCCCCCCCCCCCCCCCCCCCCCCCCCCCCCCCCCCCCCCCCCCCCCCCCCTCCCCCCTTTTTTTTTTTTTTTTTTTAAAAAAACCCCCCCCCCCCCTTTTTTTATTTTACTAACTTGTGTTGGAGCAGCCTCGCTCTTTCCCGTATTATATACATTAAAAGATTGACATTAAGTTTATAATTATGTTGATTAACGTTGATCAGCTAAAAATGTGTGTGTGAGACTGTGTATTATTTGAATGCATGAATGTGTTTGTGTGATGTGTGAGTTTATGTTTGTAAAAAGTAAAATAAGAAATAATAATTGCTCTTCGAAAAGTTTTTATAGTATGTAAGCATTAAGTATAGTTTAACTTAGTCTATTCAGGATCAGTTCAGTTTCCTCGTATGTTGCTTTTTTGAGCCATTCAGTTAAAGCTACTTTGGCCTGGCGAGAAATCAATGGATAGATGTTTATTTTTAAATTGATTCTATTATATATATAGTTGGATTGTGAGCTATATTGACGTCTCGCAAAGGCAGTGTGTACCTTTGGAAGATTTGCTACTGTATCGCGGCGTCTTTTTTTAATATACTGTGCTGGGTTATACTGTAAAGTTTTATGTGAACATAAAGTTATTAGCAAAATATACAATTTTCGGACTGACAATAGCCCGCTTGTGATATAGAGATCTTGTGTATGGTATCTAGAAGGTTTAAAATACATAACTTTCAAGAGTGCTCTTTGTGCTCTTTCTATCTCCAAGAATTTTGTTTTAGTTGCCCCACCCCAAACGGGTATACAATATGTTATAATTGATTGAGCTAGTGCGGTATATACCCTATTTAATAGTTGAGAAGTCATGACATGGCGCAAATTTTTGAAAACCCAAATGAGTTTTCTAACTCTGGACATTGTAGTTTCAATATGAAAATGCCATGACAGCCGTTGGTCTAATACAACTCCCAAGTATTTTAAAGTTGCAACTCTTTTTATATTCTGACAACTACATGAGCGGTAAATTTGAAGGCCACACGTGTGAATCCTGATCGTAAAGTCTTCACGCGGTTGGGATTTTAGATTTGTACCAAAAGTGATAAAATTTGTTTTTAGAACATTAAGTGTTAAAAAGTTTTCATTCAGCCAGTCTGCTATTACTGTTAAACCACGTTCAGCGGAAGCTTGGGTAGCATTCCAAGATACCCCACTGAAGACAATTGCAGTATCATCAGCGTAAGAAAAGATACGACCACCACTGTCACTGATATTACAAAGATCATTTATATATATCAGAAACAGCGTTGGCCCGAGCACGCTGCCTTGTGGTACGCCATAAACTACCTCTTCTTCATAACTCATTATATTGTTAATTTTAACTTGTTGTTTACGATTACTTAAATAACTATTAAAAAGGGAAAGAGCTATACCACGTATACCAATGTCTTCTAGTCTGTGCAGAAGGATGGGGATAGACACAGTATCAAAAGCCTTTTTTAGGTCTAAAAATATAGTCAAACATTTCTGTCCCTTATCTACATTATTAACAATTTCATTTGTGAGTGCTATAACTGCATCTTGTGTAGAGAAACCTTTTCTGAAGCCGAATTGATTATTAGAAAGAATATTATATTTAGTAAGGTAGTTTATTAGTCTTATATTTATTAGTTTTTCTAAAATTTTTGATATACAAGGTAGAACAGATATGGGCCTGTAGTTATTAATATCATATTTATCCCCAGTCTTATGCACAGGAGTCACTACGGTTCGTTTTAGAGTGCGGCCCGAGGGGGCGCCCCCCCCCCGGGGGGGTTCGGCGCGGCCGGGGGGCCCCCCCCCCCCCCCCCCCGGGGGGGCCGGGGGGGGGGGGGCGCAAAACAAAAAATTCTTTTTTTTTGGTTTCCTTTTTTTTTTTTTTTTTTTTTTTTTTTTTTTTTTTTTTTTTTTTTTTTTTTTTTTTTTTTTAAGTGTGTTTTTTTTTTTTTTTTTTTTGTGGATCAGGAAATATACCTGATTTAAAACATAAGTTAGCAAGCTTATTAATATATGGAACAATAAAATCTCTGGCCAATTTTAAAAACTTTGTTGGTATTTCATCCCAACCTGGGGAGCTTCCAGAATCAAGAGCCATTAAAATGTGATTGACCTCTGTTGGGTCGGTATCTAGGAGTACAAAAGAGGTAGGTTGAGAGGGCGTCCTACGTGAATAGTTAATAGCGGCTTTATTTTTAATTATATCTTCGGCTAGAGTCTGACCAATTTTAACAAAGAAAGTATTAACACGATTCAATGAGTCAAGAGGATGAGGAGCAACGTTTAATAAACATAAATTAGATGATTTGGTTTTCTTAAATTGAGTAATTTCATTGATGGTGGACCACAAACGTTTAGGGTTATCCACGGAGTCGACTATTTGGTTTCTCTGGAATCGTCTTTTAAGTTTTTTAATTAAGTTTGTGCAGAAATTACGAAATCGTTTAAATGTTATTTTTAGAATAATATTATCAGGTTCTTTTTTTACATTAAGTTGCATTTTATTGCGAAGCCTTAAGCATCTAAGAACTCCTAACGTCATCCAAGGTTTCAGAGTTCGTTTACTTCCGGAGATAAGTTTGATTGTGGTATTAGACAGTAGGGCCGACTTAAGTACTTCAATTAATTTGCATGCGAGTATGTTTGGATCATTGGGAAAAATTAGAAAAGATATATCAGTATTAATAAGATCTTTGTAAGCATTATCATAATTAGTTACTTTAGTAATTTTGTTTAAGTGTTTAGATTGGGCTTTATGGGTTAAGTTTAATAATACCATTGCGTGGTCAGTGATAGAAGTATTCAAAACGGACACAAAACCGGACATTTTACTGTAATCAATTTTTATTATGACATGATCGAGACAATTGTGCTCTCTGGTTGGTAGATGATGACCAGGAAGAAGACCATGCGCAGCTAGCATATTGAGATAATTAAGTCGATTGCTTCTTGATTGTAATGATTCATTGTCTCTTGGTATTAAGTTAATGTTAATGTCGCCTATAATAAATATATTTTTATGAGTTGTAATACTGTCGAGATGAAGACTCAAGGAATTAATAAAATTATCAGCGCAGGAATTTGATGGCGAACGATAAACACCAATAATAGTATATTCCGAGATGCACACCTGGACAGCGGAGGCATGTGTCACTTTTAAGTCCTCAACTCGAGGTAAATGCTTATTATGTATATAGACAACTACGCCATCGTTTTGATTGAGTTTACTCAAGGAGTGATAGGATGAGTAATTACTCAGCAAAGGTATCTGTTTGTTAAAGTTGAGTCGACATTCAGTTAAAACGATAATATCTACTTCATGGTTGAGCTGTGTTAAGTTTATATATAAGTCATCTATGTTGCTGTATATACTTCTGATATTCTGTGTAATAACCGTAAAATTATGAACACCCTTTATTACGTAATTACGGAATCGATCAATATCAATCCTTATTGATTGTGTTATTTCTAGATTATCTAGTTCATTTGAATTATGTAGACTACGATTATCCATATTTAGTTTTATAATATGTAAAATGTTTTAGCATATTTTTACGATTAAACATATATTCTGTATATTTTGCACAAACTATGTGTACAAGACAATTACAGTAATTGGAAACCGTGTATATTACCATTATAGCAGTATTACTCATATAATAGAAGAGCAAAGCGTGTATATGAATATGTATGTAATATGCAAGTGTGTATGTATAGTGTGTTGTGAATGAGGAGTTAAATAGACTAAGCTGTATATTAACTGTGTATACTAAAATAGAATTGTCTGTAATGTAATTTAGCTGCCAATAACAAGTTATTATAGATTTACACAATAGACTAAGAATAGTATTTTTAACAAAGATATTAATATAAAAAATCAGGAAAACTAAATCTAAAAGTATTTTACATCTTAGTCAAAAAATGTATGAGACAAACTAATGTTCAAATTGTTTTAATTCCCTATACGGTCTTCCCGTGATCACGGCCGCCAAAATATATCTAAAACGTCATGCCGTCGTTAAAAAAATTTTAAAAAAAAAAAAAAATATATTTTTTTTCTTTTACACCCCTATATTTTTAAAAAAAATTTTTTTTTTCAAAAGAAAAAATTTTTAAAAAATTATTTATATTATATATTTTTTTTGGGGGGTTTTTATTTTTTTAAAAAAACATTTTTAAAAAAAAATATAAAGGGAAAAAAACCTCCCCAAGAAAAAAAAAAAAAAAAAAAAAAAAAAAAAAGGGACACATTTTTTTTTTATAAAAAAAAAAATAATAAAAATAAATAAGAGATAAAAAAAAAAAATATAATATATTTACAAAAACCCGCACACACCCCTTCTTTCACTCCACGAAGTTGAACTAGCGCCTACGAGCTACGGTTCAAGTGGGACGGACATAAATTTGGCAATAACTTTATTACTAACCGGGTTTCACACTATGTTGTGAATTGTATTAAATTTACTCTACTGCAAGCTATTAGTAACATTAATCAAGCTAAGGAGTTCTGTTTCACTATTAAATGGATATTTTACTGGCTGGTTTACAATTTGAAAATAGAATTTATTAAACCACACTGAAATATTTTAATATTTCATATCCGCGTTCTAAAATTGAATTAATGTTGTATCATGTTGTTTTAGTTGAGAACGAGAAATCCAGTTGTTGTATTTGACATGGTATTTTATTTTCTAAATAGAATTTTTATATTTAAAAAAAAGAATCATCCAACTGACTGCCTATGGTTTACAGCTGTTTACAACATTATCAAAATGGCAGTTTGTTTACTAAAACCTATTAAATAATGTACTAATATACTTAATAATAACTGGTCATGTTGTTGCTAAGTTAAAGTTTTGCTTCATAAATTGATACAGATAAAAAAAATACACGATACAAGATTCTGATAGTATATTTCTATAAATGACGATCTATGAGCTGAAATTCATAAATGCATTGTCTGTGAGAGATATTCAATTTACAATAGTAACTGTCGAATACTTCAGTCAATTCCTTATTCGTCACGTAAACACTTTCGGTATGAGATAGTACCTGGATTTTACAACGTCAGTAAAGTTTTGTCAACCATAACCTTAATATAATCCTTAATTAAGGTTACGGTTGACAAAATAAACTAAATATTTCGATTCGTATTTCGTACATTCAATTAATGTGAATTTTTAATAGTATTAAATCCCGTAAGCAAATCTAGGTACAAAAAGGCAGGCTATCAGACGAAAGCAGACATGCAATCCGGTTTTAACTCACGCTAGACCGCCTTCGTTCTAAAACAATACGCAATACAGTTATAGATATGATTTCAAGTATGAACGCTTGTTGTTATCACACCACATAATCACATTTAAGCGAGAGATATCCTGGAATATCGGTAAAATAGAGTAAATAGTTTTAATCCGTCAAGGCATAGAAGTATATTTAACTACTTGCTGTTAACAAATTGGCTAAGACGCATAAAACAGTTGTACTTACCTACCACCTACTTTTGTAATTCAACATCGAATTCTTGCCTCCAAGTTTTTGTACCCTTCACAATTAAGTACAATAATAATATTTGCTGTACATATAATTCTTAAATGGCCCAATTCCAATAAAACGATGACTGACGAAAGCACCCTCGGCAGAGAATATCAATCGTATCAGTTATTAACATTGACGGCCGTGAAAGGAAATCTTGTTGCGAAGCAATAACAAATTTACGCTCAATAGATACAATATTTGGCTGGAAATTAGGTAGGCGTCGGAGTACTCAACCTACTTCTGCTCTACTGATTAAACGGAACAATTTCGTATCGTGATCAAACGTGAGAATAATCATCGTCAGCGCCTTAGTAGTTTCAATTGCTGTTGTATTCAAATAAGGTAAAGACCTCAAACTATCACCTAGATCAGTGATAGTCAGTGGATGACAAATACCGCAGTTTTGGTTTTCCACAATTTGTCTTCTGAGAAAACGTGTCAGATGTATGCTCAATTTTACGACCGACGATACGAAAGTAAGTTGGTTGCTAATTCCATTAGACCAACACGACATTATGATAATATGATATATGCCTCCCCGTGACCACGGCTGCTGCAAAGCATGCGAAACGTCGTTTTCTTATGCTTTGCAGCTTTTCAAATAAGTTTAAATTATGAGTTAAACTTATATGCGTTTTTAACTGTTAAAATGTTATATTTAAATGTGTATTACTCGTACATATTACAGTATTTAATTAAACGTTTTTTAAATATATAATAACAATAAGGTGTGAATACCATATTCTAACATATAATTAGATTTAAAAAGTATAACATAAAAAATATGAATATGCATAGAGTAAATAACTAAGTGGCAAAAGTTGTTTTGAAGCTATTGTGGCATAATTAAAACAATTTGTTCAACGTCCTACTTGAGCTCTTCTATGCAGTGTACTCCTCGCCATTAAAAGGGTCTGCGACCTTCATTATAGCTTCGTAGCAGTTTTAAAGATCTTTCGAGAGCAATTTGTCTAAGTGCCATTTTGGCAAAATTGTAATAATGGTTCTTACCATTTAATTTTATATAGAGGCCTGAAGATGGGTTAGGAACTAATGACTTATATAAAAAAATACATAACGCGCTTTATAATACGTATATGTATGGACTGTATAATTATTTATTATTTGTATTTGAAACTTAACAAACAGGTCTACCTCCTTCTCTTCCCTTTTCAAGTTAAAACAATATGGCAACTGTTCGTTTTGCAGTCTTGTATCCTCACTCTTTGACTTTAAAATCGGGTTTCAAGTGCCCGCGTTTCAGTACGGCACGCCTTTACAAGCACAGTGTAAAGGCAACGGAAAATATTATTACGTTTTCACAGCTTATTTCGAATGCCGCTCATACTTCGTTTAAAAATGTCTGATGGTAAATTGTGTGGGCGGTGCATTTCTAGGAAATATTTCAGACGGAACGTCTAAATTAATAAAAATGCATTGCTTCCTTGTAATTTTATGTACATAACTAACAGCGTTTTACAAATTTACGAATTTAATAGTACGTAAAGTTAAATCCTTACTGAAAGTTTTAAAATGTTTTTCTAGAATTAGATTCCAGAAACCTCTTCGCGCAAGATTTGCCATATCAAAACATAGTTTGCTTGTCTTCTTAAACTTTAAAAATCGTCGGTTGTTAGTTTAACATCAAAATTACACATCAATAGGATTTCATATAGATAAATTGTAAATAAACAATAAACAATAGTAAAACTAATAATACTAAATGTGTACTCGTTCCTGAGAAACAACATCGGAGTTCAATTTGTCAAAAGCTGCACAAAGAGCTGTCGTATCTAATTCTCTTTATGTTTTCAATATTCAATCTATTCCCTACTTTGCAACCAATTGAATTTCATTGATTTTCGTTCTTCAAAAGTCTAATATTCAATGACAGTCCAAATATCAGTGATCTATATTAATCATTATCGTATTCGTTCGAGTAACCGACAATTAAATACTGTCTCTAGTTTACGCGAGTAGTACACATTTAAATAAAGCACTTTAACGGTTTAAAACGCGATATATTAGTTAAACTTATTTGGAAATGATTTTTAACTTCGGCCCGATGTTTCGGATGCTTTGCAGCAGCCGTGGTCACGGGGAGACCGACGACCGACGAAGTGTTGTGGGGAACGGTTTAAAAAAAGGTAATATAAAATTCTAGTCAAGTTTTATCACTAGTTTCAGACTAAACAAACGTATTCTGCGAGTTATTTCAGCGTAAGATAAATATTCTTTTTTTTGGAATGCGATTTAGGAATACATATTAAGTAGGGCAATATAATTAGGAAAGTAAATTTAATTGTAACTCAATTAACTGAAGTTGACGACCTCACTCCAAATATAATAAGATTGTATCACCCTCTCCACATTTTTGTCGAGTTCTTGTTTGAAATCAGCCATTGGAGGTCGAATAACAAACTCGCTCTGGGCCTCACTCTCAATTGAGTGATTCTCCATTTTATTCATCGCGATGAAAGAGTCAAAATCACATCAAATTGTGACCTGTTACCAACCATGAAGTTGTTTATTAGCTGCGAATTTGGGCCTTTTCATTCGTGTCTTCTCAACATGATGACGACTATCATCACTTTATTAACGACATCTTCGTTACCAAGCTTATATCTAAAAGGCAAATTCAATTTAAAAATACATTTATGTTTGTATCAGGTATTACACTATCTGTTACAGCTTCCATTAACGTTTGGAAAAATTTATTAAAAACAGTAATTCCACCTGAAAAAACCGTGTTTATGTTCATTTTTAATAACGATATGTATTTTAATTTATGATGAATCAATCCTGTTTGCGAAATATCAAATTAATTTTCACGTTGGAAAGTAACAGGCGTTACTTCCCCTACCGTTTTTTGTCGCGGGTTTAAAGTAATTGCTGAGTGAAGAACATTTTGACAAGCTATTGTGATAAGGTGATTAAGATTGGCATTTTTGAGCTTGGAGCTACGACTTCAAGCTCTTTTGATTTTAATTTGTTTTTTGTTGAATACCAAATATTTTGTAATAGTTCCAATATTTTCAATTATGTAGTAACTTTATATTTTAACTACACGTCAGCAGAAATAGTATTTTGGTATGAGTCAAGTAACAACAAAATATAAGAGTTATTTGCATAATAATTATTGTAATTATTAGTTTTGAGAGTGGTTATTACAATCACTACGTATTATTCGACCTTAAACGTTAGATTAAGTTGGGTGCAATATCTATATGATATAGCGTTAGGATTGTATGGAAATGTAATCGCCCTAGCCAAAGCATATCTCCTTGCAATCCGATTACCACGGGGAAAATATTTCCCTGATGTAAAGATTCAAATCTTCTGAATGGTATCGGAATCACTCAAGTGATTTCTATCTTCAGCATTCTATGAATACATAAGCAGAAAATGTGGTCGAGAATAGTTTGTTTATTCAAAGATTTTTAAGTGTTTAAAACGCAAAATGTATTATTTTACTTATTTTTTATTGATTGTAACTAACATATTTCGGGTTAAACGCGTTAAAAACTTAACAGTGTTTCTTTATGTGTACAACTCTACGTGAGTTGTACACATAACTACATACAATACTTTTTATTTGTGTTAATTTCCCAATTTGTAAATGCCTCCCAAAGTAAATAGATTGTGCTGCCTGGCATTGCCATTGGTTGGAAACCCGGAGAAACAATAATTCGATTCGGTCGGGCATGGCACAGAAGTCTGATTAAGTATTGCCTGAAAACAAACAGAAATATCTTGAATACATAATTATATATATTTTTTTTATAAAGAAACGAATAACCTTCGTGTTGAATAGCTGTATCTAGATAGATTGCCTAACAGAATAAATTAACAATAAACTTTGATCCACCTGAACATTCCTGAAAGCGGAGTTTCATTAGAGCGGCTATTAGGCTCGATAGTTGCGCCGGGTATCGACGCGACTCGATTTATGGCCAACAAAATTTATCGAGTTACTGGGTCTCGTTGTAGACGTTTTCTAGAGTATGTACAGTATATTGTATACAAGGTTGATCGTGTTACCGCGTGTACAGACTTGACCTTGTTTCTTTTTTGACCTTATTAAATTATGTATGAGTAAATTTCGAATAAGTCTTTTTGTTATTATTAACCCGATGGCAGACTGCGCAAACGCATGTATGTTTATTAAAATTGTGTGATGTTCTAACCGAGATGTTGTTTTTAAGATACTTTACATGTTTTACTTTACATTATTTAAGTGAAATATATATTACAGCCTTCCTTTTCGCTTTGCTATTTAGCAAAGTGAAAGATTGCTACGCTAGCGCCATCTGTTCCGTCGAAGTTGGTATTTGGCGAAACTGGCCGGGTCCTTACAGAATTGAATAACGGTGTCTTCGCGTTTGCCGGTATGCTGTTTATTGGGATTCAGAGTTTTTAATATGGGATCCCAGGTTTTTGATAATTTGAGGCCGTTTCAATAGAGTGGACGGCCTCAAATTATCAAATTACTTTAACGTCAGAAATCCTCCATCTTTAGTCTCCCCGTGACCACGGCTGCTGCAATCATCCGAAACGTCGGGCCGAAGTTAAAAATTATTTTCAAATAAGTTTAACTGATATATCGCGTTTTAAACCGTTAAAGTGTTTTATTTAAATATTTATACATAATATATTATATATTGCTATCATTAGATCAAAGAGACGGTCAAACTTTAGTTCGGCAAACATAAAATAGCGGTCGTAATTAAACACAGGCATAAAAAAAAGGACTTCATAAGTTACAGAAAGCTCCTTTGCTAAAGATTTCTTCATTAGAATATAATTACAGATTGAAGATACTGCAATGTCCTTGTAGATGAACTAACTAAAATATTCATGAGTCTAGCAAAGGCGGTTGAGCTTTTTATAAGAGCACTAGACTCATAGTTCTATAGAAAACGTACATTTATAATGTTCATAGCGAAATATTTTAGAGGTATATTTATTATAGAAGTAGAAAATTATAGTTTTTATCATATGTGAACACTTGAAAGACATCCGTTGAAGATCATCGACATTGTATTGAATTATTTCACATTCAGTTTTTGTCATCGCTAATTTAATGGTGTTATTTACGGTCGAAAATTAGATTTTTCAGGTTAGTTTTGACTGTTTATCTTCACATGACTATTTCTTTCTATGTAGTTAATATAAAGAACTCTCGCCAGTCATAGAGGTCATTAAGTGTTAATTTGTGTTTTAGTTCATGGATTTCTTAATGTTTAACGCAAAAATCTTAGTTACAATTACGTTATAGGGCTAGAGGGTTTTGACTTCGTTCACGCTTAGGTATTGGTCGGCTTTAACTTCGAAACTACTGAACTGATTTAAATGAAATTTGGTACACAGATATTTTTACGGCTTTTTAATGCTAAAAAGGGTTGATAAGGGTTAAAAAAGAGGATGAAAGTCTGTATGGAAATTCGTGGTTTTTGAAGCTAGAACAATGAAACTTTCTTCTTTGGGCTTTTTGGGAGTGGGAGTGGGAGTGAGTGTAGGAATGAAAGTGGGAGTTAGAGTAGGAGTATTGTGAGGTGAGAGTGTTGCGGCAAAGTAGCAATTACAACATTGATAGGTTGCCTTAAATGCGCCCTTAGATAAATTAATAAACAGCCTAAATAATTAAAAATGATACTCCAAGTCACAATTCCACGCGGACAAAGTCGCGGGCACAGCTAGTATAATATAAACTAAAGCAATGTCTTTAGTTTACGCGATGATTGTCTTTATACGCGACATTTAAATAAGTTTGATAAGACTGCTGCAAAGCATGCGAAAAGTACGTACGTGTCGGGCCGTAGTTAAACGAATTGTTAACAAGTTAACATTTCGCTTATTCAACCGTTAAAAATGTTTTATTTAATATAAACTTATTCAATAATTCACCATTCAAAACGCAATGTAATATTACTTATCGGCTACAGATATACTTATGTATGTCGTTACATTCTGATTGCATAATTAATGAGAACATTTGCATTTTATCACATGCAAAATTTAACGAGTCGACTACAAAGGACACTGGACTGAACTATTGTCCTTATATTAAACGAATATTAGGGCGAGGCCCTTGCATTTGATATGGAATTATGTTTTTGTTTTCAAAATAAATGATAAGGGTATACACACTTCTGTCTCCGTTTGAATGATCGATTTTATTTGGAGGCAAGTTATGTATAGCGGTTCTGTGTTCTACCTGCTTGAAAGTATATTGTATCTTCGGGATTTCAAATACCGATCTCTCGCGCTGAACACAATGCAACCATTGCACCTTGGAGAGTACTTAACTAAAACATTTAATATTTAAGCATACATAATATAACACCAACACTAGATAATAATTATCGTTACGTAACACTATTATAAAGTTGCCAAATTTAATTTCATGCTAAAATAGGTTACGTTATCAGCAGATTTAATTATGTACGGTTGCCATAGTCCTGACAATATTGTGAATTCCTCAAAACGCAGGAATTTGCTAATTAAAACCTTAACATGTAATGTCAGAATTACGTTGCAGTGTTATTACAACTTTAAGGATACAACGCTTGCGGTCTTTAAAGAAATAAATTTAGATGCGTATACGCAGTACCTACCTATAAACGCCACGACGTGACCGGTATTGTTTTTTTAATATTTTCACAACTAGCTGTGTCAGCGACTTCGTCCGCGTAGAATAGTTATTCAAATTTATTTTTGCAAAACTCCTTATTATAAATTTAAGCTGTTATCCGTCCCGTCGTTCTAGCAAGTTAATACGTCGGAAAATCACAATGTTCAATTTTATATATTATATATAAAATTATTCAACTTTATAGAATTTTTACAGCCATATTAGACCGTATATGTGTATGCCATACAGTAGATTTTTATGATCAGAAACTAGCTGTGCCCGCGACTTCGTTACCGTAGAGGGGGAACCCCTGTTTCTTCCTATTGATATAGCGTAAAGCCGTTCTTCTATAAACACAAAAATATTTAAAAAATATAAACAAACAAACTTCAGTTCTTCTTTTGTTAAAAGGATTGAGTATCTCAAGATACCATTTTCCATAAAGACGAGAGAAGAAAGAGAGAGAGATATTTCAGAATAAGATTTAATAGTATACAGATTTAGAGCTTAGCTTAGGTACCCACGAGTTCTTCAATTTATACAGTCATTTGTTTGGTAATTGCTTCGGTGTAAGTATATTAAAACTAGGGATGGGACGAATTGAGTTAAAACCGAAGCCGAATTTCGGCCCGACGTTGAAACGGTTATGCAGAACCTAAAACATTATTTTTTAACAAAATATTTTCTATTTTACAAAAAACTTAAGTTTTAATTAACAGCTCCGCTGCATACAATTTCTTCGGATTCGGAATATTTATTATACCCAATTTCTGATCATCCCTAAAAACATTTCAATGTGACCTTGAAATTTATGGATTCTTACTGTACTTGTGACTTGAATGTCTTTCGACTCGTGTGTAATTCACGATAATTAGACTTTAATTAAAGCTTGTAAGATTGTTTTAAGTCCTTAAGTAATAATTTAGGAAAGTATTTTAGATTTAAAAAATCACAGTAAAGTCTCGAACTAAACTATTACTAAATTAATTGTGTTAAGGTCAAATTTTCATTGCACCACATCTGATATCTATGTACGTGTGAAAATAAAGGTCAAAGTGTTCTAATATATACTAATATTATAAAGCTGAAGTTTTGTTTGTTTTAACGCATTAATCTTAGGAACTACTGGTTCGGACTGAAAAGTTTTTTTTGTGTTGGTTGGTCTACCGAGGAATGCTTTATGCTATAAAGCATTAGGCTGCGACCAATAGGAGCGAAGCGACAGTGCAGACAGTGAGTAAAATGCTACTTTGAGAGATTCTCTTGCTTCGGTTCTAGATATATGTTATTATTAATAATAAAAAAAATGTCAATAAACTATGTCTAACCTTAAGATTCACTCACAAGAACCGTATTCGTATACCGTTTCATGGTAATCAAATCTTATCGAAATAAAACGTGTGCCAGGTCAGCTGGTATTATTATGTAACTAGTTTCAGATCCCGACAATGTTTAAAAACCTCATGTGTACGTTCAATTACTAGGATTGCGTGCAGACGTTGATTTTTGTCGGTGAAGTAGCCCCGGGGAAATCAATGGCCATCACGATCATTGTAAGTCGTGACTCTATTGCTTAGAATAATTATTGTCATGCCTTAATATAAAATTGACATGTTTAAGCCTAGAAACATCATAAATGATCCTTTTACAGTTAATCTATTCTTTAATTAGGCAATATAAATCGCGTGTCTAGTCTATATAAATTTCTAAAATAGAACGTAATAAGTAAATACTGTCTATAGTTTACGCGAGTAGTACACATTTAAATAAAACACTTTAACGGTTTAAAACGCCATATATTAGTCGTAGATAACTTATATATCGCGTTTTAAACCGTTAAAGTGTTTTATTTAACGTAATGAGTACATACACTAAAATAGCATTTGTTTTGTCTGTCGCAATATTTTGCAGTTTTATTTATAGGTGGAATCAAGTTATATATGCTTTGTTTCATTAAATTCTGTTTACAATGAAGAAAGGCACTTGTCTCAGGTATGCCCAAGATTTCAGGCGAAGTCGCGGGCATAGATAATACTAATACTGTTGTAAGTTTCCGTAGTTGCAATTGTAATTAATAATCGGCGTGGGGCATTTTCTAGTCTGGTTCATTGGCCTTAAAGTCATAGGGGTGCATAAGTATACTCGTAGACTCATAACTTATGCAAGTGGAAGGATGAGCTCGCTATTATTTTGGTGTTAATTCATTTTAATGTCTCTTTTTACTCGGGAACTATAAATTCATTTTCAGCTTTATTATAATCTAGCTGTGCACGCGACTTCGTCCGCGTGGAATAGTGACTAGGGGTAGAATTTTTCATTATTTAGGCTGTTTATTAATTTATGTAAGGGCGCATTTAAGGCAGCCAATCTATGTTGTAAGTGCTACTTTGCCGCAACACTGCGACTCTCACCTCACATCACTCCTGCTCTAACTCCCACTGTCATTCCCACACTCACTCCCACTATTACCCCCACTCCCACTCCCACGCCCACTCCCAAAAATCCAAAGAAGAAAGTTTCATTGTTCTAGCTTCAAAAACCACGAATTTCCATACAAACTTTCATCCCCTTTTTCAACCTCTATCAACCCTTTTTTGGCACTAAAATATCTGTGTACCAAATTTCATTTGAATCAGTTCAGTAGTTTCGGAGTTAAAGCCGGACAGATAGACAGACCGAGTTACTTTCGCATTTATATTATTAGTATAGATTTGTGAGAGGGGACAATTCTAAGTATTATAATATCATATTACATAGCAAGGGAAACATAGTTTAGACTTTCAACTATTTGCCTTTAAAGAAGTCGAACACGTATATTGTTGACCTAGGTTGAACTGTAGTTTCCCGACTAGTGCACATCAAATACAACTTAACAATTTTAACCAGGTATTAGCTAACTTCTGTTTTAAACTTATGAAATTGAACTCATTAACTTACGTACGGGTACAACCATTATCGATGCATCTTCACTATATAGTATAAAACAAAGTCGCTTTTGCTGACCCTATATCCCTATGTGCGCTTAAATCTTTAAAACTACGGAAAACAGATTTTGATGCGGTTTTTTAATAGAAAGACTGATTCAAAAAGAAGGTATATGTATGATAACATCCATTAAATAATCAAAATAATATACTAAGTATAGTACACATTAAAAAGATATACAGAAAACTCCGCGATGGTATATGTTTATCTCCTACGGATATCCCTCAATAACATTTTTTTGACATTTACTTTTTACTTGTAGACTTGAAAATAAGTCAAGTAATAAAATTGCAGTTAGGCTACTCTACCTCTAGCGGCCTCATATATGCACAATACAAAAATAAAAGCTATCGCGTATTCTCTAGCGTCACAGGCAGTATTGTAACAGTTAATCGCCCGTGAAGTTGTGAACGTCCGCTACTATGTAAACGACTAACATTAATTAAGTGTTCGTTAAAAGCCTCCACATTTCTGTCGGCTCGATATTATATAATAAAGGAGATTGTTTAGGTCGGCTAAATTGGATCATAGTATGTGGATATTGTACACTAACAAATACACTTTATTTAACTAAGTAGCATATATCTCTATATTTGCTACTTAGTTTAGTTCTAAATTCTACTGCGTTAATGGCAAGACGGTATTGAATAAAAGTCTACCGGTTCTTGGCACGTGAGAATCAAAGCCCGAAGTCCTTGTACAAGGAACGCTCTTCGTCATATCTTTGTTAATATTATTAAGAGTTTGTTTGTTTGAACACGCTAATATCAGCTAACTGCTGATTAAT
Organism: Leptosia nina; assembly: GCA_963661955.1. Taxonomy (NCBI): domain Eukaryota; kingdom Metazoa; phylum Arthropoda; class Insecta; order Lepidoptera; family Pieridae; genus Leptosia; species Leptosia nina. The sequence continues at coordinate 10,227,400 of CAVLEF010000005.1, read as the reverse complement.
ATTGAAAATATCATTTTGTGTTTGTTGTGATCAATAGAAGGAAACTGTGGAAAATAATTAATCTTTGAGGGCTTCCGTTACGTGCGCTGCGAAAACCAACCAAGAAACAAAAAAAAATATATACGAAAGAATGATAAAAAAATGATCTCTTTTAAGATCTACTCGCTAGAATGACGGGACGCTGACGACATCGTGGGTGATAATATATAATACTTATGTCATTAACTCCAGTTCTGTTAGACTGTTAAGCTTACTTGGTCATTGTATATTCAGATATACAAAAGTACCTTTAGCGAGAAGAAAGCCAATAATGTAGTTGCTACCTCTATCTTTACGTTATTGAGAGTGGGTATAATCAGTAATGCGATATTCAGACTTTAGTAAAACCGAGAAAATTCCACACATTAAGTTTGGCGTTAAAACGAGAGATGTTATATTAGGTTACATTGTATTTTTTTAATGTTAGAGAAGGACAGATATGGCATGGGTTTTTCACTTGATGGTAGGTCATATACAACAAAACGAGATTAAGCTTCACGGCTTATTCATCTGTGGACGGTGGTTCGTGAGCCGGGAGAACTTTTTTTATTCCTACCACCCATTTTAAATCCAGGTTTCCAGACGAAGTCCAGCATGTTTCATGAAACATGTTGTACCAGATGGGGATCGAAACCGCGCCCTATTTTTTTATAATTTTGATTGTTATATGAGGTAAAGATTGTGTTTTATGGCACCTACTCGCATGTTTATATTTTCTCAATGGCAATAAAAATGTTGCTTTTTGAATCTGCAATAAAAAGCAAAGCGTGGTTCAGACGAAGCCACATAGGTTTAGTAGGTTGTAGCAATAAGTGAGGTCACACGGAATCGATGTTGAACGGCGCGGCGCCGCTCGGCCGTCGACCGCTCACATTAGACTATTTTATTAAGTGCGCCTAACTACAAAGTACGAACTGAATTCACTGCACTAGATAGGCTGGTGGTGTTTTGCTTACCTACTTTATCTTTTTATAGAAGTCGATAAGGCAGGTAGCGTTCTAGCTTGATTAAAATAGAAAATTTGTCTGATATAATTTTTTTTAAAACTCGCTTTATACACAGTCTATATAAAAAAAAACAGAATCGTTCTAGGAAGAGGGTATAGGTCATTTTGAAATTAAAGCTTATTGTTAACTTAACACAAATAATAGGACTAGTGATAAACTAAAATAAACATACATGAAAACATAAACGACAATCAAACCGCTTGCAATTATCTTTCTAATTAATAAAAGCAATTTTTGTGATTGATTGATTATCTGTCTAACTGTCACAAATATGTCGAAATGTATAGGACATAGATACAATTATTGAAGCTTTCTGTGTGTATATATTACTTAGATTGAAGCCTTTAAAAATAGTACCCATCGCACATTTTCTAATTAAATACAGTAATGAGTGTCTGTCGAGAGCAGTGCAATTGTTTCATTACCATTTCAGCGAAATGCGGCTAGAGGTCCTTTATGCCATCACTGAAAGAACTTCCTTACCGTTCATTATTGCTGCAGAATATTCAGACAAAGCATTTTGTAAATTAAAAGCCGTGAGGCAGTTATGGTGCACTGAAAATGACGGGACGCTCCACTGACAACGTGGACAGTGTTATTCAATACAGGACGCACCAGGGAAAGACGTCAAATATGTGTTAAAAAGGTCTCACATAGCCACAAGGACAACTTTTTGTTTTGCTTCTTAAAGGGAAGACATCGAACTTTATTTATAAAGATTAAGTATGTATATTGTAAACACTGTCTGTGGTTTACACGAGTAGTACACGTTGAAATAAAACACTAACGGTTTAAAACGCAATATATATTAGTTAAACATAATTGAAATTTATTTTAACCATGGCTCATCGTTTCGGATGCTTTGCAACAGCCATGGTCACCGGGAGGCTAAAGATGGAGGGTGTCGGGAAAGAAAAAAACTGCTACGCTAAACGCCGTCTGTTCTGTCGAAGTTGGTAACCACGGCTGCTTTGCAGCAGTAATTAAAATAATTCTCAAATAAGTTTGACTAATATATATCGCCTTTTAAACCGTTAAAGTGTTTTATTTAAATATGTACTACTCGCGTAAACTACAGACAGTATTTGATACAGGTATTTTCACTTTAAATCGTATAATATATAAAATTCCAGTTAATAATACAGTGTCACTTCTCAGAATGCTAGTCAACCCGCAGTGGTCTTATAAAGCAACCGACTGCGGTTTATATTTCATTGTGTAACCGTTGCGTGACCCTAACAATCGATACTACGACATTTAGGAGCAGCGTCTTATAGAATTTAGTTCATTAAAAATTACATTCTCAGAGATTTACTTGTATATCTTGCAATTTTCGATACTAAAAACTTATAAAAAGGAAACACAAATGGATTAGTAAATATTTATTGATTTATTTTTTTAGGCGGCACCTTTTATATACTTTGTTATTCAAATAAAACACTTTAGCTGTTTAAAACGCGATATATATGTTAATCGGTAATAAATATCGGGCCGACCTTAAAAATCATTTTCAAATAAGTTTAACTAATATATCGCGTTTTAAACCGTTAAAGTGTTTTATTTAAATGTGTACTACTCGCGTAAACTAAAGACAGTACTTTATTAATACTATAAAAATTGTGTTCTTGTGGTGTTTCTGTCATGTTTCTTAAATAAATTGAATATTTTTTAATTCGTTATGCTAAATTCAATTTCAATTGTTTCTTTTTTTTTGAATAGAGCAGAACACACAAGCCCTGGGTTAACTTGATGGTAGGTGATTCCCAGCCATATAACATCTGCACTAGATGCGCGGTCTACCTATTTTGGCTTTGGAGCGGAAATCCACAGACAAAAACTGAAACGCGATAAAATGTCAGGAAATGTCACTCATTTAATGTCAGGATATCCAGACGAAATACAACATATTTCAGAAAAAAGACCCTACGACCCGTTGATTAGTAGCCATAGCTACCGTTACACCAACGAGCCCGTGAACGTTTTTCAAAGGTCAGTATTTCAGTTAACTTTCGATATTAAAACTAGAGTCACTATTTTTCTCCAGAGAAGAATAGTGAAACTGATTTCATAAAAGATGCGTTCCAAAGACCCCATGCGCTATGAGTTACAAAGCTGATAGGAATGACAGTTTTAATTAAAGCTCAGCTATATGCATGAAAACTTGGCCTACAAAGGAAAGTGTATGTATGTTGCTCCAGTTGTGACGACAGACTTTCCTTTTTTTACATTTGTGAATTCGGGGAAGTAACTTACTGGATGACACGCTATTACACATTCTTATTACCTACATATATAAATACTAGCTGTGCCCTCGATTTTGTCCACGTTATTTTTGGCATTATATTTATTTTGCGAACAACCTCCACAGCTTCATAAATAATAGCTGTTACACACGACGTCGTTCGCGTCCCGTCGTTGCGAGTTAATCTTATAAGATTATTTAAGGTCAGTATTCTAAACCGTCTTCGCAGTGCACACAACGGAAACCTGTAAACATATACAATAATTTTTAGTATATTGCCCACTGTGATGTTATATGCTATAACCACACAAAAAAAATAATTCGAAACAGTAGTTCCTGAGATAAGCGCGTTCAAACAAACAACTCTTCAGCTTTATAATATTAATATAGATAGACACTTAACACTAATAAGATAAAAATGGTATGGAGATACTATAATTATAATTTTTGTCTCACCCATATTGCTAGTAAGAAAAAATAATAATTTTGGTAAAGTGAAGTAATATTATACAACAATCAATTTCCAAACAAGTATCATTTATACAGTAATGCTTACGCATCCCATGCGAGCGAGGGAAATAATACAGAGGATGTTACCGTATCCGGATTGAACCGTAATAACGCAGGATTTGTTTGACACTTCGCGTATGATACGTTTTAATAATTCTACGTCATTGTTGAACAATTTTCGGCTGTATTTGAAACGAGGAAAGTGGCGATTGTTAGTCGGTCATTATTGCGAAACTGTGCGGCTTATTAAACCCAGTCAAATCCTAATACGTACTTTTCTATTATTTAAATATATGTCTTTTAAATTCTTACTTAACCTAGCAGCAGATGATGGAAGGGAAGAGGAAGATGTGTCCTTGAAGATGAAGTTATGAAGGTCTACAATTTGAGCGATTATATTTGTTACATGTTTTCAACTCTCGCTACCTTTTCACTAATTGTATCATTTATCACACGAACAACCCTAACCTGGCCGGATAGTTCCAAAACAGTACGATATAAAGTCTTACGAATCCATCCCCTTATTTCTTCCGCGCATGTGCGAATACCGGCGCGTCGCGTCCCGCAGTGTCATTCTGGGCGCTCACAAGGCCATACGTTACCTACCCGCATTCGAGCCGCAGTGACGTTCCATATCGAATAATCGAATTCGTATTGTGAAGTGCAATGTAACATCGATTTTGCGTGATCTCGATTGTCGTGTTCGTATCGATTTGGAGGACGTAGGTAGGCTTGGTAAATTGAACTATAGAATGCCGATATTTATGTGAGTGTTTCCTAGCATAGAAGTCGCTGATCGTGTTGGGACACGTCACTAGGTTTCAACAGGAGAGATTGTATCTTAAAATATACGGGTAAATTATGAGCCAAATGTTTGGTTTCGATGTATGTTAACATGATTTACTTTTTTATTTCTGTTTTTAATATTTACTATGTATTTGATTAATAAAATACTTGAATGCTCTTATAAAACATCTGATACTTATATATGTGTAATTAAACGCCATTAATTTACGAAATTAAACTAAGTAATGAAAGTAAACTTCAGTGATACAAAAACTAATTAATTAATACACTTTTTCCCCAATTAATGTATCATAATTTATAGGTTAGTATCATGTTGATAAAATATTATGCAATAAGTAAAGTTTTTATTGACAAAAAGATATGTAGTTGTTTAATAATCAAGTTGTTATGTACTACTTGCTGAATTATTAGATTGTATAAAACAGCTTAAAGAGAAAAGGCTATACATTTCTATTCATCACTAAAGAAAATAACTGAATGAATCATGCGTGGGGTTATCCGATACGATTACATTTGCCCGAGGGTGTCACCCCAGGATCTCAATGATTTGATGAGGGGGTAAAAGTCTGTTTCTATGTGCACACGTCATAACCAATTGGGCTGTACTTTTTTTAATTTGCGTCAAAATCGCAAACATTTATTTAATAAGAATAATGCTGTGTTATTCGGTAACAGGTCATATTCAGGTCGGCCATTCAGTTCTTTGGATATTGCGTAAACTGGCCAAAATCAATAGCTACATACGACTTTTGTTAGTTATTAAGTCCTCATTAAATGTTTTGAGACGACACGTCGTAAGGTGCCCTTCAAGGTTTATTCGTTAGTGATAGTAGAGCACAGGCTAAGGTGTATTATATTATATATTACGTAAAACTATTAAATGAAAAGTCACTCAAATTAGAGCATAGCTTTGTGTCTATTCTGTTATACACATTATACCTTCATTAAACGCCTGAAGCCATACAACGACGTGTTAAATGTGTTCAGATCACGACGTAGTTACTGGTTATTGACCTTACAAACTACCCTCGTCATTGTAATAATGTAATGTCATCTTTTAAATAAAACACTTTAACGGTTTAAAACGCTTAATGATTTTTAACCACGGCCCGACGTTTCGGATTAGCACCGTGGTCTCGGGGAGACTGCTGCTGCAAAGCATCCGAAACGTCGGGCCGAAGTTAAAAATCATTTTCAAATAAGTTTAACTAATACTAAAACTATCGCGTTTTAACCCGTTAAAATATTTTATTTAAATGTGTACTACTCTCGTAAACTATAGACAGTATGTAATGTCATCTTTCCAGAATTCCTTTTTCTACAAAGTAGTATTTTTAAATATAGTAACTTAAATCGAAATAAGCTTTTATGTCTATTCCGATATATTTTATATATATAATCGTATGAAAAAAGAAAGATCACTCATACAATTTCCATTTCTTTTAAAAAAGATATCTTATATTTGTGGAAAACCGCTTACAAAATTTAACAACCCCTGTTGTTAGTGGTGTGCAGTCCATTCACCCCGAGCATTTGCGGTTGGTCGCTAGTGCATAACGCAATATTACCTCGATGGGATTTGTCGCGGATGTACAGGGATAAGAAAGACTGCAAAACTCAAGAGAACGTCTCTAGCACTGCGCGCCTCTGTAATTCTTCCTTTCAACTGTAATACAAAAGGATTTTCTCACAGTAATAGAAAATCTTTGTTCTAGCACCACTGTTGTCGTAAAAGCTTAGCACTAATGAAAAAAGATTACAGCACACACTGAAAGGATAAACTAAACGGTTTTCGGATTTCGATGCACCCACTGACAGGTGCCATTGTCTTATCCGTATGAGCATTTATTTAAATGTACTTTGTATTATGTAAGTTTCACTGAAACGTTGTACAGGTAAATGTGGTCATTACAACCAGTCGTAGGGTTTTATAATCCCTTTTTTAAATGAATAATTACAAGATTAAAAAAATATATTTATCAGTAATCATATTATTAATTTGTATTCAAAAGTTTCTGTTAACGATAAACCTCCAAATTTGTGTCACTGTTGACCTCTGAGTGGCATTGTTTGTTATTATGTTTCGCAAGTAATTAATTTGTGCACAGGCGAGAATATTTGAAGAGGTTTTGATTTATTACACAACTATTTGGGTGACTTTCTTTAAAGATTCAATTTTATGTTCGCTTTACATTGCCGAAATTCGCAGGATAAATGTTCTACCGTGTTTGTAACAAATTAATCTAGTAAAATAAATTATAACTGGGGTAATACGTATTTTAACTTGAAACTGCAAATTCATTATTGAGATGCGTACGTTGATAGAATCGAGTCGAGAGAAGGTTGTCCTGTCAAACGCACGCTGAGCCCTTTGTCTTAGTTTGAATTTATTTTTGTTCCACTAACATGGCAGGGAATATAGTTTTTCACTTTTACTGCGCTGTTATGGGATTATGTAAAATCGATTTAAGTTTAAAAACAACACGGGCAGGATTTGAACCGGCTTCCACAGTAGCGCAATTGATTAGGATTTTTTGATTAGGACTGTTCAAGTCATGCCCGTGTCGTATTTTTTTTTCTTTAGGGAGTAAAATATATAGTTTTTTAATAAATTATTTAATTTCTAAATTTTTGTCAATTCGGCCGAATTTTCATTAAGGTTCAAACCACATTCGGCCCAATCTGTATCTTTAATTTTTTACGAGTCATGAAATTAAGGGAGATTGGAACGGTGAAATTCGTGATAAAATAGTGTAAATTGCGATAAAACGTAGAGGGCCCTTGGAATATAGCGCTTTAACGCTTATTTATGCCTCTATCGGAATGAAGAGTAGGAAACTCAGTGGAGAGGAATGCAATTTATGTGCGTGGCCTATTTACATTGATTTTTATTATGTCGGGGATCGCGGGCGGTCGTTCCTGTATCGTGTTTTTCGATTTTCTTCCTTAAGTGATACCGAATTTGATATTAGAATATCGAATCGTATACGCTGAGTTTTCGGAAAAACACCCTACAAAATTCGTTACTACGGCGTTTGATACCTCTCTCACGAGTGTAATAACTTTTGTAACACTATTTATATATTAGATATATTATTCGTTGATAAATCGGCTAAGATGACGGATCATTAAAGAGTTCTGAAGTTCGAACAGTTGGTGACTTGAGCGCTTCCGACCTCGATAGGAGATTTTAATTGTAACATAAAATTACCGAATAAACCTGTAGTCACGGTTATATTGGAGTAATAATATTATTTATTTACTATTCTACGATATCACCAATGCAATGAGTTCATATGTTGAATTGTAACAGCAGTAATTCATAAAAAATAAAGACCACACCACGTTTTAATGTTTTCATTTAAACTTAGTAGATTATACTACTAAATTCGTTGACGATATACGACGATTTTTACTGTTGCCCTACTAAGTAGGAATCGTAGCCGTGGTTTCATACCTAGTTGGCATTGCAAGAAAAATTGTCAAGCTAAATGATTCAAGATTGTATGTGAAAAGAACAAAATAATTTTTACGATACCGTAACTCGCCTAAAAAGATAATGAAAATTAACTGTTACATCTAAAGCCATTCTTATAATTAAGTGGAACAAATGGTGTAATTTATTAAGGTGATAAATGTCACCCCACCAGTATTCTTTTATGGTTCTCTTAGCCGACTTAGAGATATTTATATCTTGAACGTTCTTACAAAATTACACTTTTAAGTTTCGTAGTTTCATACTGAAATTACCTTTAAAATACTTAAATACCGTGATAACATACTTCCCGCTCAATAAGAAATAAAATATGAGAACAAAACTTTCTATTGATAATATTTTATAAGGCAGTGCCTATCTGGCGTTATTCCCCCAGGCCCATCACGAAGATAATGATTTATTTAGCCGTAAGTTTATTATATGTAGGCTCTTTATATAATATTTATTGACATCTCTCTTAAATAGACTCTCAAATGTTATTTCTTTGAACAATGGAAGAACGACCTTGGAGAAATTACTTTTTCCAAGGCAAAATTTTAAATATGTATGTTGTTGACGTAACATTCGTCATAAATCTCATTATCTTGTATGATACTGTCATTTATTTTTCCTGAAAGGTTATCCAAAATCATTTAAAAGGAACCTAAATTCCATTTTATAATTGATAAGTTTACAATTCCAATGAAATGAGATAATGTACATGAGAAATAAAACTAAAAGTTTAAATTTTGCGGGTAGATTTACATTCCTCGCAAATTTAAAAAAATATTACTTACGTATTATTTTTAGTGTTGCGTATCAGCTTTGGGACGTATCAACGTTGAGCAGTGGACGCATACCGTCTGGTGATGATGAACAGCTAAATAAATACCTTCATATGTAGGTATGCACTTCTACCACATGATAGTTAAAATAACTAAGCACTGCCATTTAGTTACAAATTACATTTGAGAAAATAAGGTCAATTAGCATTAAAGAGCAGAACTCGAAACGAATTGTTCAAAGCGCGGTAACAGATTGCAATATTAATCTAAAATGCGGAAGTCCTCAACAAGAGTACACTTCAATCGCTGCTATGAGAAATGCACTGAAAGTGCTACCAGCCTGAATACGGATTTGTAGGTTAGGAAAAAGTTTTATATCATTGTAGATCCGGGTTACTCAAATTTTACATTAATTTTACTGGGTCAGGAAGTATGTGCACTTGAGTTTTTTTCACGGAGTCGATTCGATGCCGGGTCTGTCCACAATACTTCTACGTGAGGATCTTCATAGTCGCATTTGATTGTACCTTAGCTGGGGGTTTTCGGTTACCGAATAGATATAATTACATATCAAAATAAGTCGACAACACATCTTGTGTAGATGTTATATGGCTGGGACATTTCACCTCCATTCAACCCCATGCGTGTCTGTCCTCCTCTATCAATAAAAGAAATAGTTTTATTTTTAAACATGTTGCCGCATTAAAATACTCACAACTAATTTAATTTTTAATTATTATTATTTGAAGGTTGCAAAAGAGTAGAGAGCTGTGAGCTATACGAATACGAAAAATAGTGTCAAGGAAGTTTTTAACGAGATTTGTGTAAGGGGAAGTGGAACAGCAATTACTTAGGAATGCAAGCGTGCTCTTTCGCTAATTCCTTAAAGAAAACTGCAAGAAAACTCAATACGTTTTTAATATCACACACCTTGTAATATACTTGAATAAAAATACCACCCAACGATGAATTGTGCGCTATTTTGTTCCATTCATAGCCGTGCTGGACTTGCCTTCGTGAAATAGGGAGTACTATAAGATAATATAATTATCTTTGCCTTCTAGTGATAGACCGCTTTTGTAGCTAAAGTGTGAAAAGTCCTGGGTTGGAATCCCGGGGAAACAATACACGGTTTTGATCGTCACAGAAGTCTAATCAGTTACTTGCCTGCAAATATGCCAAATAAAAGCACCATCTAACAGACTAATACGTCTTTATTCAATGTAGTCAAGACCTAAAAACCTCTCAAAAGTCCCGAAGCCCCTAGGACAAAGGGACGATAATATGAAGCCAATAGAGGCAGAGTAGCCTAACTGCAATTTTATACTCGAGTTATTTATATTTTAATAGTCAGAAAGTTACCTACAAGTGTTTACCTATACAAATAATAGTACAAATTCATTTTCGCCTAAGTTAATTGCGTATTTTATTTTTGTTCTCAGCCGCCTCATATTGTACACTCAATAATAAAAAGGTCGTTTAATTTTTATACCATTACTTAACTTTTCAGTAATTTTATCCTTTTAAACCCTCAAATGGAGCAATAAAGAGATAATTTCCGTGTTCAGAATGCTATACGGGTACCTACTCTACCTACCTACCTATTTATATATATTTATACCTATTTTAATGACACAATTTAAAAATGCACAGACCACATAATTATTAGAATTCTCTTTAACGTCTATTTTTCAATGACGCTTACATATTATTATTTTGGGCATCCAAATTCGTTTTGCAAACCCCTTGACCTTTATAGAATTAAGCTTTTACCCACGACGTCGGTCGCGTCCCGTCGCATCATTCATGCCCCATCGTTTTTAATATAGCGTCGCGGACTTTTTAGATCATTTGGAGAGGAATTATTCTCTTATACATATTTTTTGGGTATCATGAACCGTGTTTGCAGCGTTTGCCTAGGAAACCCATAATTATGAATATTTTCCCAATTTTTGGCACATTTCTAGCTGTATCTTCGCTGTTATTAGTCACAAGACCATGTTATGAGCCTCTAGCTTTTCTCGATAAATACTCTAACCGACACAAAAATAATTTTTCAATTCGAACCCGTATTTCCTGAGATTAGCGCTCAAATAAAGAAACAAACTAGAAGAAAAAACTTTTATATAATAAAAGAGAATCAATCCCTATATATATTTTATTTTTGTGACTTTGTCATTTTTTTAAGTAGCCTTATTCTTCTATACTTTTATAATCGATATCGCTAACCTAATATAAAATAGTCTTATTTAATAACATATTATATAAAATCGAATGCGTATAAATGCGCACAGGCTAAAGTTGAAATAAACATGTTAAGTAACACTTAACAATTTAAAGCATTAAAAATTTATTTATAGTGCCACCATGTGCAATAACATGTGAAAAATATTAGTTTTCAAACGTTAACTATTTTAATGTTATTGAATTAAAGAAAGGTCAATTGATTTTCAGTCTCGGCTATGTATACCTTCAGCAGTGTTGTTTTTTTTGTTCCGCACTCTAAACAAAGACAAAAGAAAAGAAATGGCGAGTGATACATGTTTAAAATATATTATCTCAGTTCCGATGCTCTAATTATCTTTAGTTTAAACGTAATTACTGTAAAAATAACAAGCCATTCAAGCTATGCTGTACTAATAGCTACAGGCAGCTGGTATTAAGCCATTATATTTTGATAAGGGCTGTATTATGTTAATTAGTTGCTTCATTGGCTTATTGTGTAAACAGTAGCCGCACCGTTTCATGAAGGCATAATTAGATGCGGGAAAGTTATAACTTATTTACTTGAATCTTACAAATTTTACATATGTATTACATAATACTCGCTGCCTTGCGCTGCGATTTTTTGCCCCTTACTAGTTTACTGTTTTAGTATTTACCCCTTCTATATTTATTTTCTTTTCTTTGTGCTTACTATGCTATTGTAGCTGTAACATAAATATGATTTACATATAGATGGTTAAGAGGTAGGCCTGGAGGCCTGGTGACAGTTGGGCAACGGAATCATGGTATTAAGGTAGCGGGTTAGGAATCCCATAAAGCAAAAATCTCAAGAGAGGTTGTATAATTCCAAAATGTTGTTTTAAATTTACCTCAATAGTCGTCAAAAAAATCGGTTCCGTATAACTATTCCCTTTTACTATATCGCCTATCTTGAGAATTATCTAATTACAAAATGTATTTTCTCTACCCTGTGTGGTCTCCAAAATAATGTCGTTAATTGGAACGAGACTGTCACCGCAATCAAACTAAACTTAAGCCACAGCAATCAGTTTTCAGTTTAAGTACATAGCTTCCTGTGTACCATCTAATCAATGATGGAATGTTTGAAGCTTTAAACTTCGTCATATTCATATTATTGTTACAGAAATTGGTTTCTGTAATGTTTAATTTTATATCTCCTTACTACACAACTCGTCATCTTTGTCACATACTGTCTATAGTTTACGCGAGTAGTACACATTTAAATAAAACACTTTAACGGTTTAAAACGCGATGTATTAGTTAAACTTATTTGGAAATGATTTTTAACTTCGGCCCGACGTTTCGGACGCTTTGCACCAGCCGTGGTCACGGGCCGAAGTTAAAAATCATTTCCAAATAAGTTGAACTAATACATCGCGTTTTAAACCGTTAAAGTGTTTTATTAAAATCTTTGTCACATCTTACGCATTGCTTTTCCACCAAGACAATTGTATCAGTCTAGACAAGCTTAAAAATCTAGGTCTATATCTTGTTCATATAACAAGATAGACCTAGACCTTGTTGTTGTACTTCATTACAATGATAAATATTATTCTTGTTGTATTTGGAAAATGTTTATTCCTCATCAAAAATTATAACATGCTTTTATAATTTAATATGGAACCTCTTCAAATTATTAATATTAATAATCTACAAGAGTGCGCCATCCTCACATTACAAAATAAACAGTTTCAGCATACGTTTCATTGATGTTGACTCAAGGGCTCTCAGTCATGTTACGAAAACTGATTTTCAGTAAGGAAAAGTGTCACACTCAGACTCTTGAATCTTAGAGTGGAAAGTGATGTAACTTATATCTGCATAAGACGTTAGTTACCCATTGTATATTTTATAATTAAAATATAAGTCAATACATCTCTTTTGTTTTCTCTCTTTGACAAACAACAATTTTTAACCGTAGACAATCGTTAAAAACAAACTTAAAACTGGAAAACAAAGATATGTTAAAAGCATATAATATTTAGTTATGGCATGTTTTTTTTTTATTTAATTAATTAATTAACTTAATGAAGTCATAGCATGTGCAAATGCTTTCTATCGTAAAAGCCAAGTATAGTGGAGCTCTTTACACCTGCACCGGACGCTTTATTTACATAACTTAAAAGCGCGGCTGCCGCTGAAACTGAAAGAAATTGGGGCGTCATATTATCTGAGTTTGTGTGTGTGAAAATAAACCACCCATTGTCTTTTCCGGCCATTGTTTTTTGAAATTGAAGCTTCTCTGCTGAAGTATTGTTGTATGCAGCCCTTCACGTTCAATAGACCTTATAAATGGTTATTATTTAAATGAACTAAAAATTAATTAATTGCATCTTTCTTTAATGTAGTGTAAGTTCGTACATTTAATTTAAGTGTTTAACGTGACAAAAAATGTTATATGCTGTTGCTGTTTACTATTATTTATCGCGATATATTATCCTCGGATGGGCATATTATACAGAACACGGTATCCAATCGGTTAGAGCAACAGTGCGGAACTGTCTGCGGGTGCCGGTTCAAGTCTCGCCCGTGTCGTAATTTTTTCAATCTAAAATTGATTTTTAATTTATATAAGTAGATTATTGAACATGAACCTCCGCGAGGGCTGTGACTCGGTTTACTGTCTTAACCAATGTTATAATTATATGTTTTTTGTTTCAGGCATAAATTGGACACGATGATAACCGAAGGTCAGTATAGTCGTTGAAGTTTATTTTTAAACAAAAATTAGCGGGTTATTTATAAACTTTTGCAATCAAATATTTGCTTACTTAAATATTTAAGAAATATAGATCGGAAAGGACATTAAAAGAGTATTATAAACTACTTAAACACATCCCTTGTTTTGTGGGACAGTATACTTGACATATTTCTGGTTACTATGTAAGAACTAGAACTGCTGTAAGAATGTTGTTTTCAGTATTAAAAGCTTGCCATAAATAATTAAAACTCTATAGATCGACAATATTATTCGAGACACTTTTAAATAAAACCTAGACAGACCAAATGATAAAGTTAAACTCTATATCCTCTTCCGTTTTGTGGGTGTTTTATCATTTTTTTTACCTATATATTTAGTTGCCCCATAATTCCAACCCAAGACCGGTTAACACAATGACGACTTCAACTATTGAGCCACGGTCGCGGATGGCCACAACAACGCCTTAAAACAAGTATAACTTCAACAGAGTTTAATTACTGGGGCAACAGTTTTACAAGTTTGTAATTTACACTTGTTTTAAAAAAGTTTACGGAATTCTTTGTGAATTTTCGTAATTTACTCGGTCGCTTCCCTTTTATGTCTCGGGGTCCTTGGTAGGCTTCCCTTGTTCGAAGTTAATGACAAAACTGACCCTGTCGAAAATTTCTTCTTTAAGTAACATTTCTATTACCAAATTAAAAGACAGTGGTGTGGGGGTAAACACGGTGAATAAAACACTAGTGTTTTAATTGATTCTGTGTTCATTTTTTGTTTATAATCCGATCTTCTAAATGGATTTTTGGGTTCTATTTAAGGTTAAGAATTTAAGTGTTTGTATGTATACTAAACATGTTTGGCTATTGACAAGCAATGGGTCAATACACAGTGGGTCTATCGACACGACTGTTAAATCTAGGCATTTAAGTAGGAAAATCAAAATTCCGTCCGTCCGAGAAAAAACAGATTCCACGCATGAAAAGTCTTAAAGTGTAAACCGCTTTTCGGTTGCAGTCAGTGCAGTACTGATTATTCAAGGTCAAAATAGGTTAACAGCACATCTTGTTTGGATGTTTTTTTAGCTCCACGTTCCTTTAAGTGAATCTGGTGTCAGGACATGTAATGAAAAAATCGTAAAACATTTTATATTCAACAATACGTTACACTATTGAAGTATTGTTTTTATATTTAAGAAATTGTCAACTTCTGTGTCATTAGGTTTTCGTAAACTTCAGATTTTTAATTATATAGTTATATATTATAATATATCATTTTGTGTAATTCGTTTAGTGTGGATATTTTAATTCTGAAAATATATTATGCTCGCTTCGTTATATAAATAAATTACCTTACCCAGCGCTACTGAATTGAAGAAGGAAATAAAATCCTTCGCCGGCATTTTATGTTCGTATCGTTTGGTTGTAAAGATGGAAAAGTTTTAAGTGTCTTGTATCTTCGTGGAAAAAGAATATTGTGTTCTGAACTGCTGTTTTTTTTATTTGCTCTGTTTTTACGCGTGTATCAAAATACATTTAATGGTGTAAATATAACTCGCTAGTAATAATTTCCACTATTGGCACAATTTACAATTTGGGAACAGGATTTCCAGAACTAAGTGTTTATGGATTATTCCAAGAAATCCAAAGCATATTGAGCGAATGTATAATAAGGCGGGATCACGAAATCTCGTGCTATATAATGCTAAATTTTACCCCTTTTTCATTCCCTTAAGTAAGAATTTTGGAAAATTTCATATCGGATACCAAGGTCGTGAAAATTACTTAATTCTAAGATGCAAGGTTTTGTCAATCAGCGGCTTAGAGTGTGCGTTGATGTATCGATCCGTCTAAGTTCAAAACAAATATATGATATGTAAAGATAAAAGTCGAAATATCCTATATAATACGACTATTAGCGTTGCAACACTGAAACATTTTCAAGTGTGATGACGTATTTAAATTCCCGGCCCGGTGGATATAAGATTTCACCGGATGTGTACATGAAGCACTCACATGGCGGATATAATTAAAACTCCATTTGCAAAATAACTCGTCTTCTCGTTCCACATGCAATAGTTTTATATATAACACAGGGGTTATATTAAACATTCCACCAACTGGAGTGTAAAATACTTGTTCAGCGTTTTATATTTGCCCGCCTTTTTAAATTATCCCCGGAAATTGTTTTGTCATTTTGTTTCTGCCTCTTACTCTATTGTGGAAAGTTTGAATTGTCGAATGAAAATTGTGGGAATGTTTTATTTACATACATTTATCAGTAAATGGCGGTTTTACGGGACTTATGTTGTGTAGTTTTCGTATCTTTAACGTTTGTTCTTTTATTTGTATGTTGATTAAGCGGGTTGTAGTAAAATATATAAATAAAGTCCTTGCTAAATCCATGAGTTAGATCATACTGTTGCATATTAGTCACAAGATATGTTCTGTTAAAAAGGTCGCGAAAAAGGTTTTTTAAAAGTCATACTTCAATACAATCATGTATCATCAAGACATAGTATGAAACGAAGTCGGGTTTTCTGACCCTATGTACACTTAAGTCTTTAAAACTAAGCGAATTTTGATGCATTTTTTTTGTAGATAGAGTGATGCAGGTGAGGTCTTTATAAGCAACGTTCATAGTTTTTCTGTAGTGTATTTAGTATCCGCATTGCAATCGAACGAAGCCAGGGCGCGTCGGTAGTGAATAATAACATAGTAAAATTCTTTAATTGAATATATTACAAAATTGGAAGAATTATTACCACATAAGTTCTCTTTAATAAATAATTCTGTAAACTTTTATTTCCGTATAGTTATTTCGTACTCGCTGCGGTTTCTCGTGATGTTTTTAGATTTCCGTAGGTGTACTGGCTGGAATGTTAATGTGGTATCGATCCCGGAGTTTGGCAGCGACCGGTCGGTGCCATGCGGCCCCCGTCGTCGTTTCTGCTGACTAATGAAAGCTTCCTTACATATTGTACTCGCAGGAAATACACGCGGCGTCTATTCCTAATCGATCTCGATTTGCAAGGCTTTAGTGGAAATCTTAAATATATATCCACACTTTTAATATAACCGACCGCCTCTGTAGCCAAATGGTTAAACGTATTGCCTTGTATTGCGTAAAGCGCGAGAGATCCTGGGTTCGAATCCCAGGGAACCAAAGTTTGCTTCGGTCGGGCAGGACACGGATGTCTGATCAACGAGGGGGAAACCGGGATTTTACTACTACTTTAATATTATCTTGCATAGTACGTAATAGAATGTATAATACCGACACATATTTAAGAGTTCGTAATACCTAATTTGTTAAACCTAAAAAGTTCCGTTATTAACTCTTCGTGTGTTACTAGGATGTATGCGTAGATTCGTTGGGACGGAACTTTACTATTTAATTTTATAAAAGTTCTGCTCTTCGTTTGAAAATTGCAAAGACGTGTAACGTAGTGGCAAATTGCCGGTAGAGGCGGTGGCGTGAGGGCGAAGGCGCCATGAGCACTGGCGCGCTGCGGACCGCCGCGGGCGACTCGACGCCCGGTTCCGACGGCGATCGCATCACCAGCCTCTTTCCCAAGTGCAGGCCGAAGAGCATGCAGCATCACCAAGATAGGTAACTTACATCATCATTGTTACCACCCTCTACCCACCCTACGAGCAAAAGCTCGTAAGCATGTTTGTTTCTCTTCTTTGAGCCCGTCATTGGTGTAAAGGTAGAAGATGTACAGCTAATGATCATCGAACCGTGGGTTCGATCCCCATCCATAATTTTTTTAATCATTTTATAAATTTTCTGAAACATGTTGAACTTCGTCTGGCAAACTAGATATTAAATTCGTAGTAGAAATATTCCACCCGGGTCACTAAGAACCGTCCAAATATGAAAACGCCGTGAGGTTTAATCGCGTTTCAAATATCCAAAGCCAAAATAGGTATATGTTAGGTAAATCTATATCTATACTAATATATAAAGCTGAAGAGTTTGTTTGTTTGTTTGAACGAACTAATGAAACGAACGGGAAATGTGACAAAAATTGGAAAAAATATAATAATTATAGGTTTCCTAGGGGTACGCTGCAAAAACGGTACAAGATACCCAAAAAATATGTGTAAAATAATGATTCCTCTTTATAAGTGATCTAAAAAGAGTCTGTGGCACTATATGTCTGTCTTTTAAGAATATCCCGCAAGAACGACGGGAAGGGAAGCGACCGACGCGGTATAAAATAACTATACCATGCGGACCAAGTCGCGAGCATACCAGCGACATAGTATGTTATATTTATGGAGAATTTTACCTACCATTACGTGAAGCACATGCTTGTCCAAATAAAAAAAAACAGTTACTCAATGTTTTATGCCTACATACTATATAGTTATTTATTATATTGGCACAAGTTGATAAATTATTCAAAGCCGAAATGAACGCACAAATTTACGACTAGCGTAGCTGATGGAAGTTAATGCTTGTGGTTGGCAGACGTAGACGCAACTAGGTCATTACGTGGCGACTGAGCTTGGCAGGAAGGCTCACGCGAAAAGGTGATTAAACTCAACTACTGGGTCTTAAGAAATAACTAAACCGATCGGGTGCATTATACCTAACCGCTTTAAGGCAATGCCCAGTATTGTTATTTATTGGCTACTTGATTTAACTTACCCTACACTAATTATATATAGTCCTATAGTTATATATAAATGAGATATATACATTACGTTGACACTGAACATACTTCGTGTCAAACTTCTGTTAGTTAATCGTATGCCCGAAAAACTTTTTATATGGTGTTATAAAATATGTGTTATTTATTTTAGGTAAATTAGTATTAATTAAAAAATAATTGTCATGGAAATAATTTTACGACACGGGCAGGAATTGAACCGGCATTCACAGCGTTACGTGCTGTTGCTCTAACCAATTCAGCTACCGTGTCACGTGCCATGTGATTTTCAATGTATATAGTTCTTATTTACTGCATATGTGCGTAATGGCTGCTAATGTGGATTATGTAGAGTTGCGACTGAAACATTTCGTATACATTCAGATATATATACTATACCCATGTTATTTAATTTTATTATAATTTCGTGACCTGTTTTCAGATTAAACACTGCCATTGAAGGACGGGAGATGAATAACATGAACAACGTGTCCTCGGATGACGAGAGGGAGAATGACGCACAAGTCATACTCGGTTCCAAGGGAGCTTATAAGCTTAGGGATTCTAGGTTGGCATATTAATATTAATGATTCATTATAATACATCGATTATATAAGTTAAACAGTAACTTTTACTAGTGATAATTATAATAGGTATGTACGTGTTGATGTGCTACATTTTGAAGCTAAAAATGCATGCATTTACAAAACACTGTAAAATGGAAATAAACTAAGTAGAATTAAAAATCATCGATAAAAAAGATACGTGACACGTATAGGAAAGGCATAATTGTAACTGCAGTTACCTATATAAGACAAAAAACTAAAAACAGCGTTTCAAAAAAAAAAGAATACTTGGTATAACAGGTGAAAAAGATAAATTTAGCAGACTTTTGTAATGTAATTCATAAAATTGAATATATGTATAGTTCCTTTGTAATGTTTGCCTTAAACATATGATTACCACAAAAACTGACGATTTTTATTTCCGCATTCAAGGATAATAGAAATAGCGGGCGGCAGAGAATTGTACTCTCAAAGTAGAACAAAAGCTGTACGGAAATTACGTCACAATAACACACATAAGCACAACCTGAGAAACAAAATACGATCAATCACTAAGGAAACCGTCGACTATGCCGGGGATTCAATCACCAATGAGGTATATTAAGTGATATTAATATAGACGCCCAGTTTATCTTTTCCAGGGATTATTTAGTAGTGAGCAAAGGCAAAGAGATATTAACGCGTTCGTTTCATTCATCCATATTTACAGATACTCTCAAGATGGCTGAGCATGAAGGAGTTTTTCTTTGTTTCTGTGCCTAATGAATTTTAGCTGTCTTACCAGGTTAATAATTTTAAGCTCCGTTTCCAGATATCGTTGCATAGGATAAACCTTGAGCCGAAGAAAATGATTTCAAGACACACATCGCCTTCGTACACAAATGGCGATAGGGATAGAATTATCGAGCAAACGATGGGCATACCGAAAAACAGTTCTCCTATTCTGGACCCGCATAAAATTGCAGATATCAGCGCTAAAAGCAGCCCCATAGCGGTGGTAGCTGACGGTGAAGTTGTGGTCTTTGAAGACAATGATGACTGGAAAGGTGATCTTCTAGCATTCTCGTACACAGAAGAGTTCTTTTTACTTCGATAATATATGCCTTCTTATTTCAAATATTGTCAAATTTGTTTAGGTGTAGTTTGTCATAAGGCATTATGCTGTCTATGGAGGTTGCGTTCCTAGAAAATTCACTGCTAATTGTTTTATTTAGTTATTTTGTCATCTTATCTATCATATAGTTATCTATGATTTTCATTATATTCAGTCTTAGGAAAGTCATCGGCAGTGTAATAATTTATATGAACAACT
Source organism: Leptosia nina (assembly GCA_963661955.1). NCBI lineage: Eukaryota > Metazoa > Arthropoda > Insecta > Lepidoptera > Pieridae > Leptosia > Leptosia nina. Next base: position 10,207,055 of record CAVLEF010000005.1, on the reverse strand, counting down.
AACTATCAATTATTCTTCAGTCTTCTCGTACCAGCCATTAGTTTTGCTTTCTTTGTTCGTATATATCTTAACCTTATTTCAGTGAACATAAAGCCTAAATTCAGATACTTAAATACCATTAAACATTTCTTTTCAACCATGATCATTACAATTTTCTTTCTCTTTCTTTTATTTTCAGTTATATTGAATTCTGTGTCTCTAGGTATGAGGATGGTCCCGGACGCTAGTGATGAGGAAATCGATATCAGTGTAAAGAGAACTTTAGACAACTTGAAAAATGGTGACAGTGAAATGAACAATAAGAGTGAAATGAGTGAGAGTGAATCGAGCCCTTCCCGAGACGACGTCAGACTGAGCGATGCGAGTCCGACGGGGGTGTGGTTGTCTGATGATGATAAAAACAGGTAAAAACAGATGAAGATCAAATTTTCGATTTTCTACCGGTGCTACTCGTTAATTATATTAGTTCCGATAATCGCCCTTAATATGATAAAAGTAAGGCTTTTATTTAGTTTTAGAAAATCAATATTTATTCGTTTCTTTATTTTTTATTTACACGACTTCGCCGGGCATTAAAGCGTAGTAACGCTGTTGGGTTTTATTGCCTAATATTTAGCTTACGAATTACTTGCTAACCTAATATACAAAATAAAAATAATACTTAACTAACTAAAATGTCGCGGCCTGTAAGTGATACAAAAAATACTCCTTGATTATTCTCTTACACTTTCCGACGCAGATAATGATAATCTCTTATTGATTCTATTTTTTTTAGAAAACCTGACAAACTCGTTCCTCATACTAATTATTACAACGCAATAGCAAGGTACTTTGGTAGGTATAGAAGATCGCGTAGATTTTTTGGTCGCTCTTTGAAATTGAGTTCGTACGAGTTACAGATTTACTCACATATTGTGACATTGAGTGAAGTTGATTATGCACTTCCATTAAAACTGCACTGAAGTTAAGTCTACATAGTTAGCTACAATTGTAAATGCGTTTTTCACAGAGTGACTCGAGTTATAGGAGAACTGCCAATAGCGGAGTACGAGGGTTCGCCGCGGCGTTACGGTATTGGACAGCAGAAGAGCCAAGTGAGATCACCAAGACCTGGATTTCCCCAGGTAGCTTACGAACATTTCTAATAATTGGTATGGTACTTAAATATATTTTTTAACCCATTTTTTTTATTTTTCAGCGAATAATAACAGAAAGCAGGGACGACACTCCGCCGCCCAGTTCAACGGCGTTCGACTATCTATACGAGTTCTCGGAAACGAGGAAAGTTCTCGAAGAGTTCTTTAAATGTCCTCCACAGCAGAACGCTAATGATGAAATTGTTAACTTTCAAGTAAGTTTCTTTATAGTCGATCATGTGATATACGGCAAGTTCTTATTTATAAGCGTCTAACTTTTAAAAGAGCTAATAACTAATGCCTTTTCTTGAAAGTTAAGCCTCCGTAATATTAAATGTATAATAATTTTATACTTGTTTGTTCCGAATGAGTGCGTGACGTCATACCGACTATTATAAACATTGCATTTGTCGGTCATCGCTCGTACAGATAGGTCCTCTCTGTTGTTACGTAGCTTGGCCTATATTTAAATTAATGGTTCCTTGCCTAGTGAGTGTATTTGGTGGTTGTTTGTTTCCTTCATAGTTAAACTAATTAAGTAAAAATTTGGCTAAGTAAGTAAGTGTAATTTAATGAATTATACAATTGTTACTTGTCTTTTTTTAATCCTGTCCATTTCTGATTCCTAAAATATATATAAAGAGTACCAGTATTTACGCATATTCATATTACAGGAATTAGACTACGAACTTCGCCGTCACACTCAAGAATGTCCCTCCGAGAACGGGATAGACGGAAGCGAGAGCGAATGGCCTTTGGCGGACACATTACATTCGCCGCATACCGCGCACAATCACACCAACTTCCTTGGCCTACAGGTTGTTAGGAAATACAATTTGACTATATCCTAACGTAAAAAAATGTTGTGAGAAATTCTCTACTAAGTGAAATAAGATATACTTCGACATATGTCGCAAAAAACTTTAAGCCCTAAGTCACACTTATATGAAACTGGTCCATCTAATCTTCTAATTTATTATACGTTACCTCTAAACCGACATCAGTAACTACGTATGCCTAGTTATTTTTGTAGTTGTCTGTATGAATTTTAATATTTATATATAAGACCTCCTGTTGTTACCTACGACGCGAATCTTTCGCCTCCCGTTGTTCTTGCAAGTTAATTTTAGGCAGATCATTTTTTCATACGTTTCCTACTATTTCTTCCCTTCTATTAGTTGTAGCGTGATGTTTTATAGCCTTCTTCGATAAATGTTCTAACCAATAGTTTTTTGGCAGCATTCTAGGTTAGGTCTTATATATTTTTTACTATGTTATTAGCAACAACGCGCCCGCTACGGTGCGCCCGACATGTCAGCTCTACGTGCTGGTCACTCTACCGTGATGGATGACGCGGGCGTCGAAGAAGACGAGCCTGACGTGGACGGAAGCGTATGCGCATCGCCAGCTGTACGACCAGCGCATGCGCTTGCCCTTTCATCGGCTGCTAGCGACACACCCAGCGATCTCTCGCTCGCTATCATGGAGAATGAGCTGTCAGAAATGAAAGGTAACTTTAATAGTTCCTCGGCTTTAGTAAGCGTTGTATGCTATGGTGGTGGTGGTGAAATCTCTTATGCCCTCATGGGCCTTGGGATTACGCTCCTATGGCCGTTACACACTGATCGGTCTTATTTACAGGCAAGTGGTTGATCAGACTTCTGTGCCCTGCCCGAACAAAGCTAACTTTTGTTTCCCTGGGATTCGAACCCAGTACCTCTCACGCTTAATGTCATGCTAGACAACCATTAAGCAACGGAAGTTGTGGACTATATATTCGGTACTAAAACAATATGTGTCCATTTAGACATTTTAGACTGTTTCGATTTCTTGAATTGTCAAACCTTTCTAGAAGGAAAGAGGATTTAAATTTTTTTAAATGTTGTATGCAGTTCGCAACTACGTCACAATCATTCGCATTGTGTACTTTTTCGAGCTATTATTTTTAATATTGTGTTCGTACGTTAGAAAATTAATATAAGACTTTTAAATTTTAGAATTATCAATTTTAGTGTGTATTTTATTCATGTCACTACAGATTCCATGACTCGTAACTCTGCTTATGCTAAGATATCAATTTCCTTTTCAGTACAAATGGAGCTGAATAGAGTAGTTGGTGCTCACATGCCTGTCGTAGAAGACGGGCTATCGTCAGGCCACGTGTCTGACAGTGACAATAATAATCAGATCATCTCAATGCCGGTAAATATCGCAATAAGAATGTAATCTCCTCAATTTTAATATTTCTCTGACTTACGAATACTTTTTAGGCACACTCTCCAATGAAAATAGAAGAGATCGTAGATAGTGGAACCAATACTGACCCACATCTTTTATCTGATGCAGACTTGCATTCGCTCGATCCATTAGGTAAGCTATTTTATGAACCATGGAAATAATTCTTATTTTGTGATAAAGAAAACTAGACATAATAAATAAATAGGTTAAAAGTTCTATTTTAAGACAAATAAACTCTAAGTATTAAAGTACTTTCGATATTCAAGATCCTGAATATGGTTGAAGGTTCCTTCAACCATGTTACTTCAACAATATATATATCTATAATATATATATATATAGGTATATAGAACTGTTTCGATGTTAGTTAGCGACTTCTTGACCATTGTTTTTTCATACTATGAAATTTGCGGTTAAGAATAGCATTACAGAATCTCATCGATAAAAATTCGCGTTGTAGTGTACGTGTGATTGTTTTTGAATATGTATTGTCAAATTTTGTCGTACTTCAAAAGCTTGCAGTTCCGCGCCTCCCCCGCCTGCACCAGCCCCACACCGCCCGTTGGAGCATGGTCCGCACCAGCCCCACACACCACATCACCACCACATGCCGCATACGCAGCATCACGACGATGTCTATGCCAGGTGAATTTAATTCCTAACATAAAAAAGGATCGTTTTAAATCTATATAACAGTAAACTAGTTGAAACAAAGTTATAATTTATTATTATTTAATCTAATATGCATAGTTATATACATTTTGTATTTTACAGAAAACGGCCGACATCAGCTCAGAGCAATGATTCTGTAGAAATTAAAGCAGTGAGTGGCGATGAAGGTAGTTTACTTTTATGCCTTACTAACTAACAAACCTCTCTCAATCAAAAATTAATCTGTATATAAATGTCACTTTTCAGACGAAGCTGACACTGATCTTGAGACCGACAGACTCTTGGGACAGCAACGAACTGACGATCAAGGATTCTTTGATGATAAAGTAAGTTAAAATTAAATTAAACCAATAAAATTGGTCACAGCAACAGCACGGAACGCTGTGGATGCCGGATGCCTTTTAATTATAATCAATTATATATAGTGCCATCATGTGCAAAATATTAAAAGTTATATTAAAGATAAAATTAAGGTATACTTAATTTTTTTTAAATATAACCATGAATCGTAATCGATGATTCATCGCGAGCAAAGTCGTTTAACACGCGTCCTACTCAACAGCAATAAATGTTCATTCTGAGTTGAAATGACCTTGCCCTCTTATTGTATCGGTCAAAGAAAAATATTTCAAATTACATTCATTAAACCTGCCTCACATATCATTGACTCTAGGAGTCATATGTTTAAGCATAATTTTAGATTGGACTTTGCGAAGTTGATTAATTATACTTTTTTCTTAGCCTCCCTATAATGTACTGAATAAGGGACATCTACAATATTTTATATAATCTTTGACTAAACATGTGTTCGCACAGTGTTACGCCAGTCAGTTGCGCTCGACGATATTACCATAACGTGTTTAACGTCACGATAACGTTATCTGCCAAGAAACCATCGCATTAATAACATTAAAAAACGATTATTTACATTGTGTTTATGTTATGTTGTAACTATGAGTGATGTAGGGGATATTATAGATCGCACTATAAGTAATCGCAGTGGAAATTGTTCTACCGAAAATATTAATTCAATATCAATTGAAGAAACAGTCTCGCTTATCTCCGATTCAGATGAAAATAATAAATATTTAGATAATGCCTCTATTCGTGAGAATACAACCGAAGATTGTGTGCAATTGTGACTCCGAGGTAAATGATAAAACTGATTTTCCTGTCGGAAATAATGGTGTCATAATTAGAGAAGGTACACGTAAAGAAATAACGCAGAATATAGATATGGCAAACGATAATATTAGTGATAATGAAACGAAATCACTTGCTCCTGCTAAAGAAACGTCAGAAGAAGAGGTAACCTTACTAATTATTAGTATTACTAATTTGAAAACTAAAAACTGGTCTTTATCGAATCTCTGCGCAAGAGTTGATTGTATCAATTAATTTTATTTTTACAGGGCTGGCGCAAACCCAAGTCTAGGACGGTGATGCCATCAGTAGGTTCTGCGGGAACGAATAGGGAAGCGCACCCACACGACAGTACTGATCATCGGGATGATGACGCCCTGCACAACGGAAAGGTAAGGCTTTTGTCATTTAAAGGAAATCTACAAATAAAGTGAAACATCAATTTTGAGAAATATTATTTTTAGATATTTAATACATAATCATCATTACTTTGATTTTTTTTTCAGGACAAAGATGCCAAGAAGAAAAGCAAAAACAAAGAAGGTGAGTAACATTAAAAATACTTTTTAAAGAATTTTATATCCTAGAGTTAAAAATGAAAAAGTGATTTTCACCACTATAATTTTCTTTTTGCCTTCATGGATATAAATTAAATGGTGAGTTTAAGAAAGCAAACCATATTCAATAACTAAACGTAAGAATATCAAAATATTTAAAACATTAGATATTTTAGATATTGCATATTTAATGTGATATAAAATTACTTAATTTCTACTATTAAAAAAACTGAGAAAGTTACAGTTATTCTTATACAAACCCAAAAAATACCTAAAGTATAGACATGTTCCATGTCAGTACTTACCTCAAGTACACTACACATTAAAATAAAACACATTTAAAGGAACGCGAATTACATTAGTTAACTTACTCTATACTGGGACCTGCCGTTTCGGATGATAGCAGCAGCCGTGGCTGATACATACAATACATACATATTTAGTGGTTGGACTGCCAAACAAACATAAACCTTGCATTACACATATTACAGATCTCGCTTCAGTGCTGATAGAAGGTGTGCTATTTCGCGCACGATATTTGGGTTCAACACAGCTGGCGTGCGAAGGACAGCCCACGAAAGCCACTAGGATGCTGCAGGCCGAAGAAGCTGTTTCACGGATTAAGGTAAGCACCCTCAAAATCAGATCTAATTTAATAACTACCAATTTTTTATTCTATTGTCTTACAGGATTATATACCTATACAAAAGTTTTTACTTATTTTTGATTAAAACAATCAGGATATTGAAAAAGTTAAATGTTCAAATCGGTGCACTGTTTATATTTTAATAATGTGAACCTGACTCCAATGAGCACATCTTGAGGAAAACTTATATTTTCACCACTGAGAAATAATTCCGATAATAATGTATCTCTTTAATTACTTGATGCCTGTGTGAATCGGTGATACTTAATAATAATTATCCTGTTATTAATTGTATTTATATAGTAGTTTTAGGAGCATGAAATTAACCTGAAATTTTTGTCACACCGATCAGTGCCTAGACAAAAAAGCATAGTAATTTTGTAAGCGGATGCTTATTATAAAATAGTTAGCTAAAACCTTTCAATAAACTATAGTTTCATGCTCTTTAGAATTTTTAGTGTTGAGAATGCTAGTGGAATATCCTTTGTCCATGTATCCCGAATTAAAGGGTATTGCTACATCACGTGTGGTGAGTTCACTGCCAAACTATTTTCGCTCTTATTGACTTGGCACTAGAGTATTTTTTCAGTGTTCCTCACCCCTCGACCTGACCCGAGAAGATTTCGGATCCCGTTTGGTCGGCTAGCCTCCTCTGGATAACTTTATTCTATCGCTTTATACGCTTGCTTGCTATGATTTGTTGCGAGGTATTGTATGATGGCTTAAGAACCCCAACGCAACGTAGCCTTGCTAGCTTTGTTACGTCGCAGTAGTTTTGCATGGAATGTTACCTCACAAGTACTGAGTTGAACTAAGAAGCTATTAAACTTCCTACAACTTTGACCAGTCCTAAACTATCGACCTCGTCCGTCATTTATCATCCCGCACAGCGTAGCTTTACTCGTCCGATTCACACCGGCTTAGGTGGCCTTATCTAACTCGGGAGTCGCACTAACATTGATCTAGCTTTTGCACCATAATACTGAATCCTACTAAAATACTCTTAAGGTTTACTTTTCGAGGTCGCTTTCATATTGACGACGGCTTCTCACATATCATTGTCAATGTGTGTGTTCGCGTTGTTTTGCTTGCTTTTGCGCAAAATTTTTGTATTGACCAATTGGCTTTTCTTACATTATTTGCCGATCAGTGAAGAGTATAAAAAAATCGTTATTTTTTTTACTCCAATCCCGTTTTACACAAATTGCGTATTCTTATAAAATGTGAATTACCCGGAGAAGAAATTGTACATATTCAGCGATTGAATGCACACAACTTACAAGCAAAACGACACGACACGAAAATAGGGCGTGGTATGTGAGTCGAGGAGGTTAGCCGGTATGTCTCACAGTGGGGCTGTGACGGACCGTACAGCGGGGTCTACGCTGCCCCGGCTGCGGTCTTCCGACTCTCCTTCCTCGGGTCGGTCGAGGTGGAGGAAGACTCTAGACGACGCAAGCGAAGGCCCAAAAAGAACATGGTCGAAGAGGCCGTCACCAAAATTAAGGTGGTTTGGTGTATTTATATGAATTCTATTAGAACTAGGTTTGCGGGATTCAAACGAGTTCTGTACCATTTTTTTGCTAGGTTTTATGTATAGCAAATAGTCCTTAAATAGTTCCCATGGTACCTGTAATATAAAATTAACAATATTGAGATTTAACAAATGTTCTCATTCTCAAAACTAACATTTTTAATGTACTTTATTTTTATGCTATCTTTGGATAATAACAGGCGTTGGTAAGTAGGTCTTACTAATACTAAAATCAGTTTTAATTCAATGTACCACAACATAAATCACTCACCACTTTCTTTCGATTGTAGGCACCAGAAGGAGAAAATCAACCAAGCACCGAAGTGGACTTGTTCATTTCAACGGAAAAGATAATGGTTCTAAACACAGAATTAAAAGAGATAATGATGGATCACGCCCTAAGAACGATCTCTTACATTGCGGATATTGGGGACTTAGTGGTTTTGATGGCAAGAAGGAGGTTCGTGCCCCACGAAAGTGATTCAGACCAACCTAAACTGAATCGTACGCCCAAGATGATATGTCATGTTTTTGAAAGTGAAGAGGTAAATATGTATTTATATCTGTCTGCAGATATTATTAAATATTTTATCTAATATAGCATGAAAGGGTATAAAGCTTACAATAGGAATTATGTTATTGAGGATTAAAGATTCTGATCATTAAATCGAACGTAATTCGAAGTAAATTATATATTTAATAATCCCAAATATATAGTAATGTTCTATTGTATAAATATTATAATTAGTTTGTTAAATTAATGTAAGTGAAAAATCAAACTTATTACCCTATACAAGACAAAGTATAGTTCTCCATTGCAATCAGCTATGAAAGTAATATTACTATACCTTTTTGTTGCATATTATTAAAATCTATTAATTGTCTGATTTTGTTGTTCAAATACTACTGTACAAAACATGGTAGTTAATGTTAATTACCTTGTTTCGTCGGTAGACCGTTATAATCATTAGCTATTTATTATCAATATAGACATCGATCAAAAGGCAGTATACAACAAATTGAGCAGAATTCAAAATGAAAGTGACGTCATTTCAGGCACAGTTCATAGCCCAGTCAATCGGGCAAGCATTCCAGGTGGCTTATATGGAATTCCTGAAAGCCAACGGTATCGAAGATCATAGTTTTGTCAAAGAAATGGATTACCAGGAAGTGTTGAACAGTCAGGAAATATTTGGTGATGAGTTGCAAATGTTTGCTAAGAAGGTATGTTACGAGGGTCATTTTTAGCCCACAACTTTATTGATTATCAATAAAAATGCAAGTGGAGTACGAGAGTAAAATTCGTGGTTAGTTTTTGTAGGAAGGACGTGTGCGTGCATAAATTTTTAGTAGCCACACTGCTACTGGAACTTTAAATACGTAATAATTTGTTAAAAGAAACGGATTTTAATAATAATACTATAATATTTATAAAGTGATTTTGTATATCTTATTGTTGTTGTGTACTATTGTCGTAAACATCTAAGACTCAATTTTATATGCTTTCGTCGACTTCAGTACTCGTATCCAGCTCTGACTATTAGAGGAAATCATTAAAATGTAAGACAGAAATTAATATAATTTTAGAACTGTTGTAATCTTTCGCATTCTGTTTTAGGACATTCCCTACCTATCCTAGCAAATACAACGTCATTTTTTCCTACTGCATCGTTCTATCCTCCAGCCCCTCGCTCACTAGTTCCTCAAACACGAATTTTTATAATCAGGAGTTACAGAAAGAGGTGGTGGTGCCGAAGACGAAAGGTGAGATTCTCGGCGTGGTCGTGGTGGAGTCCGGATGGGGTTCAATGCTGCCGACTGTCGTGATTGCAAACCTAGCACCAGCTGGTGCCGCCGCTAGATGTGGTCAACTCAACATTGGTTAGTACTTCCACTGTGCCGGGAACGACGGACATATAATCCAAATCTTAGCAAAATTTCTCATCAAAACAAAGGTAGTAGAAGACAAGTGGTTTAATCGGTCTTAGATGCGGCTTTGGATGAAGCTTAAAAATAAAAACACAAACTTCTAATGTAATTAAAACAAACTGGTCTTTACAGCAGCAATAGTTTTACATTCGAATCACTCTCAAAACAACTTAACAACTACTTTAATTATGTATATTCAAATGAAGTTAGACTTCTTCTTTTCTAAAAGAGATCTTTTTTTAGAAAAGAAGAAGTCTCTTTTAGAGAAAAAAAAATCTCTTCTTCTTTTCTATGAATTTTTTACTACTTACTTACAATTTACACCCACTTTATTTATATGTTAGTACTTTTTGTTTTGTGGTATAATAGTAATGTAATAAACAGTTTAAATAATAGTACTGAAATAAATAAAATATTTTGGTTATTACGTTATACAGCGTTGAAATATTATTAGTTCTCTTGCAGTGAAGATCTGGTATCACTGACCTGAAATCCTGTTGTTGTAGGTGATCAAATAATTGCAATTAACGGGGTAAGCTTAGTCGGTCTACCGTTGTCAACTTGTCAAACGTATATCAAGAATTCAAAGAATCAGACGGTAGTTAAACTGACAGTGGTGCCCTGTGCGCCAGTTGTGGAGGTGAAGATCAAACGGCCGGATACTAAATACCAATTGGGATTCAGTGTGCAAAATGGGGTGGTAAGTCTATTTTTTGTTTAATATCCTCGAGAAGCGAGTCTATTATTTTTAAATATCAAATAACATATTTTAAAAACTATAGACTCGATATAATCTCATCATGATCTCGGTATAAAATATATATAAGTGCAGAGCAAGCTAGCTCGTGAATTTAAAAAGAATGGCAAAAACACAGCTTATATATGTATAGCTACAGATACTAAAATAAATAATAACTGCGCAGTAAGTGTTGTCATTTTAAAATGTTAAACGCCTGCTACAATTTTTTTTCTTTATTTACTTTGTAAGCAAAATTAACTTTAAAGCTTAAAGTTTTGGGAAGTAATATTGTTACAATGCACAGTAAAAATCAATGCGATAAGTATGACGCCCTCTTACAAAATTGACCTAGAGCTAAAAACATCTTGATATACAATAAAAGCATTTGTCATGTTAATACACGGTGATTTTTTTTGTTTTATATCAGATATGCAGTTTGCTACGCGGTGGTATAGCGGAGAGAGGTGGGGTACGCGTGGGGCATCGGATTATAGAGATCAATTCTCAGAGCGTTGTGGCTGTACCGCACGAACGTATCGTCAACTTACTAGCGACCTCTGTTGGTGAGGTAAGAATGTCAAGATACATTGCAATGTTACATTTACGTACGATATATTAATTTATAAACTTACCTTACAAAGACCGGAGAGTTGGTGGAAATAGAAAACACGACTACATGACACTAGTAGTTATTGCGCTGTGTATAAAAATAAGGTTCCTCAGTCTGTGTATTCAGAGCCCATAGTAATGAAGTTTTTCCCTCTTTGGGGCATAGGGCGAACGCGTTTCTATGTCTGCGTCCTTTTTTATGTGGTCTCATTTGATGGTAGGTGTACCCCAGCCAAATGACATCTCAACGCTGCGCTGTGCACCTTTTTTTGGCTTTGGATATTCGTCGTAAATAGTTGAGTCTGTCTGTCTATGACCTGCCCGACCGCACCAATTTAGCGGTTTGCGGGATTCAATCTCACCTTTTGCTTAGCGCAAGTCTACACAACGCTAGAACCAGTGAACTACGAAGGTGATAATCACATAGTAGACTATAGTTTTATACTGATTTCAGATATTAATGAAAACGATGCCAACATCCATGTTCCGGTTGCTGACGGGGCAAGAGAACCCAGTATTCATCTGAGCTAGCACATTTACTTGAGCCTCACTGCCGCTTGCCAGTCACACATACATTCAGACACAAAGCTTTCTTTGCTTCTATCAATATGAAAAATAGCCGAACAATGCCCGTTTTCGGACGGTATGGTAATGTCGGTAGAGAAATTTGAATCTTTAAAATTTAAGTTTAACATATAAACGTTGATTGGTCTAAAAATTCTAATGCGGATATTGGACTCCATACAATGTTCTTCAAATAATACTAACTTCAATAGATTATGGAATTCAGTTTTATCTACTATTTTAATACTCAAAATGGATAAAAGGATTGTGATTAAATCTTGAATCGCTAACCCTAGGTATATTTATGTCTACAGAATAAGGTATATTATTGTATAAGCAGTGAGTATTTGCTTTCTATTAACCAAGATATAAATCATTATTGAACCAGAAAAAAGATTAAATAAATAATATTATATTATATTACTTGAACATTTAAACGCCTGGAGCAGAGGTCACCCATAGTATTTTTAGGTTGAAATTATAATATTATTTAATATTATTAAGGTTTCCTTAGCCCGTAGCAACAAATACTACTGTTGTGTATATGCAATGATAACAATGTATAAATAAATAATAATTATGAAGATCCATATACTAATTTACTACACAATATAATATTAATTATTATGAATATAGAAACTCATATCTGCTTAGATATTATGAATATAAGTGTCATATGATTATTGTATATGTTTGTGTCTATTTAAATGTCCTTATTTTGTTCGGGCCAATTATTAAAGATTGTAAAATGGATTGTATGCATACTGTACCACACTTTTGGGTTTAAACAATTGTGTTGTTGAAATGATTTTGCCCTAGATAATGTATCTATTTATTTAATTTTAAAGTAGGGAAAATATTGCCATATCTTAGATTTATTTCGTAAATTATAACATTCCTTTCTAATTTTCGTACCTACTCTACTCCACTGCTCACCATGAATCCAGTTTAAAAATGTATAGCTCTGGTGTACACCCAATCAATGTACCTTTGCATATTTTGGATGGTTTAAGCAGACACTTACGACTAAGTATAGAGATCGTGAATCTCAAGTGATTATTGATATTGAAATAAAGAATTGATTAGCGAATAATTATATTAAAATAAAGCATTATTTCGTGTAGCGTCTCAGAAGATATGTCATATTTTGTAAATTTTATAGTGTGGCTATAGCATTACTATTATAATCGATGTGTCTCATAGCTTAGCGTCAATATATTTATATGTATAAAAAAGTATTATGGAAATGATATTTTAAATTATAGGTATGTGGTGTTGTAATTTGTAACCCTTGCTTTCCTGTACTCCAATGCTTACAAATTGTGTACCTTAAAATACCTACTCACTTATACCACACTCCTAGTTATTCTGTTCTTTGCAATATGAAGTGTACCTGTTCTTGGTCAACATTTACATAAACCCCTGCTAAGTAATTACTCATAGATAATACAGTCGGATGTACTTTTGTATTGCTAGCTGTGAATAAGATTTATTTACTTAAAAAAAATAAATACTAAATAGCATTTTATTGTAAAGCTGGAATATTGTAGGTACACTATGATATGAAAAACTATCGTTGTTCTCATTTTTAAGAGTATTATTCTAGTCTGCATTAAAGTTAAGAATAAATTGATCAATTTATGTTGTATTCTCTTATTTCAAGTATCCTATCCCTTTAATTTTTATAATATCTATATACGTTTTCCTTGAATTGGTTCTCGTCAGTCAAACACGGTTGTACATTTTTAATCTCTTATTAGTTTGAAGCTAATAAAATATTCGTTTTACATCGCTTGATTTGTAATATTCAATTAATTGATCTCATAGGAAACTTTTAAATAAAACACTAACGGTTTAAAATCTATAGACAGTATTTCATAGGAATCTTGTCATGGCGAAAGGAGTCCATTTTTAATTTAAATTAAATAAAAATAACCATTTGACATGACATGGTTATATTTTACCATAAAACGACACAATGAGTAGACTCATTGACCCGTTGTTAGTTTTGCTATCATATATGACCGATTAATATTTTAAATAATTAAAAAAAAAAGATATTCGTTTTTGTGTAATTAACAGTTATTACTTATACGTTGTGCATCTTCTAGTAAAGCTTTAGAATTTTTTTTCCAAATAATAATTATCAATTATCTTTCAAGAGCATATTTTATTTTTAAGTGAAAGACAATTTACTCAAAACATTTTCTGTATTCTAAATACAAGTCCTTTTGGGGCATCCTAGTTAGGTAAAGCAGAAATCAACCATATTAAAATTTCTCTGTTATATTTTACATAAGAACAAAGAGAAATCGAAACTAATATAGAATTATTTCATATTAATTTGAAATCCAACTGTTTCATTTTTCTTAGAAAGATATTCATAGTAAGTTTATAAACAATAATTTCAACATGGGAGGTAAGTCAAATGAAACTTACCATTTCTTGTCTTACATTACGAGGAGATTCATTATTTTGATAGTATAAAGTAATGCAATAAAACTTTATACCATAGTACTTTTCTTTCTTATCCATCTTAAAAGTAAAATACATATATACACACAAAAATCAGTGTTAATGAAGCCATGGAAATGGCAAAATTGGATGAACTTAACTTGATTTCTGTGTTCTACAACAAAACACTACATGTCATCTTATCTAGATAAATTATAACAAGGAGTTGTTTCATCGAAACAATTTATTGTGACTAATGCAAAATTGCAACATATTCTATAGAATTAAGATTTTTTGCTTCTGAAAATTACTTTTTAAGTTTATATCATCTTTGCATGTTATCTATGTAAAATGCGCTGAAAACAATTCTAAGCAGGAATCGAAGTTGTAATTTATAATATACTTTTCTTGCAGGCTCTAAATCCTTTTTTATGTAAGATATAAGTGAAAAATAATCAATGTCTGTGTGGCTTTACTATAAATAAATATATATATTGATAGACTAATCATATTTTTTGCATAATAGCCATATTTAAATGTACTACTTTTATCAGCAGTGGTATTTTTATTGATTTATACATTTACAAATAATATAATGAATTAGTGGATCAAGTAAATTGGAATAATAGAAGTGATACAAGATATTTTGATAGTCACCTGTACTTGCTTCATCAGCAAGATATATGGCAAAAAAATATAAAATATCTACATAATACAAATAAAATAAGAATCAGCATTTGTATATTATGTATTTAGAAGTTGCTCACAAAGCCAAATAAAATTTACATAAATACAATTATAAGTTTTAATCTGTTTTTTACAATAAAAATAGTACACATAAGATTTGAAGAGAAAGAAAGTTTGATCAATGAAATAAATTAATTAATATCCTTCAACTGTCTACCTTTTATTATTCAGTATCACTAGAGATCAGGGAACTGATTGCGTTTATAGCACTTATCTTTAAGACTCCAGCAAAGGCGATGAACTTTGTGACGATACACACTATCCTTTGTATAAAATTAACCAAATTTCATAACCATTGAATATATACATTTTCCCAATTTACTATTTTATTACAGTAAAAAAATAGGCATACCTAATATTATAATGAAGCTACAAGTGAGAGGGTAAACAATTGGCCGTCGCTCATGCCTATATGGTTCTACATTGAAATGCAAGGTTAAGGGCTGTGGTGGACGACAGCCTCTGTGATAATTTTTCCACAATAATTGTCTTTTCACAAGTTAATGGTCTAGGTCAACATAACTTGCACTCTTAAATCATGATAATAATATAATTATGTTAGTTTCTTCCACGTATCTCGTGTGTGGGGAGGCACTGGTTGCAATTGCATATGCTCAGTTGAGCATGGCATATCTTCGGGTCCACTCCTTGGCATTTCGGATTGCCTCACTTTCGTTTACTTTCCACAGTTCTGCAACGTCGTTTGCAAGCGGATCGTCAGGGTTTGGCGCGGAGAGTAGAGCCTGGATAGATAGAAGCACCGTACGAATTTGCAGAGCTGGACTCCATTTATCTTTCAATATGTCCAGGCATATGCGGCCAAGCCGGTCTATATTAGGATGATATATTTTTGTTATAAATCTAACCTTCGGTGCTGACATTGGATAATCTTCTGGCAGGAATAGTTCTAATTTGAATAGTCCTCCTTCGAAAGGCGAGTCCTCGGGGCCCGTGACGAGCACGTGGAAATAACGCGCATTGGTCTCACTTGGAACCGCACTTATTCCCGGTACGGGTTCCTGCATCAATCGCTGTGTCTCTTTGATTATCCTACGTGGTAGGGCTGCCATTTTATATATGCGGTTTAGCGCAATTTACCAAATGAAACAAAGTAACCATATAATAATAAAAATATCCTAACTGTTTTCGCACTTATCGTGTGTATGTCGATTATTGAGGCACGTTCTATATTCAATTCAATTATAACAGCATTTTACGAATGATAATGTTAAAACACGATTACAAAAGCGAAATTTCTGCTCAATTTTTAACTATCACCATAGATAACATAATTTAATGGGTGTTTAGAGTGCAGATTATATAACATAGACTATAGTGTATAGAGTGCAGATTATACAACATGAACTATAAATTAGTAGTAGTAGTATAAACAGCGTAGTGTCAAATCTATTATGAGTTATGGCCACAGCTAATGTATGAAGCTAAACAGCTTGACTGATTATCTGTATTTTTAATTCACATGGTCTGTGTCTGTACGAGTAGGATATATTTATTGTTGCAGGTTTAATGTACGATTTTCAACATAACGATTTCTTACCCGTATTATATTGAAATATGGTTTTTAGCACGGTATTACCGCGACATTAATTATCAATATTTCATGTACTATGGTTTTATTATATTGTCTCTGATGTAGGCAAGGAAAGTATATTTTGTGGAATGTTTACGATTACCTATAAAAAAAACGAAGTTGGCAATTAGCGACGTAATGATTAAGAATGAACATCCAACGTAGCGATCCTTTTTCAAAGTCTGTCATTACAGTAGTTTCCTTTTGAAAATAATTGTATTGCCCATTATTTTCACAGCGAGTTGTAATCTTTTTATATGTTTATAGACTGAAAAAATTTAAGAATAAGCGAAATCAATGAATAAAAAGATTTTATTTTTCTTTGTAAGTATTTAAGACAAACCAATACTAACAATTTGCAATATGACGCTATTTTTAATAAAATTACAGAATAGTTTGTTTATCTCGATAGTTTATTTATTTAAAGATACAATTTAAACGGCTAAAGCTAGTTAAATTTATTAAAGAATTGCAAGCATTCATTAATTAAACCATTCGTTAAGTTACATATGGCAGTCGTTAGAAGCTTTATACTCTAATATGGAAAGTCGAAACAAAGTCTGGAGCACGCGCCACCACGTGCTCAAAGTCCATGAATGAAAGTCGTCCATCGCCGTCTACATCTGCTTCATCAAGAACGCTTGTTACGATCTCTTCTCGTTCACTCTCTTGCAATTGTCCTGCGGTGAGTAATTTCGTCGCTTCTAACAGATCTTCCCGACCTATATACTTGTCGTCATCTAAGTCATAGATTCTAAATGCGTACCTGGTAAAAATAAAAATACTAGATACAGATACATATTCAACATTTAATATGTTAATAAATTCTATTTCAATAACTTAAGTTATGCGCGGTAATCTTTCATTCGAATTGAAAAATTATTTTAGTGTTGAAGAGACCATTGAGGAAGGCTTTAAAACATAACTGTGACAAAGGGCGAAGAAACGTAGGGTTCATCCCGAGGCCTCCCGATGCGTGCGCTGCGAAAACGGTTCAAGAAACAAAAAAAAAACATTTATAAAAAAATAAGTTCTGCTTGAAATGAAAATGTACGCGCCGTTGTACGATGTATGAGTCTGCCTTTCGCCGACAGATTTTACTTGCAAGAACGACGGGACGCTGTACCAGATGATAATTATAATGATGAGGAAGAGGTTTGCAAAAATAAATTTGAAGCCCAAAATAACTATTTCTCACGGACATCGCTGGCATAGCTAGTCTTTTATAATATTTCCTATTCATTCATACCGTAATTCACTTATTCTAATTGTTTGATTCGTTATAATTGAAACATCAAGCGTGGAGCATTACTGAAAATCGGCGATACATTTATGAAGGTAAAGCAAATCTTAATGATGTCTCTATATTTCTTAAATGTTTACATATACTGATCAATTGATATTAACTTCTAGTTATATTAACATCTGTTAATATAATATATGGAAATGAATACTAGCTGTGCCCGCGACTTCGTTCCCGTGGAATAGTGACTTGAGGTAGAATTTTTAATTATTTAGGCTGTTTATTAATTTATGTATAATCATTTCGCATTTATCGCAGCCCCCACCCCCCCCAATCTATGTTGAAGTTCTAGTTTGCCTCAAAAACACATCTCGCCTCAAACTATCACCCCCCCTAACCCCTTACAACCCCCCTTTTTGCAATAAAAAGTAAGTCCTTTCTCAGGGTCTAGACCATATGTGTACCAAATTTTATTCAAATCCGTTTAGTAGTTATGGCGTAAAAGAGTAACAGACAGACAGAGTCACTTCGATTTACTTTCGTATTGATAGTATAATGTGTATTACTCGCGTAAACTATAGGTTTTATTTCATACTTTACACACTACCATTTAAATAATTCAGAAAATTTACTCTACTTATTTAATAAAAATAAATCAATCAAATAATTAATGATATGAAATGCCTTTTGTTACTAAATCGATTTATTCAAATACGACCCAGGAATTAAAATATGGCGGCCACCCGTATTCAAAAGGTTCAGCGATGAATAGCTGTGATCGAACTCGGCTGCGTCTAATACATTTTCACACTTCACTCTCATCAATCTCGGTTTTGACAGGTTTAAAGTCTTACATCGGATGGCTTTCGAGGAAATTACTGATTTAAACGAAAGCGTCCAAGAATTAATCGGATAATTACCACGCCTTTATATCCCTCGGTGCAGCCTCGCTAAACACGGACATCATATCCAAAAAGTCCTCAAAAGTCAGGTTACCTGAGGAATCATGCGAAAATACTTGACAGATGCGGCGCTTGAAAGGGTTTTCCTGTGAAGGAGGTTATACTTCAAGTTACATTAACTAACTACTACGATTAGGAAAAAAGGAAATTATTAAATGTCAGTATTGTCTATGCCTAGTTTACGCGAGTTATGAATACGTGAAACTTATTACTTTCGTTGGTTTTAAAGCTAAAAGTCGTAGTAGCGTGGTTGTGTCGCAGTGAAAAGCGAAGTGTTTTATTTATTATAAACTATAATAATACATTTTTACGTTATAACGCAAAAGTATTAGCAGTACTGTCTTCAACCATTTAAAAAAAAAAACCCTTTTAAAAAAAACCCTTTTAGGGTTTTAAAGGGGGTTTTTTTTTTTTTTTTTTTTTTGTTTTTTTTTTTTTTTGGGGGGGGGGTTTTTTTTTTTTTTTGGGGGGGGGTTTTTTGGGGGTTTTTCCCCCGTTTTAAATAAGTGTTTTATTAACTGTGTACCATTTAAACGTATTTAAAAAACACATTTTCTTATTGATTTTAAATTTTTATATCCGAATTCATCTGCTCTACGCGTATTAATCTTATAGTGATAATGATGAAATAGCACTTACCTTCAATTCCGGTAGTTTTTCTATTTCTTCAACCGGAACTACTATGGTATGAGCTTGGTTGTCAGTCATACTCTTTGGTATCACCTCTGGATTAACTTCCCTGAATCGCTTAAATACTCTGAAACATATTGTTGTGCTTTAGTTATTTATTTAAGTAAACAGCGCACGCGGTTCCTTATAGTACTGCTGTTATTTATTTTGCAGCAATTATTTCTTTTGCAGCAATTATTTCTTATTGTATGAATGTAACGTTTTTTAATTTCTGTAATTTGAAGAGAATGTCGAAAGTGTCCATTCGAGCAGTCGAAATTCGGTTGTACAAGTTTACCTACTGTATATCTTGACTTGCCAAACACAAAAATACAAACAACTAATACAAAGCGAGCATTTATTGTATCATACCGAAGTATTTCCTTTCTAGTGAAGAATGTACAGTCCTGTTTAAAACATTATACAAAAACATATTACTGAATGGATGAAGTTAAAAGCTTAAATAACATCTCTAAGCCTAGAGAAACGAAAGACACTGGGTTTAGCTAAATGTTTGGCCAAACAGATACTTTCAAATATTGTAATAAAGTATTAAATCATAGAGTGCTATCGAAACGTACGTAATACGAAATACGTTCAGTCGAATAGTATATATAACGTAAAACTTCATGTAAATATAATTAAACCAAGGAACCTGATAGTCTTCTAGTTGTTGTTCCGTGAACGTGACAACTTTGTTTCCCATTGTTAGAATAAAAAGGCGGACGTTGGCTGGTCTGTTTGACACTGTCAGTACTAACGCTAGTTTAAGAGTAGGTCGCAAACAGCAGTTAATACAGATTAGCTTTTCAATGGAGAAATTATGTTTTTTTTAGAAAATTTCAGTAAAGTATTTGTTCTTTTATCTTAGGTCTTAACTAAACGTAACGTTTTATGATAGATGAGAATGAAAAAGCATGGGTTCACTTGATTTCCGAATATCCAAAGCCAAAGTACGCTTTGGATATTCGGAAATCCACAGACTGAAATCGAAAAGTGATTTAACTTTACGACGCAATCTCGATATTCCTACCACCCATTTAATATCCAGTTTTCCAGACGAAGTCCATCATGTTTCAGAAAAAATATAAATTGATTAGAACTATGTTGCATCCGATAAAGATCGAACCCAGGGACCGTGATTATTATTGGCCTTACAATGCTACCACCAACAAGCCCGATACACATTATTATCATGTGTTAATTTATGAATTATGTACTTTTACATTCCAGTTAATTAATTAATAATGGAGATATATTCGCCAATTCTATACTCCCGCATTCTTATTGTGAAACCTGTAATTCATTTTCCAGTTTTTAAAATGAAATAAATATATATCATAATAGAAAGTCTCTGAAAGAATTTAATCTGTGCAAGAGGGTGTAACAGCCACACCTCATTCTCCCCTCAGTCAATTACATTTAGTTAATTATGTAAAGTTATAGGCGGTAATTCGATAATCTTGTTTTGATGATTTTAACGAAATTGCTATCTTTTTTGTAGAGTGTAGAGTTTGTGCATTCAACATTACATTGTACATTCTGTTCCTTCTCAGTCAGAGCGAGTGCTTACGTGAAGAGATTTTACATAGCGATACTACAAATTCTGATATTAGTTTTATCTAAATGAAAGTAATTAATATAACGAATAATTAATAATATCGTGGCATATATTGCTTAGTATGTCATACCTGTTGCTCAATAAAATTCTACATGCATGGAATAAAATTGTATTACAATATAATGCAATAATAATATTTATTGGATTCCTCTTAACATTTTAACGACCTGGCCAATATGCATTTTTTAAAGATATTTAATCTAAATTAATTTAGACAATAAAACATAGTTGAGCAGCAATCTTTTATTATAATATCCTTCATTTTGCCCACCCACCGCACTCAGAATAACATTGTTCTTCAGACTCAAAGTTATTAGTGTTGGGAAGTGGCGCACCACAATAATCCGCCCACCGGATCAGCAAGCATTTCTTCCTATCCCATTTATACGTGTATCTGCAAAAAAATAATTGCCAACTCTTTTACTAAGTAGTATACTAATAAGATAAAACAAGGCAATTATGACTGGTGATCCTTTGCGAATTGAATTATTTATTGATCTTAAATTTTCATTACTTATTATACTTACATATTGCATATTAATTTTTGTGTGAATATTAAAAAGGATAATAACAGTTTTTGGTGTAATGTAGCTTTTTACGGATTTACGGACGTAGGTTCGATATCCACCGGGTGTTCCTAATCCATTTATATTTTTTCTGAAACATGTTGACTGTGTCTGGATTTCTGAAAATAAACTAAGGTAGGAATACCAAATTCCGCCAAGATCACGAACCGCCGACCACAGATGAACAAGCCATGAAGTTTAAACTAGCTTTAGTCTATGGATTTCAGAAGTTCTTTTTAGTGTTTATACGCCTATTAAACTAAGTTTGTATCTCAACAAAAGTAAGTGTAAATTAAATGTCATTAACTCATTGCATAATCTGTATAACAGGCTACAGATAAAAAATAAGTTTATAATTCAAAAAATACTTATACCTTTCAGAATGTGCCCATCTCTCTCTGGACATCCATTCAATTATGCAGTATCTACGCTCTGGGTATTTTTCACAAAGATTTGGAGCCACTGAGTAGAAAATATTAATAGGAAAAATGTAAATTAATTAATGTAATACTATGAAATGTTTTAAAAATTATTATTGTGCGTTATCTATGTACATCAAAGTTCTATTTAAATACAAATGATTGGTTACTTACATTGCATTGTAGCGTTAAACATTAAAACAAGCAAGATAACGGGAGCCGCTCCGAACATATTGATAAAAGGTCATATACTGTTAATTTGACAATGACATATTTCCCTAATAAAACATATAATTATCAAGTTTCAACACGTCATACATTGTATACTTTTTACAGCATTACTTAACTTCTAGTCTAGTCTGGTCTTTTAATTATTAAATTGTTCTAAATGAAAATAGTCCGACAGCACATCTTAATTAGATATTATAAGACCACAGCATTGCGTCTCTATCCATACGATACCCATGTTTTGTTTGGCCTCTCTTATAAAATAATAATTTTAAATAATTTTTAAATTTAAAACGCAAGTTCGTCTCCCATTGTAGAACTATTGCTAGGTGTAGTGTGTATTGTAGGTAACAACTTAAGACTATCTCATATGGGTTATACGTATTCTTTATTTGCGTACTACTACTGGCTTCATTGGTTTCTTTATTATAGAATAAAAAAAATTAAAAAAACGCTCCGCCGTAACAGCTGTTAGCTGCCGTGACCAGGATTCGAACCTGGGTTACTACGGCCACAACGTAGGGTCCTAACCACTAGACGATCACGGCTATCGGAGCTGATTGCTTTTAAAGAAACGTTCGCAGTTCATATTCTTCAATTAATAAAAGTTGGTAAAACGCGGAGGTAGTCCGTTGTATAAGATACTGTATTTAAGTGTTGCTTTCTGATTTTAGTCGTTTAATACGAGAAACTGGAGCACTTTCACAAGTTAGATTCTCGGTACAATCGAGTTTTTATATAAGAACGTTAGTACGACGACCTTCGCAGTAAAAAATATCTTCTAAAAATAACATTAAAATCTCTGTCGCTTTTAGATTTTATTTTTGGTCTCATGTTAGTTTAAAAATATAGCTGTATTTGTTTAATTTATGTTTATAACTATAAAATAATAATTATGTAACATATAAGAATTCCTAATCTTTAGGAATTCTTATATGTTACCACAAATAATCCGAATATACCCCCAAGATAAACCGTTACGTTAATTTTAAATAATGTTAATCGGGTAGACTCAATATATAACTCAATATAGCGTCCTACGTGTATAATCAGTAATTCACTAAACAACTCGCTATTATTATGACTTTTATAATTTTGACTGTAATTTTCTTTTTATGAAACAGCATAAAACTGACTTTTAGTTTACTGCCTACAAGGGATAAAACTGTGTAAGTGTGGGTTTGGCGACCCTTTGTAATCGTCCTTTTAACGTGACATAAACCCTCCTCAGAATAATTTATCGTAGCTTTTCATTAGAGTAGATGCTGAGATCCATACGCCATGTAACTGAATGTGGTAAGGATTTCATTCAAAGGCTTGACATTATACAATGCGTATGTTTTGACTTGACGTGGTTAAAAGAAATAAAACAAAACAAAGTGTTTCATACACTTTATTGCTTCACGGATATAATTCTCCATAAAATCTTATACAACCATAGATATTTTATAACGACGAAACGAGCACGCTCCTGCGCATAGACTATACGAGGCACTGAGAGACAGGAATCACAGATTAAAGAGCTTAGAGATAAGTATCAGTAGAGAAAACTTGAGGGAGGAGGGCGCGGGGAAGGCGCAGGACGGGCGAGGCGCGGGTGGAAGGCACCCAGCGCAGCTTCGTTTGTGGACGAGGGTCTTTCTTCTCGAACCCTCAATTGCGGAATCCGCCAGGCAGCGCACGCCGCCGTCAACGCGTGCCGATTTAATACCCAATATGCTGCGGCGTTCAAAGCGGAGTGGGCGTGACCCAGAAGTAGCGCATATTGAGTTACTACTAATGGAACGTTCAAGTCAAAGGCGCTGCATATGACTATAGTTGCGAAAGGACACCAGCAGGCCGCGAATATAGCAGCGATTCCGATCAAGACGTTGCCGAGTCGTCTTCTAGAGCGGAGGGTCGACGTTTGTGGCTGTGGTCCGAGGAGACTCGGTTGAAGTTTCTTCGCTCTGACATCACCGACGTCCACTGCGTCCCGTCGTTCCCTGGGGCCAACTCCAGCGACGATAATTACGTGCGTGGGTCGTCGAATTAGGGGAACTGGAAGAGGAAGTTCTCCGTGAGCCGCTCGCGCTGTTAGAGACAGAGCAGTGAGTTTAACGCGGACAGCCCAGTGGCATCTGGCGACAGCTACGACCGGCACGCAGAATGTGACTACAGCATGAGCAGCCGCGAGGGGTGAGCACGACAGGCACGTAGCTATGACGGAAACGCCACCTGATGGCAAGGATATTGTTTAGTTTACTTCATAAATATTTTTTTAAGTTTCTGGTAGAGTTCATGTTACCTAATAAGATTGCTGAGAGCCAAACGACAGCTACTGCAAGAAGAGGTCTCGCGCATACGGAACCTCGGCCACGCTTAATGACACCACATCTGTCAGCGGCCATTGCAACCAGTGAAAGTGTGCTGGCCGCTACTGGAAATGACTGTTCAAGAGAAACTAATACAGAATCAGTTTATAAATATACATTTGGAATTAATAAGAGAGAGATGAAATTAATTGCGCTGTCTAACTATTTTGATTCACAGATAGAAACCCATGGGATATCCAGATTTCCAAACGAAGTCCAATATGTTTCAGGAAAATTATAATTTGAAAAAATAGAAACATTTGGGGCCTCGTGGGGATCGAATCCACGACCCGTTGATTATTAAGCATACATTGTTAACATTAGACGACGACAACGAACCCGTGATCTTACTGATTGAGTTACCTGTTGATGCATTACAGTTTACTTGTGCTTTTCCAACAACCAGAATAACACAATACGAGTTCCGTCCGTGTCAGTTATTTTTTATCTAAATTTAATTATTAATTCATATAAGGACTCATGTGCTTTAATAAGCCTGTATACATGACAGTCATAGCATATATTTATGAAATTAGATTAACCCGTTGCCGTTTCTATCTTAACATTACAATACAAAAAAATTGTTCAGTATTGAGGTAATATGTATGTTTTCGATTCTAACCGTGTTTTCATTCCTCGAGACCCGAGTCTATCGTAGCGAAAGGTTTAAAAATTAGGCAAAGCAATTTATATAAGACACACCATTTTCTGCTTTCCTCGCATTTTTGTTATAATTTAAACTTTTGGTGGGCTACGACAAACATGTAAAACTTAACTCACTCGCTTACTATACTATAAGCGAGACAAACGCAAAGCAAACCATGGTTATTAGTATCATATACACGAATTGTATATTATGATCTCTACAAACGAAGATTACCTCAATATAATGCATCACATGGCAAGGCAAGTGTTGAAACCGCGCTGCCCGTGTTGCAGCTAGCGGCGCACTAGCAGCACAAACTAAAAGATCAGCTGCACAGGCGCTGAGTAACTGCGGAGTTCGTAAACGCGATGCTCCGCCCGACGCTAGCGCAGCCATGAGGCTAACATTGCCTTAAAATATACCGGAACAATTTAAAAATATATTGAAAAAATTTTTCGACCGGGCAGGATTGTTGAACCGACAACGTCAGCGTTCCGTGCTGTTGCTCTACCCGATTGAGCTACCGATCCACCTCAAGTTAGGTGAGGTTAATTAAGAAAAAGGTTGCTCAGGGATTCACTTGACAAGGCTCAAGTTTCAATAAAGGAACCTTCGTTAATATAATTGGCACGAAACGTAAATATTCATTATGTTGGAGGATTTTTTAAAAATCCAAATTAACTATATTTAATTAAAAATTACACTTCTTAATATAAGTCTTTGTCACATTTAATGATTTGATGGAAATCTTATTAAACTGGTATTATTTTTGATCGGATTCGAATTTTTTAAAAATAAGTTTTGATCAAATTTAAAAGTTCAAACAAAGAATGTAATGTAAGAAAGAACCTCATTTACCGCCAGAAACCAACATACCAATAATTCCAATAACAGAGACGAGAACATATAAGACGATGAGGACCGCCAGGTGTGCCTGAGTTCGACTTGCAGCTAGCCCCTCCTCACTCCAATTCCCGTACATTGCGATGCATCACTGGATCCTGAAAAAAGAGTTTGAAAATAATTTTAAATATTTAATATAGACAAATGAGGACAGAGAATAATGGTGTTCACACCCGAGCCCTATAAAATCTAATTAGGATGTGCTGTCGACTCTTTTGGCTTTTCTTTTTTCGTAAACAATGTATCGTGGTACTCTTAACGGGTTTACTTTTGTCTAATTTTCCAAAATAAATATGAGGAATTTGGATTAAAATATTATAATTATATAATTCTTATTCATTGATACGATATTGGATACATATAGTCGAAAGTAGCATTTTTACTTTTAAATAAAACACTTTAGCGTTTTAAAATGCGATATATAACTTCGGCCCGGCGTTTCGGATGCATTGCAGCAGCGGCGGTCACGTGGAGACGTCGGGCCGGAGTAAAAAATCATTTTCAAATAAGTTTAACGAATATATCGCGTTTTAAACCGTTAAAGTGTTTTATTTAAATGTGTACTACTTGCGTAAACTATGGACAGTATTTAGCATTTTTACTATTTATAAAAAGAATACTATATATATTGTTAAATTTCTTGATAAATTAGAATAACGATTTTAAACTTCATTCTCATTTATCTTGTAGAATATTACTGTAAATAATATCATAAAATTTAAGAAAATCCAATGAAACGAAAGAAGCATAGATTTTCTTTACAAATAAACGTGATTGATTATATTTTTATTATTCGACCTCACTGAAAGCATAACACTCAAAAGACATCTTTTAAAGGCAATGTAACTGAATCTAAAAGGATTTCTAATACTGGATCCCAAGAGAAAAGGAACAAAGATAATAACGAGACATAACGAATGAATCGCTTTGTCTAGACAGCTGGAGCAGCAGTCTTGCCTTTTTATACACTTTTCACACCCGCCAAGCGGTAATTTCCAAGACGTCTCGTGGCATTGGCCATTTTGAATCGATCACTGAATATTTTAATCATAGGATAATGATGCTTAACTTGTTCTCACATATAGTAAGATCTTCAACAAATTAGTTCTAATATGCTACGGTAGTTAATAATAAATGGAATTTATTAAAAATTACATCTAATAAACGAATTTTCGTTTTGTATTAACGAAAGTAGGATGGTAAAACATTGCCTACTATTATTTCTCATCTCTTGTATTATTTTTAGTGAGAACAAAGAATATTTTTATTTGTAAATTACTGTAGGTCATAGAAGTAATAGATCTACAGACTTTTGTAAATCTAATATCTTTATACTTTGCAAAGCATTGTCTGTCGTGTTTATATGAATATGAAACCAACGTTTATTGAATATTTCATGTTTGATATTAGCATTTCCACAATTAATATTTATTCAGAATCTATGCTTTTCGAATACTCAATTCCACTTGTATCGAGATATCACAACCGCAGCTGTGTGACCACAATCGGAATTCGTTTTGTTAAGGCCTGTTTGAACTGAAATGTTATTTTCAGTAGGCATACATGAATTTCAGCCAAATTCAGTCGCAATTACATCTGTTGCTTTTAAAGAAGTAAACGTAAGAAGGTCCAGAATTCCACGAAGTAAAATACGTCATGACAATGTAACACCATTTGTCAAACCAGCTCGCGATATGCAAAGTTCATATAAAAATATAAAAAATTGCTCCGCCGTAACAGCTGTTAGCTGCCGTGACCAGGATTCGAACCTGGGTTACTACGGCCACAACGTAGGGTCCTAACCACTAGATGATCACGGCTATCGGAGCAGATACTGTTAGTATTAAAAGCGTTGTTGGCTCTCAACAAGTTTACAAGTAAAAGTGATGAAGTGTGACGGTAAGGCTTTTTATCGACCTTTCAATTCAATCCGCGTCTGTGTACATGGACATGGGACGATTAAAAATCTAAGCTAAAAAGTAATTTATTAGTATAGTAATAGTTAAAATTCCGAAAATTAGGGCGTCAATCGAATGAGAAGAACTGGCAAAAAACTCGCCGCCACTCCTTTTATTGTTAAGTTTTTATTACAATCCTTACGCACTTAATGTGTACATCTTCTCCCTTATTACAACCGCTTCCTCTAAACTCCAACTATGGTTATCATTTAAATATTGATTTATCTTTTTATCCTTTCCAAGAAGTTTTTGTCGAACATACTATTTTACCTTATTTATGGACAGTGTTTTTCCTTCAGTAGGGATTTTATTAACTTTGTGTACGTTTGTTGATCATTTTTACGGGCAAATATTTGACCAGGTTTGTGTCTGCTTATAATTGTTTATTTTCGACATTTGCTCTTCGAATTTGGAAGGTAGTTAAATTGTTCGGTAAACTGAAAACTTGTCTTCAGGGACCAATAACTTCTGTTATCGTTTGTAACCTTCTCGTGTACTGAATAATAGGTATGACCAAGGCACGTGTTCACGAAACTTCGCCCTTCGGATAATAAAGTTTTATGGCGGAACCATTTGTTCAACTTTTCTGCTAAGCTCAAACTTATACTTGGAGTTATAGAAAATTCAAGGTACATAACTTACTATAAACAATTCAAAATCCATGTCTTTTTGTATTGTTTGCTTTTTAAAACAAAAGCATTGTTTTTTTTGTAATTGAATATTTTAAAACGATTGAAAAATTGTTTTTTTTTTTTTTTTGTATTGTTTGCATTGTTTAAATTTTATTGTATTATTTACATTAAATAAAGCATTTTATATTGTTAATTAAAATCGTTGATTAATTTTTAACTACAACTTGATCTTTCGGAACTTTTACAGCAGGTAGCTGTGGTCACGTACGGACACTCTCGTATAAAAAGTTATTTTACTTAATGCGTAAATTGTGTCTTTAGGACCGCTTAAAAGCTTATTAGGTCTCTATTAATATCTCGAAATTTAATGTACCCATTTTATTTATATAATAAAATCCTCAGTAGAGTTCAAGCACTGTCAATAAATAAGTTCAAATCGTATGTAAAACAAATTTAACGAAATATTATTACGGAAAGAGATGTCATTGTTTTACTGGCTGTACGGCCGCCGTTAGCAAGACGAAAGTTTTTGACGTTTCGCCATCGCGGGCGGATGGCATCATCAGGAGATGTTATTTCCTGCTGTGTTGTTGAATAATGGCCGTAAAAGCCACATACAATTTATTTATAGAAAAGCTACTATTTATGTTAATGAAGGTCAATACTTAAATAATAACAGTTCTTGAGGTTTAGAACTCGGTTTAACAGGGAACAATTTAAATAAAACACTTTAAAGGTTTAAAACGCCATATATTAGGTAAACTTATTTGAAAATGATTTTTAACTTCGGCCCGAGGTTTCGGATGCTTTGCAGCAGCCGTGGTCACGGGGAGACTCCGCGTCATTTTCAAATAAGTTTTACTAATATATCGCGTTTTAAACCGTTAAAGTGTTTTATTTAAATGTGTACTACTCGCGTAAACTATAGACAGTAGGGTACAATTTGTAGGATGAATCCATGAGGAGTTTGTAACCAAAAACTCAGTTCTTCTGGTTATTTCTACGCCCTTGATTTGGGCACTAATTGTTAATATTTTTAACTAAAGACGTTCCTAAGTATACCTAGTAAGCTATATGATTTTTTTTAATTTGGAGTTTTTTTTTCAAATTTATATAAGGGTTTTTAGGCATATTATAAGCCTTCCTAATCTTTCCATAAATTTTTTTTCTTGCTATGTGAAATTGATAAAAAAATGCTATCGCGTAGTGTATAGAATTCCTAAACATTTCACAACGCAGCATACCATTGCACTGTAGTAGCAGTATTTGCTCCAGATTTTCGATAACACGCCAAAAATGAAAGGTAATCAAATTGGAACTGCAATACCAAACTGTTGCCGTACTTTTTGGATAATCGGATATTCAAGTATTGAAAATATAAGTGGTTTTAAGTTTGTAATAACAACCTCCGATAGCCGTGATCGTCTAGTGGTTAGGACCCTACGTTGTGGCCGTAGTAACCCAGGTTCGAATCCTGGTCACGGCAGCTAACAGCTGTTACGGCGGAGGACTTTTTTAAATCTAATTAAATAACGTTATTTTCTATTTCTTTTCTCCTGTACTTCAGGCTGCCTGGAAGAGATCGCTACTTAGCGATAAGGCCGTCTTTTATTTAAGTTACTACGTAAGATTTTTCCTCATTAATATTTATTTTCTGTTGTGTTTTATAAATAAAAAAGCAATAATAAAATAAATAAAAACGTTTTAACAATTAAACAAATAGTTCTGATATTTTATTCATTGTTTTACTGTTTAATTAAAACGAACATCAACCTCATCAGCATATGAATTAAACTAGAGCTTTTAAAGCATTATGAAATTATGTTTAAAATTCTTTTGAAAGAACACTTTAAAGATATTCTATTACGGAAAGCAGATTTAAGCGAACCTCATTTCGAAAAGCAGGTCGCTCTGGTACAATATTATTTACTGAAAATGCGGGTTAATTTTTAATGTTGCTAATGTTCTGTCATATATACCGAGTTCCTCACGACCACGCAACGGAAGTACTAAGTATCTTTCTCCTAACGACCTTGGTACACTTAGTAATCACACCTCATGGTATTGGGACTCAAATTATGAAAAGAAAGAATGTATTTATTACCACAAGCTATACGATACAATATAAAACTCCAAACTAATTAGTGATTGTAGACTATAGTCAAATATGGAATATCAAACCAAACTCACCGTTATTTAATTTTAAGGTAGTTCGACACTCGTACATACTGTTACATAAAACTGATATATATGGCAAACGAAATATGTGCTTCGTTTGCCATTTATGAAATACTTAATAAGTTAAGATATCGTCTAGCTTTCGCACTTGAGAGAATTACCTACGCACATTGTAAGAATCGTATGTACCGTTCGTATTAAGTACGTGATTCGAAAACGAAAAGTAATCAACTGTTCTGAAAAGGGCCACATACAAATATTTTACGTAAATGTACAACGTGTCTGAAAATCAAATGCTGCTCTAGCCCACTTCGATATAAAATAAATACTTTAGCTGCCATGAAAAATAACGGACTTTTATATAAAATAGAGTATATTGGCACAGACTTAAACTAGTAACTATGTAATTTGACTTCGACGATATATAACTCAACTCTATTTACTATATCTTTATTTATTTCTAATATAAAATAATAATTACTTTATGTAAAGACTACATTGGTTTATATATAATGTGCACTTGTACACTTAATGTGTACAATTACTGTAACGATGACATTGTGACTGTAATAATTTAACCAAATAATCCATGAACTTTATGATAATTTATAAATCACTGCCTTTTTAAGTTTTTAATTGCGTTACATCGTATATTCCATATTTATGCGGAGGTAAGAACAATTTATAATTTTATATTATTCCATTGAAGTTTTTCTTTAATTTTCAATTTAAAATATCAAACCAAACTAACATTTATTTAATTAAGGTACTTCGACGCTCGTACAATACATACTGTAACGATCATCAAAACGATACATACTTTTATCGTTATTTAATAATATGATCATTATAAAAGACATAATTGTCAACTATTTCATAAGAATAACTTGGAAAAAACCAAAGGTAAAACTATAATCGTGAAAATTTTCTATTACGAATATAATATTAAAATTTAGCATAGTTTAAGATCTGTCTATAGTTTACGCGAGTAGTACACATTTAAATAAAACGCTTTAACGGTTTAAAACGCGATATATTAGATGTATATATAAGATATATATACATATATATAACTTATTTAAAATGTCTCCCCGTGACCACGGCTGCTGCAAAGCATCCGAAATGTCGGGCCGAAGTTAAAAATCATTTTCAAATAAGTTTATCTAATATATCGCGTTTTAAACCGGTAAAGTTTTTTATTTAAATTTAAGATGTGTCAACATATAGTGAAGCTCCGTACCGCTTGTCGCTCCCCCAGAACTGGGTATAAACCCCTAATTTTCAGGAGGCCTTTCAAAACAAAGACTATTTGAGGTATAATTAAGAGCGCTATATCGTTCAAGTAGAGTTCAGTTTTGAATATAATATGGACGTTTGAGACATTTACAAGTGTAAGGATTAGCAGAGAGTCTCTTAATTTGTAGTACCCAAGGGTAGTGTTACGTAGAGTGGCTTAATTCTACTCCGGATTCGAGTCATTTGAATAAGATTTTTGGCATGGCTTAAGACGAGCTTAATTAATCTTAGTTTATGTTTCAAATGAAGTATATACCTTATCCTTACAAATCACTAACAAAGAACTTCTATCTACTTTTATAATTCACTAAGAAAGAATTTATCTAGCTTTAGAAATAATTTATTAATGAAATACATAGTTGCGTTACTAAGTTGTAATGGAATAGCTGTATTTAATTGCCTTTTAATATCTCATAACTATAATAAAGACAAATACAAATTGTTTATCTTCCAAAAAATAATTTTGTTTTCTTTTCGGGTTGGGGGGTGCCCCCCCCAGGGTTTTTTGGGGGGGGGGGGGGGTTTTTTTCCCCGGGGGATCCCAATTAACCCCCCCCGGGCCCCCCCTTTTTTTTTTTTTTTTTTTTTTTTATTATTTTTTTTTTAAAGGGGGGGGGGTTTTTTTTTTTGGGGGGGGGGGGGGGGGGGGGGGGGGGCCCCCCCCCCCCCGGGGGGGGGGGGGGGGGTTTTTCCCTCCCCCCCTTTTTTTTTTTATTTACCGTAAATTGTTTTCATTTAAATGTGTACTACTCGCGGAAACTATAGCCAGTTTTTTATTTCTTTATTAGCAGTTTTGCAATAGTAATGGCGCGATAATATGTCTGTAGTTTAGCTGGATAGTCTTCCCTTATGAACGTTCTCGAAATTCAGTAGCCGACAATAAGATCAATAGCGCTTTATTGGTCCCCTAACTTCGTCTGCTACGAAATAGGGTGACCATTGGTAATTATAATGGTAGATACATTAGGATTCATTTTTTAAAGAAGGCAAACAAGAAGAGAGAAGACAAGGTGATATACCTGAGCCATATAACATCTAAACAAGGTGCGCTGTCGATCTTTTTTGTTGTATTTGAATATCCACAGACTGAATTCGAAATTCAATTAAATTTGACGTCTCTTTCATCTGTGGAGGAAGCTTTGTGACCCGGGCGGAATTTTAAGATCGATTTGTATGTGCATGCATTGGACGGACACATTTCTAAGTCCGTTCTACTAATTTATTATTTATTTATTTATTTTATTATTTATTTACACTTTATTGCACAAAAAAAAAATTAACAAAAATATAAACTTATATACTAAACATATGGAGTGCAATGGGCGGCCTTACCGCTAACGAGCGATCTCTTCCAGGCAACCCAACAAAAATTATTTTCTACGAAGATTTAAGTTTTCCTGAGATACGAGCCTAGATGCTGTCATACACTAGGCAATGCATTTATCTATTTAGCCTCGACGTCGTTTATTATCGAGCACGGTTAAAAATTAACTTTTACATAGTATTATAAAAATTTGTGAATTCACTTGTTTCATACGCTAAAATTATATATGAATCTAAATTTTATTACAATTATATTTTAATAAATATTTACGCAAACCGTTTTTGTGACTTTGGCAAAGAATTACCTCTGTTACGTAGAGTACACGCTGAGTCCCAAATTGTAAAATAACATGGTTGCTCAGAAAATTCACTCGCCCCCAGTAAATTCAATTATGTGGCTTCTTAAATAAATTACTTCTAACTATATTCTTATACTGCGGACATAGTTACGATAACAAAACTAGAATTAATTATATTATTAAATTTTACGAAAACTATTGCACTATACAGGATATCCTGTGTGTGTATCGAGACAGACACATAAATATGTCCATTGCATCGATTTATCGAGTTATCAGGCTTATTATCTATTTAAGGAAATAAATTTTTCTATAATGTACCAGGAGTCGAACCCAGCACGTCGTTATGTTTGTGCTTACTTATTTCTGACGTATATAATTATTTTATATTATTATAGATCTTCACGTTTTGTTTGAATTTCCTGTAATACCTATTTCTATTTGCTACCTGTGAACCGCATATGATATTAAAACAAATGTCTTAGATATAACGGTATTATAAAGGTAGAGAGAGCGAAGCAATGTCGTCGTACCTACAATTAATTACTTCGCAATAGTTTCTCATGTAAATTGGCAATGACGCGCCTCGCAGATATAATACACGAAGTTTAGCACGAGCAAAGTTTAATCTTCCTTTCAGGGAAGTGGATGGTATTACGTTTTATCGTAGCTGAAATGTTTTACATTCGTCAAACATTGGTGATTTAATCCCACAAAGTATAAGTGAAGATTTTTACATCTAAATACTGTCTGTAGTTTACGCGAGTAAGACATATTTAAATAAAACAACACTTTAACAACTTATTTGGAAATTATTTTACCTACGGCCCGACGCTTCGGATGCATTACAGCGGCCGTGGTCACGTGGAGACTTGGTGGCGCTAGTTAAAATAATTTTAACTAATATACATATATTCCATTTTAAACTGTTAAAGTGTTTTATTTAAATCTTACATTTTTTAAGATTTCCTCCAGTTAAAAATGTCGTTATCATCTCTAACAATTGTGTAATACGTAATATGTGAATTTTTAATTAGTATACATTGAAAATACTCCTCTGCTCTTTTTTCACTCACAACTTCTTTACGATTCTGGCAGTCAAACTGTATTAGCTATATGCACATTTCCTCATTCAGAATGTTTCATTTTGCATTAAAAACGTCGTCGCTGGTGGCAAAAAGGTGGTAAACTACAGACAGTATTTACTATCGTCACTGTTAGCACTAAAGTAACTGATACCACTGCATTTTGATGTTGAAATATAACACTCAAAAGTTTCATCAGTGTCATAGATCAAAAGAGATTATAGGAACAGTTTGTGTCAGTTTATTCAACTGGATATGGCTGTTTGTGAAAAAAATCGAGTATAGGCTTGACAAACAGCCGCCATTAATATCTCCGCGATTAGCCTGTATGACAATCATTAGTTTGTGTCGCTTTGTAACGAGATATACAAAATCATAAGCGACAAAAGCTTTACATAAATCACAGCGGATACTTACAAGCATAATGGCTCCTGGTTTTATACTTCTAAAATATAATTTACTGGTTCTAAACAAAATGCCCATTCATACAACAAATTTATTCATTAATTCAGCTAGTGGAAAATACATAAACGGGCGAAATCCTACCATCCCTTCCCCACTTTTCGATCGTTGTCCTCTCCGTGACCACGGCTGCTAAAATCCATTTCACGTGAACGTGATTTGTTCTATTTTATTCCAAATTTAAATTGTTGTGTTTTATAAGCAAACAACGAATTATAACAAGAATCAAAAAAATCTACAAGAAACAGAAAAGCTTGTTCAATATACATTTAATAATTTAATCCTAACAATATTGAGCACATCCTCATATTTCTACTATCTAGAGTTTAGCCTGAAAGCAATTATGACATGCGAAAGCTTTTTGTGTTCGGTCAAACTTGGCAGCCAAATCTCTTTGAAATTATGTTACTATTAATACAATAAGAGAATACTTATTTTGTAGATATCATGTACGTATAGAGTTCATCATTTATATGTGTAGCAATTTTATTGAGCTTAACTAAAATTATACGAGAAGCAATGTAAACAACCCTCGTTAAAAGGTTTTCGGTGTCTAATATCTTTTTGAGTACCTAAAATAATAATTTTCGATTGTATTGATTACTATTTACTACCCTCCATATACTCTATTTTAATTACTTTTATTTGTGATTACATTTACGTCATTGAATATTTATATACAACTAAGACAATCTCTAGCGCTAGATTATATTCATTAAAATCTATTTAAGATTGATATACGTTGATGGCACGTTCGGGACTTGGTGCTTTAACTTATTGCTATCGCATTAAGTTTTATATATAGATTTTTAAATTTGGATTTAACTACATTAATTATTTCATACTGTATTAAAAAAGGCCATTAAAATGTTTTGTATATTTCTTTAAGTATGAAATTGGATGTCGTCGTGGTCATCTAGATTTGAAATCTCCAAAATAGATTCGAAAGAATTCCAAATTTAAATATAGCCACAATCAATTTTGAAAACATTACTTTTCTATTTTATTTTATTTTTATATATGGCATAGATTATATGCGATTCTTGTTACCAGGCTAAAAAATATTATAAAAAAATAATCCGTTTTTTTTTAATACCACAAACAACTTTCAAGCTAATATGTATACATCTATTGCATCATGGACCAGCATTCACAGCTTCAGAGAAGTCCGTTAATAACAATGTTGTTATAGACACAATTTGATATGATTTATTTGCAGGGCTTTATTAATTCGCCCACATAAATTCCATTAAATTTTTATTAAGGTCGCTCGTACAGCTGTTTCATTCTGTTCCTCCGTCATGACGCCCATTGTGTACTAATGAAGGTATTCCTGCGTTACATAAAAGGCCTATATAAATGAGTTATAGAAAATAAAAATCGTCTATCGTATAATATATTTAAATAACCCAGAGCTGATGAACAAATTTTATTTAATAAGTTTCACCAATTGAATATTTATACAGTGGACTGAAATTAGTTTTCTTTATCAGTTGTCTGAATTATTAAAATTTTGTATAATTATCTACACTAATATATATAAATCTGAAGAGTTTGTTTGTTTAACGGGTTCAAAAACGTTGTGTTGGTATTTATCGCAGAAGTTTATAGGCCATCATTTAACATCGCGCTGTGAAGCGAATACGGCATACGCTGCAAAAAACGGTTCAAGATACCCCAATAATATGTAGTATGACAGAATAATTCAGACAGAATACAATTTTATTCTGTCTGAATTATTTATTCATTTATCTGTTAAGGTTAACTTGCCAAAACGACGGAGCGCGACCGAAGTCGCGGGAGGTTTGCAAAAAGAAATGGCGATGCTCAAAATAACTATTCTACGCGAATTAATCGCTTGCACAGCTAGTAAATGATATAAAGACTTATAGTAAGAGATTACTATAATTCAGTTTTTCATCTTTATTACAATGAAACTTGTAGTTATGATAATGATCACATATGTAAATCACGATACATGTGAATTGACGAATAAATGCCTAATTCGTTTGAATATTCATAAACGATGTGTCCTTCAATCCAAAATTATAAACCAAATTTAACGTAAACAAATGTAGATCGTACAATATAGTTTACACATAATTGTACATAATAATATATTTATAATTATAAATTATAATATATTTATTTATTTTTTTTTTTTGCAAAAGGAAAAAAAAAAAAAAAAAAAAAAAGGGGGGGGGGAAAAAAAAAAAAAAAAAAAAAAAAAAAAAAACCCCCCCCCCCCCCCCCCCCAAAAAAAAATTTTTTTACACAAAAAAAAAAAAAAAAAACCCCCAAAAAAAACCCCCCAAAAAAAAAAAAAAAAAAAAAAAGGAAAAAAAAAAAAAAAAAAAAAAAAAATAAAAGTAAGATGAAAATTATATTATGCTGAGTTAAATCTTATCTAAACTAAGACATATTATAAATGCGAAAGTAAAAGAGAGTAAGACTCTGTCTGTCTGCCTGGCTTTAACTCCGAAACTACTGAACTGATTTAAATGAAATTTGGTACAGAGATATTTTAGAGCCTGAGAAAGGATACTTTTTAATGCCAAAAAAATGTTGATAGGGGTTGAAAAGGGGGATGAAAGTTTGTATAGAAATTCGAGGTTTTTGAAGCTAAAAAAATGAAACTTTCTTCTTTGTATTTTTGCGAATAGGACTGGGAGTGAGAGTGAGAGTGGGAGTGAATGTAGGAATAAGAGTGGGAATCAGAGTAGGAGTGAAGTGAGGTGAGAGTGTTGCGGCAAAGTAGCACTTACAACATCGAT
The DNA here is from genome assembly GCA_963661955.1 of Leptosia nina. NCBI lineage: Eukaryota > Metazoa > Arthropoda > Insecta > Lepidoptera > Pieridae > Leptosia > Leptosia nina. The sequence goes on along the minus strand of CAVLEF010000005.1, from coordinate 10,168,878 downwards.
TGGCTGCCTTACATAAATTAATAAACAGCCTAAATAATTAAAAATTCTATTCCACGCGGACGAAGTCGCGGGCACAGCTAGTTGTACGTAATTATGTATTTATAAGTATAAATTCTCATGTAAAAGTAAATTGCAAATGATTATGTGCTGAGTTATATCTTATTCTTTTATACTGATCCAAAACTTGGTACAGATACAATATTAAAACAAAAAATAATTCTTCTTTCTAAACATTATTAACCCACATAAAATTACCTGTTGTTACTTTCTAGATTACGTAATCACACAAGCATATACTATATTACTAACACATGAAAGTGTATCAAACAAATGTTATTTATTATACGGCTCATTGTATTAGTTGTTGCTCTATATGGTATAGAAATGTAAAATTAGCGGATAGCGGATTCGATTCTGACCCTGTTCAGTATTTTTATACATTATTTTCTGATTTTTTAAAATATAAAACAATTATAGCAGATAAATTATCGCCCGAATTGCTACACATCTGGACATTTGATGAATGGTAATGAATAATTAAAATTTAAAAAGTCCTATTCTTACAAATATAAAAACCCATTAATTTTTCCGATTGAGTCTTGTAACCACCGTACAAAGATAGAAGACATTGTCTAATCCGCGTTTCAAACCAAGACAGGCATTACCTGACAACGCGTGTTAATGTAATGTTATGTATATATCTAGAACCTTCCATCAAGAGTAGGCCATGCTTGTCTACAACTGTCATAAAATGTCACTCACTGAATTAATATATCACAATAAATAAAATGTCAAATAACGCTAAGGGATAAACAGTAGTAAATATGGAACCAATCTAAAATTATCTCTGCAAAATGATTTGAACGCCACCAAACTTGAGAATTTAGAAGTGGAATCCACCTCGACAGAAATTGTAGAATCTCTTAATTTCAATTCCCTTTGAGCAATGCCGCCTGCCACTGTAGCAGTTATTAAACTTTTGAGCTTTTAGTAATTTCTTACTGAGTTTTATTAAAATAAATATTAACTTTGATTGGCTGCGGTCGGGAAAATTGAAAGACAATTGGATGAAACAATAATGATAACCCTGTTTGTTTTATTGTTGTAGATTATATAATTTCAAGGTGTAGAGTACCAACGGAATTTGCCTGCAAGATCTCAGCACTTAAAAAGATTTACCACACAGTAGCTCAAATAATACGACACAATACCGGCACAGTCGTGGAGTCAATTCCTGTCTGTGTATTTTTTTTTTGACAATTGGTTATTGCAGCAGCACAGAACGCTATAGATGCAGATTCAAGTCTCGCCTGTGTCGTAATATTTTCCTCTGCCTAAATAGATTTTTATTTTATTTCAATGTGTATCAAAACCAATCCTAAAATTGTCTTTGTGCGAATAAAATGAAGTACCGTCTTTAGTTTACACGAGTAGAACAAATCACTGATGCAGTTAAATAAAAACATTTTTAACGCTTCAAAACTCTATAAGTACCTATTAGTTAAATTATTTGTAATTAATTATAACACTAGCCTGACGTACGACCCCCCTGACCACGGCTGTTGCATAGCATCCAAAATGTCGAGCCGTAGTTAAAATAAATTAAAAGCAAGTTAACCAATTGCGCGTTTCAAACCGTTTAAATTTATTTTGCTTGAATAAAATATTTACAAACCATAAGACTAAGGAAGACAAATATATTGTGTATTGTATACATTGTGTATGTATTTTTGACAGGGTCCTTGGTGTATGGGTGGGTAAAGGGTTCTTCTGAAAACCGACAGCTGTCACGTGTAACCTAATAAATTTAAACGAACACGTTATTGTACACGAGATAATCAACAAGCACCCAATCAGTGTATCATTTCTTAAAAGCTTTCACCTTTATTAAATTGGTTTATTATCATTAATGTTTTAACATACGCTGCCATTAAACAAAAGAAAATAACAAAAAACATGAACAAATAAAATTGAAACATTCGTAACACAGAACGACCTCCGTCTTAAATTCGACTCCCATTTTATGTGTATCTTTATTAGTTGTCTTAGCTATCTCTATTAGTAAATATTTATAAAAAATCTACAAAGTGGGCGGGGCTTAATACTGAACGGAAGCGGTCCTTTGTCGATGGTCAGTAGCAATAAAATCAAATAGAAACGTAATGAATTAGCTAAAATCTATTGAATAAATGCTGAGAAAACTGTTTTGGCTGAATGGAGCTGAAAAATGAGACCGAGGTTTGAAAAATGCCTCTTATAATGAGGGTACTCGTACCTACATTTAATTTCATAGGTCTGAATTGTATGTTCCAGTTGTGGTTTTCACGACTATGTATGAACAAAAGAAATTGAAATTGTAAGAGTAGTATTTTTTCTCGTTTAGTGAAGTAACTGCAAACAAAGATCAGATAAGAGACGCATAAAAAGAGTTTTCATTATTTTTTATTACTTTTAATATCGTAATTAGAAGTTATTTCTTATTTATGCATAAAATGTATTTAATATAATATTGAAAATTTCATCTTCATCAATCTTTCATATCAATTGCATACCCTAACTAGTTTAAATAAAATACTTTAACGGTTTAAAACGCGATATATTAGTAAAACTTATTTGAAAATGATTTTTAACTTCGGCCCGACGTTTCGGATGCTTTGCAGCAGCCGTGGTCACGGGGAGACGTGGTAACGTCGGGCCGAAGTTAAAAATCATTTTCAAATAAGTTTAACTAATATATCGCGTTTTAAACCGTTAAAGAGTTTCATTTAAATGTGTACTACTCGCGTAAACTATAGACAGTATTTTATTTTACACTAACTAGTGTTAATATTTTACCTTATCTATACTAATATTTTAAAGCTGCAGAGTTTGTTTGTTCGAACGCGCTAATCTCACGTATTATCATACATAGTTCAAATTGATTTTTTTTTTGTTTGTTAGAACATTCATCCAGAAAGTCTTAAGGCAGTTTACTTAAGTTATAAAACATTACGCTGTTACTAATTAAACCGAAAAAAAAGAGGAATATGATGCACAAAACCGGGAAAATTATTCAACTTTGTGGGCTTTTATTTCCATTACGTGCGCTGCAGAAAAGGCTTTAGATAAAAATATTATATCAAATAATTCTGCTTCTTTAAATCATCTAAAGTAAATGTCCCCGACAGTAAATGCCTGGTAGGATTAACTTACTAGAACGACGGGACGCGGGCGACGTCGTGGGTAACAGTTTAAATTTATTAAGCTGAGAAGGTTGTTTGCAAAATAAATAATATGATGCCAAAAATAGCTATTCAACGCGGACGAAGTCTCGGGCACAGCTAGTCATTTTACAAGACAATGAATAACACAATAAGAGAAAATTTCGCCTGCATAATACATCTTGATGCGGAAATGTTTTCACTTGAAGGTTTATGAGAGGAGACTGAAGTTTTATGCGGGTATAGCCACGACTGGTCGACGCCTGTTGACGCCATTGTTTCGTAAATCTCCCAAAGAGAGCTCCCTTCGCAAAGAGAGGATCCGATCCGGGGTCTCGTTCATTCAAGACACTGTCTTTAATTATCTTTTACGGAGAAAATGTCATTAAGTATTAGAGCTAATTATTTTCGCACTTACATTAAACACATTGCTGGGACCGAAAGATTATTTATTATATAGAAGACGTAATTGAAAAATCCAACACTATAGTTATGTAATCGATAGTAATCAATAAAATTCCTTAAAAAATTTTACGTTTGACATGAACATATTCATATTGATAAAAATTACGTATATTTATTGTTTCGAAAATAAATAAGTTAATAATTCGTACACAATGAATAAAAACTATACAACATCTTATATTAAATTGTACGATCTACTTGCATTCTTATTTATTATTATTATATTATATAATTGTGTGATTATTTAATTGAGTTATTCGATATATCATTGTATACTTTAGAAAGGTATCATCTATATTAGATTTAATTTACCTCGCTAGCTAAAAGCGTTTTGGCAGAGTGATGGTAGGTGAGAAGTTTTTCTGCATCGTAGAATAAAGTGTATGCGCAGATAAAGCAAAATAAAGATATAACTTTGATGCACGACTGGGAATCGAACATGAATGCATGTCGCTGCCACGGCTCGCAATTAATTTGAATACTTTTCAATCAAATATGTATCAGTTTTTATTCCCAACGTCTGAAAAGCTATTGAAATGTAAGTTTTCATCATGGAAATGCTGCATAACCTCGCTTGTACCTAGGTTTCACCGATATTTTAATATTACTAAGCGTTTCTTTTCGAACGAATCTGTAGCGTAATATCAGATCTATACCACACAAATTGGTTGTTTAAGAGTTAAAATGTTAATGTTTCTTTTAAAGTAGAGTCGTACTTTGCATTTTAAAATAAAATATTCAAATTGCGGAAAAATGCATGCAAACTTTTTTGTTTTTTAATCTTTTAATGTCCCACTGCCAACAGTGATATAATAGAAATTGCCATCATTGCTATTGCTTATAGGATAGGGACTAGAATGCTGGTGGGTTTTACAATTACCGCCACTATATTGGTCGATGTATGGTGATTTTACTTGTTCTTAATTGCACTGGGATGATAACACCTATTTTATCTAAAAAATCTAATTTTTATAAACATACTGGCGGGACATAGACTGGCATCTACAGCATTTCGACCAAAAAAAATGATTTTTGGTCGAAATAGATTTTTTAATTTATATAATGCCCTCATATGCATTATCACTAAAGTTTTTTAAAATCAAATTTTCCAATTCTAAATACCGAAGTAATATTTTACCAGGAGCGGAATTCGAACCTTTGGTCTCATGATCTGCAGTGCATACAGCAGACCTATATCTAGATATAGTCCATTCTTGATTTTTTTTCAAGTATCTAACATATTTGCAAATCAAATGCCGATTCAATCAATCTTGATCTATATAATATCGTGCAAGAGAATTTATGTCTTAGCAAATATTGACCTACCCTTCTAAGAGTTACGGTCTACACTTCCGAAAAGAAATTTCTATTTACCTTTACCTATTTGCCCTTAAGAGCACCTCCCAAAATTGAATTTCACACGTGCCTAAGCAATGCTCCCAGGTATTTATCTAAGGATTTGAAGCACGAGGGTAATCTTACGCTTACAATATTCATTACTCACTTTATCGATGCACAAAAGAGGCTAACATGCCGAGCGAGCTTTTCAAGCTACCAAAAATCCACACTTATTTACGCGAATATATACTTATTAGGTATGTGAAGGTTTGTTTGTCATTCCTACTGATTCTAATTTAACGACCTCCAGTTAAATGAAACTTTAACGGTTTAAAACGCGATATAAATTAGTTAAATCAGTCTCCCCGTGACCACGTCTGCTGCAAAGCATCGGAAAGGACGGGCCGTAGTTAAAACAATATTCAAATAAGTTTAACTAATATATATTGCGTTTAAACCGTTTTATATAAATATTTCCATGCATAAAATACAGACACTATTCGAAAGTAAACTTAGTTTAATTAATGAAAAATAAGTGGAGGAGTTATTTTGCATTAATTAAACTAAGTTTACTTTAAAGCTACAAATCGGTTGCACGACTCGAAAAAAATCGAAGCTCGTAGGAACTTTTAATATTATCAAACAAAATTAAATATTTTATGAAGTATATCACTTTAATTTCTTCTTATGCAGGGGAAGTGAGCCGCTAAAGTTACAGTATTGTTACGCGTTATGGCTAACTAGTTTAATCTCCCGCTTTGAACCCAGCACCTTTCACACTTAATGCCTTTAACCCTTGAGAGATGACGGCAGTCAAACTAAAAGAAGGAACACAAAATATATTCAAGTAAGTATTACAGATAAAGACAGTTACAGAACGTAATCGGCTTAGAAATATCTTCACAGAAATCAAGTTTGAAGTCGTTTTTAATAAAAGGGTTTTAACAAGCCCTAAACCTTTGCTTAAGAAGCTTAAGTCGGAGCATGTCGGGAGATTTCGAACAGATTAATGTTACGAAGTATATAAAAATGATAATCAAGATAAGTCTGTCAAGACTTGGGTAATTATTATGTTTTTTATAAATAAACTATCTATAATAAGTAATATTTAAATAAAACACTTTAACGGTTTAAAACGCGATATACTAGTTAAACTTATTTGAAAATTATTTTTAACTTCGGCCCGACGATTCGGATGCTTTGCAGCTAATATATCGTGTTTTAAATCGTTAAAGTGTTTTACTTAAATATGTAAGCTATAGACAGTATATAAGTAATATTATTAAGGTGAATACACATTTTGTTTGTTTAAACGCTCTAATCTCAGGAACTATTGGTTCGATTAAAAAAAGTTGTATGTGTCGGTTGGACCATTTATCAAGATAGGCCGAGGCAATATTATCTAAGTACCGTTATTAGGAGCCAAGAAACAGTGGACGATGTAGGAAAATACGTAGAAAATTATTTATCTTTGAGGGATTCCCTTGCGTGCGCTGCAAGAACGATTCAAAATCAAAAAATATGTACGAAATAATGATTAATCTTTAAATGATCTAAAAAAATCCTTGACTCTATATGTCTGTCTTTTAAGATTAACTTGAAAGAAAGGCGGGACGGGCGATGTCGTGGGTAACAGCCAGTCTATAATAAAGTTATACTGTAATCCTTGATCGATACAATACAGCATCTGAAATCGCGTGTGTGTCACCTTTAATAAAATTTTATTATCTTTATTTATATTCGTTAATTTAAAAGCGGCCTTTACCAAGAGGAAGCTTTACAACGGATGCAAGTGAACAAGCTTCAATTTGATTAAGACACTCTACTTTATAAATATAACAAATGAGATCTATTAAACTTATATAATATTATAATATACTTTTGACATTAAAATGATTCAAGTTTTTATCCAAAGCGTGACTAAGTGGCTTGGCTAACGACGCATAGCTCAAACTGCTGAAGAAAATGGTCCAGCACATTTATATACTCCTTTGTTTTAAGTTAAGATTGTATATTTTTAAATTTAAATTAAATGTTCCAAATTTAAACTTAACGTCAAATTTTGTACTTGAAAATAATATATACACCTTTTCAATATAACATTTTAACGGTTTAAAACGCGAAATATATTAGTTAAGTTTATTTGAAAATTATTTTAATTACGGTCCGACGTTTCGGACGCTTGGACGCTGGAAACGTCGAGCCGCAGTTGAAACGATTTTTCAAAAAAGTTTACCTAATATATTAGGCGTTTTAAACCGTTACTGTTTTATTTAAATGTGTACTCGTAAACTACAGACAGTATTTGAGAAATATACCTTCCTTATTCTTATTTCTGAGCGTTCCAAGCCGCGGAAATGAACTAGCACAAATTGAAAGGTTCGCTGAAATTGACAAATCGAAGCAATTTTAGGGAGAGCTTTCTCAATCCAATAACGTTCTCTTTGACGGATAAACTATTGCTCGAGGGCTTCCGTAATAATGCTGATATAAATTGTCCCAACCACCTATCTGAATATTTTCGCGCATCGCCTAGCACAGCGAGACGTCCTAGGTTCGAATTCCGTCAAAACAAAAATATTCAGCAGTATAGGCTTTACAAGTCTGTTCCATTTATCTGTTAGTAACATGGACATAACAAATTTATCGTTTCTTCAAGTGAAATTCCGACTGCTTCAAGTTACTACTCTTCCGTACAACATACGATTAAAATAACAAACACTGTTTATGCAAAGCAAATATTTAAAAAGGCTATTCAGTCAACAATTTTAATTCAGCCGTTAAACCGTTTACGAAAAAAAAACAAAAGGGTATAAAAACAATAGTAATGAGGTGGCTTGTTGTCATGGCTTCATAAAAGCTCTCTTCTTTGTCGTAGAGTCACATTTATTTATTAATTTAAGCTAAGAATTTGCTAATAAAAGAATACCTGAATTGAAATTATATCGTTTTTTAATAATCACTTTGTTTTAATTTAATGCTACCGTATCGATCGTTCTACCAATGCAGATTAAAATAAATGGAAAACAGTACGGTGCTATAACTCCAAACAATGATTGTTCTTTGTGAATGTACGTTTAATATACGGACCATTCACTGACAATAATTAAAGCAACTACGCGTTGTACTGTAAACAACGCCAACATAGTGGAGTACTTTCAAATAGAATCGTAAAGTTGAAGATTTTTTGTGTTCAAGTAAAATACGGGCGCTTCTGAATTTTAAAAAACTTAAACGACTTCCTTGATTTTTGAAGTCTTAGTTATGTACGTTATGTTTATGTATTGTTTTTTGATTATAACAACGATATTAAAATGCATCATTTCCTACTCATAAACAAAACTTTGTTTTCAATATGTAAGTGAATTAAAATATAGCGTTTCCCTTTTTTTCACTCGAATTTACTTAGTCTTAAATATATAACATTTTTTATTAAATATCAATCACTTATAAAGATGGTTCAAAATATTTTCACACGAATAACATCTGCCAAAGACTGCAAATGCAAGCTAGCTTTGGGGGATTATTATCGACAAATGACCCAATTTGTTTCAGTTGGGCTTAAACTTTTCCAGTTTCCATTTGTTTTATGAGTTAAATTCCATTGAGGACATGCATACGAGATATCCAATAATTGGAATAATAATCCTTATAACTATATATTTTGTAGTCAAGTAACATCATCATTAGAGCAATGTAATAATATACCAATAAACGCTTAGCAGATGTGCTCGAAGCCGAATGCTTCATCAATTTCAATTACGCAGTAACGTCTTAAATTGTATTTCGTTAATTATATTAATATTACATTATATATAAGCCACAAGCATAGGCTAAGATTAAACAAACCTCCGTGATGTAGTTTTACAACTACAATAGAAATAATATGCAAATATCAAGCTAATAAAGAATTCCAATCATTATAATTTTACGAATATATATAAATCGATCGGTTCGATTTTTTTTTGTGTTGGTTAGAATATTTATCGAGGAAGAAAACACCACTCTGTGACTAACAGAAGCCAAGAAACAGAGGGAAATGTGGAAAAAAAGGGAAAAATTTTCATCTTTGTAGGTTTCTGATGCGTATCTGCGAAAACGGTTCAAGATACCCAAAAATACCCTCTTTAAATGATCTAAAAAAACTTCTGCGGCACGTGTCTTTCAGATTAACTTGCAAAAACGACGAGACGCGGCCGACGTCGTGGTTAACAACAATAATTCGTCAAGACGAGGAAGAGGTTTGCAAAAATAACTATTCTATGCGGACGAAGTCGCTGGCAAAATAAAGCCAAAATAAATGTCGATGACCAACCATTTATAAATTATTACATATTGATTATACAACATATAGATATATAACATATTGAGTCATGATATTAAACTTCCAAATGTCAAAATGACAATGACAATAAATCAAGTCAAAATTTGTGACATACAAAATATATATGATTTAATAGCTGATAGATGTATTAGCGCAAAACCCTTAACGCCTACAAAACTAAACGACATTAGTTATAAATAAAGATTTAACTACTTTCAAGAACTAAAATAATTGTTTAGGGCAAACGCGATACACAATGTCTGCCAATCTTGTGGTACTCTTATTATTATACTCTACTCTTCTATTCTGAATTGCATTAACATATACATTCTGAATGTCTGTATGTTGACCTATTTCAGCTATCGATCTTTTGAATTGTTTTGAACGTAAAACGTTAAACTAATGTCAGGTGGATGCCGCAAACAATATCAGGTGCTTTCATATAAACTGCCATTGTTCCAGATCCCCACCGAGGTTAATCACAGCACTGCTACCGCAATCGAGGTCTTAGATTTTGGTTTAATAGGTCACAGAAGTCCACACCAGTCTTTGAATTGAGTAAAACTGATACAATAATATGCCCCAGGGGTAGATATAGAGAGAAGGAAATTTCAAATACTAAATATATGGTCCTGCTAATATATAGGGGCCTCTATATCTAGATGGTTAAACGTATAGCTTAGCATTACGTTGACCGAGGCACTGGGTTCCAGGGAAACTATAAATGGTTTTTGGTCGGGCAGAGCACAGAAGTCTGATCGACAGCTTGCTTGTAAAAGGGCGAAGCGGAAGTTCAATTTCTACACTCTTTCCAGCTAATATTTTTATAACCATACTGTCAGTTTGTCACGATTCTATAAAGGATCGTATGTCGTGGAACTTGTAACAAATTGTAGGCAAAATACATTTTGGCCCATATGTGAATATCCTTCATATGAAAATATACCTTCATACGTATAAAGCATATATATGAAGGCATATTTTCATAATTCTCGTTACAACTCGTCACTTCAAATATCTATCCATAAATAAATAGTGATAAAATTGTACATTTAGGCGCACAACACATCTCCAATATTCCGTTTGATGCGTCGCTCCCTGCCAACGTTCCTGTCTCATAAAATATTAATGTCACAATTACTTCCCATTCGCAGTTTTACTGTCTTTATATCGCCTTAATATGATCGTTCTGTTGACCTGTATTCTACTGAAAAGACTTGCGGTAATAAATGTTTTATCTTTGTTTCTTAATTTCACAATAAAATGGTTCACGCTCGCTCATTCTTTCGGTTAGTAAAATTTTCAATTATTTCTTAACCAAATATGAATACAAAGTAAGTCAAAAGCAAAAGATAACTATGTTAATAAACGTCACATCATTTAAAAACTATAGACTCAATTTACATTTACTACCAGTTCTCAAATCCAGTGCGTAGAACAACGGAGAAGAACTGGTAAGAAACTCGCCGCCCCACCCATTTTATCGCCAAATTTCATTTTACAGTCTTCGCGTATTTCAAGTGCATTTCATATTTGTTCTTGTTAGAGTGGGTTCATCCAAACCCCAAGTATTTTTATCGTTGAAATATTTTTATATTACACCTTATATACATTGAACATTATAGAGACATGGATAAGAGGGAAGCTTTTTATAATCGATACTTAGTCAAATTATAAAGTTCTTACTCAATAATATTGTTTATAATAATTGTGATTAAAATTTTTGTCACTGATTTAGCTAATATAGCTTATAGTTGAAATTCTGAAGGTCGGATTCCAAAAGATAAAGTGTCAAGTTTTGGACAAGGGCCTATTACTTATTCAAGGCAGCGAACCCGGTCGAACGGTGAATGGAATCTAAACAAAGATATCAATATTTAGACAACGCAATATTTATCATGAAAATATTTCTTCAGCAACATCGGCTATAAGATAAAGGCTGCGATAACAAAATCCCTTGAGACAAAATTATCTCACGTGTATAGTGGTTACTGTTATAAGAAAGATAAACAAGTTTCTAGACTTCGGTCCGCACAATTCTCTTTGTGGAAAAGTTTCTTTCCACTTTTCCTCCATAACTAGATATAATTTTATTAGTAATATACATTACAGACATATCATGGTAGTTTATTTGGTAGAATTGATATTTGTATGTATTTCAATGTCAAGAAAAGAAATAGATACATCGCTTAGAAGGAATTGTAACGTAACGTAATGACGAGAAAGCTCGAAGTATACGAAGACATTTTCAAATGTGTAGTTTTTTTATTGTTTGGACCTTCTAGTTTAAATGGCATATTACATTTCTCTAGAATTTGTGTAGTGCACACGAAGATTATTCATTTACATTATTATATCACGTTTGACCTTCTTCATTAGAATCAGCTAGCATCTGTATAATATAAAGAGTGACAGAATTGTTACAACTTTAAGGCTTCATCATAACAAAACACAAGACATTAGTTTTATAAGAAAAACTAATGTCTTGGAGAGAATAGGAAATACGTCGTATATTCTCCACGATAATTCCAAATCTCATTATCCCACTTGATTGATTCGCTACAAGTGATCCGTGAAATCGGCTTGCCACAGATAATAATTGTAATTAGTCAGAAGGGGTCACCGTGTCCACAAATGACTATTATGGAAATTGAATAGACGCCTGATTGTAACCACTGACGAACAATGGTACCAGGGTAAATTATAAATACATATGCAATGTTGTTATGGTGGATAATTGTGGAGCAAGGGGTACGAACGCCTAGATTTTTCGGTTGTATGTTGAATTCTATTAACGTGTAGTAGTGTACTTCTGTATTATGTAATGATATCTGTCCAGGATCTACTATTTTGTCTATAAGTTGATTATAAAGAGATACTATATTACCCTTATTTGGTAAAATGTTCTTTCTTCATCTAGATAGAGCTTACCATACTTTCGTTAGTTATTTTCTAGTGTTAATCAGTCAGTTTAACTCTCGATTCTGAAAAACCGACTGTCTTTGTTATACATAAAAATCTAAGGTATGTATTACAAAGACTGACATTATAAGTTTAATTAATTCGAACTTACCGTACAAACTCCAAGAACGTGCTTCGTGCTAATATAAATTCATTTCAAGAGTACTGTTGACAGTTTAACACACATACAATAAAAACCTCAAAATTCTCTAGATACACATACAGAAATATTATAACTACATCGAGTAAAATATCAGAAACATTTATAAATCTTTGATAACGAGACGAGATATATTATTAGGAAAATACGTTAACATTCGGTATTTTTGCGCGCCATTGGAAAATCGTTTTTCCGGGACGTGGACACGCGTCGAGACTCGCAGATACACTGAAGTCCTGAACTCTGGAGGCTGAGGGGTAGGTTCGCACTGAAACATTTCTACGTAAACAAACCCTTCCGAATATGGGTCGCTTAATGGCACTCGATGGAAGCCGTTTTTCCTTCTCCACGTTTGATTTTCATATGTGTTAAACGGCCTGTTCGACTCCACTGGATTTCACGAATGAACGGGCCCGGATTATGCTTATGCAGTTTTGATGAGTGCGGGATGGTTAAACAATATTAAGTGTCGGAAATTTACATGATGCAAATTGACGGGTTGTTTCGCTAACGGAGAATCGTTTTGACGTTTTTCAATTAATTAAAAGCTGAATAAAGTTTTCAATTTTATATAAAACCGACCAAGTTCGGTGTTATTTCTTTTGTTGAAAACATACAAATATACGTGGATGTTTTGTATGTCAACCGCCGACTAATAAATTACTTTTTAGTAAACTCTTTTAAATACGACTCTTTGAACGAATATTTATAATGAAACCGGTTTTAAAATACTGACTACCCGACTCTTGAGCAAATGAAAGTATAACTCCTACAGTTGTTACTATTACACTTAGGTAATTAAAAAACGACTACAGTGACCAGTGTACCGCTGTTTTTGTGACACTTTTTGCAGCGCTTGCGCCGACCGGAACAAATCGAAAGTTTAATACAGCCTTACTTTATCTCACTGTTAGTATCTGCTCCGATAGCCGTGATCGTCTAGTGGTTAGGACCCTACGTTGTGGCCGTAGTAACCCAGGTTCGAATCCTGGTCACGGCAGCTAACAGCTGTTACGGCGGAGCAATTTTTTTTATATTTTAAAATCTACGTAAGTTGTTATCATGGCACTATTTAAAAATACCAACTTGCCTTTCTATGCCTTTTTAAATTAACAAACACAAGACATCTAAGAACAGTGAAAATGAATTATGCTGAAGTAGATATTAGTAACTAATAGTTTTAAGTACATATAATTATAGTGATAGGTACATGGGCGGTCGGAATGCACTCATTTTAAAGCAAGACAAAATAATGCCTTATAAAAAATTTGCTTTAAACAATATAATATTAAAGAAATACAATGTATGAATATAGGTTTAATGTCTATAGTTGGCGTGAACTTAATAAAAAAATAGAATAGAATATTTTGTTGAAATAACTTGTATTTTTTGCTATTTTTTGTATTTATTTATAACTTTCTAAATATTTATAGGTTACCGAGCTTTTCCGTCGTTGTTATAAAAAAATGGTTCTCGACAATCCGAAGGTGCTGAGCGTTCTACTTAGTAGGGGACAATTATTACGACCAAATAGCTCAGAAAACCACATGCCTACAATTTATTCTGATATATTTAAATAAAACGTGTCGCTAATTACATCTATTAGTATAGATATAAAGCTCGAGAGTTTGTTTGTTGGATCGCGCTAATCTCAGGAACTACGAGTTGCAATTGCTTTTGTATTGGTTAGAGCATTTATCGAGGAGCATAGGTATAAAGCATCGCCATGTGACTTATACAAGCGAAGATACAGCGAAAAAAGAAGAAAAATAAAATATCATTATAAGTTAACCTGCAAAAACCGTTCAAGATACCCAAAAATTCCTGAGATACCTCTTTAAATGGTCTAAAAAAATGTCCACGACGCTATATTATCTTTTAAGCTTAAGTTTATAAAGATGTAGAGGTCTGCAAAAACGAATTAAAATCCCCATAATAAAGATTCTCGCGGACGAAGTCGCTGACTCAGCTAGTTATATGATGAAATAAAAGCAACTAGAAATAAAAGTTCATATTATTATAAAATTATTTCATAAATCAATAATCTTTTTAGAATATTTCAAAGCCAATTTAAGTGGTAAATTTAAGGTTAAACCTTAATAGAAGGGCCGTTTCCAAGCAGTTGGAAATGTAACTAAACTGATGTTGAAAATTCTAAAAATTAAATTAAATAAAAGTATAAAGTAATACGAATATTGCACTATTCATTATAACATAAGCATGTTTCACGTTAGATCAAGAGAACTTTAATTATTGTACCAACACATTCGTAGAGCTTTGTAGCAGTGTCTACGAAACACAAACACTTGGCATCTCTATTGTGACAAACAAGCGCGATATGTATAAAGTAAAAACGTTTATCAATTTACTAATTCTTGGGTTATTTGCTAGATAGGCAAATGCGAAGAGAAATGAATTATAAAAAAAATATTAGTAGTAATACAGTGATTACTCCTTAAAAATAATATAAGTAATTATTACATGTATATATTTACGAGATAAAATATTTTTTGTTCAGTTAAATACAGTTATGATATTTCAGATGGGTTGCTTGAGTTTTTAATTTACGCAATCATATGCTGTCTGTAGTTTACGCGAGTAGTACATATTTAAATACAAAACACTTTAACGGTTTAAAACGCGGTATATATTAGTTAAACTTATTTGAAAATGATTTTAACTACGGCCCGACTCTTCGGATGCTTTGCAGCAGCCGTGGTCACGGGGAGACAATCCGATGCAAAGCATTGGGGCAAGAAAGTATATGCTGTGTTTAAAACCGATAAAGTGTTCTATTTGAATACGGCAATCATTTTTAATGATTTTTCGTAAACGTTCTAAAAGCAACACAGCATTCCTTAGAAAACGCGATCAAATTTTTTAATTTCCTAGCTATTGTCATGAATTCCCTTAAGTAAGACAACTAAAAAGTACTCGAATATTATTTTTTCTTAAATAAAAAATATAATAGCTACTTAAATGGCCAAACAAACATTAAAGAATTCATTGCCAAAGTTACAGCAATTTATAATTTGTTAAAACTTTCTCAGTATTAATAAGAAAAATCTTCTTCGACAAAACTTTTGTCAAAGTTAAAGCTCATTAGAGACTATTCTCAGCTGAGATACAATATTATATATTAAGTTCGAATGGTGTGGATATATATGGCTCGTCGCGTTGGTCCAATGACCGCTGCAGGACTGGAATCAACACCAACCGGTGCGAATATGTTCGTAAAAGAAACAATGATTTTCCAATTTATCAAAACGTGAACCACGTCAAAAGTTTTTACATTTAGAGTGACAGGGATTTAAATAAAACACTTTAATGATTTAAAACGCGAAATATATTAGTTACTTACTTAAAAATCATTCTAACTACGGCCCGACGTTTTAATATGGGATCCCAGATGTTTGATAAATTGAGGCCGTCGTATTGAAATTTTTGTGTAATAGGGTAGGTAAAATTATTTTCCAAAAGTTTAACTAATATATTTCGCATTTTTAACCGTTAAAGTGTTTCATTTAAATATGTACTACTTGCGTAAACCACAGACAGTATTTACCATGCACCGACAAAACGCGGGAAGTGCCTTTTGGTTTCAGTCTGTGGATTACCGAATGTCCAAAGCTAAAATAGGTCGACAAGTGCATCTCAATTGGATATTAAGACTGGTGTATATAAATCTTCAATTTGACGAATGCAATTTGCAGTATGAAAGGAAAATTTTTCACAGAAATTGCATCGCAAGCGCTGCGAAAATTGGCTGCTAAACTATTTAAATAATGTAACTGAATTGGGTATTCAGTTCATCTGTAGGAGATTTGTACTAAAATCTGGTAGTTTACATAAAATATAAAGGAATGAGTAATTAAAATTTAGTATATGTATGTAAATAAAACGTCAATAAAGGCACAATTATAAGTCTGTACAGGTTTTAAATAACTTATGGGGTTTTGTGTTAAGATAATTTGATAGTAAAATCAACAACATGTACCGCTTTATTGAATTTAAATGCACTGCCTAGTAGATTTGGTAAGGGAAAGATTACTGATCAGAAACTGTAAATAATAGTATAAAAAATATATAATGATCTGCATGGGCGTGTCCCTCTTGTTGAAATGTTAAATGGCATAACCCAGCCATTATATATTATTTATTTCTATTAAGTGAACCTGTGTCCTTCTCTGTTATAAAATAAAACATGATCAAACAAGTAGTATATATGCTTTGCGATGAATGAATACTTTCTTTATAATTACGAGCTATTAATCTTTATATTTTATTAAAGACTAGCTGTGCCAGCGACTTCGTCCGCAATAATCGTTATTTTGGGCATTCATATTATTATTTTTGCAAACCCCGTCATCTTTATAAACTTAAGCTGTTAGCCACGACGTCGATCGCGTCTCTTCCCGTCATTCTTGCAAGTTAATCTTAAAAGATAGACCTATATCGTCGCGGACTTTTTTTTTATAAGGATCATTCTTTAGGTATCTTAAACCGTTTTCGCAGCGTACGCATCTAAAACCCACAGAGATGAAAAATTTCCCCCCGTTTTGTTCACATTTCCCGCTGTATCTTCGCTTCTATTAGGCACAGCGCGATGTTTTAGTAGCCTAAAGTTAGTAGTGTAGCCTTATAGCCTTCCTCGATAAATGTTATATCCAACACAAAAATAATTTTTCAATTCGAACCCGTAATTCCTGAGATTAACGCGTGATCAAACAAACAAATATGTTAGTACTATTGGTAGTTTACGTAGATATAATACCGTATTATCGGGATAGAATGGGTCTTCTATTTCCCTTATAGCGCCTTACACAAATCGGAGTATTGGTAGGAAACATAGAAACCGCAACAAAACAATCTGCGAGGGTATATTGGCAGCGATTGCATTAGGATGAGAGCGCATACATCATGTATGAGACGTCGTTTGAGATATAGAGGAATGTAGCTTGAGATTTGATACTGCCTCGGCACTTACGTACTTAAATTGCATAAAAGCTAGATAAACTTATGACTTTGTACATATGTCGCATGAATGCTAAACAAATCTTTAATATTTAAATAAAGCACTTTAACGGTTTAAAACGCGATATATTAATATAAGTTTAACTAACGCGATATAAGTTTAACAATATCGCATTTAAAACGTTTAAACTGTTTTTAAAATGATTTATTTAAATTGTACTACTCGCGTAAATTTAGATTTTTTTTTATTTTTTATACAAAAAATGAATTATTGAAGTAAAAATAGCCCTATTAATTATAGATTGAAATAACTTACGACACGGGCAGGATTTGAACCGGCACCCACGGAGTTCCGTCCATTGCGCGCGAGGTGCATATATCAATCGGTTAAAAATTCGACGATTACATGTGTTTGTGGATGCTGGTTCACATCCTGACCGAGTCGTAATTTTTTTCAATATCTATGATCACATGAATAACTATTTATTTTTACGTCTATTTTAAAAATCATCATTATTAAAAGAATAAAATACTGTCTATAGTTTACGCGAGTAGTACACATTTAAATAAAACACTTTAATGGTTTAAAACGAGATATATTAGTTAAACTTATTTGAAAATGATTTTTAACTTCGCCCCGACGTTTCGGATGCTTTGCAGAGCAGTGACCACGGCTGCTGCAAAGCATCCGTGGATCAAATATATCGCGTTTTAAACCGTTAAAGTGTTTTATTTAAAAGAATACAGTATATTTTATTCTTGCAAGTTATTGCAAGTTACTATGAAGTGTATTTAAACTATTTATAGTAAAAGATATAGCCACAATATGATACTATATTTAATAAGATTATCAGTAGAACGTCTGCAAATAATTATTTCAGTAGTGATCGACGAAGCGGTATGTCTGTAGCTTATTGTTCTCTCAATACTAAATATTTGATGACAGTAAAGGAAAACGCACAATTCCACTTATCTCAGAATGTGCTATAACTTTTTTAGCAGGCACTTCGACTTTTGATTATATTTTCAAGAATACCAGAATGATACGGATTAAATAAAACACTTTTAACGGTTTAAATTATGCAATATATGAATTATTTAGTTTTGCATCTGAAACTTCGGGTCATTAATAATTACTTTTAAAGGCTTATAACGTTTCGCGTTGTAAGCACTTTTAAAAAATATGTCCAATTTATGTCCTTTTTTTTTTAAAGCCATAAATTTTTGCAGGCAGAGGTCATTTATACCGATCAAGGGGTAGATAAAAAGAACAGGATCGGAATGAATTAAAGCTTGTTGTTACGCGATATACTTTAATCAAAAATTATCTTAATGAATACAATGGACTACACACGCTCAAATTATATGTAAGCATTGTTTAAGGTGAAAATGTATTAATATGTACACAAAAGAGTTGATATTTTCAGAGGTTATTGGAGTGAAATAGTCTTCTTAATTTAATTGTTAAAATAGTGAAAATAACGTATAAAATTGTATATAGTTTATATATTGTAAATATAGTTACGAACTTTTGTAGTAAGCGCCACAATCATTTTGAATTTCGTCTGTATTGGCATGATATATTTGTAAATATAAATACAATTTTAAAGTAATTTGGTCTATACTAATCTGATATTTATAATTAAAAAGAAAATATCAAGAGTTAGAGTTTTGTGTTACAGAATTAAAAACAGTTTTTATTTATATATCTAATTAGGGTCGAAAGATCGTCAGCCGCTTATGCCGATCTTTCGACTTTCGTTCAATACTATCTAATTCACATGTCCTGCGTAAAAACGTTAAGGTAAAACTATATGAACTATACATCTATGTTTTGCTCTATCTATAAAACCATAAGAAACATATTAATTTATTTAATGTTTTTATTTAATTCCGTAAAAATCGATTATAAATTGTAAAAAATTTACGAACTTAACCACTTTTATGTATACTATCGGTGGAACCACTTTTATCTATTTCCATTTTAATAAATGACTCTTCAACCTCGTCCTATGCAACCAATTTAATTGTTTTGTTAATTCCCCGGAACTCAAATCCAGAACCTTTCACAACTGAAATACGGAGATATAAGAATTTAGATAAATAAAGTATAATGTCTATAGTTTACGCGAGTAGTACACATTTAAATAAAACACTAACGGTTTAAATCGCGATATATTAGTTAAACTTATTTGAAAGCTAAGCATCCGAAACGCCTGGCCGTAATTAAAAATCATTTTCAAATAAGTTTAACTAATATATCGCGTTTTAAACCGTTAAAGTGTTTTATTTAAATAGATAAAATATGTCTGGTAGATGTAACTTCTCTTTTGAAGACGTAAAATCTTATTGAGCGGATAATTTCTCGCGTAAAATTAATATATCTACCGAAATTAGGAAGTTCGTTATAACGAAAATGTAAGCAAAGACAATTTGAGGCATAAATTCATAAAGTTCTCATCCGCCGCGGGCTGAACGATGTACAAAGGCAGGCAATTATATTTCTTATAAACGAATACCTACAGTTCTATATCAAATTGTGGTTCTAGTCTTTCCATTTTTTGGGTTCGGTTCTAATAAGTAAAATTAGACTCTTTCACTAACCCTCGGTTGTCAGTAATTTTTTTATTGATTTTGTCGTTAGCCTGGGGCCACCTATACTAACTGGATGTGATCGCGGTTAGACCAAGGGTGCCGCGAGGGGGGAATCGATCTCAATGAGGGTGGGAGTTTGAGGAACTGGATGACACTCCATCTAACCAGATAAGCCTGGTTAATGGATAAACTGTAATAAAGAGCAGTAACTTCGTATAATTAAAAAAAAATACCATAATATATAATTTATGGTATTTTTTTTTTTATACATTCAACATTAATGAATTTATTGTTCTTCCTTCATAATATTATTAAGATTAAGATAAAAGTAGAAGCACCATCCGAAACTACCTCCGCTGGTGCAGCAGACCAAAGTCTGATTGTAAGATTGTATTTAAATACAAACAAAATGTATTCCTTAATTCTCTCGGATGCTTTGCAGCAGTAGTCTCCCCGTGACCACGGCTGCTGCAAAGCATCCGAAATGTCGGACCGATGTTGAAAATAATGTTTAAATAAGTTTAACTAATTTGTATCGCGTTTTAAGCCGTTAAAGTGTTTTATTTAAATGTATACTACTCGCGTAAACTACAGACAGTATTGAAATGTATTCCTAAGTATCAAATATTCTTTTGTCGTACCCCTTTTTTTTAAATTGTACCTTTAACGTAACGTATACCTCTGCGCTGAGCCGTCTTGATTGCTCGAAATTCAATTACCCACATCGGACTCCGGGGAATTAAAAAATACCAATTACTTCCGTACCTAATGGAGAAATTCTTCGATTACTTTGACCCGCTGAGAGCAACTCACATGTTTTAATAAAGTTTATTTGCTAACTCTAATTGCACAGCACTCCAATATTAGACAAGTTGGAAAGTACTTGAATTTTATGTGTGCTACATTGTATATTTCATATTTATAAGAGGTGCTTTGTATAAATATTATAAATATGTCGTAAAAAGTATATTGTATTGAACAATCATAAAAGGAAAACATTGTATGACGTCATCGATGACGTAACGGTAGCAATCTATTGCTAATAATCAACGGGTTAATTCGATATGCACTAAGTATCAATAAGTTTCAAATCAATTTATTTTCAAATAAAAAAAAATTATTGGTATCTGATTGAGGTACGCAATATACCGAACAACCGTCCACAAATGAAAATATCGTCAAGTTTATTGATGATTGGGTTAGTCTGTAGATTTCCGTATATTTAAAACAGTAGGGTGATTTTACTATGCAACAATTGAACCAAATACTTGTTCGTCCATCTCTCTAATAGAAACAGTAAACACCGGGTACTCGTAATATTAATTACAATATAAATTAAGGGAAGCATCAAATATTAAGTAATTTAAGAATACTTCCATTGTTTTCTTACTCCAATAACTTATTAAAAAGAAACCACAAGTCTGCTTTGATCACTCAGCATAACTTGAGATTGTAAGGCTTCAGAACCGAGAACGGACAGACCACTCCATTTTAGATCTCGCTAACTGAGAGACGCAGTGAAATGAATGCAAACAGTTTTTCTAATATCATAATATAATGAATGCGACCCTTCCATTATGGTTAGGTTATCAGTTTGTAATATTGCAGACCACCTAAATAAACATAAAAAGTGAAAGCCCGTTTCCCCCTCGTGGGGCATGGGGCGAACACATTTCTGTGTCCGTTTCACTGACCCGTTCTTTTGACGGGCAAGTAGTTGTTCAAACTTCTGTTCACTGCCCAACCGAAACAATTTTATGTTTCCCTGGGATTTTCGATCGTTCGAACCCAGGACCCCTCGCGCTTAACGCAATGGTAGGCAATACGTTTAACCATATAGAGGCGGTCATTACATGTGCTTATTTTTGTATATGTATTGTAAAGAAAAATAAGCACATATAATCAAAATCAGGTTTAACGTTATGTCCAGATTTTTAATAAATAAATTACAAACAAACATCACATTGTATTATGATATATTTTTAAATCATACAGAAATTGCAAGGCTTCAAATATATGTACTCAATCCGTTATAAAAGAAATAAACGATACTAAACTTTATTTTACAAAAGTAATAATAAAAATAAAACAATTTATTTAAAATTGCAGACTTAAAAAAATATAAACTAATTTAACTTAATAACTATGCTTGAATTCAATCAAAAATTACAATGGCAACTCCTAACACAGGAACCACTTAGCCTAACTTTACGAACGCGTTTATGTTGCAACACTGATTTTCAGTGGCCTATCTAATAACTAACAAATTACTACTATAATAAATTCGTTCAATATTGTCTAAATGATATTAATTTCCTAAATTACTTAACCATACATATATAACTACATAAAACAGTGCAGTTACACCCTCTGAAAATCCTGAAATCTTCACACGACGTTGGTAGATGGCCCTTAACTCCGGTAACCTAGCTTTATGATGTCAAATACTCATACAGCTAGATAACCAAAGACAATTAGCCGATCTACATCTTCGTTTCATTCCACTATTGATCTTCCAAACTCATTTCTTGTCTGTCTTCGAAGTCGCTAACTTGCTTTGCGTCGAGGATAACTAGATTATAGTTTCGTTTGTAACTTACATTCTTATGTATTTTTGTACTAATAATAAAATATGCACTAAAAATATAAAATACTACAATATTTGTTACTTAAGAATTTTGTATATAATGATTTCAAATATGTTCAGCTTACGAAAGTAGTACACATTAAAATAAAAGACAACAGGTTTACAACGAGATATAAATTAGTTAAAATAATTGGATTTTTTTTTCCAAAGTTTTGTAAAGAGTTTATTTAAATAATAATTCCAAATTTGATCTATGGCAGGAAGACTTCTGTGCGAACTTTTTTCTGTTCAATTTGCACAGTTGAAAGCGTTCTAGCTGATAACTATTTGTTCACCCGGGTTATAAACCCAAATTGTCCCATAACAAGTAATTTTAGGAATTTAGTTTTACAATCGAGCTACAAAAGATTGTGAAGTGGCCGAAATTCAATGTTGACGTATAGCAATAATCATTATGCATGTTTGGAAACCGCAAAAGCTAAACACAGCTGTTTAACAATGGTCCTTTTATTTTCAATTGGGCAAAGGTGATTTTGTTTTGGCTACGCACTAGTATTTTTGATTATCGAAATGTGTTGATAACATTTACAATGTATGTCTTAAAGCAAATAGAATTCAATTATATAGAATCTTAGCTAAAGAAGCATAGTATTTAATAAAAAACTTTTAAGGTCCCCCCGTGACCACGGCTGCTGCAAAGCATCCGAAACGTCGGGCCGAAGTTAAAAATCATTTTCAGATCAGTTTAACTGATATATCGCGTTTTAAACCGTTAAAGTGTTTTATTTAAATGTGTACTACTCGCGTAAACTATAGACAGTATTTAAGCATAGTATTTCTATGTAGTATTCTTAATCTATTTGAAGGGATTTACATTTAACAAGTATATATAACGAGCCTAAAATAAAACATTGTGTATAAAGCAAGCATAAAATTTACCTGAACGAGTAAATAAGGTATTTTCTTATTAAAATAAATAGTTCCTACGAAATCTGGGAACCATTTCTCATGCTTCAGCACGTCAGCCTAACAGCCTGAAAAAAACCAAACTAATTGCTACCTAAACCTTTTTTAAACGTAAATATTTACAGAAATAAATAAAAAGATTAACGATAAAACCCCTCTTGAAACCATTCATATACAAACGTAACGAATATTGGAATAAAATGTAATAACAAAGTTTATCTTCAAGGATGTTTGTTGATCTTCGATTCCCGTATTGTTCAAGTTTCTGGGTGTATTTCAGCCACGTATTGAATTTGATTCCATTCTCTTCTTTATGCCTGCACTGTCTTGTCGATCGGGCATTCTGAAATTGAGAAATCATTCAATATTAAATCGATTCTTAATAAAATTTATTTGATATTAATTTAAATAACAAATTGAGGCTAAAATTAATAAGTTGGAAGTCTCACGCAATTATTAAAAAGTTTGTGACAATGGTAATGTATTCTGGGTCATCTTAAATAAAACAGAACAATAAAAATGTAATATGCCTTTATCGTAAATGCCATTTATAATGTATTATACATAAATTACAATGTCGTTTTATCTTATGAACTGAAGCAAAATTCAAACTTATTGGAATGAAACAAGAAACTTTAATTAACTTAATTAAAACTAGTTAACAGCTAACCTTTCTTCGACAGCGAATTGGAGGAGGGAGAACAAAATTAAAGGACGCTCTCGAAGGGAGAAAACAATAAACTGAAGGATTTGAAGTGTATTTATTTGAATAATATCAGACAATTGCTATTTTTAATACATTTTCTTTTAAATTTTCATAGCGAAACGGTGTCAACGAATTTATGAATTAAATAAACACAAAAAAAATCTAATCATAATTACACACAAGGACACCATTTTTTCCACATCAACAAAACAAAGTTAGAAGGAAAATGTTAGTTGTCTAAAAATGAAGGCTGAATGAGACATCGCGCCTACTGAGTGCTAATATACTGTGTAAAGAATCAAGTATTCACATTGCTAACTAAATACACCCACGTCCGTTATATGAAGACCTACCGTGCCCCTTCGTCTAATTAGTTACGCTCAGGCATTGAGGGAAGTGGTTTGCAACCAAAGGTCAAGTTACGCTGGCTCACAAATGACCGTGACTAGACGGAGAGGAAATAACAGCAAAACTGGTGCTATTGAATTTTCCTCAAAACTTTTTAATGCTATATTATGTTGTTTAATGATAATGAAACCTTGCACGTCGCCGACCGCCCTATTATACCTCGCTCTTAATACGTTAAAGTTTTTAAGCGAATTTGTTTGAAACTTTAAATCATTCTCTTAACTTATAATGTTTATTAAAGAAAAAATAGTGGAGAGGAAACCCTTCAGCTTAGATTTTCAACACTGCTTCAGAGTGGACTAGCAGATTTAACAACTACCGTCAATTTGTGAGTTATAATCAGCCCACGTTAAATATGACAGGCTTCGGAGCTGTGGTGTGGCATTATATTTCTTAGAACACTTTAAATACTCAAATAACAATAAATGCCGGGATTCGAATCTGGACCCTCGTGTTTTGCTTTGTATAGTACCCACTAGACCAATAAGTAGTTTACGCAATCGGAACACATTGAAATAAAACTATTTCTAACGAGTTAAATCGCAAACTCTATCGAATCTAATATATTTATTGTACATGTCATACTTACATAAATATTTGATGTAAGTGGTTTAAATCTTTAATAAATATTGCGATACCTAAACACAGGTCGTAATTCTGTGTTACCGTTACATCTAGATAGCTGTATAATAGTTTAAGTCCTAGATTCAGGTGAATGTGACTTAACTAGGGTACGATCCCACGTTGCTCTTGTTTCTAGGAATTTTAATGAATCTGTCTATAGAATCCTTAACTCTCGCTAAGACTCTTCGTTTAGAATTTAAAAAAACAATTTATATTTTATTAACAGAATAGCATTGTGTATGTTCTGTATTTAACAAATATTGATGAAAACAACAATCTGAAATCTCATAAAAGTAGGATCGCCAATTTTGCGTGGGATATGTAAACAGACGAAAAAAGGTCGAAGGTCTTTATATTTTTACCCATTCGTTGGTAAACCATACTTATTGTGAAAACTATTTGACGTAATATGTAAATTTGCATTCATAATTTGTGCTCTTGTGAAAGAAATTTAAAATTTTCATAAAATCGTAAAAATCGTTTTTTTCCCAAAACACAATTGCGTTTTAATAAAACAAAGCTGTAAAGCATCTGAAAGGTCGGGTCGTAGTTAAAAATAATTTGTAAGCAAGTTTAACTAATATATTTCGCGTTTCAACCGATAAAGTGTTTTATTTTAAATCTGTACTGCTTGCGTGAACTACAGACAGTATAAAATTCTCGAATTAAAGTTAATTATATTATTGTAATTATTGTATCCCTATTTAATTGTAATGAAAATCGTATATTCTTCATTTTTATAAGAATATAAAGTTTCGTATTACCAAAACTTCTCTTTTCGACGGCCTGTTTGCAAGTTGTATAAATAAAAGTAAATATTGGGATCGAATAACTTTTCGAATGTTTATTTATAATACGGAACCCTGCACGAGTCCAAGGTTTGCAAGAACGAATTTTGATGCCCAAAATAACTATTCTATAACACGGACGAAGTCGCTGACACAGCTAGTTCACTCATAAGACACGGGTTATGGAATCGAAGTGGCCCTCGACTATCACGTTCTCACAAGGCGATTCCGACAAAAACGCCTCATTCAAGTGACGTTTGATCAGAATACCAATAAAGCCAGTGCTCGGAATCGAATTCAAATCGTTCCTTTTTAAATACACTTCACGCATCGCGAAGGACAAAATGCGTAACGCCTGCTCGTGATATCCTGCTAGGAATAACCATTGTCTTATTCATTATTAGCTTTAGACAAGATTACAATTAAATACTGTCTATAGTTTACGCGAGTAGTACACATTTAAATAAAACACTTTAACGGTTTAAAACGCGAAATATTTCTCCCCGTGACCACGGCTATCCGAAGCATCCGAAACGTCAGACCGTAGTTAAAATTACTTTTTTAAACAGGTTAAAGTCATATATTTAGCGTTTTAAACCGTTTAATTTAAAGAAAATTTGTTTCCCTGGCATTGATTCTACATCCTTCCGCGGTCATATTTTTTCTTGTATTATGAACTTGATTTTTGTATTCCCAACTTATTTATTTTAGTCAATTGTAATGCTTTTTAAACTTCGTGCTGATTTATTGCCCGGTAAGTCGGCACAACCAGTATTAGAAAGATCTGAGTCCGAGTTCTAGTCTAGACAGATAGGAATGAGAACAGTCTGCTAGATATCGTTGTTCTTGGAAAAGCACCATAGAAGGCAAGGTAATCGATGTTGAAACTGACAGGCTCAACGCAAACCAGCTTATAGCCGCGTTGCCATGAAAGCTTTGGTCACAGAATACTGAAGAAACCAGTAGCCGACAACGCGAACGAAAGTGAGGCTCGACGCTTATTACTATTACTATATGCATTTATTTTAATCTATGTGACCGAAGTCACGAACGAAAACCTAGTTATTAATGTTTCAATTAAATTATTCACGCAACTTAAATTTACTATAAACATGTATGAACAATGCTGCATACCACGTGAGATAGCAAGTCAATTTTAACAGTCCTTTTGATTTGTTCTGTATTCTGTTGGTTTTATCATTAAAATCTATCTCATGTGGTTGATCTTAAAATACTATGGTACAAAGGCTATTCAAGGTAATTAAAAACACTACTTATGATTTTTATTGACACAGTACAGAATAACTTTACATTTAGTTAGCACGCTATTGCGTTCATTCATCGTCGTCATATTTGTTCACTGACGCGCCGTATCAATAATATTGTATAGGAAATAAAAGAAAAGTATTCATTATTTAACAAGAAAATGCAAGACATTCCCATTAAGGTTAACCTACATGGGGCGGACGGATTTTATGCGTATCACTGATAAATTTACAGCTAAAAATTAATTATGCTTCCCCGAGATTAGAACCCAAGACCTCGTGTTTATTATGCGCAACAATACCTATCGAACCACGGTGTCACAAAAATAATACCCATTCTCGAAAGAAAATGTCAAGAGTTAGCTCGGCATCTTCGTTAAGTCTATTGAAAATGTATTGTACCCGTCTTACATACAGACAATGGCAATATCAATATAATATCTTCACGAAGCTCCCTTTTCAAATTTAATATGAAAGTAAGCGCCTCCAAGCATAAAAAAACTAAGTCACGCTCTGAAGAACACTGCCTTATGAAAAACGAATTCTTTAGTAGCATTAACGTTTTTGTAACGTTCATACCTTTGTAACCAGTTTTAGTCTGCTGTAAGGTCTTAATATAGACAAATATGGTGTAGATCTTATGTTTTTATACCGTTCCGACTATTATTGACTGCTTTACTCTTGCCAGGTGGACGCCAGTAAGATTCGAACGGAAACAGGTGAAAATTATTCTTAGTCTCTGTATAACTTGTTTCGCTTAGCAAGTTCCAATTTTAAACGTGTTCAAGGACAATATAAATAAGGGATAGAAGAAAATACTATTATTTTTGTCTTAAGACAGATATTTTTTTATTAGGGTCGTTAGGAATACCCACATATATAGAAGGAACAAATAATTATTATTTCTGCTAGTAGTGCCTGTAATTCTTCAGAATCAAATATAAATGTTGTAATGTTAATAATAAAATAAAATACTGTTATATTTTCCATTCGTGTTTTTCATTACATGCTAATAATTCGTTAAGTAAAAAATCATTTAAGTTAATATTGTATTATTTAGCGTATTAAGGAGGAAAGATATGGTGGTTAAAAAATCATGAGCTTAAATTAAATAACATAATAACACAAGGCAATTTTTAAACAGAGCACAATATTTGCAGACACATAATAATCAAAATGGGCTATTATTTGTATCATAGTGAATAGCTTATTATAATTAGAAGCTTTTAGATAAGTTTATTATGAACTATGTGTTACTTGTAACGGTCACCCACGAAATTTTCGAGTTGTGAACTTCCGTAATTTAAATACTGTCTATAGTTTACGCGAGTAGTACGCATTGTCTCCCCGTGACCACGGCTGCTGCAAAGCATCCGAAACGTCGGGCCGAAGTTAAAAATCATTTCCAAATAAGTTTAACTCATATATCGCATTTTAAACCGTTAAAGTGTTTTATTTAAAATCCGTAATTTACTAAATACTAAAACCAATTTGTATGGTCTACTGCTTCCTTCATAGTAATTGAGTATAATGGGATGGAGGGGAAAGATAACGCTGTCAAAAGGATCTTAAACTGGACGATACAATGTTTTGAACAGGTGTGTCCGTATACCTGCTTAAATGAAAAGTTACCTGCGGTTGGGATTTTTAGCGTCCTTATTCAAACCCAGTATAATACTCAGAACTTAGTGCGATCGTTTGACAACAAAATAATAAATCTTTTATAAAACAAATAAAAAAAAAACATTAAACTTATATGATTGGATTTTTTTTTCGACCTTTCGAAAACATTACACACACACACTACTAAAACGTGAACACTATACCGAATTAATAATCATTTTTGAAAGAACTAAATGAATATTTAAAACCCGGTATTAGTCAGACGGAAAAAAGAAATAACCTCAGAATTTCATTTTACTTTTGAAAATGTAAACCGCCAATTTACTCGCCTAATGATCCGGCAAAGCTCTATAGGCAGCGTAATGTAGGCATTTGGGGAGTTATATATACCTACATGTACGTATACAATGATTTGTAACATTTATAAGTATTGAAATTCAGTTTTCGCGACAAACTCGGTAATACAAACAATCTATAAAGTCAACAACTAACGAAAACACGTCACGTTTTAAAGCGTTAAAGTTGATTTATTATTTAAAAAATGTCGACTTAAAACTAATAATATAACTTCGATTAATAAAAAAGTAACAACTACACTTAGAACAAAATTCTCAGAAGTGTTACATTCAACACTAGAAACTTTGTATGACCAAGCCAATACTTACAACAAATATTATAACAAAGTGTCAATAATCCATTGTAGAGGTAAAAATTACAATACACGTTATCTTCAGGTTTTACGACCACTTGGCTCTCGAGGGAGGCTTTAATTGTAGTCTTTTGTTCGAAACTCACAATTTAACCGCGGCTTCACAGCGCCTTTCTTTTAAGGATAACAAATGACAATAGGACGAAGCAGGTAACTTTTTAAGATTCTCTTAAGTATCAATGTTTGGGGTAGCGACGATAAAAGAATATCGGATATGAAATTTTTATAGTATTATTTAAATAAGAATTATCTTCTCCTCGTTTCCACGGGCCGTACTTAAAATAATTTGCAAAAAAATCGCGTTTTTAACCGTTAAAGTGTTTTATTTAAAATATAGATCGTTTGTACAAATAATATTCCTGAGACCTATATATAAATATTATAACAGTTTAGTGGTAAAGAAAAGTTTAAAAATTCCTCAACGAAGAATGCAAATTCAAATAACACAAAAGTTATCAACTTAGACCGTATTCCGTTGGTATAAAGGTCGCATCCCGTAGCGTGCGAACGACCGCTGATTCAGACATAGATATGCCTATATACAGCCCGTCCCCAGATCGTGATCATACTTCTAATGTATTATTATAAGAATCTAAGCTATCCATTTTTTATGTTCTGTCGGGACAAAAAGTTTCAACTTTACAACTTAAGCGTCACTAAGCAAGTTGTATCTATGCTTAAACGAATTTCTTATTGTCGCGTTAAGTGAAAAAAGTACTTTTACATTTTAGGGAATAATAAATAATTTTAGTAGAACAAGGCACAGTGTCTTGTTTCATTTGTTAGTTACACAAATCAATCTGTCCATTTGGGAATCATGGAAAACTACCAAAAAAAGATAGAGTAATTTAATTTATGAACATTTTTTCTCGTATCTTTCCAACTCTTAATTTAGTTTCTCACAGCTGTGTATACTTTTACGACGTACCTTTGCTTTTGTTTATTAATTCTTTACACCTATCGACTTAATAAGCCCTTTTTTATTTCTCCTGTATTTCAGGTTGCCTGGAAGAGATCGCTGCTTAGCGATAATGCCACCTTTGTACTAAACATTGTTTAGAGAGTAGTACATTAAATGTTACGAAATGTTCTTACGTATGAGCAAAATTAACTGTTATCTAATGGCAACGTTTCCTACTATTAAATCAAGTCCAATTTAGAATTTTATCTCGAACGCAATTATATATGAAAAGCATGCAAATGGGAAAAATTAAAGCAATTTGAATTGAATTTTGTTAGACAATGCTAAGGTTTTCACATGTTCGTTCACGGTCGGTGGCTATGTAAATGGACGACGAGCTAATTCTCCACCTGAATACTGTTAACACAAGAACATTGACATTAGACAATGGAACTGAAGGTTATTCTTCGCATTATACATTTCGTAATAATGGCTATATTTCTTGAACTATATGGGTCATTGTACTGAGGTAATATACATTACTGCATACTCGTATCTCTTTAATTGTTAATTAATAATAAGTAATAGAGCTACGTTTAAACAGTTCGTTTTTGTTTCAAAAACACACTAATTTAAAGAAAAAAGGAAAATATTTAAATAAAACACTAACGGTTTAAAACGCGATATAACGTATGTTTAATATATTTTTACTACGGCCCGACGATTAAGAAATAAATAACTACAAATGTTTGATATGACAATGACTTTTTTATTAATAAGCCTTATGCTCGATAGGTATAAAAAAAATAGATAGATATTATCGAAAATATAGTAATGCAGAGAAAAATTTAGCACTAAGATCTTTTTAGTATAACGCGTGCTTTCAAATGATTGCACCAATATTGCGGGGAATTAATTACGAAGGTGAACTCAAAGAAACGCTTTTATTATGAATTTTTCATGTTACAAAGGACCTTCTTAATTGTATATCGTTAGACTCTTATTATAAGTAATTTGACTTTATTTTCATTATAATACTGAAGTGTTTGAATCATTTTACTATTTCCTTTCCAAGCGATTCTCAAATTAGTTTGAACTGAGTAAAACTGATGGTCACTGTGGCTAAAGTTTTCCAGGCATTCTTTGACTGTTTCACACGGACACCCACACACATTCATGGTCATTGCCTATGTAAATACACACATAAACCTGAACAACGTACGAACAATGGCGTAACGGGACGTTTCCTTCTCTAGAAATTAGATAATTACTAGCTTCGTAGACTATAAATAACAGGATATTCTTTCTGTCTTCAAAAATATATCTAATTAATTTTTTTATGATTTTTCGTCAAATATTGTGTTCGTTTCACACCTACAATAGATGCTGGACAAACAAAATACGCGGAATGTATATTTTTTTATCATAAAAAATGGTAAAAATTAAAAACTAGAAGATTGATTAATTCATAGATAATATTTTTTTATACAGATATAAAAAATGTATAATAATACAATGTTATTTTCACATTTTAAAATTGTACCCGATGAAATGTTATTCGTTTCAAATTTAGACTATATTATTTTTATGAAACAATATCATAAATGTTCCAACGGTATTACGCTACATATATTACATATATACCTACTTTAAAACCTCCATAATTTCAAATAAACAAAATGAATAATTATATGAGGGTACACTGCTCGGAAAAGCGTCCCGAATGCACCCGATGTAAAAGACTTCAACGCGCATTTATAATTAGATCGAAATTAAGGAAATCATTGTAATTATAAAATAGATTAAATAACTTTTTATACCGAATTCCGGATGGTGTAAATTTTTTATCTAGTAATATAATAATATTTGCTTACTATAAACTCAACCGAATTAAGCAATAATTACTGACAAAACAAGCTGTATTGACAATCGCTTTTCTTTAACAATGCTAACAATTTATAAGCGATATCTCTGCGAATAGTGAATAAACAGCTTCAAGTTTCACAAGTTATTCATTAAAGTGTCGGCCGGAATTAGTTTCCAACTTTCTAATATCGCTGGCCGTCTTGGCAACTATCAAATGTCTCAGGTTATGTTACAGCCAGGGAGTTTCCATCTATACCACGTTACAATGTTCTAGAATGTACGCAAGTAGTACAGCTACTACAGGTAATATTAAACTTCATATATTTTATTTGACGTTTTGTATTTTTTTACTTACTAAGAGAATTTTTGGATATCTATAACTGGTTATTTAAGACTAAAACAATATTATAGTTCACTTTTCATGTAGATATATAAATATGTAGGTTCTTAATATTAGGTAAGAGCAAAAATAAATATATTTTAAGTATTAAATATGTTATAGATAGAGATTAGAAGGAATAAGATTATTAAAAAATAACAGAACTACCTTCACAAATTTTGGTTTAAATTATAATTTAATATAATTATATTTTGAGTTAAGTTTATTGAAAAAAGTTAATATGTGTACATATATGTTAGACGGCAGGTGTAAAACGAACAAAGGCACAAATACTGAATGTAAAACGACCGCGTGCGTCATACGTAGCTCGTAAGATTTCGGAGTTCACGCCGGTCAAGGCCCAGTGTGGGCAGTTTTGCCAACCCGGATGCAGACTTCAACAATAACACCCAATACTCAAATTTATATTTTGTGTCAGAGGCCTTTAAATCAATCGATCATTTTAAATGACGCTTAGTGAGACTAATTACTTTTATCAAGTACTATAAAAGTTGAATCATACGATTTGGTTTCATAAAGTTGTTTTTAATAATAATCCTAAGTACATTAATAAAGATTTTATTTCTATTAAAATGTCTTTTTTTCAAATTCTAAATAAATTACAGATTTCGTAATACCTACGCTTCGCGTCTAACATATTCGTATTACCTACCTTCATTTTGTGTGTAAAAATATAAAAATCTTGCATCTCTGATTGTGTATGTAATTAATACTACCTTGTACCTCGCAACATTATATTCTATTTATTAATTCCTTATGTAACATACCTGCATCGGCCAGTGTTTAGATAAATGTGCAAGGTTTTCGCAGAGTTTAGTCGCAGATGAATAAATTTGAATTAGAGGTTTACAGTTATATAATATAATAAGGGTGCAATATCAAATGGAAAAGTGACTTACCGGCGAAGGACTATCCGACGGACGGTCGCTCGGAAAACTTGTGATATATGCCGCACGATCAATTAAACATGGCGAGTACAAACCGGACACACGAACTGCCGAAATAACCAAAAACGCGGTGAACTCGACATTCTCCCTACGTACACTCGTGCCTCGTGCAGTGTGAAAATTCGTAGTTACCGCGTTTTTGGTCGAAGCTCTAGAGAGGTATTGAGGAGTATGCGCGCGGCATTGCGCGGGCGGCGGCGACCGGCGACTGGCTGAGCGGCTCTCTCCCCCCGCGTGGCGGGCCCGCCCCTCGGGCACGTCACATCTCACGATGACCACAGACAAACCATCCCAACGATTCGAAATTCAAATTTTAATCGCCTATACGACGGTTACGTTCGCGAAACATGGCCGAAATTCCATGATGGCGGTGCGAACGCTTCGATTCGCGAACCTTCCGTATGCGATATTGTCGTTTGATACGTCCTACCAATTCAGGAGATATAGTGGTACTGAAATAACCGGTTCTAATGAGTTGCCTTAATGTTATGTACAAATTATTAGCGAACCATCGAGCCGATTTAGGAGTAAATTCACGTGAATATGGAGTGGTCACACTGGTTTATTAAATAGACAAAATCTGTTTTAACTTCTTATACTTTAAATTCAAACTAACATTTTAATTAAGGCTATTAAAGTAGCTTGCATTCAAAGCATATATTACTTATTATTACATACAGTTACTTTAAAATAATTATTTAACGATTAGTGTCATTACAAGCATTATCTAGTTAAGTTCACATTTTGTATATTATAGATAATATAAAATATCACATGCCTTTGCTATATAGAATGATCTAGCACGTAAACGCTATATAAATTTTATAGCACATTAGTAAAGGATGTGAAGGAGATAAAATTAATTAAGGTATTTAGTAAGTAAAAAAACCGACCAACTGCGAGCCGGACTAGGGCAAGAAGAGTTCAGAACCCTTAATTAATTATTATGTTCTTGTAGAAAAATATCAATTACATGGTTACTATGACATAGGTTGGTGACAGACGAATATATAGCGGAGTCATGGCAATAGGGTCTCGTAGACATAAGCAATCAGTTTAAGCACTGTATACACGCGCCCTTATGCTTGGTCTACTTTTTTTGCCATCTCTATAAATTCCTAATGCGACTTGGGAGTAAGGAACTTGATTGATTAACTACCATTTTACATTTTAATTATTTTTAATCGTGAGAACGTTTTCTTTGTAGAATTTGGACAGGTACTATAACAAAATGGTTTGTACACATTAAAAAATTGAATCTTAAGGTATCGTTATTAATTTATTAAACGTCCCACAGGTGGGAACGAAGCTGCTTTAGACTCACAACACAGCTAGAATAGTTATTATCATAATACTGTTTTTCGAGGGGCCAACATGCCTCGAAAGACAAAGGCGTCTCACTGGAAAATGTTTCAACAAACATTTTGTTCAATCCAGGACTGAAACCCGAGACCGCGTGTCGTGCTGTCTAGTGTCTTAACCTTAGTGATACTATTTATATATGAATATTTTTTTTATTTCCAACATCCGCAATGCGATAGCGCCGTGTGATTCAGTCAGAAATCGTTCTACTCCGCCCTCTATTGTGCTACAAACTTTGATAGATTCTATACAAAGGGATAATCATTATTTCTCGTAAAGTCGTGTTCTACAACTAGAAGAGCGAATTTAGTATCTGTCTCCTTGACGTAGAAGAGATACGATATTAAAATATTTTTCTTTATTGCAGTTACACAATCAACTAAATATAGTCAATGGAAACTAAAGTAACTAAGACAATAAAAATTTCTAATAAGTAATGTGTTATTTTGTTTATGGAAATAATCACGAAAACAACAAATATAGTGTGGGTAACTTTCCCTCCATTTTCATTTTTCAATATGCATGATAAATTACCATAACTGAGTTCATTCGTGTCACCTTATTCACTTAAAATAAATATAAAAAAAATAAAACAAATTAACAAAAACTATATATAGAAATAAAAATGTTTTTATGGTGCAAAAAATTACAATATTGTTTTCGGGTTTTTATTAATGATCTTTATATAACTTAAATCTTTATGAACTGTCAATGTTAATTATTGAATACGGTGCAGATTCGAATCCCGCTTACGTCAAATATTTTTTTATATATTAGCTATACATATACCGCAATTAGTGGATTCCCTACTTTACACACTTAAGCATGCATAGAAAATGCGCAAATCATAGCCGACTGTTGATCTCAACCTAACGGTTTGTCCTGTGTACCAAGAAAATATGACTACATAATATGAAACATACTATCTATTCTTATATATAATTCTTGAAGGTGTCCTTTTTTTAGTTAGTTTCCATCCATTTCCATCTCTTAATATTTAAATACAGTGGGAGACGTTCTACTTTAGTAATTTGTTTTCTCTTACTTCCAAGTAAAACCATTTTAACGATTTAAAACGTGAAACGTATTAATTAACTTATTTATCATTTATTTTAACTACGACCTGACGTTTAGAGTTTAATTAATTAATGGATAGCAAACAGATAGCGTTCCATCCGTTTAAAATAGGTTTATTTGTTTGATAAAAGGAATGTAAAAATACAATTTAAATTTATGTAAAAAACCTATTTACAGTTAATACTGACTCATATACCGCGTTGCGTAAGTACGCGGATGTCGCCTCGTTCAATAAGTAGGTATTTTATGTATCATTTTACTAAGAATTCTATATCTTGTTAATTGACTTAAACCACTATCAGTATCTGTATTATAACGAAGTAATAAGAATCATCTGTTTGCATATTTACTACAATTATTTTATTTATAAAGCATGCAAGTAGTATAGAAAATCTGTCATAAAATCTTTTGGTATGGCATTCATTTCACCAGAAAATTAGGTACCCCCGCTGTTCAGTGTACCTATGTTAATATGTATATGTAGTGGGTACTTGTTGTGTCTGCGACTTTGTCCGCGTGGGTAAGTAATTTTGGGCATCTAAATTTATTTTTGCAATTAGCCTCCTCAGCATTATATCAGGTTATAAAATTTGTATTTTTGTTAATAGTACTAGCTCACTTTTCTTACAAATCAAATACATATGAATTATGTAAGTAATACATGCCGTTGATTTATAAAAGTGCAAATACGTAAAATTTAATGGATATAATTTTTTTTAGGAATTTCAAAATTAATATGGTTCAAAAGTATCCTAAAACGTTACGATATAGGTTACTATCGTTTGCACAAATTCCACCAATCAGTCGACATTAGCTGACTTGTAACGAGTTTTCGATTTAAATGCTGACAAAAAATACCAAATCAAGTCAGATTTAAATCGAAAAATCATCGTGTAGGCGGACCTCTCTGTAGGTGTTGGCCTGGGGCATACACTGCTTCTGCTTTAGATTAAATTTTATATTGTTGGGCCCGAGAACGGCAACAATTGGTTAAATTTTAACTATGAAATATAAAAGAATAAATCAGTTGCAGTCGATGTTCCTTTTGAGTCAAGCATACGATCATTTAATACCTATTTCTCATAACTACACCGTAATTATTTAAATTTACACAACATGATGTCATTACTGCTGTTATTCTAAAAATAATATGAACGTACCTTTGTACGGAATGATGAGTATGGTAGTAGCATACTGTTCTATAGTATACTATAAACGATAGCTTATGTTCCTGACTACCGCCATTAAAGTAAATGACTTAATTCTACTTTAACATTGTGGTAAAAGTTATCAAAGTATTTGTGAATTTTGTTAATTTGGCCTCATTTGTACGCCTTGTGTATATAACAGTTTTAATTGTTTATACGGGTTACCTCAATCTTATGAAAAATAGCGATTGTATTTAATGTTGTTCTTTTTTTAAACTATTGAACCACGTCGTTGCACAATAATTGTTGTTAAAATAAAAATATAAAAACTAAAATTAAAAAATTTTCTTAAAAAAATAAAGTCAAACATTTATATATGTATGTTACAAAAAAACGGCTACGATGAATTCGAAGGGCACCGAACAGATTAGGATCTACCAAAAATAAACTTTCACGATGTACGACGAACTAACATGTATTTTTAGTAGCTGGTATAACAAATAAAAATACCAGGTATTAAACGACCAGAGTCGAGATTCTATTCAAGCCTTTGTGTATGGATCCTTAAAAAACAAGCTGTATTAAATGATTAACTAATTTAAAAAAAAATATCGCTTCCGCCTCTCACTTACGCCACCATCACGTGGGAGGTTGTAGCTACATGTGAACCGTCCAACGCATCTGCATCGCTTAGGGCGTTGAACCTCGGATTAAAGACACTGTGAGAGCGTGACGTAAGTTTCGCTAACCGAAATAACTACCTCTACGTTTTAATTTAAATTGCAACCGAGGTTTATTCTAGTTGGAGCTGAGTTGTTCGTTTTGTTTGTCGTAAAACAATGCCTCGTTTAATACTGTCTATAGTTTACGCGAGTAGTACACACTTAAATAAAACACTTTAACGGTTTAAAACGCGGAGTGCCTCCCCGTGACCACGGCGTCTGCAAAGCATCCGAAACGTCGGGCCGAAGTTTAAAAATCATTTTTCAAATAAGTTTAACTAATATATCGCGTTTTAAACCGTTAAAGTGTTTTATTTAAATTCCTCGTTTGTCTAGTGATTACTGCATTCGACTGCGGATTCAAAGTTCCGGGTTCCGGGTATCTAGATGAAATGTTTTTCAATTGGAATATTTCTGAACTAAACTTTAAGCTCGTACACCTTTTCTATGAGACCTGTAAAAGATAACAATTGACACATGAAAATAACAAAGCAATGATTTACTTGCTTAAATAAATGAAAATTATTGATTTACAACTTAACTTTACATTAAAAGTTACACAAATTGATACCTCCCTTTTAAAGTCAGCAAAAGATGATGCTGTTGTCTGAAGATGGCAAAATAGGAATACTGATACAGCAAGTAGACGAAAATTAATTGCCAAAATGTAATTAATTTGTCAAATAAGGCTTTATGAATTTGAGACTTGAACAGTTTCTTTGATGGAGATTCTTGGCTTTTATCTTCGTTTTCCCATTATAACATTTTAAAATTTGTGAATCAACGTATTTTTGTGTAATAAAGAGTTATCTCATTCTTTTTTCCAAAGCCATATAACACCTAATAAGCATACGTTACCGACCAATTTGGGACGTAAATATTATGTGTTTTCTTATGACAGACAACCAGGGGGCTTAATGGGGTTTAATTATGTGGTAAAAAACCCCAGCCAGGTATTTTGGCATTTAGAAATCCATAGGATAAAACCGAAACGTAGACATTCACGTCTTTTTCCAACTCGTAACCAGGAAGGGATTTTTCAATTCTACCACCCAACGTTTCAGAAAGAAACACACAATTATAAAAATTTAGAACCATGGTGGTATTCGAAGCGCATCAAAACGCTTACCACTATATTCTCCATAAATATAACAACCGTAGGATACATAGAGAGTTCTAGAATTTCCCAAAAAAAGCTTTCTACATCGCTCCATTTATTTCTCTAATAGGCAATATGATCGCGAGACCTACGCGAAACTCAGATCATTAGGTGAACTTTAATTAAGGGTGAAAACATTAATTTAACTTAAATAATAATATTCCTCTATTACAACATAGAAGTGTTTCAAACTGTCGTGCATTCGAAGTAGTCATTAAAATTATTCAAAGTTCAACAATTTAGTGATTAAACTACATAAGTAGTGGTTTGTAAAACGTGGTTTCCATATATATAGCGTAATGCCTAGTTTGGAGTTACAAAATCTTTAAACTATAATGAAAAGATAGTAATTTCATAATACAATTATTGTTCAATATAAAATTGTTGTCATTCTGATTATCTGTGTTTTTATTATCTGAGTACTTATAGCTAAAATTATATACATAAAATATACGACATTTGCAGCCGATTGTACGTGCAATAATTTTTTATTGAACAATTCACAGAGCGAAAACTAATAGAAATGAATTGCGCTGGAGACATGGTTCACTGGAAATTTTTAAGATAGCTTCGTAACAAAAAAGTATTATTATTTATTACTTGTGTATTTCTTAATTGTGTATTACTTTTGCCAGCACTATCCCCGAGATATATGGTTTTTGTAATTATAATTGTGGACAGACAGGCATGGCGGTTGAAATACCCCCGCTATAAATATCTATCATATAAAATCTAAACAAGATGTTAGACGCTGTCTACGGATTTTGGCTTTTAGTATTCGGAAACTGAATTCTTCCACAGACTGAAACTGAAACGCGATTAAACTTACAGGTTTTTCATCTGTGCATGTGGTGTCGGACGAAATTTCGAAATACCTACCATTCAATATCCAGATTATAAATATTAGTTGATTTGAACATGTTGAATGTATTTAGTGGTGCCTTCAAACTCCGTGGAAACATATTATCAATCAGAGCACAGATATTAGTCTAATTGTCTGTTAATCGATTTGTAAATATGTCTACTGTATGTAAGTAGAATTTACACTGTTGAAATGTGCTATAAAGAAGCGTGTGTGTGCTTACATTTATTAAGCATCCCTCACAAAAAGGCTACATATTTTATCACTTTGTGTGTTAGCCTTAAAAGGAACCGTAATGGCTCCGGCACACGTGACGATGTGCCATGTCAATGAACAACGCTCTAGACGTGGTACCAAAGAATCGATCATTTGTAATTTTGTAGAAGTGGCATATTTTTTTATGACGTAAAGAACGGATAAGCAACTTGATGATGTAACGCCCCAGATATAAAACATCTAAGCAAAATGCGCTTTTTATCTATTTTGGCTTTGTATATTCGAATTTATTAATAAAAGAAGAAATATTCATTTAATTAATATTTTGGATGTTTTGAAATTTGTATTTTATTTTTGCAGTTCTAGTTCGAGGCCAATGTAAGCTTGTTGCTTATTTCAATTTTAAATAACTAAGACAAACAGAAGACAAAGCAGCGCTGTGCAATTCACTTCGTGCAGCATTCAGTCGGGTCTAAATAACAAGATGCAACAATATTTTAGTTTTACGAATTGAGTCTTAAAGACGTTTTTTTATTCTTTGTAGCAATACAAAAAAAAACTTTCTTTTATTTGGACCCATTTGACAAATTTCTCCAACAATTATATTGTGTTAGCTAAAATTTAAAATATTTCCTAGTTTCCTATATTTAAATTGAATGCCTTTAATCAAATGATTAGGGCAATAGCTATGTGTATCTGATAAGAGAAGTTACCTACAGACTTAAAAGTGCAGGAACGTATGTAAGGTCCTTGGATGTTCACGACGTATCTACCCAAAAGTTAAGTTCTGAATGGATACATAAAAAACAAATTCGGTACACTCCATATTTTGTTTAATTTGAAATTGCTGAATTATGTAATAAAGAAGAAACTAACTAGAGTCTGAGAGACATTTTCATTAATTCATATATTCCTATTACAATTAGGGGTTTATACAGAAGGGTTTGTCAGAATTAAGATAAGGATATAAATATAACAATTTAACGGTTTAAAACGCAATATATCTCGCGTTTTAAACCGTTAAAGAGTTTTTTTTAATTGTGTCCCCCCCGCAAAAACCACACACCCCCCCGTTTAAAAGGAGTTTATTAATTTGTTTTCCTACTTATGAATTTTATGGTAAAGGAGAGAAATTCTAATAAGATACCGTCGAAAAACAAAATGATCCCAGTACAATGCCACGTTTCTCTTGGGCATATATTCGTGCAGCAAACTGGAAAGCCAGGTCTCGCCAAATACGGCGCGGAATGCGACAATAGTCTCAAAAACTGGATTTCGCGTATGTGCTTTTGGGTAGGTATCGCGCGACGCCGTATTAACTTTCGTAACAGTTCAATGATTAAATAAAACACTTTAACTGTTTAAAACACGATATATATTAATTAAATTGATGAAATGACCGA
Source organism: Leptosia nina (assembly GCA_963661955.1). Taxonomy (NCBI): domain Eukaryota; kingdom Metazoa; phylum Arthropoda; class Insecta; order Lepidoptera; family Pieridae; genus Leptosia; species Leptosia nina. The sequence continues at coordinate 10,127,122 of CAVLEF010000005.1, read as the reverse complement.
AAGCAGGTCATGGTTAAAATAATTGCCAAATAAGTATATATCGCGTTTTAAACTGTTAAAGTGTTTTGACAGTATTTAGTTCAATAATTACTGTACCACTCACATAAACTAGCAGTGCACAGTATTTAGTCTCTAATGATTATCTTATTAAATATACAATACTAATAAAGTTTGACGTATTTGTAAACCAATAGTATATATTATAAGTTTAATATAAATAAATAAAATATATTACCATTAAACGTGTTTTAATTTGTAGTTATTGTTATGTTATACTTCCATCTCAACTGTTTTTTGGCGTGTACATATAACTAGCTGTGCCCGCGTCTTCCTATGCGTAGAATAGTTATTTTTGGCATACGTTTCTATTTTTTTGAATACAACCTCCTCAACTTTAATTACTGGCTGACCTGGCGAACGTTCTTGTAATCTTAAAAGATAATACTGTCGCTGACTTTTTTTTAGATTATTTGAAGAATACTGTCTATTGTTTACGCGAATAGTACACATTTAAATAAAACACTTCAACGGTTTAAAACGCGATATATTAGTCATTTAGTTGAATATCTCCCCCGTGACTCACGGCTGCTGCAAAAAAGCAGTTCCGAAATACGTTCTGGCCGAATTTAAAAATGATTTTCAAATAAGTTTAACTTTCAAAATATTCGCGTTTTAAACCGTTAAAGTGTCTTATTTATTTGAATAATTTTTAATTGATACATATTTTTGTAGAGAGTGCAATCTTTGAACCGTTTTTTTCGCAGCGCACGCCAACGAAAACCCTCAAATTATGTTACGGTTACGACACTCTTTTATAATTTTTTTTTTACATTTCCTTCTGTTTGTTCCTCCTATTGGTCGCAGCCTAATGCTTAATATTTTTTTTACTAAACCCTTCTGTATAATAAATGCACTAACGAATCTGCCAACATTGAGGAAACGGGGTTTTACTTCTAGGGTTTTCTAAAAGCCACTTTTAAAAAAAAAGTAGTTCCTGGAATTAGCGCGAATTAAAAAATTAAATACTGTAAATAGAACACTTTAACGGTTTAAAACACGAAACATATTTTATAATATTCAACTACAAGTTTAACTTATATATTTCGCGTTTTGAACTGATAAAGTGTTTTATTTAAGTGTGTACTACTCTTAAACTACAGACAGTGTTCAAACACTGCCTTCAAAACTACTCGACGTTGAAATTCGGTGTATTAAATTCTAATACAATACCTGTTTAGAATGTACGCTTTGTATCGAAACTGGCTGGCGGCCATTTCTCTTTAATACCAGTTAGCTAAATGATGATAATGTTCCTTTAAGATTGATTGCTTTCACGTTAGTGTTGTTGACCTGTTGGTCCAACAGCTAATCATGTACTCCTACTATTATTATATGAAATTAATACTAGAAAATAGGTTTTAGAAGATCTATTGTATATCGTTTTCTTTCTTAACTGTCAATTGTCATTTTTCATTTATTCAGTTTTCGAAATTCGAACTTTACAGTATTTAATATTTTAATTAGGGTAAACCGCTTACGTTTTAAAATGAATAACTTCTAACTTAGTTAAACTTATTTGAGAATTATTATAACTAACAAGGAGACAAAATTTTCAATAAAGTTTAAAGAATATATATTGCGTTTTGAACCGTCAAAGTGTTATATTTAAATGTGTACTACTCGCGTAAACTACAGACACCATTTATATGGAAATTTAATAATGCAAATATTAAACCTTTCAACATAGATTAGTTTACCACTTCTCCCGACAAGCAAAGATTTTTTTTAACATAAAATTTTGCCGTTTCTCTTCATTATACAAAAATCTTAAAACACGCCGTAACTTAAAATGTTTAAGGAAGAATGATGTCGTTATGCCGACGCCATTGTTGTAAAAATGAGCACGAAAAACAATTCGTGCCGGTCAAACAAACGACTCCGTCATAATATGCACACGTCTAAACACAAGAAACAAAATATATTTATTGTTAGCGTCCTAATTGCACTCAATTTACAAGACATACTCCTTTTATTCTCAATTCCTCTTAAATACATCATGGTCATCATTGATGGCTGCACAGCCTTGGTGGGCCTTTGCCTCCTCTAGTCGCTTGCCATCGCGATCTTCCAGTTTCCAGTTACTGAACTCCAAGATTTCCAGGACCTAAGCATTCGGCATTCATTGGCTTTTGTATACCTCCTGGTTAAGAGTTCAGTAAGGCCCTTGATTCTCTTAAGTATCTGTTTATCACAACTTTAATTAAAAATTCAATATTAAGTTAGTTTTGGAGTTTGTTACTTTTTCACGCTGCAAAGTTTGGACGGATATTGATTTAATTTGGGGTTAACTCCCAGAAATAGACACAGTCTACTTTTTATCCCGGAAAATCTTACGTTCTTGATCTATAAGAGAGCTCTTGACTATCCTGTTACATAATTATGTATGTAATTACAAACCTAAAACGGTTTATGATAACATACAAAATTAGGTATTGTTAACAGTTAATAGTTATTAGTACTGGGCATTTCTAGTGCTTTTCTACAAACCGCGGCTCGTTCTTGTGAAACCGAAACATAAAAATATGTATCTATATTATATTACGGATAATATGAGAATCATAACCACAAGACTCCCAAACTGTACCTAAAATAACGGAAGTAAATGCCATTTCAGCTGTATTGAATAAATTGCTAGATGTTCTATGCAAAATCTAGCGTGGATAATCTTAGGAAGTGTTGTAAATCGCAGATACCTGCGTACAACTAACTTAAAAGGCATTTTAATAATATGTGAAACAATGTTGTCTCTACGTACCTATAAGTATGAACAGTCACATTTAGGTGTCCGTTTCGTCGATCGACTTTCCAGTTGGGCACAGCAAAGATTTATAATTACAACAATTATACCTGTTTTTATACATCTTTGCTCTCCGGCCGAAACTATTGAATTAATATATGTTTTTTTATAAGATTCTCTTTAAGTTCTCGATCTCTAATCAGTTCTCTATAACACGTTTTATATTACGATTTAATATTAACCGTTCAAATTTGGACACTATCTCGTACATATGTAATACTTTCATACCGTTTCATTTTTATTAAAGAGGAGAATAGACACGCATAGGGGTCACTTGATATAAGGTGAAATTTCCCAGCCCTATAACATCTAAACAAGATGCACTGTACCCTATCTTGGTTTTGGATATTTGAAAACATATCCACAAAATGTAAACGCGATTAAGCTCACGGTGTTTTCATCTGTGGAAGGTGGTTCGTTATTTTTCCATTTGTATATATACTATATATCATGTCTAAGAACAAGAAAATAAAAGAGTTGATTAGCATAAAATCTACTAAATTAGCCGCCATATATAGCTAACTAAATCTGTTTGGTAGGAATCAAATAACGAACGCGTACGAAGGTCGCGGCCGTTACACAAAGACGCCGATAGTTCCCGAAAGCGTTTGATAAAAAACTTATAGCAAAGTCTCACTATTGTCTGGTTTTCGGAAACAATGACCTTTCAAATGGTATTATTATTAGTGGAAAAGCGGTTAACTCTTTTAACTCATTCGCTGTATTATTTTACTGGTCATTTTACACTATTTTTAATTCAAATTTTTTCACTTGTAAGGTTTTTAATTGTCTACATAATAGTTATGTCCCATTTCAAAGATGACTCCTGCGCTGTATTGTATATTAATACACTTTTTTTAGTTATCTCACGATGTGCCTGCCTTATAAATAGCCTTAAAACGTTTTAAAACGTGTAATGTACCAGTTAACTTAATTTATATTACTTCGCCCCGACGTTTCTGATGCTTTGCAGCAGCCTTGGTCACGGAGAGACTGAAAGTGTAGCAATATATTTTTAAATGTTGAAAGTGTATTATTAAAATATGTACTACTTGCGTAAACTACAGATGAGCATTGATCATAAAAACGAATGCAATGTGATAGAGAATCTCTGTAAACTTCGAAGTTTGGGATTTAATCCAGCCAAGTGGAACCTAGTTCTAACTTCAAAATTGAATTTAAAACAAAAACACTTGTCTCTTCCTTATTTTGTATGCCCCAGTGAACTGGTACGGACAGTCGTTACGGACGGTGCCCCACACCTTACCTTGATGCGCTACACTTACCACTTACAAATTAAAATTACTCTAACGATGGTTCCGTATCCCCCCCAACCCGCAGTGGATGGTTTCTTAAAACCATTTCTACCCCCATTTCAATTTAAATTCAAGTTTCAAACGTTTAATTGTCCTTTATGTATATTTTTTACAATATACTTATAATCAGACTTACAAGTACTTATTATTATTATTATGTATCGGGGACACCCTTGGCAGGACGGGTGAATATTTTGGGTACGGCCTGACGTTTCGAATGTTTTGCTTGACCTCGACTTTGTTTAAGTCACCTCTTGTCACGAATGTTTTGATAATGTCTTTCCAAAAGTAACCATAGTCACTAAAACGTTTGTTCAACATCTATTTAATTCAACGAATTAAAGTAACTCTGAAGAACACTGGCTGTTTGGTAAAGTACATCAAAATTTTCAGATCGATATTGTGCAGACCTGTTCTGGTTCTGGCTTGCGTACTTTCAAACTACTTCGCCTTACACATTTAGACGGTTAATTTATTTCTATTATTTTTACTTATTTCTATTAAAACGAAAAATTTAAACTACTGCGTGAATTAATTTAACTATTATACACACACTAGCCTGTCTGTATCAGTTCTCAAAGTATGTGGTTCTAAAAACAACTGATATAGGTTTAAAAAAAGTACAATTTTATCCCTGTAGGTATAAAATAGGATTCCGTTTAACCTAATCTACGAGTATACCAATATCAGCAAGTTGTTTATTTAAACCCTAATCTAATTAATGGTTCCAATTGCAACAATATTTTTGTGTTATATGTCTATATTTTACGATTAACTTGCAGCAACGACGGGACGGACATCGTGGGTAATAGCTTAAATTCATAAAGATGAAATGGACGTTTGCAAAAATAAATTTGGATACCCAAAATAACAATTCCACGCGGACGAAGTCGCTGAAACAGCTAGTTATTTTATATACATAGAATATAATAGAAATACGTTTTACGTTGAATATAGCATAAACAATAATGATATTATTATGACCGTCACAACATGGTTCGCTCACAAATAACGCGGAACCCTAAAAGCAAATTAGCCCGAAATCGGAGATGCGAACAAATCAGTGTTTGAACTCGTGGGAGCGACTAGCAGCACACGCTCCACGTAATTTTTTAACCACCTACATGAAACCCATTTGTGTACATCTATATATACTAATATATAAAGCTGAAGAGTTTGTTTGTTTGTTTGAAACCCCTAATTCAGGAACTACGGGTTCGATTTGAAAAATTCTTCAAATTTGATTTGAAAAATTATTAATTTAAAATTTCTTTTCTTAGTTAGAACATTTATCGAGGAGGCTATAGGCTATAAAAGATTGTGCGGTGACTAAAATTAAATGTTGGTGATTCAATTGATAGCCATTTTACTTATCAAACTGTTACCCAGCCCGATCAAATAATGAGTTTTCACGGGATTCGAACCCAGATTTCTGATTCTTCTTTCATTGAAAGTTAAACATTTAATTTACCTTTTATTGTCTATATCTTGTAAATTAATCTTAAAAGATGGACATATAGTGTAGTGGACTTTTATTTAAACATTTAAAGAGAAATCATTCTTTCATTCACATTTTTTATGTATCTTGAACCGTTTTCGCAGCGTACGCATCTGAAACCCACAGAGATTAATATTTTCCCCCGTTTTGTTCACATTTCCCGATGTACCTTCTCTTTTATTAATCACAGCACGATGTATATATATCTAAATATAAAATTCTCCTGTCACAGTGTTAGTTACCGTACTCCTCCGAAACGGCTTTAAATTTTCCAAATTTCATATGTGTATTCAGTCGGTCTGAGAATAGGACAACATCTATTTTTCATCCCCCTAAATGTTGGGGGTAGCCCACCCCTAAATTTTTATTTTTTAGACAAAATTTTTAATTTCTATTTTTTTATGATACAACATACAAAAATACATACAATCCTCAATTTTCACCCTTCTACAATCAACCCTTCGCCCGGGTCAGTTATATTTTACCGGCTCTAACCAAAACAACTTTTAATTTGATCAAGTAAGTAAAAACGTCACTTAGTATAGATTTCTTCATCTTGCGTTCAATCGAGTTAACTACCTCAGAATACTCAACAAGCTAGAGAACTATAACAAAGGATCACATCCAAGATCCACTTTGATCCAATAAAGCACTAATGCAAGAGATTATTGTTAGTCGCTTTGTACTTTGCAAAATAGCTATTAATTACTAACTAACCAGAACGAATGACTTATAATTTATCTATATAGGTAAACATTATATATAGGTGTGTTGGTATAGTGGCATGTGATTCTGATTTTTGTCCCAAAGTCATTGTCTCTTGCTCTGCGCTTAAGGAAAACCTTCGTGAAAAACCGACCTTTCTGGGAACCAAGGAATTTTCAAAATTTGCATCTGTTAGGGCCTAAACTTTTCTTATATCAGATAAAACATATTTTTAAATATGAAGAAAACTTGAAATATTATTACTTATATATACCGATCAACGCAGATTGATAAATTAAATACCTAAAAAGTTCTCTTTCCTCATACAATTTTGTATATAGGGATTAAAATATATGTTTATCTAACACTTCAATGTAAATACGCTTGAGAAAGAAATTAAATAAAGAATTACTACTGTTTGTAGTTTACGCGAATAGTACTTATTTAAACAATGCACTTTAACGGTTTAAAACGCGATAAAATCTTTTTTATTTTAACAACGACACGGCGTTTCCGATGCTTTGCAGCAGCCGTAGTCACTGGGTCGTGGACAATAGTATAAAGTTTAACTAATATATTGCGCGTTTTAAACCGTTAAAGTGTTTCATTTAAAAAATACTCCTTAAAAGGGTTCGTACGAGTAAAGTTCTTCTAAAGTACAAACGAACGAAGTCATAGTCAAGCTGTATGTAAAAATAGTAAAGCTCATGCAAATCGGGCTGCAACCCTGTACCATAGAGCTGGTTTCATTGCAAAAAAAGCAGAAAAAGCACAAGAATAAATCCGACTAAAGTATATTTTATTTTCTTCTATTGCCTTATCCTACATACACCTTTTGTCCCGCGGCGAAACAAAATAAACACACTGGCTCAGGAATTTGTATTCATCCTGAATACATTTCAAAATAAACATTTTAGAATACAATAGTCTCCTAGCGCGTAGGCTAGCTGACTCATGTCCTAGTCAGTACCTAGCCTGTAGGCAGTAATAAGTAATAGAAAGTTAAGTGAACTGTCTTCGTCATTGTTTTAAATGAATTTCATTCGGTTCGTGACACCACCCATTTATCCAGATTTCAAGACGAAATACAATAATATATTTCAAAAAAATTATAAATGGATTAAAAACTTGTTGGTCTCGGTGGACATCGAACCCACGACCCGTTGATTGTTAGCCATGCATTGCTACTAACCAATAAGCCCGTCTAATCACATCTTGTTCCGTGCATTATTTTCTTTTTGAACATCGCTATTTTGTGACCGTTATCATCGTTAATCAAATAACATCTTAAAAACGAGCTATTTCTTATGAACATGCCTGTATAGGCATGTTTGATGTCACGCATTACAGTTTTGTACTAACGTAAATTCAATTAATACTGATTTTATTTGACATTAAACGAATAACTTTAAAAGAGATTTTATTAATAATATAAATACGTCTCACAAATAACATAGGGGTTATCTATGAACACTTAAATTACGTCAAAACTATAAAATGAAACTTGGTAAAAGGAGTGGCGGCGAGTTTATTGCCAGTTCTTCTCGTTCTTTCTACGCCCTTGATTTAAGAACTGGTAGTAAATGTAAACTTTGATTCTCTAGTTTTATGACGTCCATAAGTGTACCTAGTTACCAATACCTAGTTACGAATAAATTATTTTTACTTTGACTTGACAATGAGTACAGCATCTTACAATTGAAAAACGTGTATGTACATACTATATTATATGTTAAATCATCGACCATTATAATTTCCCGTAGACAAATGAACCACTTCGTTTAAAATAGAACCTCAAATTATAATGCAGGCTCCCGCTGCGTACGACGCGTTGGTGCTGTTTAGGATTTGATGAACTAAGGTCTCCTGTAGGGCTACACAGACGCTCCTAACACACGATCTGAACAATGAAATGTATTGAATTTTAATAGGCTTTTTAAATCGGTCTTACTATACGAGAATAAAGCAGTATGAATCGGTTGCCTGATCAATTAATAAAATTATTAACGTGGGTGATACAAAAGAGTGTAAGATAATAAAAGCATAAATGTGCCTCTGTTAACATGTACATGTACTAACCTCCATGTTTGCGCTAATATTTTCATTTTGTCAGCTTTCTTTTAATAAAATATATTGGTGAAAACTAATAAAACATATTCTATAGCTTAAAATACTTTTACAAAAGAAACCTAGCTTAAAATAAAAATATTAGATAAATTGAAGATTGAAAGTAATAAAGTGAAAGCCCGTTTCCCCCTCGTGGGGCATGGGGGAACACATTTCTGTGTCCGTTTCACTGATCCGTTGCTTTAACGGGCAAGTAGTTGATCAGACTTCTGTGCCCTGCCCGACCGAAACAATGTTATGTTTTTCTAGGATTCAAACCCACGACCCATCGCGCTTAACGCAATGCTAGGCAATACGTTTAACCATTCGGCTACAGAGGCGGTGGAAAGTAATAAACTAATCTAGAATAAATAAAAATTTTTTTACAGTCACTTCTGTTATAACGATTTTATTGAAAGAAGACATTACGTGTATAGTACATGGGGCAAATACGTTACGAAATATCATCAATTTATTCACAGATATATGATCTGCCTTTTGTCTGTTGTTTTCGAGGGAACTTCGTCTAGGCAATCCGACTATATATATAATATAGATAATTCTGCGCAGACGACGGATATTATAAGCATTTCAATAAAATCTTAATTTTTTTATAGCAATGGCAAAATTAGTGAAACTAGTCTATTCACTAGATCCGGTTCTATACCTTACTGTTAAAAACCTACAAGTCAAAATGATCTTTATTATTAGAACAATATAATACATAATGCTAGGAAACTTATATTTTCTTTATGATGTCAGTCCTCGAGGCTCTGTAGGCGGTAGGACCTAGATTATTTAGTGATTTATTACACTTTAAAATAAGTTTCAAAAGTAATAATAACTTTTTAAAAGTATTTGCGATAGATTAAAAAGTCCACGTACGACAGCGACTACTTCTTAGTAAATTGAGATGTTATGTAAAAAAAAAACCTTTTAAGAAATATATAAGTGAGATATGGATGTCTTAACTTTTCTACGGTAACTTTTTTTTTATGAAAAACATTTTAGACTAAAATATTAATTAAAGCTATAATACTTTAGTAACACGCCTATATTAATTTTAGGGACTTATACATATATTATTAAATAATTAATACTATCAAACAATTTATATTTTTAACAAAACTTTACTTCTGAAAAGTTAATTTCATACACCGTAGCAATTAAATTTTAAGCTATGTCAAAAACGAATTAAGTAACAAAACAATCGCGTCTGGTTCTCTCTATAGTCTGTGGGTATAATATACTAAGTTATGTACCAAGATACTATCATCAGACACCATTGCCTTGGCCGTGGGCCGAAGTCATTGAACTCACTTGAATTAGACCACTTCTAGTTTAAAATTATACACACTCGATACGCGGCGTCTCTTACGACGCTTTTTGCAAGCGGAAATTATGATTAATATATCATTAGGTTCGTACGAATTTTATTTTAATTGCTTGGTAACTTTACTATGCCACAATTCATAATAAAAATAAGCTTTTAATTTATAGTTATTTATTTTATGATATCGTTTTTGATACTTTTTAATATATATTATACTTATTTAATGGGCAATGTCTGTTTGCGTCACAAAAAGCCCCCCCCCCATTTGTTCCTCCCCACCACGTTTTTGTAAGATTGGTATCATCCATCCGTCTCCTATGATCAATAACCATATTTTTTAATTATTTTGACCGTCATGTTTCCTTAAGTAGTCGGTTGTTAATGTAACTTTAAACTAAGACGAAACTGTCATTGAAATAATTCTCTAAATTTTAAGTTATAATCGCTAATGGCGTTAGCTACAGCTGTTTTAATGCAGAGTTTCTTGCGAATGGGTATGAAAGGAAAAAATCATGGGTTTGATTCCCAACGGTTCCAACATAGTTCTCGTAAATTTATAGTGTTTCCGAGTTGAACGTCTGGAAATTTGAGTATTAAATGGGTGGTAGGAATATCGAAATTTCCGCCTGGATCTCGAACCATCACCTGCAGATGAAAAGGCCGTCAAGTTTAATCGCGTTTCGGTATCAGTTTTTTGTTTTTTGAATATCCAAAGCCAAAATACGTTGACAGCATGTTAAGATGTTATTTGGCTGGGTATATCAGCTCCCAAGCGAACACCATGGTTGTCTGTCCTTCTCTATCATAAAAAAAACTATGACAGCTCATAAGTTTGGATTATAGCTAACAATATCGAGCTAAATTATAAGGTTTCAACTCCTTACGTTCGGTAAAACGAGTATCGTAAAAACGGAGTAAGCGAAAATTTACTGCGTCTGGAACTCTGGAGTACAAAGCTATAATTCAAGTGGACAATACATGTCAAGATTATAATCTGTGGACGTGTACCTACGCAGCTATAATATCTATAATGGCTCATTGTCAGTGGCCGCGGTTACGGGACTTCGGATGGGGTATTTTAATGGCATTCGATACAGTATCCATGATAAAAATATCCAAGTCAGCCCTAAAAAAATAGTTAAATTAATTATTAACGAGAAATTATAGCCAAGTTAACAAAAGTACCTTACTTAACTAACATTTATTCTATCGACATATAGAAATTGAAAAAAAAGCTATAATATACAATACGAATGACTGAGTTAAATAATCGATACAAAAAAAAACAAGTTTAACTTATACATTTCGCGTTTTAAACCGTTAAAAGTGTCTCATTTAAATGTGTACTACTCGCGTATTCTAAAGCTCCTAAGTAATAGCTTTGTTCATGACTAGAAAATTGCGAACACATGCATTTAATTAGTAATTTATTCTAAACTATTTATGAATACCTGTAGACGTATAATAGATTGTCTAAGAGTGATAACTATCGTGGTAGGGAATAGACCCCCTTAAACGTCAGTCAAGACAGTCAGGTTGTCTGTGGTACTCTTATCTATCAAACAAAGCCGTTATATTCTATTGAAAGATTACTATAGAATGTTCGTTGTACTTTATCCATTTCTGTTCCCCCAAGCGTCTTTCCTCATAGTGGTCAGGTATAGGACGGGATAAATAAGTAACCAATTTAAATAAAATACTTTAACGGTTTAAAACGCGACGCGTTTCGGATGCTTTGCAGCAGCAGTGGTCACGGGGAGACGAAACGTCGGACCGAAGTTAAAAATTATTTTCAAATAAGTTTTTAATTGTAATGAATATATCGTGTTTTAAACCGTTAAAGTGTTTTATTTAAATGTGTACTACTTGCGTAAACTATAGATAGTATGTATACAATTTATGCATCTTATTTACAGGCATACTTTTTTTACATAGACTCTCTTAATTCGAACCCAGAAACTCAACATAATCTCAGACGTTTAACGACTGAACCATCTAGTAGAAGTCAGTTTTTTTTATAGATGAAGACAGACAAGAAAGGTATTCACTTGATGGAAGACGAAATACCCAAGCCATAAAATGTCGACCTATATTTCAGTTTTGAATATTCGAAAAATTGGATATTTGGATTTCCGTTTTTTACTATTGCCGTTTTTTTTCTTTATTGCCTGCAATTAATTAATATATATTCATTTTTGCATTTTTATTTATTTTAAACAAATACGTGTTATGTGTTTATAATTATTGTTGTAACGCGTTACGTTGTTACTGTTCAACAATTTAAATACTGAACAGTTATGTATGTGTAGTTATCACTCGCCAAGTAAACTTCTTTTCATATATATATTTTTTATCGTAGTATGTTTCGGTAGAACTAAGTGGAATTATATTCAATACTTTCTACTTTATTTAGTATATCTATTTCTAAACAACAGCGATATCTCTTCTTGTTAAAATAAATCAAACTTCTAACTAAATTAAACCTTTAAAAAGATTTAAATTAAGGTACTATGTAATAGCTTCGATGATCCAAATAAACCTATAAATTAATTACTAAGGTTTATTTGTAATTTGTACTTACAAATAAACCTTAATTAATGTATAACGAAACTAAATAATTTATCTTAGATACGAATAATCCCATAAATCTACAAAAGAATAAGAAGACATTCCAGGCGTTGGGACGCAATCCATATTTTATTTATTCTTGTTTCTCCGCATAAATAAGAAGCTGACGATGTTATTTCGTTACTCTTTAAAATTGAAATAGTGTGCTAAAATATGTACCTACTAGAATTACGAGTTTGTTTGTCATAAAAAACGTCCAAGATAAGAAAATCGTGAATTGTTCAAAAGTCGGTGGATTTTTTTAAGCGAAAATGGGAGCGTTAAGAGTAATATCTCCATTTCTCTTCATAAGATTATAGACGTCATTCTCACGATATTTCAAATTGCTGCTTTTTTATGACAGTTTAGCCTCCTATGTATAGATAAAGGAGGATAAACTCGCTATTGCCCCTGTGGACTAGATTTGTTCCACATTTAAACCCTATGGTTAAATTGATGGAAGGAGAAACCCCAGATGACATGTAAACAAGAAGCACTCCCGATCTATTTTCGCTAAAAAAAATCCACCGACTTTTGAACAATTCACGATTTTCTTATCTATGGACGGTGGTTTGTTATCCACATGAAGCCTATCCAGATATTCCCACCCATATTTATCCAGATTCTCCAGACGAAGTCTTACATCGTTCCTTTTCTTTATGTTTGTTGTAGAAAAATTATAAATTAATTTTAGATACATGTTAGATCTGTTGTAGTAAATATGTTAAGTATACACAATAAATAGCTTTATAAAGCCATGATAAATTAACAGAATGTAACGACTCGAATACAGTTTCATGTAAGTGCACACATTGAGGGCATGGGATAAAGCTGACCTTTGAAGATGTCTCCGTAATTCATTTCAATATCGTCGGTATAGTGAAATATTATTGCCCAATGCACCATCTTTCAGGATAAGGACGAGAAAAGACAAGGCTTCGAAATCTCGGAACAGTAATTGTCTTGGTCAAACAAAGCAGTGATTATACACAAATTACTATAAATTTTTAGGCCACGAGCAACTTTGGTTATCGACGCGAGCGCAGCAAGTATTTTAATGCAGACAAGCGATTTTACTCAAGATAAAATAGGCGATTATTCAATGCTTCGCTGAGATATCTCCTATTAAAATCACGCTGGTATTAAAGCTATTTTCAAAATGAAATCCAATGTAAATTCTAGATAGTCGCTTTTACATATATTATACAGATAAGTCGTAGTTACCCAATCTTTGGACTAGAAGTGAAATAGTAAATAAGGTTTTTAATTTGATTTTTTTTGGTTTTGTGTCACGAACAAACTTATAGAAAACTGGCAATTATCAGCTGCCATAAGATACAATCAAATTTTTATTTTACAGAAAATGTTAATATAATTATACGACGAAGTGATATGGTTTTTCTTACATCTAAATCCTCTAATAAACAAATTGTATAATAAGTTGATATTGTATTTTATTATATAATAAATGTAATTTTATAGATTGACTACACTATTTTGTTAACATTGTAGCTGTGGATCAAGTAGTCGATGGTATCGCACTAACTAGTGTCCCGCAATTCGTGTGAACTATGCAATTTTGTTTTCGCTCCGACGCCAACGCATTCCTTTGATAGAAAACAATTTTTTTATTGTGTTTATAAAGAAAATTGAACAAATTAACCCCCACGATTTTCTCAGCCTGTCAATGATTATTGTTTTGTGACATCTCTAACACGAATATAATAAATAAATAAAGATTACGCCTTCAAATATAATTAAAAACATATAAAATACTATCCGTAGTTTACACGAGTAGTACACATTTAAATAAAACATTTTAGTGATATAAATCTATATATATATATTACCTGTTTCATAAATAAAAACATATTTGCACCAGTTTTACGACGCATTCTAGTAAAAGCCTGGTTTTAACACTATAGTCCTTCTTCATTAATTTTGCATTACCTCATTTACTGAAATAGCTCGCGAAAAATTTCATGTAATTTACATTACACAACTATGTTGTCCGTATTTCTTAAAATAATTATGCAAATAACACCTGTAAAAATGTTCTGCCTTTCTCTAACATGGACATGTACCATCGCGGACATTGTTTTAGATTATAAACAAACTCAGCTTCAGCTTTAATTTTTAATATCGTGCATGCTGTTTTAAAATTCAACAAAAAATGATTTATTACATATGACAGGTAAATCAAGTCCAAATTTTACGTTTACAACAGTTCGACTCCCATGCTTCGTCTTTTTATTCTGTCTCACTTTTACTACTCTGCTGACCTCAGCCGGCGCAGGAGTAAAAAATAACCGACGCTTTGTCGGCGCAGACCGACTTAAGGAGCTTAACTCGTTTATTTATTTAAACTGAACGAAGGTTAGCGCTTTAAAACAATCACATGAGATTAAAAATCGGATATGTTTTCTTTCGAACTTAAACTGGGAATGAATAATTTCGAGGCTGTATTTGCAAGCGACCTTATTATCTTATTACCTACCTTGCTGGTCAAGTGATCTGATAATCTTAATAGAAAAATACACTAGCACTAGCCTTTAGCTTGAAAATAAAGTTATCATCCTGTTCTACTACTAAAAAAAATTAAGCCCACCCATCCACACTGGAGTAGCTAGGAGTTGCTCTTAAATCCTCTGTTCTATGAGAGAGAAGACAATTTCCATTCCAATTTCCCACATCTGGGCCTTGTGCCCAAAATTGGGTCTTTAGCTAGCCAATGGGTTTAAAAACAAGTTTAATTACCTGGTCATGGCCAGAATTAATAAATATATTATAGTCCCTTTAACTGTCGTCTGTTATCCTTGTTAGTTTATGTGGAGATATCCGTATTGTTATAGAAAGCTTTTCCGGGCGTAGGCTTAACAATTAGTAAATGTAGATTTCCGAATATTCAAAGCCAAAATTGCTCGACAGCGCATGGTGTTTAGATGTTATACAGCTGGGATATTTTACCTACCATCAAATCCTCCCCTATCATAAAAAAAAGGAGGAAATCTTTGCCGCGCAATATAAGTCAATACACAAATAGAAGGCAATACAATCGGCTAGCCCGTAGCAACGGAGCGCGGGAGAGGGGACGCGCCTACCTGCGCACACGCTACCCAAAACGAAAAAGACCCCGCATTCCTGGCCGCACCCCACTTCGCCTACACTGGCATCACTAAGGATGACCAAAGTGAAGAATCATGTAGGGGCTTATATAAATTCCGGAGCAGATCTTAAAAGTTCATCTACTCCGATAAAATGAGAAAGATTTTTAGAACAAAGCATTTCTTTGCGATTTTACAGTAAGTCCATTTATATCCCATTAGGTATTTTCATTTCATTAGTAAAAATAGTATTAAAGGTTTAAATAAAACGCTAACGGTTGAAAACGGGAAATATATTAGTTAAAGAGCCCGTGACCACAGTTCATGGAAAAAGCATCCGACACAAACGTCGGGCCGTAGCTATAATATTATTTAAATAAGTTTAACTACTATAATTCATGTTTTAAATATGTAGACAGTATTTAGTATTAAACATCCTAGGCCAATAAAGGTCGACAGATCAACTTGTTTAGATATTATGTGGCTGAGGATTATATCTCTTAAAAATAAAACAAGAGAAAATCATACACTATCCGAATATAAATTCTTTGAGTAAACTACATTCCATCATACTAGTTACAGGTGTCGTTAATAACATCCAGTTTCTCTGCTATCATTAATAGCAAACTGTCTACGGCTTAATTAGTCTCAACTTCATTAAGGCACAACCGCCTCTGTGGCTCAAGCGCAAGATTTTCTGGGGTCTGTGCAAATGTCACATAATAAAATGTTCGGTTTCGGCCGGTCACGAGACAATTTAGAAAAACCAGCCTGTTAATAATAAAAAGAACTAAGTGCTACAAATAAGATGTATTTTTTAGAAGTATATTTTATATTTCGTCGGCAGCCCTAGTGCATCCCTTTATCCCAACAATGCAGACCTGTTGCGTCCTCTCCCGGCTTACTATAAATAATTCAATATAGCGATTAATTCGTGTCTGATACCGATTCAACTGTCAATTAATGGTACGAGATATTGTGGTTACTTTGTACTGCGGTTTCGTTCATTAGATGTTCTTGGGTGGTACACGCGATATTAGCATAGGTTTATCTACTTAATAATTTTATTACATTCATATTGATATCACTAATAGGTTTAAAATGTAGAACAGGGATATAACCAAATTTAGGTAGTGTTAAAAAAAGAAGAAATAGAGTAGAATTGAGATAAAAACGAGTCCTTGATCACCGTTGGTGTAAAGAGTTCATTATCAAGTCGTGGTTCGTACGTTCGTGTTTCAAACCGTTAAAATGTATTTGTTGCTTTTTGTACAACAATTGTGCCTATAAAATAGGCCCTTGGACGCAGTAAGAAAACTTGTAAGGCTTTTAAATTTTTCTTAACCTGTGATCCTTTTTCAACTTAACTTATAGATACATGAAGAATAATATACGTACGTGTACATTACATAATCTTTTTTCACGTATGATTAAAGTAGGAGTAGGTAAACGAATTGCCTACCATTGCGTTAAGCGCGAGAGGTCCTAGGTTCGAATCCCAGGGAAACAAACAATTGTTTCGTTCAGGCAGGGCACAGTAGTCTGATCCACGACTTGCCTGTTAAAGAACGGATTAGTGAAACAGACTCAGAAATATGTTCGTTCCATGCCCCACGAGGGGAAAACGGGATTTAACTTTTTTTTATAGAAACTGTTTAACATTTTGGTTTAACCGTCTGTTCTTATTTCTAATTATATTAGTGTAATCGAGTCATCTATTGCATTACGCAGATTTGAAATTCCTAATATTGTTTGAGTGGCCCCTCAATTTACTTCATAATAAACTTTAGCCGGTTTGTTCATGTTTTTCATTAACACCATGAACTTATGGAACAGTAAACACGATTTACGTTAAGCTAAACGCTTGTAAATTGTCCTTATCCTGCTAATTGGTCAAACATACAAATAGCTTGTAGATACTTATATGTATACATTGAATGCATATATGTAGTTTACAACATGTATTTCCATTTTGTTTTATTTCATTAATAGTATAGGTTTTGATAGAAACAAAGCCACAGCTAACAACATTCAGCTATAAAAGGAACCAAGCATAAATAAACAAGTCCTTTTTTAAATACTGCCTATAGTTTGCGAGTAGTACACATTTCAAGACATTTTTTTCACTTTAATTAACTAACTAATATATCACGTTTTAAACCGTTAAAGTGTTTTATTTAAATTAAAAATCATTTTCAAATAAGTTTAACTAATATATCGCGTTTTAAACCGTTAAGGTGTTTTGTTTAATAGTCCTTTTTTACTCGGCATTTACTCGAAATTATCTCCTGACATGTTGATCTAAAACGATTCTCTGATTTTGGTTTTGGTGAAATGTAACGAAACTACTGTGAATATAATTTATAATAAGAAATATTGGAACGTGGAAAGACGGAATTTATTTTATTTTTATTATTAAAATACACCGCATAGAACCAAGTGCTGCCTCTAAGAGATTCTAGAACTACAGCTTTACCCATGACATGCTATTTTAAAGCAAGTACATGGCTTCGACTCTGAATCAATTTACGGAATTCCTGCAAGCTTTCTAAAGGCATTCCGCAAGGAAAACGGTAAAGGATACAACGAAATTCCTGGTCCCATCTACCACATACTTTGTGAATCGGACAAGAAGGTCAGAGGGTTTGATGTTTCTATCGCAAGAAGACCAGTCATGAAATACGTTTGAGAAATGTTAATTAAAATGTGTATGTCTTTGAATTGTATCCTGTCAGCTTTTTTGTATGAAAATCGTTTAAAAATGTTTCAAAATTATATGTTTTATAAATAATAGTTTATTTTACCTTACGTTGTTATGTATTAGAGAAGTATTTTATTGCAAACGTAGTATATATGCTTGTTCAGTTTATATCGATTTATTTTAGTCGATAAACCTAAGGTCTAGTTCACAACTGACTCACAACGCCCTACTTAGTGAATTCACGAACTCCAAGCCTCATTATAATAAAGCACGCTTCTATAAATATAATCGTTATATAGAATCCAGACTAGACTAGGGAGACTGAGCTTAATGTCAGATCGTGACTAAACTCTTGCGCATACTCTCTGTGTGGGTCAAGATTTGTAGTCTACTGCGGAGGCACGAATGTGTGCGCGTTTTCGTTTCCATTATCTTGTCTTCTACACTAGCTGTGTAACACGGTGTTAGTATTTTTTTTATTATTTAGGTTTCATTGTGTATTTTGGCAGTGAGGTAAAGCTATTAAATACTTGTTGTTCCTTACGAGACTAGAATTAAGAATTATATTACTTAGAATGGGAACATATCTGGTAAATACTTAATAATAACAGTTAATTATGAAAAAACCAATAAAAAAAAAACTATCTATAGTTTACGCGAGTAGTACACATTTAAATAAAACACGAACGGTTTAAAACGCGATATATTACAGTCTCCCCGTGACCACGGCTGCTGAAAAGCACCGAAACGTCGGGCCGTTAAATTTTCCAAATAAGCTAATATGCTTAAATCTTAAAGTGTTTTATTTCAAGAATAAATATTAAAAAGCTGACTTTAAAGTATTTGAGATACATTTTAGTGTATAAAGATAAACTTCTGTAAATCAACTTGATATATTATATCCCCCAACTGAAAATATTAACCGGTAAGGATTTTTAACGTCACGGTTTTTTGACACAATGGATACAGTCAAAAACTTGTTTATAAAGTTATATAAGTACAGATAGTTCCTATAGATTGTTTAAAGATGGAGTCAATGTTCGAATTCGTTCGCGGTTTTTTCTAACCTTACTTTACTATAAATTACTACGACTCGCAATGTTATTTGTTTAAGTTAATTTAATAAATCCGGGGATCTGTAATGATTTCCTATTTTATTATTATAGTTGACCAGGCTGTAGTTAAAACTATATTTTCGTAATTTATCTTTATAAGATTTTTACCAGCAATACCATACGATTTACCGCTTTTGTGGCGCAATGGTTAAAAGTCTTTTCATTTCATTAAACTCGTGCTTAGGTTTAAGTCATAAGGGTGACATCATCAAATTTGAAGTTGGGCAGAGCTGATACTTACCTTACGAAGAAGAAGGAATGAGATCTTTTTGGAAAATCTATTCAAATGTTGCAAAGCTGAAGAGTTTGTTTGAACGCGCTTTCATCTCATGAACTACTGGTTCGAATATGGCTGGACCATTTATCTAAGAAGGTTTTAGGATATAAAATATCAGGTTGCGACAGGAACGAAGAAACAAAGGGAAATGTGGAAATTTTATCTTGAGTGATTGCGTTATATCAAAAAAATAAAGTGGAATAATTATTTTCCTTTAAATAGTTCAAAAAGTGTTGACCTTTTAATATTAACTCACAAGAACCAAATCAAATTTCGTCAAAGTACTTCAAATGGCAAAAGAGCGTTTGACAGATCAGCTACTTATAACTAAAAGGAAACATAAATTAAATCCAAGTAAATTTGTTAGTCTAATACCTTTTATTCTTACGACAATTATTTTTAGTGGAAATACCTTGTTATTCGGCGTTTAAAAAATATGTTATATAATTCTCGGTATAATATCAATATTATAGGTACTGCCTTCGTGATCGTGTGAGAACACGGCACGGACAGGAAGAGTCGTATTGCAAAAAAGCTGGCCGTTTTTCTCCCAACTGGTTCAACCGGTCGAATCTCCAATACGTTCGAGCCGAAAACAGAGCGACTATAGAAATCTAACCCTTAAAGCAACGATCAAAAGTGTTAAAATACTATACACAGATACTGTTACCAAACTTACCACAATTATTATTGACGAATTTGAAAATGCCGCCTATAACACGGTCTCTATAAAGAAACGTTAATATGCTTAATTTGATTGGTGAAGCTGAACTTAATGTATAAGTTTTGACGTATTTTTGAGATTTTTCACTAGTTTAAAGGCCAGAATTACAAAGCGTTTGAATTTTTTAGTAATTCAGAGTAAACTACTTATTATTATTAGTAAGATACAGAAGATCACTAACGTCTTTCCACATCAACAATGGTTTCTTAAAACAAATTACATTTCATTAAAAATTTACACTATTTAATTCTGTGAGGGAATTACAGCATAAAACATTTTTTTCTACATGTTACAGCTCAGTATACCATTATATATACTACAGGGATCGAACCCGCGACCACAGCGGTCCGTGCTGTTATTCTTCGGTAGCACAATGTGCTCGTGTAATTTAAGAGGATAAGAAGAAGCGGAAAATTAAAAGGTTTACTTTCTGTACTTATCGAATTTTCTCATACTTGCCTATTATAGACATAATTTCCATACTAGAGGTGCAAGACTAGATTCTATATGTTCGGGTTGACTGGTCTCCATAAAAGGTGCGCTGACGTCATAATTAACGAATGTCTAATTATCTTAACTCCATTCAGGAGCCAGTAGGAGCATTTTACTGCTATATTTGGCATGTTCACTTCTTACTCTTGGGTTGGTTGAGTCGCTGTTTAATAATGTTTAATTAATTTCATTTACATAGCAAAGGTAGCGGAGAGCTATATAATATTCAAATGTGCCTTGCCTTGCATAATGTTTTTTTGTTCTTAAAGCTATTTATGGTTGTAATACTATATAACACTTAAGAAGCTCATATTATGAGGAATATTGTTACATTTAAAAAATCTTTAATAAAGTTGTTAGGCCGTTGGTCCCATGGCAACAGTTTTATTAGCCATAAACTTGGTTTCAATTATCACCGTCTCAAAAAAATTTATAAAACATATACGTCTAGAAAATCTGTACAATAACTAGAAATTGACAACCTACAGATATTTAAATAAAACGCGAGTAGTTCACATTTAAATAAAACACTTTAACGGTTTAAAACGCGATATATTAGTTAAACACACGGGGAGACAGTCAGAGTCAGTCTCCCCGTGACCACGGCTGCTGCAAAGCATCCGAAACGTCGGGCCGAAGTTAAAAATCATTTTCCAATAAGTTTAACTAATATATTGCATTTTAAACCGTGAAAGTGTTTTATTTAAATTACAGTTACGATCTAGAACTACATAGAATCTACATTACTCGTTCATGTACGCCTTGTAGTTTGTCGTTATCACAACGCTATATGTCTCCATTATGTGTGTACTTTGTCTAAGCTCATTCAGACAAAGTACTGTGCCCAGTGCAAAGTACTGTACTGTACCTATTTACAGACAAGAAGTAAAACCTTCGGAGCCCGACCGAAACAATATTATGTTAATCGGGGACTCAAACCCACGATTCGTTGACAAGCCATTTATTACCAAAGACTAATGAACGTCGTCTAACGTAAATGCGTGTATTCACATTTTCCTCGAGACTGTTTTGAACGGTTTGAATTGAATCATTTCTCTTCACAAATGAACCTACACTAATATTTGTTGCTACAAGACGTTACTATTAATTAACGCTGTTTGTTCTAACACTCGGTTCTAAATCATTATGTATTCTGTTCTCTATTAACTGTAACGAGATCTACCACGTGTACGGAAACATTACAATGATATGGATAATGTAGGTGAATTTAATAGAGATCCTAATTACGGGTAATAAAAGCTCCACATTAAACGAATATATTAGAGGAAGTCTTAATGATAATCATATATTTTAACTTTAAATCTTTTTTCTCAGATACGATTTTTAATCTTAAATAGATTTTAAATTCCATAAGTCCAGCGAACTCTATAAAACGGATTACACTCTTTCTGGAGATTTGCCGTTAAATTTAAAGCTTTAACTTTTAACGGTTTAAAACGCGACCTTTTATGCTTTTTTAAATGTCAGAATGCGAACCGCTGCTCTATTGCATTTAAAACGTTTGGTCGCAAATAAAATTTACTTTCCTAACTATCACATTTTAAACCGGCAAACGTAGTTTATTTACTCGTGTAAACTATAGGTACGACTTGAAAACGTTAAGCTACATTTTACGAGCCTTTTCTTCCAACACCACCTAGGGTTCAATAGATTATTTAAATCAGAGGTTCGTTTTATTATTCATACAGACAAACAAAGGGTTCAGAGTAACTTATTAGCCATATATATTATTCCCTATTCTCCATTTATATTATTACGATAATATAATATAATGTAAGAGCTACATTGGTATCATAACTCCATTCATATAAATAATGTCCTCTAGAAACTTGCAATGGTGTATGCAAATATTATTGCATCGTAAATATAATTCAAGAGGAACATTAGCGAGGTGAATTTGAGCTGGAACGACCGAAGTGTTATAGGGAATGCATCTGATATTTAAGTACACAAAGACCAGGTTACAAAAACCAAAGTCATAAAAAGTTTAATTACATATTGAATATCTATGCCTTAATAATAACTAAATGTAAAAACCAAACATGCAAATGCCTTTGATCACAATTGTCTGAACAAAGTGAAAATCTCTTAAAGATATTTTAATAATATGATCCTTCATTCAAACATAGACACCCGCGAACGCTTTAAGATTGACACATCCCTTTATAGTTTTAAAAATAAATTAGTTTATAATCTTTTAAAGTAGTTACTATTAGCAGTATAGTTGTCATTTAATATAGTTTAACCATTCATTCGGCCACAGATGCAAAGCTACATCAGGCGCCAACGAAAAATTCAATGTGCAAAAAGGTTTTAAGCTAATAAACGATTTTGAATTTAAAAAAATATATACACTAAACTAAAACGTATACGCCCTGAATGTAAAAGTGCTAAGCTCTAGCCCGAGTGACGCCTTTACTTCCAACTTTGATAAATTTTTGATGATGAAAATTACACATCAACCCATAATCCTGAAATGTGACCGAATAACCATAAGTGCTCTATCTTTTTAAACTTTAATATCATAATGGAGCGTTTTTTTGCCTCAAACCCAGGAACAGTAGCTATTACGTTAAATACTGTCTATAGTTTACGCGAATAGTACACATTTAAATAAAACACTTTAACGGTTTAAAACGCGATATATTAGTTAAACTTATTTGAAAATTATTTTTTAACTTCGGCCCCACGTTTCGGTTGCTTCGCAGCAGCACGGCTCACCGTTTTAAACCGTTAAAGTGTTTTATTTAAAAGCAATTACGTTCCTAATTTTGCTATACACATATGTGAAATTACGTTTCTCTTCGTAGGGCATGGGTCGAACACATATCTGTGTCCGTTACACTGATCCGAATTATTGACAGGCTATTTTCTTTTTTTTCCCGTTAATGCTAGGCAACACGTTTCCATTTAGCTATAAACGTTCAATAAATTTCAAGTATTATAATCATACTTAATTTCTTAATACAATACTGTATCCTATCTCTTTTAATTAGATACTTGAAATGGATTTTGTTCTCAAAATACAGAAATAAAATACTTTTGAGATATACTTATGTTTTACGTAATGCTCCACTTAAAAATTAGTAATAATACCCAAAGTTATAAAACTTTAAAGGCCCAACTGGTCGAACACTGGTTTTCAGTTGTCTTAAGCGGGTTGACGACCCTGCCCCAAAAGAGCCAAAAAGCTGCCCGTTTGAGATTCCATCAGAGCTGGACTCGGCCTATACGCAATTTAGGTGCCAGAAGTTAAACCACGAAAACAAGAGTCGTAACTTACATTTTAATATTTATATAAAATATATATATAACAATTTATATGTGTTAGTATTAAAAATCGAATATAAATTAAAAAAAAAAAAGACTCGGGCAACATGAACCAGCATTCACAGCTTTACGTGGTTTAAGCAACTGAGCTATCGAGTCCTATAATATTACCTTATCTATCCGCCTCAAATATTGTTCCTCTATCCATGCTTTTCGTAGCTGAAAAGTTTGTTCGTTTGTTATTGTTGAACTACTGATTTGAATTGAATTTTTTTTGTGTTGGATAGACAATTTATCGAGGATCTTTAGGGTAAAAAAAAATGAAAAGCGCAGCAAAATGGTTAAAGGTACCCAAAAAATATTTATGAAAGAATTACTCTTCTTTAATAATGTTATAACTTTTGTATTCTCCTCAACTTTGTTGTCGTTGGTGTAATGGTAGCAATTTAAGGCTGATAAGCAACGTAGTGGGTTCCGATCCCCAACGAGTCCAACATTTTTCTAATCAATGTATGTAATTAGTGTAATGCTGTTGGACATGTAACATGTTGAACTTCGTCTGAAAATCTGATATAAAATGGGCGGTAGGAATATCAAAATTCCGTCGGGGTCACAAACCACCATCCACAGATGAAAAAGCCGTTAAGTTTAATCATGTTTCGATTTCAGTCATATTCTACTAAATACTGTCTACGTCCAAAACAATTTAACGGTTTAAAACGCGATATATTATTTGAAAATGATCGAAACGTCGGGCCGAAGTTTAAAATCATTTTTAAATAAGTTTAACTAACATATCGCGTTTTAAACCGTTAAAGTGTTTTATTTAAACATATTCTAGTACACAAAGGCAAAATAGATCGACAGCGCTTCTTGTTATATGGCTTGGGTGTTTCATCTACCATCGAGTGAATCCCGCGCTTGTCTCTCCTTCTCTACCATAAAAAAAACTGTAGATACCAAAGAAAAGTTTTATGTGGTCACCGGAGAGATACATAATATGAGTTAACAACCTTCGATAGTATGTGCTATAGCCTACGGGGTACATTGGACCGCATTCCTGCACCCAGCCCAACTCAACCCGATGGCCGGCCATTAAAAAAGGCGATCAAATAGTATGTGGCCTTATCGACCAGGTAATAAGGTCCAAATTCTGATCGACATACGTTCTCACGCCGTTATCGAAACTGGTATTCTCTCGCTCATTAAAAGTAATATCTGTGTGAACCTTAACACACAGACTTAGAGTTCCAATTTGCAAATTTTAACAATTACCAACGATGACCAGCTTTATGTTGCTACCCAATTATTGTAAGAACCGCGCTGATAAATTTACAATAACCTCTATCTGTAAGTCGAAGAGTTGGGATTCGATCATCGTTTCCTTTTCGAGTTGATACTGTTTGAAACTGCTTTCCACTCAATACGAAATTTATTTTTTCTTGACCAAACCGCGGAAGGGATTCATTTAAAGCAAATATTCTGTTATTCGTAACACTTTAATTTAATTTTGTTACATGGCTTTATATCACAGATCATACATTACATATATGATACGAAAGGATCGTAAACGTGTGTATTTATTAATATAGTTTATGTTGTGACCAAACAGATAAGTTAAATTTTGAAATATTTGATATTAGGTAATTCACAAAAATATTAGTACAAAAACCAAAGATTCAATTGCATTATTCTCTAAACCGTTACTGATAATATCGTACTTTTACAATATACAATATATTGTAATGTATAATTAAAATCTATTTAGATTGAAAACAATTGATGACACAACCGAGACTCGAACCGGCAGCCACAGCGTTCCGTGCTGCTCTAACCGATTGAGCTTCTATGGTCGTATTTTTTTAAATCTTTATGTTACCATTTCGTACAATAACATACATATATATTTGTTCTCCTTTTCGAGAACTCGGCCATTATTTTGCCGTTCCGAACTTTATTGCTCTGGTAATCTTCAAACTACAACGGTGCTGGCAATCATAACAGATTGTTTCTGTATTACTATAATAATTTTAACTATGGGTATAAGTTTATTATTTAGTTTCTCTTACCTACCAATGAAATGTACAATCAACTTTTCGATCTGAGATGAGATGAAAACTACAATTAAGAGAGAAATATGCAATAGATTGGAATTAGGTAACCGAATGCTTGCAGATCTAGTTTTCTTTACATTACTGTAAGAAGTATATTTAATTAGTACCTAACTTAATTTTTAAGAAACATTTTTCTCATCGTTAGAGAGTCATTCTTTTTTTAAATATTTCCAATAATTGTAAAAAGCCTCAAAGTTTAAATATTCATATAAACAGAGGAAATTCTAAATTCAAAAGAATCGATTTGATTTTTACCTGTGGCAACTTTTTTAATCATTCTAAAATGTTTTTTAACAACAATAACATTATAATCCAGCGATCAAATTTTAAAACAGCCATAAACGACGCTCGAATAATGACCTAAAGTTTAAATACAAAAAAGTATACATGAAGCCCTTAAACGAAGGTGGATCGGGACTCGTGATGTTGATTTAAATAAGAGACACTTTAGACAACCTAGACACTTGTGTTCACTCTTACAACGACTGAGGATGAAGTTACTTCGAGGGACTATTTAATTTCCTCTACCAACAAACGCACGCACTTAGAAAATTAAAGAAGGAAATATAGCAATTATTTTCAATTCATTATTTAATAACTATAACGGAGGTGGAATACAAAGTTTCTATAGAGATTCGCTAAATTCGAAAGTTCTATTATATTCTTGTACAAGTACGTCAAAACTACGAAAAACCCTCTCCTTTTTTTTTTTTTTTTTTTTTTTTTTGTGTTTTCCTCTATTTTTTCTCCCCCCACCCCATCCCTCCCCTTTAATTTTTGTTTTGTGGTTTGTTTTTTTGTTGGAAGGGGGGGGGGTAATAAAAAAAATTTTTTATTAGGTATTGACTAAGATTGAAAATATGTATAATTAATATTAGCTCATTAAATTGAATTTGTTCCAAACAAAGGTTCATCTAATAAAATCATATTAATGCCCTAAAAGAAACAACTGTTATTTACGTCCGGTATTCAAACATAAGTGAAAAATGAGACTTAATTTGGGTTCGAAATAATGATTTCAAAGTACACATTATTTCACTGATGACTGGAAGTTTGTTGAATAAACAAACTTACGTTTCTAAGAAAAGTCACACATCATCATCACTTATGGTGAGCTGAGCTTACGGTCTTATTAGCTGGAGGTTGTTGAACTTAAAATTAGTGCTGACATTTACCCAAATCGATACGATACTTTATATTACTTTACATGTGGCGAGCCGCGGTGTTACTCGCTTCGAAACAATATACCACTTTTTACCTTAAATATCCCTAATATTTGCATTAAAACATGTCGTTATTATCAACGTCATTTAACGATATGTATGCATAAGATGAGAAAATTTCCCGTATAATATGTGCAGTGTTTTAATTTTTTATTCATTACAAATTTCACCGCATTGTCTCGTCATTAGGTTCAATAATATTACATTTGAATGTTAGTAAAAAAGGAAATAAAAAAATGTTAGCAAGTGTCATCGTTACATAAATAGTTACATATTAAAATAAGCCTGTCGCGATTAATGGCGCAGGCGCACATATTCCTTCATACAAAAGAATTCAACGAGCTATTGTTTTGTGTTTCTCAACTCGAAGGACCAAGTATGTCTAGTTTGCCAGTTGGCATCGCAAAACTTTTAGACCTACCTGTCTAAATTTACATTTCTATTTAAAATTAAAAATTTACAATTATTGTGTACTCAGGAACCTAAATTCATGTTCAGTAACAGTTTATAAATGTGATTATGTAAAGATATTACTCGTAAACCACATACTATGTGACATCGAGTTTAGCACTTTTTTCTTCTTCATACATATTACTTATTGCATATAATTCTAATATCAATATAAACCAGCATAACCTAACGTTAAATAACGTATACATTTTAACATTCTTAAATTGTACTCAGTCCGATTTTACGCTATGGTACATTTATTGATGCGATCAAATATTTTTTTCTCTCTTTTTATTGAACAAGCACCTGTGCCCAAAATGGATCCGAGATGATTTCGATGACTGGTTAGTTTTTAGACAAATAAATCTCTAAAACACGTACAAATATACACTTTATTTCCAAATCGTAAAGTCTTATTTATAATTTGTCGTAATGGAGCTGGTATGAACCTTGTAGTGTTTTTATAATGTCTTCTTTTTAGACGGAGGGTGAGAAGATGAGTTTACTGACAAGCCAAAAGCAAGCAGGTAGAAACTCGGTCGTATTCCGTCGTCGTATAATAATAATTTAAAATTCTCACAGATTGAAGGAATAAAGTTAAACTGGAGGAGACGCTTTTATCGCGTAATAAATGGCGCTGATATGCCCATAAATTTATCACGCTTCTCTATTTATGTTTCGTAGTTCTTTGTGAACCTTTTAAAATTTTGTCCACAATAAGAGCGAACCGAGAGAAATCTTGTGTAATTATATGAAAATACATTTGACAGATATTAAGGTTATGTTTTCTCAACATAAGTATATATTTTCAGCGTTAGTGAACGATGGGTAGAAATAGAAGTAGTGAAAAGAAATAAATTAAGAAATCATATTCACTTAGTTAGCGTAATAAATTAACGATAGCATCAGTTTAAACTTTAGTGGTTTGTTATTGCTATCAGTGTGTTAATAAATGTAATCGTTTTGTTGATATTATAAATTAAAAAAACCTACGACCCTATGGTTTAGGTGCTTTTGGCAGTCATGGTCACGAAACCGCAAATATATTTCACGTTTCAACTTGTTTAAAGTGGTAGTAACAAACAGTATAAAAGTCATTTTTTATTTTAATTTACACAGTTCCTTAGTATGGATATGATTTAGGAGATTGTTATATGCAAACATGTAATTTGTAAATAAAATATATAAATAAATTACGTTTATCGATCCATGCCATGCATGCTATGGCTAATGCATATACCGGGATGTCATTAGAATAAAATTACTGAAATTAAACTAAAATCCACTCAACTTGCGCGTAAATTGCAATTAGCTGAGAGACACGCCCATACAACATGAAATTAACTTTATTAGGTTATTAACGTGAAATATGTAATGTGTCTTTATATAATTAATCTATTGTTGTATAAATATTATATAGGGTTCATTTTGATAATAAAGTTATACTCAATGTTTCAAGTTACTTTCTAAAACGTATCAGAGAGTACATTACAACTAGATCAGTTTAGTTTGTATTTTATAAAGTTGCAAAGAATCTTTGTTTCGTCGTAAGAATGGTTATTACAGTGGATATATAACAGAATTCGGATAATAAACGTAAGTCGTGGAATACGCGAACTGTACACCTACTTTTTAAAAATATTTAAAGCTTGTTAACAATGCTATGTTAAATACTGTCTATAGTTTACGCGAGTAGTACACATTTAAATAAAACACTTTAACTAATATATCGCGTTTTAAATCGCAAAAGTGTTTTATTTAAAAATGCTATGTTATTTAGTTTTAACATTATATAAGGAAATATTTTCCTTATAGACTGACCAAAAATTATACGCCGCTACCGCTTGGCCACAGTGTAATTAAAAAATAACATATAAAAAATGGAAAGTTTGTGCAGATTCTTGAAGTAAATAAAAATACTAGAATTTCTTAATACGTAACTGTATTGGTTACATTAATGAAATGAATAGGTTAATTTTTCGTTAAGGATGTAGTAGTTTTTAGAAGTAGTGCTTAAGAAAATTGGACCTTATATTCTAGATATTAAATAAAGTGTTGTTTGAACCAGATATAAGAGGTCTACAATTGACAGTATCGAGTCTGCTTGCTGGCTGCTTAAGCTCCGAGTACTTCGACGCGATCCAGCTCGCGGTTGAATATAATTATATAAATTCACACATGCTTTTTTTTCTTGCTTATTGTAGTAATTGAGACTTTCGCATTTAAAAAGCCATATTTCACACCACACATAACTCAATTAGTACAACTATATATTTATACATATATATTACGTTTTGTACCCGTTGCCGAGTTAAATAATTTAGATTCCATTTAAAAATCAAAACGTACCGCTCCAGATTCTGGCTAAAAGAGAATATTAATGTATCATCAGATGTATTAATACGTTTATCTTATGTGTAGAATATAGTACAGAACTTCAATTCACAACCTTTTTTCATATTCTTATTGTAACCTAATTATATAGAAATTTCAAGTTCCCACAAATTTACTTAGTTTTTACTAAGATTCGTATTAAATGTTAAGTACTATAATAAATATTATTGTATGGTGTTTTACCATAATATGAAAGGCTTTCATTTGATAAATGTACATTCATTTAAAAATATCCAGTTTGTGGTGAAAGCTAAAAAACTCAGGTAGTGGCCGAGCCGGATCGTACACCAATCAGACGGAAGAAAGTATGTCTGGCGAGATGATAGCTCGTGGCGGGCCACGGGAGGCTGTCCGACCGGTTACGCTATACCCCATTGTGGTCAGTTTTTATACCAACACCCCCTCTCGCACCACTTCACTTCCCATTGGCCAACTCCTCGCTAGACGCCGCTAAAATAATCCTAGCAATTTTGGCACAGGAAATCGTGCTGTATTTTATAGGAATCGTTTTAATTATTTACTTAATTTCAATTATTACACGATCACAATGCAACTATGACATACCTGGTTAAATTGATTTTCTTGAAACTTTGTTTGTGTTATATTAGTTTTACGTTACGTATTTGTCTCTTCTTAATTAGTAAATTGATTTGACATGGTTATCTGTTATAACTAATAGCGTTTGTAAGTATATAATAAAACGCTGCGAAAATTATTCGTTACTATTAAGTACAGTATTAATCGAAACCAAGAAACGATGTATTAAATAATGTATCTTCTAATAATATATTCTTTAAATAATCTAGAGAAATGTTTTTAGGTTAACATTTTAAGATTAACTCGCTAGATCGAAGCGACTGGACACTTTATAAAGATTCTCGCAAAACTAAATAGGTAATAAGATTCCAAAAAAAACTCTACGCGGACGGAGTCGCGAGCACAGCTAGTTCGATATATTTTTAATAAGACTCTTAGACAATTTTTTAGTTGCCATCTATTGTTGTTTTTTTGAAACAGTTAACATTTACTGATCGTTAGAAAACAGAGTTCTAATTGTCAGTCGTAGATGGCGCTTTTATCAAATTCAAAGTTTTAAAATTTTTACTTCTGTCCTTTGATGAGAAAAAAATTAAGTTAATTAAATTAAAAACTAGCGCGTTATTAAGAACTTAAGATGTTTTAGACAAAAGAAAATTTCCTGAAAAACCTATTTATTTTTAATAACTAGCTGGTTTAATTAACTCAGTGTCTAAGGATTTTTTAAGAATATTGAAATTTAGACTTTAAATGGTGCAGATGAACTTAGAAACGAATGCAATGCCTATTCTTAAACACTGGACATTATACTTAAATGAAGTTAGGAATGTTACTGTCAGGTATTACAGAATGTGATTATTTAGTTTCTGCTGAAATAGGGAATAATTGATTATAATAATAAAACATTATATTAATTATTTTTAGTTTAGGTTTAGATAACTTTCACTGAAAAAATCTGAAATAATTTCTATGGATGTCTTTAATAATCGAGTAGTAAATATAGCCTATATGTTACTCAGTGATAATGTAGCTTTCTAATGAAAAAAGAATTATTAAAATCGGTCTAGATATAGACCGATATAGAAATATTTCCTCTTTATAATATAAGTATAGATATAAGTATATGTTTTAGTACATACAGTTGGTATCTACTAAATTATATATTAATTGCGAAAAATGCCTTTGCAATCAAAAATCAGTCTTTGTTTTCTCTCTTTGTTAGGATTCACTCCTGTATCTTTACCCACCATCATACCATCATTGCGCGCGTATTTACTTAAGATACCTGCCTACCAAGATTGTCTACTTCATTTTACAATATGTTTGTCTAATGGAGGACTTGGAGGTCGGGCTCCATATAATGCATTTATTTCAGCTACTGGACCAGAAGAAATTATGCCAATATTAAACTTTAATATAAAATTACACAATTAACAATATTAAATTAAACTGTATTATTTTTAACATTGAGCTAACATCAATATTCTAAATTTTAAACAATCACTTTCAGCACAGTCCAATATAATTGTGGTTTTTATATAATTTGGAACAATTGAGTTAAGTTCTTGTGTATTGTTTATATCACTTAGCATAGTGCACATATTATTCAAACAGAACTTGTTTTGCCTTGTAATACTAAACAAAACAGCAATGGCTCTATATAGAGATATTTTGTTTTAATTTATTCATCGTCACAATTAGTGTCTCTCTCAAAGATAAAAATTTCTCGTCAGTTGAAGTATTTACAGCCGATTCCCTAACATAATTCACCAATGCTTCTAAAAGTTCAATTGAATGAATATCGGTAAGATAAAATAAATCCTTAACACTATTTAGTAAATCTGAGAAGGTTAATTGTGTTGGCGCTGCAATTTCCTCTTTCCATAGAGGAAGAAAATTTATTTGAGTACACTTTTCCAAAGGTACTCTTTCACAAAGGAGGTCAGCCATACTCCAATCTGCCTGAGGACGATAATGTCTGTAATCCACTAAATTCACTTGTGTAGATGAAGTCTTTAGATCGTGATGACTGTTGGTATCAGTTATATCATCACAGGATAATCCATCCATAACTTTCTTAACCTTTCTGTTTGATGTAACTATATTCCCTTGTTTGGTAACAGACAAGGACTGTGTGCCTTGAGCAATTGATTTTATTTTTCGAACTACTGGTCCTTTCTTATTAAAAATTCTCTTGGGAATATTCTGAGACGGTACGACATTAGGAAACAATTTTTGTCTTTTGGAATCTGGAACGATTAACACTATTTTTATCTGATAAGATACTGAACTAAATTAAATGAATTACTTGTAAATTTCTCTATATAACTACAATCAAATATTTTGAATGTTACGATACTTACTGTTTGGAAAATAATTTGAAGCTTTAAAATGCCGAGAACAAACTCTCATTCCTGATGAAATGGGCTTGCCTATCCTTAAAGCGACCTTCCATTTGTTTGCTAAAATTTTGTCCTTTGGAAACAAATGAAAACTTATTCCTAAAGCTCCGTAAGTACCACATTGAGGAACGCAACAATATTTTGTGTTTCTGGATTTTTTTGCAGGTCTTTTTATATAATCATGATCCATAATAAAATCCATATTTACTTATAAAACTTAAAACTTCGCCATAGGTAAATCTAAAGGAGTGTCTTGGCCCTTGGGAACAGACTGTCGTGTCGTTCTTAGACATCTTTTCAATTTTGCCGCCAGAGGCGCGCGGTTAATCTTTGGCTCGCCATTTGGCCCGAAAATCGTGTTGGATTTTTTATTTGAATGATCTGAACAAATAATATGAACGAATAAAGAAAAACATTTTTATTTTTATGAAAACATTTCACACTATTCTATTGGACGGGAACTTCCAATTGTGGGATCATTTCAAGCTATGCATAATTTTAAATATTTGCACGTTTTTCTTTAAGTTTTAACAATTCTATTCTTTAACCGCTTTTGGTAGAATTCCTGCAAAGATTTAGGCTAATTTTGATTTACTCAAATGGCAATAATATAAATTCGCCCCCCATTTGATGTTTTACAATTTCATGTCGAAGCAGTCAAAATCAAAATGTCTTTTTTGACGTGATTTGCCGATACGTTTTTCCGAATATTTTCCTTTTTATAAATATGGGAGGTTCACAAAGTACCCGAAAACTTAGTGTGGACAATGAGAATGCAATTCAAGTTTCTCAGGAAGCATTAGACCGAATACAAGCACAGCTGTCTGCAAAAGTAAATAATTATACTGCATTACATAATTTAATCAATGTCAATGGATTAAACAATAATATTTTGTAATTCTGAATTAAGAAATTATCCTAGTTGAAAATTAACTAATTCTTAGGTACTCATTTAGTACAGTATCAGTGAGAAAAATCGTGATCAAGATGTTAAGGTTATGTTATCACTTAAATAATGACTTCATAATTACACTTGCTGCAGAAATTAGACTAACCTTCATAGAGATCTGGTTTTTGCAACAAAATGAGTAACTAATATTGGCTGTCTTAAAATTTGTCAAAAAGTCCTATTAAATACTCGGTCTATACTGTGTTTACGCGAGTAGTACACATTTAAATAAAACACTTTAACGGTTTAAAACGCGGTATAATATTAGTTAAACTTATTTGAAAAATGATTTTTAACTTCGGGCCGATGTTTCGGATGCTTTGCAGCAGTCACGGCTATACGGATAACTAAAAATAAATTATATCGCGTTTTAAACCGTTAAAGCGTTTTATTTTAAAAAGACATATTTTTTATCATAGTGCTAAGCAATATAATTTATCAGAGAGAATCTTAAATATTAAAGTTTTTAAAAAAAACTTTAATATGTAATACTTACTTTAATTTTATGATTATATATAGCAAATAAATTTCTAATGTTTGTAGCAAGCTGAGCAAGCTCCTCAACCCCAACCTCAGTATGCACCTCCTCCCCCCACATATGATCCTCAAAAACGACAAGAGTCAGCTGCTGAAGAAGCATACTGGGCAAGAAGAATTGAAAATTTAAAACGGGCTCATGAAAAGATCAATTCAGGAATGGTAGTGGAGTATGAAAAGACACTGAAAGAAGCCAATGAACTGTTTGAAATGGTAAAAGCTGACAAAGTTGTAAATAAACTGCCACCATGTCAACAAGAGAAGGCTAAGGTATATTATTATGACATTTCTCCATATGGGACATAAAAAAACCTATATTTGTGTCCCATCACAAAAAAAATGTATCTTCAGGATCCAATCTTAAGATCTTATTCTTAGTACAATACTACGGCAAATTGGTTAAACAAGATACAAAACTTATAACTCAAATATCATTTAGGATTTGTGTCACAGCAATGCAGGAGAAATAGCGTCTGGTAAAAGAGATATTTGTAATGAAATTAATGTGAATTATTTAATATTATTTTCTATCGAGGACACGATAATAATAATAATAAATACTTCAACTATCTGAAAATTAGGTTAAGAATACCAGTAAGTTGTACTGTCTTAAAATGTTATTATGTTTTTTTTGCTAGTTCTATGCTATAGCTGTCCCAATATATTATAATCCTTGCTTTCGAATTTTTACATCAGTAAATAATATTTTTACAGGTACTTGAATGTTACAGCGAAAACCCCAACAAATCTCTTTTGTGTTCAGTGCTAGTGAGTGAATTTAATGACTGTGTTTGCAAGAGCCGGATTGCAGCGGTTACAGCTAGTTCTTGAACTCTAATGTAACAATTTAGAGCCTGTAACTCCATAATACATTTAAAAAAAACAGTGCTGTAATGTTCAGACAACAGAAAATGTAGATAATATATTATTAAACTATTGATTTACTTCTGTTATTTTATTGCATTGTTTAAAACTCATATTTAACTTATACATATTTTTTGTTTTCATAGCAAATTCAAAATCTTTAAAAATACACCTTACATAGAAATATAAAATGACTCTTTACTAATATTTTATGCATTGCAATACTAAGTTGCTATGGTAATATCTAAGTTATCAATTAACATCCAATATTAGCTGTTTTTATCTACTACATATTCATTTTCATAAATTTATACATAACATTACTAATATAATAATGGCGTCGAAAGGAGAGGAAAAGCAATCAGATGAAAAGAAAAGAAAAGTTCCTTTGTATCCAGGCTTTCCAGAATTAGCTCGGTCAGATGTCAGTATTTACCCAAGTTACTCTAAATTGGGTGTGGCCTAGTAAGTTATAATGCCATAGTAAAGTAAATACTGTCTATAGTTTACGCGAGTAGTACACATTTAAATAAAACACTTTAACGGTTAAAAACGCGATATATTAGTTAAACTTATTTGTGAATGATTTTTAACTTCGGCCCCACGTTTCGGATGCTTTGCAGCATCCGTGTGATCACCGTCTGTTTTATTAAAATAGTAAAGTATATAAATAATTGTTTATTAGTTTTAAACTTAAAGTTTTATCTTTAGTTTAATGATATACATTTAATTAAATTGCAACTAAGGATCTACCCCTTAGTCATACAAGCAAAGCCTTTTTCCTATCCTTTGTTACTTAAATACGAATATAATTTATGCACAGTATATAACATTACTATGTTCTTTTAGTCGAGTTATATGTCGTCATCGATACCATTGGGCTAAAGTTGCACAAAGGAAACAATTCATGAGTGAACTACATAGTTTTGAAAAACTTCAGTTAAATGCCCTAGGCGGTGTGAGGGTACATCGAGAATTTTCACAGGGAATACTGTCGCATAAGATACCCCCGCGCCGATATATACAGAAGTTATCACCGGACCCTTTGAATTTGAAACAAAGAATGCGCATTGAAGAAATTATAAGTGGAAGAGTTAATTATAGTAAAAAATAATTTATGCTTCTCTCCGTTTAACTCCATAGCACACATTTTATAAGGAAAATATAATTTGAACAAAATTCAAATTTTGCCACTCTCGTTAAGATTTGTAAAAGTTAAAAAAAAGATTAAAGTATTAAGTTTTGAAAAGGCACATTTTCTTGTGCAAATCGTTCACACTTGTAACTTCATTTTGTTCTCATAATAATAAATGTTATCAGAACAAAATTAAAAAAGATGGCTTATTTGTAGCTATTCAATAACTCTGTTTATAACATTTTAATTATAACTTAAATATGTTAAGTGACTTTGAATTTAATAGCTATGTTATTAACAATTACCTAGGTTTGATACTTGAGTGTGAATGTCATATTTTTTTTTAGTGTAGAAAACTTAAATTTGTATGTTCATATTTAATTTTTGAGTTTAATAAGTTTATCTTGGGTGTATAAGTTTGTATGAACATTGTTTTCAAATTTCATATTTATTTTTTTTATATAACAAAAAAAGGTGTAAAATTTATTCCTCTCCGGTGTCAATAGCTTTTCTCTTTTTGATTCTCTTGCTTTTTTCCACATTGCTTTGTAGATATTGAGCCTCTCTCTTCGCCTGGGATATTTCCGCTCGTAATCTTTGCTTCAAGGCAGCTTTCTCATATGATAGTCTTTCACTTAAGTGTACCCATTTGAACCTAGGAATGTATTTTATATTCCAAATCATGTCATAGTATCTGGATTTCTTTCTTGTCCCTATTTGTGTGTTATTCAAATTGGCCGCAACAGTTTTTGCAACTTTTTTCTTCTTAAACTCTACCCAACCTTCAGTAAATTGATTAGGGACTCGTTTTCGTTTTTCACCAGGCTCTGAAATTGATATAATAAATTGATTATATGGTATTAATTTCTAAAAAAAAATATTTCATCTTTGTAACCATAGCAAATAATATAACCTTAAAATACTTACTTGCGCTTGATTGTAAGTAAATCCTGCCTATTTCACCAAACTGACTGAAAATTTCCCTAATTTTTGCAACATTCATGTAAGGAGGAATTGTAGATAAGTAAATGATTCCCCTTTTCCTTTTCTTTATTCCTTTGCCTGTGTCAGAAACAGTGTCCATACTGTTCTCTAACTCGCAACCATTTACAGGTACTCTTTGCATATTTGCTGTATGTAGATGACTTAATACCAATTATAATTTAACTAACGCTTAACTTAGACGCTTGGAGTAAACTATTATCATTGAATTACAATTAAAGTATGAGCCCACGGCCACGGGTAAACATGGTAAAGATTAACATAATTTATATACACTACCCGATTGTAAAATGTAAATTGTAATAAGTACGCTGTAGAACGCTGCGGGTGACAGTTGCCCATAAAATATTGTCATCCGTCTCTGACGATGCTCGCAGCATAGACGCTACATAATACACAGAAAATAAGCTATAATAATAGCACATCTGTGGGCTCATTGAAACAAATGACGTCTCACGTCACAAATTATATTGTTTGCGAACTTGTCAAATTACCTACTTATATGTTTACGTATATAAAACCAATGGTTTTTATTCACAAATGTTAGAACTAAAAAAGATTGCGTTAAATACTTAGTTGAACATAGAAGCTAATTTACAACCCTTTTTCAATATTTATTTTCCAGTTTGAGTAGTATACTGTGTCGTAGTAAATAATGGGTTGCGATGGCGGAACTATTCCTCGCCGTGATGAACTTGTAAGATTAAAGAAGAAGCCTGAACAGGTAAGAAGCAGAAACTTATAAAGAATTGACTTAGATTAGAATCTTTTTACTGAATCAATGATCATGATATTATAATTAGAATTGTGCTTACAGAAAGATAAAGATGCTGAACGGTCATTCAAATGGCGTAATTGTGCATTATCTCAGCAACCCCTACAGGAGCCAGTAGTAGCATGTGGTCTTGGAAGACTATACAGCAAAAGTTCAGTTCTTGAAGCATTATTGGATAAAGAAACCAAGCCAGATTCTATTAGTCACATTAAGAATTTAAAGGTATACTAACTAATTGCAAGATTGTTATGTAAAACTCATAATAAATGTATTATATGGTAAATAATTTAATTTGGTAAGGTGTGTCTTTTGATGGCATTTCTATAATTTTGATAATGCATATTAATTTACAGGATATAAAAGACCTGTCACTAATTAAAAATCCAGCATATAAACATACTGAGCATACCGATGGTGCGGTTGGTGAAGGAAGTGCTCCTTATATTTGCCCTATCAGTGGGTTGGAGATGACTGGTAAATTTCGTTTTATATTTCTATGGAGCTGCGGGTGTGTCCTTGCTGAGAGAGCTTTAAAAGAAGTGAAACAAAATCTTTGCCATATGGTAAGTGTTTGTCATCCTTACATTATATTCCACCTACAATTATTTGACTTAGTTTCTGTGGGCCACTCATTTTTGCTTTTGTAATTGTGATTATATTATTAATTATATAAGACAATTTTTCTTGCAGTGTCAACAACCATTTACAGACAATGATGTTGTGGTTTTAAATGGAACAGATGAAGACATTGAAAATCTTAAAGAAAAAATGACAGTAAGAGTTACCAGTAGAAAAACTAAAAAGGTGAAAGGAGAAAAGGTTGCAATCAAGACAGAGCCAGAAGTGTCAACTTCCCAAGAACCACAACCCTGCAGTAGTAAACATGATGATAAGATTCAAGTAAAAAAAGAAACACCAGATACAATTCCACTTTCTTTGCCAAAGTTCAACCCAAACAAACAGGCAAGAGGTCACTTTGGATCTTATAAACGAGCTTATTCAAATGGTCTCCAACAGGACCCATCATATAAGAAAACAAAGAAAGAGTACAGTATTGCTAATGATCCACAGTCGAGTGAAGTATACAAATCGTTATTTACCTCACATAAAAGTGAGGAGGAACAGAAGAGGGCTCATTGGGTTACATATAACCCATTTTATAATTAAGT
The DNA here is from genome assembly GCA_963661955.1 of Leptosia nina. Taxonomy (NCBI): domain Eukaryota; kingdom Metazoa; phylum Arthropoda; class Insecta; order Lepidoptera; family Pieridae; genus Leptosia; species Leptosia nina. Next base: position 10,087,445 of record CAVLEF010000005.1, on the reverse strand, counting down.
CTATATAGTTTTAATATAAGGAATGCAATGCTAATAAAATTAAAAGTCATAAAATCAGCTTGAATTTTATTACTATAATTTAAACTGTTAAGTACCTTATATAAATAAGAGAAACAATTTGTGCTATTAAAGAGCTAGAAAAGGCAGCTTAGTTTCTACTCATATAAAATAGAATATAATGCTACTTATAAATGCGAATGTAATTAAGAGATCATAAAATAAATTCTAGACTTAACAATTATAATAAATTAATTTAATTTCAACACTATTTTAACAGTGAAGTATAAACTAGATCCATTGACATAGTAAAACCCATATTTAGCGAAATTAATAAAATATGCAATTAGAATTGTACATAAAAAACATACTATATATTCGGTATGGTATAACCCACATGCTATGTAGCTCTAAGGATAACCTACATTAAATCTTTAAGAAAACGTTATGTTAATCTTACGTTAATATAAAAAAAACAACACAATAACATCTGTGCGGAACTGGAGTGACTAGTTTTATTTTGAACCTAATGTTGCATTCACTTTGCCCTAGTAGCAAATGTGTATAAAAGATTAAGTATAAACTATTTCTAAGCAGCAATATCTTGTTGAACTGAAGCCAGAGTCGCTTCGATTATGAGATTGAAGTCCAGTTCGTTGAGGCTAGCTTTAGCAGTCAGCAGATCCAAGAATGTATCGAGTGGGGATAGGCGCTCACCCGATGGAAGTGCTGCAATTCCTGAAATAGTATATTAGTAGATTAAGTATTTAGAAAATGTTTTTGTTTATTATAATAACAGCTTTAAAAGGTGAAAGAACACAAGAGTTAGATTGTAATACTTATTTTTAATTTCTTCACAAACGTGTAGCAATTGGTAACTGAACAAACTGACAATGACGTCAATAAAAGGGTTCGTAAAATTTAAGTGTTTGAGCAGTTACTTTCAATGTTAAATTTACTTTGATATTTTCAACTAGTTTTTTATGAAATATATTATAAAATGCAAAATGAAGTTATATGCGTTTTGAATTATTATTTTTAATCATTCATAACGCATAATACATATTACAAAACTGGTCTGAATATAAAATAGATTTTTTTTTAGACCAGCCGGCCTTCTATAGGTGTGACTAATAGAAAATAATAATTATAGTATTTAAGCGCAATAAAAAAGAACACTAGACTAAATACTTCGGATATCTCATTTCTGTGTATTTTGTGAATGCCGATTCAAGGCCCCAACGTGTCCTACTTTTTTTTCAATTTAAATAAATTTTTAATTATGCCATTTCTATCAAATTACCAGTATCCTTGATAGGTCGATGTGGATATTGATCTCTCGATGGCTGAGTAACACCGCTTAGAAGTGCCGCAGCATGGTCTCGGGCTCGGAGCACCAGGGCAGCCTTATTGGGCCAGGACGCCAGCGCCCGACGTCCTCGGCCTTCGCCCACTAGTTGAATTAAACGCAGCTTGTTGTTCACTGTACGTTTACTATCGTCGTCTTTACCTGAAGAATGAGTGTATACACAAGAAAATGAAGCTACCTCTTTATTTCAATTAAATAGCAAGGTTCAGTAACAAATTATAACATATATTCGTAAAGGGATTAAATTCCCCCCCCCTGGGTTGGGAAAAAAATCCCCGCTTGTTTTTTTTTTTTTTATTTTTTTTTGGGTTTTTTTTTTTCTTCACTATTGTTTTAATCTTTACAACGAGAACTTATTAATAAGGAGGATACTTACTAACTCCACTGTCAGGCTAATATTGTTATAATCTCTACAACGAGAACTTTTTTTAAGGGGGAAAACCTACCGCAATGATTGCTTTGAGAACATCAATCTGCAACTCAAGTACGTTCCTATGCACGTACTGTACGAATGCGTAGAAAGGCAGCGTCCGATAGCCGAGGTAAGTAAAGAAGGAGCTGAACCCTTGCGGCAATGGAAATGCGATGGAGTCTGCCGATACGTAGTACTGCTCCAGTAGTTTGAATAGGATGAGCGCGTGTGTCGGGTCGAGTTCATCTCTATAACACAAGGTAAATTAAATAATGTATTTAAAAATTATTCAATGTAATTATCACAATTAGGCATTAACTGTAGTTCACGCGCGAGGTACAAATTAAATAAAACACTTTTAAGGATTTAAACAGCCTAGAGGTACCGTAAGATATGTTAATGTGTTTTATGTAATTATTTACGTAAACGGCACTGAAAAACTTATAACTTTTACATGTTATTGCACATGAAGGCACTATATAATTTAAAAATGGAAAATAAATTGAAGTCGAAGAGCAACAGCACGGAACGCTGACGATGCCGGTTCAAGTCCTGCCCGAGTCGAAATTTTTTAAAATAGTATATGTTTTACTTATCTAAATATTCTAACTGAAAAAAAAAACTCAATCCAACCAATATAATGAAAAACGGTGAATGAATACCCCAAAAAAAAACACAACAACCCGTACTTACAGTAACAGCACGAACAAGCGAAAAAAACAAAGGTGAGTGACCACAACGAAACACAAAAACAAACAATAAAAAACGAAACAAAACAAAAGTTTGCTTATCTTTAGCACCAACCAACCAAAAAGGGAAACAAAGAAGTAAAACAATGTGAATGGTTTAAATTTCGAATTGAAAATCAAACATTAAACTTTTCAAAATCATACACGTATGCGAAACCGCGCGGTTGATGCGGAAGAGGGACAGCGGCACCCGCTTTGACTGTGGCGCGACAGAGAGCGCGCGATGCGTCCAATTGCGCGGCTGCCCATCGCGTAGCTAATGCGTGCACGCCGCTCTCGAGCGCTGCGCCTCCGCCGGCGCTGCTTTCGCGCATTAAGTGCACGCTAACAGCTCGAAGGTTCTGCATCGGATTAATAATTAGCTGACGTGATATGACGTGTCGAACTATGACGCTTTAGGGCGACATTTTTAATGTTTACAGCCTGTAGATAAGGTGCAATAACGAATAATATACATACAATAATATAGTACTTCGATTGTATAATTTCAACAAAATCATCACTCTGACGCGTCACATCACGAGCATAGAGCGTTAAGTTTCACCTGACGTGTTATAGCTTCATTACAAACCCTTAGCTCTAGCGACAGAAGTTAATAAAATAGACACGCAAGGCAAATATGAAATCTTCCATACTAAATGTATTGGACTAATATTCTGGAACATCACGCTACGTCACGTCAGCCTACTGTGAAACAAGTTTTACATTATCTACATAGATAGTTAAATTATGTTCATAAATTACACGTCCCCTCTCTATAACCATTTTAATGAAACGCAGTAAGAAATTGTTTTAAAAAATGACATACCGCAGCTATAATATGTTCTTGCTTGCTGGCAGTACAAACGTCAAGTTCGATGAAGGGGAAGGCATCCTGAGCGACGAGAGAAGGTCTTCGAGTTGGTAGCGGTCCTGATGTCGGCGACATTGGTGTGCTGCACCGGGACAATGCTTCCGGCTAATGCGAAAATGATGCGATTTTTTTTTTATTGAACTATAATTCGTCACTACATAAACATAAACGCAGATCGTGAAGATTATTATAACACTAGCTGAGTATACATACTTTATGTAACATATAACCAAATACTAAATGTTAAGTAGAGGTTACCACAGTCCACAACATGTTACTAACCACACCTAGATCAGATGAGCTGTTTCTCAGATTAGCGTGCACAAACGCACAGACAAATAACAGAAATTCAAAAATCAGTTTTGTTTTTTTTTTGCGTTGAGGTAGGTCTCCTATAAAATGTATTTATTATATCACCCATGTAAAATATAGTATGTTAAAATAATATCGCAATTTACTTATAAACATTATAGTTGTAAAAAAAATAAATTTTGTTTTAACTACAAGGAATATTTTATTTTTACCTGATAGCAATGCAAGCTCACGCGCAGTCTCTCCAACACGAGAGCTGGTTGCAATCTCTCTTTCGGGGTGGCGAGAGCGCAAAGAGCAGCCCAAAGGCGGGTCCACGCGTCTTCTGCAAACTGACTTACGCGTTGGCGAGGGGAGAGTACTACAGCGGCCACGGCGCTTCGCCACAACGCTGCCTTGCTGACTGACACAGAAATTGCACCAGCCTGTGGGAAATAAACAAAAGAGTACATTGGACTGTCAAAAGCATATATGTTAAAAATATAAAGATTTTTGTGTAAGTTAGAACATTTATCAAGGAAGGCTTTAGGCTATAAAACGGCACGTTTCGACCAATTGGAACCAAAAAACAGAGAGAAATGTGGAAAAAACGGGGAAAAACAGTTATTTGTGAGGGTTTTAATAGCCATAATAGAAAAATATTTATGAAAAAATGATTCCTCTTTAACTTATGTAAAAAAAATGTGCGTGACTGTATTTGTCTATCTTTAAAGATTAACTTGAAAGATAAAATCGCTGGCACAACTTGACATGTTGGGACAAAAACATTTTTGTGACCGTTTCACTCGGGTTAGTTTATAGGCAAGTAGTTGAGCTCACTTCTGTGCCCTGCCCGACTGAAACAATCTACTGTTTCCTCAGAATTCGAACCTTTGACTTCTCAAGTTAAACGCACTGCAAGGCAATACGTTTAACCACTTAGCTACAGATCCATAAAGGTCGTGTATCAACAACGTATGGTAATTTTTAAAGTACACTTTATCATATTCATTTAGTACTCCATTGACGTAAACTGTCAAACTTATTAATTTTTATGACATTATGGAAATAAATATACCTTAACATCCGTGAATTTCAAGTGCATCGTAAAAGGCAACCAATTCATGAGGCTAATGGCTGATGCGGGTAACGAACGTCGCGTCACAGCATAGGTGACGCTGATCAGATATTCCTGCATTAGCTTTTGTAAGCCGCCCAAGCCATCGTGTTGATTGAGGCACGACCAAGATATAAGCTGGAATTAGAACTCTGATAAGGCATCTGCCTTACCTATGCATAATTATCCATCGCTCTCTAAAGAAAGTTAAATCTAAGTAAGAACTAAGTCTTGACATCTTGTATTAGGATTGTTTCTCTACATGCCTTTGAAACCAAGATAAAAGCTGGAAGTAAAACTAATAAGTCTTATGTATAATAAAGTTTAATTCAAGTATTATAACCCCTGAAATCGTTTACTTGTATTTTATTTTTTTTACTTATTGTCTTTGATTGCAATAGAAATTATTTAAAGCTTGCTTTACTTTTATTATTTACTTGACAAATATATACACTTAAAAAAACACCTTTACGAATTAAAACGCGATATATTTACTTAATTGAAAATAATTTTAACAACGGTCCGACGTGTCGGATGCTTTGCAGCAGCTGTGGTCACTGGAAGACTAAAGATGGAGGGTGTCTCTAAGGTCAAAGTATGTCGGGCCGTAGTTAAAGTAATTTTCAAATAATTTAAACTAATATATATCGTGTTTTAAACCGTTAAAGTGTTTTATTTAAATGTGTACCACTCGCGTGTACTACAGACAGTATTTAATTTAATATACACAAATATATAGACAACATAATATTCCATGACATCTAAGTAATGTCTAAAGAAGTCAAAATACTTACGTCTTCCGCCAAATCCATATTTCCTTCATGCTGAATCAAGTAATGCAGAACGCCCAATCTATTCTCGAGCACTGTATCACCTTTGTATGTTGCTACTAGGTCTTTTTCTGCTATGGCCATGGTGACTACGTCTAGTGTATTAAGATCCACCATGGTGTGGTTCCCCCAGCCCAACAGCGGAGCGAGGCTTGGACCACTCTCAGAACTCTCTATAGGCATAACGATATGGCAACATGGCTCGTGGTGTGGGCTTATATCTATGAAGTGGGTAAAGAGCATCGGTATATGAACGAGGAGATGGTTATCTGCAAAAAATACCAGAATAAATTATATAAAGGCCAGGTTAGTAAGACGACGAGATATAAAATAATATATGGGGTAACTATGGGGTATCTTAATACACCACTATATAACTGGGTGCTTTGTTATAATATAAGACCTTAGAAAGGAGAATAGGTACAGATTGTAGTTTACGCAAGTAGTACATATTTAAATAAAACGCTTTTATCGGGCCGTAATTAAACCTAAAATATTTTGCGTTTTAAACTGTTACAGTTTTTATATAAATATGTATTACTTGCGTAAACTACAGACAGTATCTAAGAAGAAGAAGAATTTAGCATAAAAAGAAACTTATATAATGAGATCTATATAGAACTGTACATATTTTGACATTGAAAAGAGCTTGCATAGAGAACTGGAGCTGAATGTCTTGCTCGCTGACTTTGCTGCTTAAACTGAATAATATCAAACTTCTATGTCCTTACCTGCGTAGAGGGTATAAGATGGGCGAAGGGATTTAGCGAGAGACCATGGCAAATCGGGCACTACGTTGTGAACCACACAACCGTGGTGGAGGAGTGTCACCGAATACGCGAAGTTAACGCCAGAATCCTTCAAATCCACATCGTCTAGAACTAGAGAACTTGTAGAGTCATCTAGTGGCTGCAATTATTATTAGCTTTGTGAAGATTACAATGTCAAATTTGTATTACAATAATCTTACTTCATGCCTCATTATCATTTATTCAGGTAAAACGATGCCAACATATACTTCTTATTAATTCAATTGTTTTCCTAATTCGCTTGTTTGTGGCTAGACTAAGGGGGTCCCGAAGGGGGCATCGGCCTCGGCTTGGACCACCGCAATGTGGGTGACAGATACTCAACCGAATGAAGGATCTTAATAGGATAGGAGAAAGAAGTGAGTTTGAATAATAGTGTATCACTAAAACACACAGTATCAACAACGCCATCTTTTGCCGTTTTATGTATGTACAAATGCACATTTGTACATCTTTAAAAGTTAGAGAAATTTATTTTGCAGATTTACTTATACGTCGACAGCCCATCGTGTTTAGATGTTACACGGCTGGGCTATTTTGTCTGTCTTTCTCTAACATAAAAAAGAAATCATTTAAAATACGACGAAAAGAATGTTGACTAGGCTATTAATAATATTTTAAACTTTGATGTTTCTTTATTATAAACCGAGTGTATTAATATTTTTTTAATAATAATTATTTCATTTACCGCTTTTTTATTGCGACAAAATGATAAAATATTGACTAATCGATAGATAAATCTTACCTTATACAAATAGTGATGGCAGACGCACAAAAGTCCTCGCTGGTCGCATATAATGTAAAGATCAAGACTACAATCGTGAACTCTCAGGGGCACCGGATCGTCTTCATAGGAACCGCACGCTGCCGCTGCGCCGTGGGATCCCGGCATATGCGGAAGACTTAGAGGAATATTTAACTGGAAAATTATAACATAAGATGTACCTTTTTTATATACGAACATTAATTAACTGGATCGGATTTTACAAATCCGAAAGTTTTACGAGTTTAAAATAAATACTGTCTGTAGTTTAAGCGAGTACACATTTAAATAAACACTTTAACGGTTTAGAACGTATATATTTGTTAATTTAATTTGAAAATTAGGTTAACTACGACCCGACGTTACGGATGATTTGCAGCAGCCGTGGTCACGGAGACTTATAATACTTTTTAAATTTATAGGGGGTTTTATTAAGAAAACACGCTAAATTAAATTGCTGTTCATTGTTAATAGTCACAACAAATCGATGGCACTTTCAAATCTAGTGGATAATTTTAGACAGCTCCCTCGAGGAACCTCTTTACCATCCCATAATCTTGGCGGCTGTACCTACTGAATAAAATATTAGGGCGAGGTCAACGGGAGTCGCGAATTCCGCAGGTGAACTCATCAAAATCGCATAATCTTGTAAATTTTTAAAATGCAAAAACTGGAGACAAATTGCTTTTACCAATTTGAATTTTTCATCTTAACCAGATATATAGTGATGTTACATATGATAAATGCTACTATTAGATTTTTATATACAAATATATTATAGAAACCAAATGCTTCAAGAAATATTTTTATAAAATTTAAATAAATTGTACTATTTTTTTCGTAACTGTCACCATTTTAAAACATAATACCTTTTATTAAAATCTTGTATAGTTAGTATCTACTTGTATAGTGTAAATTTTAGCAGATAAATATTTGTGGTTCTCATTCCTCCTACTGTTTTACCAACGGTACAAAATTTAAATACAGTGCGTAAATCTTGAAAGATATCTATGTTTTTTTACCAAAACTAATTTATCAAGTTCTAGCGGCAGACGTCGTCTAGGCATACTGAATATTGTAAACCATTGAAATTTATTGAAGCGACCGTAATATATGAATAGAAATGATATCATAGACTTTGAAATCATCTTGAAACGCTAGAAATAATATTACTTTCGCACATGATAGCTTTATAGAAGTTACAATACATATATTCAATAAAAAAAGACGTTAAGGATAAACACAATTCAAAACCGACCACTGCGGTTGTAGATCTGAGTAGTTATATAATTTTAAACCCCCTTTCCACACAATACACAAAACAAAACAAAATGCATTTTATCATTACACATTTTTAGCATTCGGTTATTGTTGTTTTTCATTACAGTGTCACTGTATATATGTGTTTTTATTCTCTAGAAACTTAGAACCACGTTTTTAAGCAAGGTACCCTACTTTTTATAAACAATATTACTTTTTCATAAATACTACTAGACCTGAAATTCTGATTTATTTCTAGATTCGCTAATATACAAAGCCCACACAGTACTAACTTATATGAAACTCTTTTTCTGAATGATCAAAAAGCAACATACCACAGTTTCGTAGGGCAAGTCTGCATGAAACTGCAGTGCTGATAATGTTGGTATAGGTTCGGTAGGCGACTTAGCTTCTTCGTCTTCCGCAAAGCTCTGAGTTGAAACTCGATAATGGATGTAAAATAACACCTGTACAAAAAATGTTTTCTTATAGATCACACAACATGGCATCTTTAAGAACCCTCAAACGAGCTTTTTATGAACGTCGAGGTCGTGTCAGCGGAACAAAGTGCAATCGAGTACAACAATCCTTCAATAAGTGTTGTGATATTTTATATTATTTTGGATTAAAAAGTTTTACCGAATTAAACGATTTACCGAAGGTCATCCGGTCCAGTCAATGCCCAATGTTTGGTGATGACCTCAAGATTTTTTTGAAGTGCAAGGAGATGGCTGATTGTGAACGCTTGCAGAATGATTTAGTGAATGTCTTAGCTCCGGTCTAAGACATTCACTTTAATAATACATTGTCCTTCAATGTGGAAAAATGCTCGATAAAGCGCTTTACTAGATCAACGGCACCTAAGGCATTCAACTATGAATTAGGCCGGGACCCCCGAAACGTATGAATCGAATCACGGACCTGAGAGTGTTATTCACATCAGACTTACATCTTCGGGACCAGGTCATCAAAGTTTGCAAAACAGCTTTTAGGTGTTTATGATTCGTTTTACGGCAAAGCAGCGACTTCACTAGCCTTTCTACTGTTCGAATTTTATGCGACACCTCAGTGAGAAGCCATTTAGAATACAACGCGACGGTTTGGTCTCATCACGAGGACAAGTACCGGTTAATGTTGGCAAGGGTACAAAATAAGTTAACAAGTTTTCTTTACATGAAAACCTACGGTGTTTATCCGTATTATCCACGAACTGGGTATAGTGGGTTATTCGGAGCTATGAGTGAGAAGGGAGTTTGTCTCTTGTAGCGTATGTTATAAGGGTAATGCGGGGAACAGAAACCAATATGCTAATGCTGGAAAGAATTAGTTTCTTAGTACCTGATCAGTACATACATAAAAGGCATCGCCCAAGTTTTATAAAAGTACCCTTTGCTAAAACGAATTTGTTAGGAAAAGCGTCTTGGACCAGAGCAATGGAGGTAGTAAACTTACTTCATAGACAAAAAGACATTTTCTGTAATGCATGGAGTGAGCTCGTGAAATGTTTACAGTTTGTGATTTCATATGGATTATAAAATAATAAGCTGATAATTACTAATGGTGAACTAATGATATTTAATATTAGTTAATAGTTAGTTATAAGTATAATGGTATTTTATATTTCTGTGTTAGTTTTTAAGTTGAATTGGGCTCCCACCTGTCATGACATTGTAATTTTAATGAATAAATTTTGAATGTAAAAAAATCAATAACCATTGAACAATAACAATGATGCTCTGTGGTGTTCTTATACATATTTTGTATAACATACAAAAAATATTTTAATAATTATTCAGGAATGCCAAAGCAACGATTTTATCCATAACAATATAAAATATCAATTTACAGAATATAAGGAAAGATTGTTTGTAGTCTGTTGTACTGACACAACAGAGGTCCCTAAAGATTATATATTATTTTTGAAAATTGTTCTGAAATCTGAATTTGCTCTAAGAAATTATAAAAAACTTACTTGATTAGCACAGTCCCATTGAGCCCAAGAAAACACATTTACAATGGTTTCTGGTTCAGGATAGATGCCATCGAAACCCCATTTCTCTGAACCATCATCACATTCATTCAAAAACATTGGTGTTCTGTATATCTTAATGCCTGGAACAAGAAAATGTCACATTAGTAATCTCTCTATGTTGGCACTCGTCAAATATATATATCTAGACATTGTCAGATTTGATATACTTCTTTCCTATACGAAAATTTTGATTTTTAGCTATAGGATTACATCTCAGTTATATTAAAGTGATATTAAAAAAGATATCTTTATTAATTATTAAAATTATAAGGTTAACAATACTAGTAACTTACATTCAAGATGCCTAAATAGTATAAATCTGTCATTTCTTATGCCAGGGCTATACTTATTGCTCTTTCCATATACATATTGAACCATAACCTGTTTGTTGGACCATTCCTCAATCTCCTCAGGCCCGGTTACTTTATCAGGCAAAATTCCTACTAAATAGGGCCGATAAAGAGCTTCAGTTTCAGAATCATTGGGATTAGTTTTCGCCACATAGGCCACTAAACTGTGAGATGAATTCACAGAAGCCTGAATCACATTTACTTTTTCAACAAATGTGTATAGGGTTTTCAATGTCTTACTCCTATTTATGTACACGCCTATATTTAGGACATCGTTATTTTGTAGAGTAGAAATCCATGTCAAAATTTGTGAGCCATCCTGTTCTTGCCCAACTAGGCGCCACTCGCGCGCAGTGACTTCTAGAAAATAAAGACAAGAGTTTTAAATACGACGCAACACCACGCAATTAAAGAAAAGCCATACCTTCGTTGTTCTGTTGCTGTAAAATGCCGCATAGTTTCACAGCTAAATTTTGAGCGGACATGTTATTAAGCTGCCGCCTAATACTGGAATAATTAAACAGGTATATAATTAACGAATGTAATTAGCTGCAATTAGTAGTAGCTAAATTAATTTGGATATCGATTAAGTAATGATAATAACTGCATCGGTAGAAGATATCAGGTCAATATTCTAACAGCTGGTTAACAGCTGAGCACAGAAGCGAAGTTAGATGAAATAATGCTACGAAGTACCAACATAAAAAGCCAGCGAGTGGAAACAGTTGAACCAATAGAAATTAATATGATACTGTGACATTTTACGTAACAGATAGAAACAAAAATATAAAACAATATTATTTTAAATATTAGTAGTTCATTCAGTGAAGCTTTTTTTAATGACACATTAAAAGTTAGTTTCTCGTAGCAAATAAAACTTTTTTTCAAATATTCTTTCTTTTTATATTAAAATAATCAACGTTTTCTTTACATTACTAAATTTTTCTTTTATTCTATCCATTTTAATTTCCCTAAGTAACTAAAATTTTATTAATTATCACTTTAAAAATGTTTAATAAAATCATTTTTATAATGAATTTCGTAAAATGAAACGAAACCATTTTGACAATGAAAAGAAACAAACATGAAGTTAGCCGTTAGCAAGTTACCAAAAGGCCTAAGTTTTACCGCGACATTTTCGCGCGGAAAGCCGGGCGTTATTGATCCGTGGAAACATGAAAAAAACAGTATTTAATTGCTAGGAATTTTATTTTGTGCTTAATGTTCACAAGTACTCTTTCTTGAAGGCGATTTGTGTTTGAAAATATACGTTAAAGCAATCATTTTATGCTAAAAGGTGAAGTTTGATGTGCAGCTTATGAGAAAGTTTTAGTTTAAGGATTTACACCCAATTTGTGAATGAATAGGTATGTTTATACAACTTTATTTTATTTATTATGATTACATTTATCTTTTTTAAAAGTTAAATTAGCCAATTTTCTCGCTGTTGTTTAATATGAAGGTTAGAAACCTTTGATGGCCGATAGCTTAGCTAATTGTGTCCGTGATGATTACTCATTTCTCGATGTGATTCCTCAAATTCTCATATGAAATAGTTACCAATGGGTCTATTGATGATCAGATAACGCCTGGTACGTTCTATTTTTATCAATTTCCTAAAGTGGATTGGCACAGAAACCCAAGCTAGCGACGTGTCTAATGGCGCTGACGGGAGAATTTCGCGCGCTATTGTGACGGATTCGTGGCATTTTTTACGCCAGCTGATTCATTACTTTTTACATTATTGTGAACGTTGAAGTTTAATAAAGTATTGTAGCGATCGTAGTACACAAAATTTTTAAAATCCAAGCTGTAATTGTGCATAAAAATGAGTCTCGAAAATTGTTGTCCCGCCAACCTCCAGGGGGCACGCTGCCGAAACAAGTGCTCTAAGTCCCAATTTCAGCCGAGATATCTTAATTAAATTAGGTAAATCAGTATTCCCTAATACATGCATAATACAAGCGTGAAATTTTTGATCATAATATATCCGTAATTTGGCCGTGTTTGTCAATTGACATAACCCTATTTTCAAGTAAGATCATTTAACATGCGGTACATTTTGACCTACTACTTTTGAATTATATTAAAAAATACGGCTTCGAACTATATTATACTTCAATAATATTAAGTCTTTATTTTGTAGAACACACCTCAGCGTCTAAATGACACCCACTATGGCTCAAGCAGGGTATGTACATCTGCTTACACTAATGAACTTTTTGACCTTAGTGCTCATAATTTACTTACTTAATATGCTTACAGAACCTCCTGTGAAGCTGAGGCTAAGAGGTTGAACTTAAAAAGAAAAAGAAATTCTACAGACAATGAGGTACACGTTGGAAATACTTACATTTGCCATTATAAAAGTACTACTGAAATTGATACTATCACTGCATTTTAGGTTGAGAATACTCCACCGGTTAAAATATTATCTACAAGAGAAGAACCAAGTGACAACACTCACATAGCTGAAAATGTGGTAGTTGAAACATCATGCTCAAGTGATGATGGGAACACAGAACAGCCAAGGAGTGTATATACAGACATAGATTACAGTGCAGATAGTTTTTTGAGCCCACCGAGTATACCAGAACTTACAAACTGCGTTCTTAGTCCCTTAGATAATGTAGCTAGAGGAGACTCAACTCCACACTCCAATAAGAGAGCTAGGTAAGAATGCTGGCATATACATTATTAAACTTAAATTTGCAATATTCTTAAACTTATGTTATGCAAATGTATGTTTCCTCAAATTGTGAGATAGTTATGTATTTCAACAATAGTTAAAACTTTATATGTTATTCTAACTGTGTAACTATTTGTTGTTCCATATGCTTAATCATTTAAAGCTTTAACAGCATTTTCTACATCGTGTTCTCCCTTTAGCTCAACATAACACTTTTCCAAATATAAACCTTAACAATAAGTTATCAATAACTTATTCTTCCATTAATGTAACTGATGTTTCAGCACTAGTAAAGCCCAATGCCCCATACCCCTAAAACGCAGGTGCCCATTGTCAGGCCTATCTTGGGCTGATCCTTCTGACCTTTGGAAGACAATGTGTGAATCTGATGCACGGTCTGCCATGAAGAGAAACCCTAATATGTTTGACAACCACCCTAGCTTAAAACTGAGAATGAGAGCAATTTTGCTAGATTGGTTAAATGAGGTAAAAATTTATAATTATTATATTGGTAAAATTTTGGGGCCATCCATCTTGACATCTGCCCTGTTCTTGGTCACATTTCATACAGCCTTATTTTAAGAGAAGCAGTAAATATATGTATTATAATTTACTAACAGAAAAAATCTTATCCTTTTTTTCCATGACCCATATGTTCTTTAAATTATACAGATAGATGGCATAAAATGCACTTATAATAATGTACAAAGTTGGTACCAAATTATTATTTAACAACTTTATCTCTTCGAAGCACGAGATAAAAATAACGATATTAACAATAATCACACATCGGTGACATAATTTTTTTATTTGTTTTACTTGAGGAAATATTTTAGAGAAACATAAATGTACTGTGAGTTACGCATAGCAATTGTGCATAACAAACATTTTGGAAATGCGAGTGATGTCACTTTTGCGCTTCAAATTCGGAAGTTTTGTAGTGGTTATCTTTAATTAATAACAATATCTTATTAAATTGTTTCATGCTGCCTTACACAGATAAGAGAGGGTAAGTTAAGTAAGAAATAATTTAGGGCTCCAAATATTTGAAGTTATGCTCTTCCACTGTGATTTAATACATAATATTATCCGCCAGCGCAATTTAAATTTAACAAGTTGATTAGTACTTTTTTTAAATAATATAATAAAACCCACATTAAACGATTTAAAAGGCGAGAAATTTAGAGTGAAGATATAAAGAGAAGTTTACAGTGGTTTTTATTATTGTGCAGTACTCGTGTCACACTTCATGTTCTACTTATTTTTTCTTAGTATGCATTCGAATATTGTTATTTCTTAAAGCGATTAAACATACACTATGGTTGACCCCATTTTTGCTTACGCAGATAAACCTCATTTGAGATTTACTTAGAATGTAATTTTGTAACGTCAATGTGCTTGTTTTTATATCATACTTATTAAGAATATTGTAGCTGCGTTAGATACGCACCATTATTTTTCTAAGACGATTCCACTTAGCCTGGAGCCGCGTCTTTCGTTACGTTAAAATTTTGGGGGTACAACGCCAAAGTAAGGGAGCGCTACTTATCTTAAA
This sequence comes from Leptosia nina, assembly GCA_963661955.1. NCBI lineage: Eukaryota > Metazoa > Arthropoda > Insecta > Lepidoptera > Pieridae > Leptosia > Leptosia nina. Next base: position 10,072,369 of record CAVLEF010000005.1, on the reverse strand, counting down.
ATCTGTAACTAAACTTTACCCCATAAAATCTACGAGTACATAATAAACTACGTTTTTTTTACGATAACAACAAACATGTCACATCTCAGTAAATATATGTTTGTCCATCTAGTATATCTAAAACAGTAGGTCCTATCGAGTCGTTATTATATAATAATACGAAAGATTAATGCTTTTCACTTATTCATTGTTTATTGGTATAAAAAAAGTCCTAAGTTTTTTAATTTTACTTCACGTTCGCGAAAGACAAGGACAGTTATCTCTATATTTCGGCAAAGGATTGATGTTATGTTCTTATGAAATATTTATAATTCCAGACAGTGAGGCTCAGGCCGATGTTTAAATAAACAGTCCAAATTCATGCTAAGAAATTCAAAATCGCAGTGGCGACCTAGGCTACGTAATATTTAGATGGAAATAAAAATAATGATAACAAAGTCATCTCTTCTGTAATGATTACAAAAATATTTTCCCTTTTTTACTATCTCAAAAAAACGTTTAACACATTTTCTTGTTATAGTACGACCTACAATAATAATAATTAAGCGTTTCTTAAAAGTATAGCTCGTCGTCGACATTAAGTTGTAAGCTCGTCATCAAGTTGAATCTTCAAGCATTTTTCTTGCCGTTTTTGTACGTATAGCATATGCAAAGTACCTGAATATAGTTGATGTATTAATACACTAGATGTGTCTTCGATTTTGTCCGCGAAGAATAGTTATTTTGGGCATTCAAATTGATTTTTGCAAACCTTAAAAGATAGACATATACGCGGATATTTTTTTTACGTCATTTAAAGAGAAATCATTCTTTCTACAATATGTTTTTAGTATCTTAAACCGTTATCGCAGCGTAACACATCAAAAACCCACGAAGATGAATAAATTTCCCATCCTCGATGAATGCCACCAACACAAAAAATATGTTTCAAATTAAACCAGTAGTTCCTGAGGTTAGCGCGTTCAAACAAATAAACTCTTTAATTTTATATATTAGTATAGATTAGAAATGTAGGTAAACTAAAAATTCACGTTATCCTGATACATAGGTAACAATGTCTTTATATCCGTTTTTGGCCTGATAGCCAATCGTAAACGGGCACTTTGACTAACAAAGATAATTAAAGCTTGTGAGCGGACGTTATGTGGTTTTCGCTATTGAATGCCAAAATGTAATTATTCGTATAGAAATAAAACTTGTAATGACGTTGAAATACTTTTTTATTATCATTAGTAACTACAACTACATATTGCTGTATACGTCTTAACATATTGCACATGATGGCACTATATAAATTTTAAAATCGATTATAAATTGAACTCGGTAGCTCAAAAACCATAATTTCTTTTTTTTCTCTTGCAGGTATGCGCGGTATACAAGCTACATAGACAGACTTTTCACTTGACCGTTGATTACGTGGATCGGTATCTTTCAAACACTAGCGACATACAAAAAGGATGTTTACAATTAATAGGTACGATATTGTAAGACCCGAAATTTCTTTTCCCTTATGTGGGGCCAGGAGACATATGTATGTCTGTTTACTGATTTTCTTTACAGGCAAGTAGTTGATAAGACTATTGTGCTCGTTTAAATAAAACACTTTAACGGTTTAAAACGCGATATATTAGTTAAACTTATTTGGTCTCCCCGTGACCACGGCTGCTGCAAAGCATCCGAAACGTCGGGCCGAAGTAAACATCATTTTGAAATAAGTTTAACTAATATATCGCGGTTTAAACCGTTGATGTGATTTATTTGAATGTGTACTACTCGCGTAAACTATAGACAGTACTATTGTGCTCGACCAAAATTATTTTGTGTCTCTGCGATGCGATCCCCAGGAAACTGCCAAGTTTGATGAGGACTTAGGCGTACTTTAACCGTGTCTGAGAAAATCTATATAGTTCAGAACATTGTATGGTTTAACAGTACAACTATTAAAACTTTTACTATTACTATTAAACTTTTTTCTTTATTTTGGAAAAGAATATATAATGTTTAGTAAATTGTGATAATCATCCCACTTCATCATATTTAAAAATACTATTAATGCAGAAGTATGCAAGGCTGTATGTTTCTCTTTTACTGACAACGGCTTGACAGCTTTTGATAATTCTGAGGTACATAGTTAATCTATAAATAAAATTACGATACGATCGGGACTTGTACCGGAATCCACACCATTCCGTACTATAACCAATTGCGCCACCGTGTCCTACACGTAATTATTATTTTTTGCTATAAAAGCTATCAATGTTTAAAGCATAAAATGCACAAGCCCACAATCTTAAATATTGTCTGTAGATTTCACGCACTCACACTTAACGGTTTAAAACCCGAAAAACACCCTAGTCAACAAATGAAGAACGAATGTTTTAAACCGTTAAAGCTTTTAACCAAACATTGCTCACCGAAAGTGTTTTATTTCCAGGTATCACTTCTTTATTTATAGCGGCGAAGATAGAAGAAGTTTACCCACCAAAGATTGGCGAGTTCGCATACGTTACTGACGGTGCGTGTACAACGGACGAAATCCTGCTGGAAGAACAGCTCATCCTTAAAGTTCTATCTTGGACCTTGACGCCTATCACCATTAACAGTTGGCTCAATATTTACATGCAGCTTGCTAGCGAAGGGCGCAGTGCAAAGAAAAGGATATTAGGTAAAGGAAAGATTTCAAGAAAATTATTAACATTGATGTTATCGTAATTTAAATCGCGTTACAACTGGTTTAAAGTAGCTTTACAATACGATAATATATAACCATATATGATTTATTTTACATTTAAGAAGTTCAGGACACGTTCAGGAATCGAACTACAAACCACAGCGTTCCGTGCTGTTCCAAAGAAGATAGTTGTTCCTTCAAACCCGTGTCATAAAATTTGTGAATCTGAAGTAAAATTTTAATAGCTTTAAAGCTTGGTTTCATAAAACATTGTAATGATTCCACCGCATTATTTGTATTGATTTTGATGGGAGGGGGAACCCCCCGGGAATTTTTGGGCGGCTTTTTTTTTTTTGGGTTTTTTTTTTTTTTGGGGGAACCCCCCCAAAAAAAAAAAAAACCCCCCCCCCCCCCCGGTTTTTTTTAATGTGGGCGGTGGTTCGTGACCCGGGCGGACCAACGAGCCAGTCTTATTTTCAACTCTCTCCTCTATGTTTAATAGCGAATTATTTGCAGGCGAACGCGACGCAGGTATAAACGCATTGAGAAGCTACACTTTTGTGTTTCCTCAATACTCGTCCCTCGAATTTGTTATCTGTGGACAATTAGTGGACCTCGCGATGTTACACGTGGACGTGAACCGATTTGCGTATAGCGAAGTCGCTGCTGCAGCTATTGCTCACTCCTTCAACAAGGACCTCGCTTTGAGGGTTTCCGGTAAGAAGCATACAAAAAAATAATCCATACGAATAAGATGTCTTATACATTTGAATACTTTATTTTTTTTGCACTATGTAAATTAAAATTTAAAAATTGTGACTGGGCAAGACTTGAATCGGTATCCACAGGGTTCTGTGCTGTTGCTGAAGTTTTAATTATATAATTGTACTAATTAGAAGTAAAATTGGTTTAGTATTTTAGATTATACATTCTTTACGATTACGTTGCGTGCTCACAACAAATACTAATTTTAAAATTTCCTTAATTAAATTATTAACTTTGATAAACTGAGTAGATATGTTAAGTATTGTTTACCAGGTACATTTAAAATAAAATTCTCAAAGAAACGGTTTAAAACGCGAAATATATTCGTAAACTTATATACCATTTATTTTAACTACGGGTCGACGTATCCCCGTGACCACAGCTGCTGCAAAGCATCCGAAACGTCAGGCCGTAGTTAAGATAAATTGCAAATAAGTTCATCTAACACATTTCGTGTTTTATTGAAAAGTATGATAAGGAACTACACTAGAAGTTATACTCGAGGAAGACGTAATTATGATTAGTGATAGAGTTTTGTTGCATCTAGGTTACAGTTGGGAGATGCTGGAGCGATGCTACCGGTGGTTGTCACCATTCGCGGATGTAGTCCGGAGTATGGGCGAGACGTGCGTAGTGCGGGGCGGGGACGGGGAACATGTGCAGCGCGCTGCTGAACTCACACTTATATGTCCAGACCTAAACATAGACGAGAGTCATCGTATACAATCACACGATATTACTCTGGACATGTTTGTGAGTATCCACTGTATCATCTCTTTGACCCACAGCTGGGACCTGGGTCCGCCACATAGGCATAAGCTTAGCGAATGCATGTTATAGGGTTTTGGTTCTAAGGAGTGTTTGTTTAGCTTATGGTGTTTCCTTTAATTTTAAAAATCGAAAATAAAGTGAAAAATTTTCGACTCGGGCAGGCTTTAGCTCAGCTCGTGGTGTTGCTTCCAATTGAGCTACCGAGTCCTTTACATTTGAATTTAATACATGCACCTCTGCGCAATGTAATTTCTACCTTAACACTTGCGTATTACGGCTCAATGCTTATGCTTTCCACTTAAAAACCTTGAAGATGAAATTACATAGTTAGTTGAAAACTTATTTTTAAGTTTTAATGAAGGATTTATGAAATAAATTGAAAAAATTTTTTTTTTTTTATGATTTATATAGTGCCTTCATGTGCAATAACATGTGAAAAATTTTTTTTTTTTCCAGTGTTTCCTTTTCTTTGTTTTGAATTGAACCTTATTTCGGTGGCGGTTCTCCCCACCCCCCTTTTTTTTTTTTTTTTTTTTTTTTCAGGACAAAGTGTATCAACTCCTTGAAGAACAAGCTTCCACGCAAGGTACAGCACCATCTACACAAGATCACATGTATCCCCCGACACCCCCACAGTCAGACCAAAAGAGTCCCAGTACTCCGGCTTCTAATACCCCATCCACAAGGCATATATCCCCTATTCCAGAGATAAATCTCAGTGAAGTGTGATTAAGACTCAAAAACTGTGACATAGTTGTAAATATGTGAGTGTAAAAACAAAAGGTATGTTGGACTAAAAATTCTCAATCAAAAACAGTTCCTATAGGCCAAAAAAAGTCAGGGGATTTTAAGTTCCTATGTCATGATACAAGTCATTTTTCAATGAAACCAGCAACGATGATAGTTTTTGTAACACCTAAAACAATGCCCAGTATGAGTTTGGTAGTAAACAAAATGTTTAGTAATTTTTACATCCTCCATTTTGTAAATTATAGATTTAGATTTATTTTTAGTACATAAAAAGAAATAAGTATATGAATTGCTTAATAACATTTTGGCGTTAAGTCCGCTAATAGATGATGTTTACTATAACTCTACTAACTCCAGAAAATAACATACCGGTCATCAACCATACCCAGATTTTGTAGATGAATACACACTTGGATCTATTATAAGTAGTGCATCTTCAAAGTTAATGATTTCTTTAATTTTATTTAGGCTAGGCATGCCTATATATTTTTTCTTATGATAACCTGAAGTGTAACAACTTCAGGTTCAGCCTGGTTGAATTAACAGTGTCACCACATCTATCAAGAACTAAGCTTCAACTTCTGTTATTAAACTGTTTACTTAGTTATTCCAAAGTGACTCAAAGATTAGTAAAAAATTACAAATCTATTTATTAGAACAGTATAGTTATGCACATGGATTATTTCATGATGATAATGAACTAAACCAGTAAGTTTTTAGACCAAAAAGACTTTGTAAAACAATTTATGACTACAATAATTTTCTCTAACTAGCCAACAAATACTTCTGTAAAAGAGTACTGAGGGATCAGTAAGTTAAGCTTTGTAGATAGCTTCAAGCATAATCTTTAATATATTTGTACATATAGGTAATTGTTACTACGCGTAAACTAACTGATTTATGTGAAAATAATAAATCAATTTAAAAATTTATAGAACCTAAAATTTTCCATTGATTGTCATATATAGTTTTTTCTTACTCTGAAAGATTTATATGAATTATTTTAGATAACTCAAGGCACACAATATATATGTGTACATTCCACTGTGTAACATTTGAGATTTTTTAATTAAATGTTCAATTTAATGTATATTGAATCACGAGTTTATAGATAAGGACAAAAAGTGCTACATTTACAAACAACTTGTCGCTTGTTAAACATTGTAAGAACGTCTTTAGAATTTAAAGAAAAAAGACAATGTGAACTTTTTATAACTAATGAGAGTTGTATCTCTTAAATTTTTTGGACTGAGTCAGGCTTATTTAGCGAGTATTCTATTAGAATAACAATTAATTCACGATTGTGATTAAATTTCAATTATTTACAAACGAAGAACTTATCATTTTTATTGTTTGTTTAAAGCTAATTTTAGATAATATTGTTTAAATAACTTAAGTGGTCGTGTAGTAAATTGAAAATAATAAAAAAAAATACTGTAACAGTGAACAGTGAGTAATCAAAATATAATTTCTAGATAAACACAATTAAATTCTTTATTATAATATTAGTTATCTGATAATCGGATAATATTAAGTGTCGTAGACATTTGTAATTCCAAACTGTTTATGATTATTGTTTTTGCGGGTGTAGTTCAAGCTGGGGATTTTTGTATAGATCGCGTATGTAATATGACACAATTGTAGCACTTAATTTCGTAGCAAACATGTAAATAAAACTCGTATTGCAAATGGGCCACCAGACCCTAGCCTCAAAAGTAAAACTAACCTCTTGTTGCATTGCTGTTACATAGTTTGCCAAATGCATGGAAACTGTATGCCAGTGGTGCTTCTTGTGGCTGTGGTCGACGACCCATATCGAGAGACTCTTAGACTTGTCATTCTAGGCTTGATTAATTAATATTTTCATATAACTTAGTTAGTAAATCAATAGAAATAAGTTCAACGATTACGCTTATCACACAAGGCAATCTCGCCTTATAAATAAGACTTAAGATTGATAATATATAAAAGTAACCATACTTATAGTCTAAGTTATATTACTACCATTGTAATTTATATTAAATGTGGACTGGTTCGGTCACTTAGGTTCAATTTCACCGAAAAATAATTACATTGATTAAAGTTGACCTTAGAATTTGACAGTAACTTTCCTCTTCAATGTCATTTTTTTTCTTGGAGTTGGATCTTAGGCGTCTTATATTTTATAGTTACTATATATATAGTAATCACTCGTATGAGGCGCTTGCGTGCGTGATCTCAAAGTGGACACCATACTGTTATATTTGTGCAATACTATGGTTCCACAAATACTGATGTAAAGGTGTATTCGGCAAATACCTAGTATTAAATAAATGGTGTTGATGATTTTTCAATAAAACGACATTGTTTCCTTTTACCTGGTTTTATATTGTATAAAAAATCAATTTGAGGTATATGTCAATCTTAGGTATCTCCTTCTACCGTAATTCTTCCGTTTGAATTTCAATCCCGTGGATTCGCCATTCTGTAAAAGCCAATATTTTTATACGTAATCTTGAAAAAACATGAATTTGTGAAATTATAATTCAAATATCGTTTCTATCCAATACCAATATGATAAAGTTAAAGAACTTGTATGATCTCTTATACGTTCGAAACATCTGGGCCAATACGCATTTTTTCCCCGATTACAAAAAAAAAATTCTTTAAAGGCTAATAACACAAAATCAGTTAAATTACACAAGCGTCAAAAATAATAATTTAATGGAGGAACTGAAAACCGCTAAACCAAATATTTAAACGAGGTTATGGGCAGCTAGAACTAAATTAAATAAAAGCTTAAAAAAATATGAATTTGACTTTGATTACTTAAAAATTGTCAGTCAGTTTGATTCCACTTATCTACTTGTAGGCGTTACGAATTGTTTTGTTTGTACTATAAAAATACTTACACGTGAATAGTAACGTTCGGTCCAGCCGTGACCGAAGACGCGTCTTGGGGCGTCAGAAACACGAACTGACGGTGTTTGTTCATCCGCGCATGATCCATCAGCAACTCGATTGTTGTTTTGCGATTTATATTATCCTGTAGAAACAAGTTATAACACAGATATATAATGCTAAATTGGAGGTGATAGTTAATTTAAGAAATATAAAACTCACTTAGACTATACTTGAAAGTAGGTATTGCAAACTGTGCTGGTACAGTAAAACCTGGTTAATTAGGATCTCAAGAGACCGAGGCATATGTACCAATTATTGAGAGTTTCCAATAATCCTGTTCTCCAATTGATAAGGATTTAAAATTATAATTGTCTCGTTTACAGAAGCCGTCGCGTTTGTTTGTGAACAAACATGCCATAATGTCTGTACTATATTACGCGAGTAGTTACACGTTTAAAAAAAAACACTAACGGTTTAAAACGCGATGTGGGCCGTAGTTAAAATATTTTTCACATAAGCTTCACTAATTATATCGCGTTAAATACTGTCTTAGTTTACGCGAGTAATAAATATTTAAATAAAACACTTTAACGCTTAAACGCGATATATTATATATCGCGTTTTTAAGTGTTTTATTTAATTGTCATAACGTGGTAATACCTAATCAATTTGTCTCACTTACACAGGTAGTTGTGCTACAGAGTCTCAATTATAGACCAAAAACGTTGAAAAGGTCTTGAAATCGAAATCTCATTTAACCAGCTTTAAAAAAGTTATATTAATAGATAACAGAGATAGTAATTTAATGAAAGAGAACCGGGACCTCACAGCAACTTCTCAACAATAAAGGTTTCTCATTTAATCAGGTTTACCTGTACTAAGTTTCAAATAACCAACTAACAGTCGCCTGGCTGGGCTTTTTTTTTGGGAATCACAAAAGGACCCAAATGTACCGACACCATGGAGGCCGTTAAACTTCTCTTGTCACTTGGAACTCACCATAAAAACGTCGAACTCGTCCATAAAGTAAAAGGGTAGCTCCACACAGTCCCACAGCGCCAACATAAACGCGACAGTGGCGTAGGACCTCTCCCCGCCCGACAATGAAGCGGTGGACGTTGCCTGTTGTATGTCGCTGCGCTCGACACGCTTGCATTCCATGTCGAGTTTTCCGTTGCCCATATCTATATTCATTTTACCCTAAAATATTCGATTAGAAATCAATTACCTCACCTAATAGTGCATAGTACATGTTACACGAAGCGTAAACGCCCATTTTTGGACAACAAGCGACGAAACATATTAAAACTAGCTGTGTCGGCGACTTCGTCCGTGTAAAATAGTATTTTGGGCATCATATTTGTTTTTGCAAACCTCCTCTTTACCCTTGTAAATTTAACCCACCCACATCGTCGGTCGCGCTCTGTCGTTCTCGCAAGTATTTTTAAGAGATATACATACAGTGTCGCGGACATTGTTTTACATTATTTAAAGATAAAACATTATTTCATATATATATTTTTGCGTAACTTGAATCGTTTTCGCAGCGTACGCATCGGAAAGCTACAAAGATAAATAATATTCCCCTTTTCACCACATTTCCCGCTGTTTCTTCGTTCCTATAAGTCACAGCGCGTTGTTTTGGCCTATAACCTTCCTCGATAAATACTCTAACCAAATATCAATTCGAACAGTTCCTGAGATTAATTAAAAAAAAAGCACAATATAGGATATTAGTAAAGTTTAGAATTAGATAACCAATAGATGGGGTTCGCTTGATGGAAATAAAGCAAGGAATACCCAAGTTATATGACACCTTGAAAAAAGATGCGGAAGAAACATAACTCTGTTACTAATTTAACTAACGACTAACTTGACTAACTTCACTATTTTAAATATTATAATAATAGTAAATCATAAGTTTACTTACTGTATAGTTTCGTAAGGAGAGTATAATTTGAAAGCGGTATTGTACTCGTCGCGCGATATACTTCTGCAGTATGTGGCAAAACTTCAGGTGATTATCGGCGGTGGTTTTGATCTGTGCAACAAAAGAGTTTTTAAATAAAATCTAAGCTACGCACATACTACATACACCCGCGAGGGAACGCCTTTTTAGCTAAATGGTTGAACCTAGCGTTAAGCGCGAGAGATCCTGTGTTCGAATCCCAGGGAAACAATAGATTGTTTCACTAGAGCAGGGCACAGAAGTCTGATCATCTTCTTGCCTGTAAATAAACCCGATTAGTGAAACGATCACAGACCTACGATTGCCCCATGCCTCACGAGAAAAACTCATTTTTTTGGTCCACACTACGTATATTTTCGTATGTTGATAGTAGAGTCGTTTTATAACTGTTTTATATTAGGAAGTGAGCAAAATATAATTAAAAGGTCACAAGTACTCCAAAAAGTTGGTAGCTAGCTCGCTGAGCCTTGTACGCAGTCAAGGGTTATTTTTCAATAATAGAGAAGAACAGACAAGCATGGGACCATTTGACGGTAAAATAGCTCAGACTATAACATTTAAACAAAATGCGCTGTCTCCCTGTTTAAGCTTTGGATATTCGTAAATCCACAGACTAAAACCGAAATGTGATTAGACTTCAAGGCTTTGTCATTTGTGGACGGTAGTTCGTGACCCAGGCGGAATTTCGATAGTCCCACCACCTAATTAATATCCAGATTTCCAGGGGAAGTCCAACATAATTTAGAAGAATTATAAAAGGTTTAGAAAAATGTTGGACCCGGTGGGGATCCAACCCACGACCCGTTGATTATTAGCTTGTACATTGCCACCATTAAACCAACGAGCCCGTCGCATATGGTGTAGCATTAAAAACTTACTTCAGCGATGAGAGAGCTAAGAAGACTCAGCGAGTGCTGCGCCCGCCGATAACTCTCCTCCACCTGACACAGCTTTTGGGCAAATTCCACACGGTTGAGCCCGGATTGCGAAAGCGAGCTTAACTTGATTTGTGTCTTCTTCAACTCGCTTATCACTATGGTTTTGTCCCTGAAGTAAAATGACGCCTTGAAACATATTTTTTTTTCCTTACGGGGACACCAATAGAAGGTCGGGTGATCGGTCAACATCATTTGATGACCATTCCAGCCATTTCCCCTTAACGCCTTAGCGAAGGATTTCGGGTTATCCAACTCTCACTGTATCCCCTTCAGACCTTCTAGTTTCTTTGCAATACATATCTTATTATCCTATCCATCTTTATTGCCTTGAACACATCGCTTATATTGTCGCTTCCCAAATACGTATGTCTCAATTTTGAGTACATTGAACAGCGTTTAAACATAAATTGATATGTTGTTTAATAATTATATCCTTCAGTGAAACAGCTTTATCGACTTCAATAAATTTTGTAACAACGTAGCAGGCATTCTGATTCAAAGCTAATGGATGGACAGCCCCATTTTAGCTACAGCTGCCATTTAACGGTTTAAAACGCGGAATACATTACTTAACTTATTTTTAAATTAACTACGGCCCTTCAAACCCCATGTGTACTACTAGCGTTACCTACAGAGATGTACAAAGTATCTGGAGTACAAGAGGCATTATACTTCCAGCTTAAGTATTTCAGATACCGGATACAAAATGCTAAAATACTAAATACAAAATAGGTATCTTCAAAATACAAGATTTTATTTAAATGCTTCTTATGTTATTAAGAATTATGAAACTTATAAATTTAGTAAGATGTAGTAGTCATACATAAATTAGTAAAAAGATGTATCTTGGATACTCACACCAAATCTTTAGAACCCTTCTGTCAATTCTTACTGCTATTGCCAGGTGAACATGGACGCTATTTGACTCACCTTGGGCTTTCCACACGAGGGCAGAGCTTGAGAGCCTGCTGCACCTTTTCTTCCAATACCGACTGCTTCTCCTCCAGTATCTTTTCCACTCGTTCCAACTTGTTTTTGTCCTCCGAAAGCCGCTGCTGACATGTTTGATGTTCCGCTCCACCCTGCTCCATCTTCATTTGCTCTTGCTCGATTTCTTCCTACGCAATTCATTTTCATAAGAATAAAGTTTACAAAGTCTCTCTTACGTCAAAAATACGGATCGATCTAAATTCTCCACTTTTACTTGTTTGTATAATAAACACACAAAACAATGGTTAAACGCGTTGACTAGCATTGCGTTGAGCGCGAGAGGTCCTGGATTCGAATCCCGGGGAAACATTAATTTTTTTTTGGTCGGCCAGGGCACAGAAGTCTGATCTACGAATTATGCCCCACGAGGGAAAACGGGATTACACTATACATAAATTCACAACACGACAAGAAGATAAATAATAAAAAAGATTATAATGTCATAAATAATAATTATTAATAAGTTTTAAGATCCGGAACCGGCATCCACAGCGTTCCGTGTTGTTACTCCCAGCTAACGTGCTACCGTGGGGTTTAAGTCCTGCCCGTGTCATATTTTTTTTTTTCAATTTATAATCGATTTTAAATTTACATAGTGCTATCATGTGTAAAACATTAAACTTTTTAGATAAAGAAGATTTGATTGTGGTGGTTAAGTATATTACTGGAGTATAGAAATTTAAAAAAAAGCTAGGGCTTCTTGGAAGACAAGTTTTTTCCAAGCTTATAATTTGAGACACAATTATAATATGAAACAAACATCATCTTTAAAATACCTTCAAACTTCTGCAAGTAGCACTGATTTTGTCTCGATGTTTTTGTACTTTTCGATATTTTTCTTCGATTTCATCTACGCACTGTTTTAATTTACGTTCTTCGGCGCTCTCCCTCTGCACTTGTTCGCTCAGCGAACGAACTTTTTCTTTGGTTATGTTGAGTTCGTCCACCTAGAATTTCATTGTATTAATTACTTTTTTTTATTTACTTTAAGTGATTGATTGAAATGAGTGAAAGTAAAAACTGAAAACAACATTTTGGATTTTTTTTCTGAGAGATTCTAGGTTTGAACCTCAGGAAATAACAATGAGAACTTTCAATCGGACAGAGTACTGAAACTATTGATAATAAATTAACGGTTATAAAAATATGTGTGTCTGTAGACATATTTTAGTAACATATTTTTTTATTCCACATAAAAATACAATATACATGATTAAGTAATTAGATACGAGTACCTTTCCAATTACTTATCTACGGGTCTTGTATAATAAAACACATTGAACGGCTTAAAATGCGAGGTATTTCATAAGTATAATTTATATGTATAGTTTTTGCTTATTTTGAACTACAGCCCGAAGTCTTGCTGGGGTAAGAAGGTAGTTAGTATGGTCGAAGTTTGTATAACGAGGTATTTGTCTTACACGAATATGAGCTGGTTATCCTTTATTTAGTATCAGCTTTAACAATATATATTTGGAATATGAAGAAAGAATTACCAGAACTGCATGCTGCGGCGCTTGCTGCTGGTCTAGAGCAGCGACCGCTTCCTTAGCAATCTCCTCTTTCCTTCGCAAGTCGACGAGGAGCGCCTGCAGCGCTTTGGCCGCCGTACGCTCATTATCGCGCGCCCGCGCCGCCTCTTGGTTTAAAGTTTTCGCCTCCACTTCATATGTTCGCAACATATTCTCGGCTTCCTTAATTTCTAATTGCAACTGCCTGTATCAATAAAGAAATAAGAATAAATTATCGAGTTCAATAGAAATTTAATAGATTCTTCACATACTTCCCACACTTTCACAGACAAAACTTTTTTCTTCTTGACATGTTGCATTTCTTCGTCGTGAATAGATCTAGAGAATCTATTTCTATATACTAATGTATAAAGCTGAAGAGTTGCTTTTTATGTTTGTTTGAACGCGATTATCTCATTAACTACAGGTTCGAATTGAGCAATTATTTTGTGTTGGTTTTAGTATTTATCGAGGTAGGAAAACATAGTCCTGTGACTAATAAAAGCGAAGATACAGCGGGAAATGTGAACAAATGGGGGAAATTTTTCATCTCTGTGGGTTTCCGATGCGTACGCTTCGAAAACGATTCAAGACACCCAAAAATATGTATAGAGGAATAATTCCTCTTCAAATAATCTTAAAAAAATAACTTGGATGGCCAAAATAACTAAAAACGACTTCGTCGGTCTTGGTAACGCGAGTAATCTCAATGAATTAAAACACTTTTATCTGTTTAAAACTCGAAAAGTATTGGTTAAACGTACATTTTGTTTTATTCAACGATCTGACGTTTAGACGAAACACCCCCCGTGACCACGGCTGCGGCGAAGTATCCGTAACGTAAAAAGTGTCTTATTTAAATTAAGAAGTCTCGTGCCGTCGTTCATGCAAGTTAATCTTAAACGATAGACATATAGTATCGTGGACATTTTTTTATATCATTGAAATAATTTTTAGATCGAACCAGTAGTTCCTGAGATTAGCGCATTCAAACAAACGACGTCTTCAGTTTTATTTATTAGAATAGATAGGAGAATTTTGTAACGTTGGATAGAATAACTGACGTAAAACTAAGCTAGAAGTTATTGAAATATTTTCTACCTAATGCTAACCTAACTGCTAGAAATATGGAAAACATTAATACATCTTACATCTTCCTCTGTTCCGTACTGGTTTGCAGATAAGTGGGAGCGCGGGAGTCACCTCCGTAACAGCGATAATTGGGCGCTGGGTGGTACTCCGTGCTATCTAAGGTCACTATCTTGGCGCAGTTATTGGGGACGTTCTCTTGCTCGTCTGACAGATGCATCGCATCCTCTGCACAAAGAAATAATTGGAACATTTGTCTAGATAAGGTCATTTCAACTGGATTCAGTAATTTAAATGTAACATTGAAAATTCTTTTTCTAACAAAATTATTAATTATTCTTCCTTTACATCGTAAATGGTATAAAGTAGTCATTCGTTCCATTCTCACATGGTTGTATGTCATCTTTATCCTTTTTGAATGTTTGACTCTGAAAAATTTGGACCTTGGATGGTTTAAATACAAAATGGAGGATAATTAAAATTCTGCACGTGTCACATCTTAGATGAAGCCGTAAAATATAAATCTACGTTTTGCTTTGACTTTCCACCACCATGAACGCCATGCTTGTCTGTTCTAGTCCAAAAATCATACTAACCATGCTCGGTGACGAGGAGGATCTTCTCCATCCTAATGTTGTCTATGAGGAAGTTGGCCACAACCGGATCGGCTACGTCCAAAGCGTCCAGTGCGGACATATACCCGTTGACGCTCACTGTGTGTCTACGCACATCGTGAATTTTATTTAAGAATTTGCTGCACGTCACTCCTGGTTTTGGTTCTGTCCCATAACGGATCTATAAAGAAATATATTGTACTTAGAACGTGGCATATACTAAAACGAAGCCATGCCGTGAGTGTTAATGTCTAGATATAATGAAAAAGATTTTGTGAAGCTGAATAAATCACAATTTTGACAATTACTATGCTACACCGTAGCTCAATGTGCTAAAGCAACAGCACAGAAAGCTGCGGATGTCGGTTCAGGTCCTGCCCGTGTCGTTAAATTCTTTCAATCTAAAATTGATTTTCAATAAGACAATGGTACGCAAGTAGTATGAATAAAAAGGTAAACAGAATATATATATATATCTACACACATATTTGGTATTATTTAGTGAGTCCGTGAAGTGCAACAGTAAGGCAAAAACTCTAGATATCTAGTAGTCTGTTATCCCTTTCATATGATCGTGCGATAACAATTTCAAAATACCTTGCTCATAATCTCAAAGAGTTTCCTCGAGTCCTCCGGCGTGTTAACGCAGAATGTTCGCAGCGATCCGCCGATAATATGCTCTAATGCGCCTCCCCATTTCTTATCCTTCACTTTTAAGTAGTTACCTAGTAGCGAAAGTATATCTCAAGAATAATTTATTAAATTTCGTTTTCAGTAAAACTATATCATCTCCAAAAGATTTCCCTTAAGATCTCCTTTTTAAAGTTCTTAAACCCAAGTGCGAGTACTGTCCATAAATCGTATCGTAAAAGCTGCTTGGTCAGAGATTTTATAGCGTAAATCAATATTTCAATGATAAAAATGCTTGAGGTTTTGGGGAAACCGCACTAACAAAAAAAAGTTAAAAAATATGTAACTTGGTGATAAAAAATACGTAACTTGGTGTCAGGTCTTATAATCCCTAGATTTAAGTAATGTTAATAAACGTGACTTTGGTATATAGTTTTTAACTAGTGTGACGTTAATAAGCTTTAGATATGACTTAGACTCCGTGTTAGTGGGAGCTTAGAGAGCTGGACTGATATGGACTGGAATGATATATAGTATACTAGCAGACCCGGCCACGCGTTGCTGTGGCTGAAGTTATTGTCTAACTTTAAGAGGAACCGTAGGAGAACATCAGTCAGAGGGACCATCATGCTTTTTACATAGATGGATAGCAGTGCCATCTATTGAATTGTAGCTTATATGACACGTTTGTCGGTTTACTCAATCCATTGTAACTGTCAATTATTTAAAGACAAATAATTTGCAATAAAATAAAATTGCGACTATAATTAAAGATCTAAACTATCCTATGTCTCAAGTAGGACCGGACTGCTCACGGTGTGCCAATTTAATTTAAAACCGGTTCAGTAGTTTAGGAGTCCATAGCGGACAAACATCGAGACAGATTTATATATAAAGATTTTATGTAATAAATAACTTACCAACGGGACCTCGTGGCGGTGCGCTAAACTCCCCACGAGCGACAGCCGCCTTAACTCGCTCACAGAATTCCACCATGCATCTGCCATAAACGGCCACGGAGTCGTTGC
This sequence comes from Leptosia nina, assembly GCA_963661955.1. NCBI lineage: Eukaryota > Metazoa > Arthropoda > Insecta > Lepidoptera > Pieridae > Leptosia > Leptosia nina. The sequence goes on along the minus strand of CAVLEF010000005.1, from coordinate 10,055,760 downwards.
CACGGGATTCAAGCTCGCGAAGCTGTTGCTTTAATTGTGCTGGTAAGAAAAAAAACATTAAATTAAATTGTTAATGAATTGCTGTATAATAATTGCATTTTTAATTAACACACTATTACCAAATTTATAAGTTTCCAAGCCATTAAAATCAATACTAATATATAAAGCTGAAGAGTTTTGTTTGTATGTTTGTACACTCTAACCTCAGGAAATACTGGTTCGAATTTAAAAAGTAGTTTTATGTTGATTAGAGCATTTATCAAGGAAGGCTATGGGCCAAACCATTGCGCTGTGACTAAGCACAAACAAGACACAAAAAGTATGTATGATGATTTCCCTTTAGATGATCAAAAAAAAGGTCCGAGATAGTATATATCTATCTCTTAAGATGAACTCAACGGGACGAGACCGGCGTCTTGAGTAACAGGTTGAATTTATAAAGATGAAGATGGTTTATAAAAAGAAATGTGAATAGCCAAAATAACTATTCTACGCGGACTAAGTTGCTGACACAGCTAGTATAGCATATTCGAACCAAGTCTGCCTCGTTGCTGTTGCACCCTGTGATCTGCGCGGTCGGCGAGCGGTTGCGCATGCGCAGCATTACTTCGCGCCTGCGCTGTATCGTTTTGTTGGGTCTCGTAACGCGCTCGAGCAGCGTTTTCCGCCTCTTGAGCGCTAGCAGCCCGCGCTTCTAGCTCCGTACGCTGTGATGCACAGCTACCCGATCTAAGGGTCAGTAATGCCTGTTATAGCAGTATCTTCGTCTATTCTTAAATAAAAAATAGTGACATAGTAAATTTGAGCTATGGCTTCATAAAATTACAAAGATTTAAATACTGTCTATAGTTTACGCGAGTAGTACACATTTAAATAAAACACTTTAACGGTTTAAAACGCGATATATTAATTAGACTTTTAGTTCGGCCCGACGTTAAACCGTCTCCACGTCAGTCTCCCCGCGACCATGGCTGCTACAAAGCATCAGAAACGTCGGGCTGAAGTTAAAAATCTATCGTCGAATGATCAGGTTCGTTTTGCAGACACAAAATGCAATCTTGCCTATTTTGTTCAAAGCGACTTGAAGGAAACAGAGCTAGGAATTCACGAACGCGTGCACGGGACTCTAACACTGAACGCTCGCAGCGGCTCCTGACACAGCGTGACAGACAAGGGTCATTAACAGCTAGGAAGCGAAATACATTTTATTTTCTAATTTAGTGATTCATGGTCGTTTTAATTAGCATGCTTATAACTTTAATATCTGTACTTATTTATGTCTACCCGTGCGAAGCCGGGACAGAGCCGCTAGTAAGTATATAAAGGGCATGTATGTTATATGGAAACCAAATAAATAAATAGTCGTAAATATACTCAAATACTTACTCTATGTTGTGTATCTCTTGCTCAAGATCCATAACCTTTCTATTCTCTCGGCTTAGTAGCTCAGAGAGCTTGTAATTTGTTCTCTGAGAGTTACGGTGTGAGGTCTGGGCTGAACGCAAACTATTTTCTATTTCCTGTAGTTCTTGCTCCAAAACGGTATTTTTATGGTTGCTCTCTTGTAAAGTTTGTTTTAAGGAACTGTCGAAAATTATATATTTAAAAAATTATGACCCGTTCAAACTATTACAAAAAAAGTTTTTTAAACATACTCAATTGCAGTTGAATTGGTGCCATAATTCTGCTCCATGTTTTTTAACCTATCTGTGAGACGCTGGACCTTTACTCTATGTTTTTCCAACTGGGTATCAATAACTTTAATTTCATTTTCAAACTCTGCTATCTCGCTCCAGTAGTATTCATTCTGTAAAGCCATCTTCTTAGCATTAACTTCCTCAGAAGATTGCATTTGTTCATACTGGTTTTTCAATTTCATATATTCTTTTTCAAGCTCTAAACAGGCCTGAAAAATTGTATTAGATTTACCATATATATTATTGGAACACAGTGGAGTAATTAAGGAAAATAACAATTTCCTCGCTTACTTTTACAGTACTTTTAACTTTTACCTAAAAAAATCAGTAATAAATAAAATTGTAAGTAATGTTCTATAAAATAATTTTTACTTACCTCATTCTTCCTGTTCCAAGTAGCCAAAGCTTTGTTACAATTTTCAATAGCATCTTTATAATTTTTCTCTGTTTGGTCTATATTGGTTGCTTGTCTAAATAACTCAAATTTTTTCTTGGCATCACATGTGTGAAATGTTCTAGCAGTATCTTGATTTAACACAGAAATAGGGTTGTCAACTTGTATATCAAGAGCTAAAATAATTGCTTTTACTTCTTCATATTTAGTAGATATTACTTCTCCTGCAATAGCATATAAAATCTTTAATTAAACTAAATAACTTTTAATAAAGTAATAGGAATGTCTTTGATATATTTTTATTTATTATTTTTAATAGTGAATTTATAAGCTTAAGTCTTTATTTTTTGTCAGCAGAAGCCTGCTGTGACAAGAAAAAATATAAATAATTGTTATGTGCTAGCCTGAATGCAAAAAAATTCTGGAATTTTTAATGCCTGTTACTAACCAAAAAACCTATACCAAAAAAAATTTACCTGAAGCTGATTTTATTTTATAACTAGATCCACCAGAAGCATTTAGGGTTCGCACTATGGTTATAAAATTACCATAAATGTCATGCTTATAAGCCCTGGGGCTGCTGTTCCATAGTTTTATTTCAACAGTAGCAGAGTTGGTGCCCTTTTTAATAAAAGCTGTAAGTATTATTTGAGATATAAAATAATGAAAATTGATTTAACTTAAGATGTTTTAACTTGATCTTGGTGTTTTGTTTTTTAATAATCATCATGTATCATAAACTTTTTACTTACAATTAAGATTGCTTCCTCGGTCGGTAGCTGAAGCTCTAGCTCCCAAACCGACCACTAAAGCTGTTAAAAGAGCACTTTTACCACTTCCATTGCGCCCAACTATAAAATTCGTATTTCGATTGAATTTAATCTCTAAATTCTCGTGACAGAAAAAATTGCGAACGTGAATACTATAAATACATCCATCGACTTCCTGCTCGCCATCTTCAGTATCAGACTCCATATCATAACAAACTTATTATTTACTAACACTTGATAAGCGGGGGAAATATTTCAAGTTTCAACCTTTTCAAAGATTCATCTATATTTGAAATAGCGCATAAGAAAGTTACTGTCAGACTGTCACTGTGACATCCCCAAATATCCACAGATATGTAAAAATATATCGTAATTTTATTTAGTTCTCTAGGTCTGTGGTTAAGACTTTAGACGACATGATAAACAAAAAATTAAAAAGCTTGGAATCACAGCTTCCTGTGACAGCTTCAAATTTGAAGACTACATTTAATTTATTTTAGCAATACTGTTTTGTAGAAACATCTTAATTTAATATTTATGGGATAGTCCATGAGTAAATTCTTGTTTTATTAACTTATTTGAAGATTTTTATAAACAGTTATCGAGTACAAGTTTATTACAAAAAGGCGCCTTGGCCTTTACAATGTCTGATAACGATGACGATTATATGTGCGAAGAAGAGGAGGATTATGGTCTGGTAAATACGTTATTCAGTACTCGTTTTTTAAGACTCTTTTAACTAAATCAACACTGAATGTAGTTCGATACGGTCCATTCATTTGATAACCAACTGGACCAATTTCTCTAATAGGGAAGTTCAACAACTAATCGAAAGGTTACATTTCGGCTTTTAATGAAAATATTGTTATTACATATTCCTTCGGAGTGTGTGTTGCTTGAAATTTTGGTACATTTTATTATCTAGTGTAAACTTTTTGTTTTATAAGGAGTACTCTGAGGACAGCAATTCTGAGCCAGATGTAGATCTTGAGAATCAGTACTACAATAGTAAAGCTTTGAAGGAGGATGAGCCTAATGCTGCGTTACTTAGCTTTCAAAAAGTTCTTGAGCTTGAAGGTGGGGATAAAGGAGAATGGGGTTTCAAGGCGCTCAAACAGATGATTAAAATAAATTTCAAATTGGTAAGTGCACAAACTGAGCCAAAATCAATTTTTGTGACAGAAGATGTGTAAATTATATTGTGTATATTTTAATTAAACCTATTATTAATTAATTTGGTACAATAACAATATTGTGGTTGTTTAGAGTAACTTTGCAGAAATGATGACAAGGTATAAGCAGCTTCTAACTTATATAAAAAGTGCTGTCACGAGGAATCATTCAGAAAAGTCTATTAACTCAATCTTAGACTATATCTCAACCTCTAGAAATGTAAGTATATTAATATTGACTTATATATGACTTGTATATTAATATTGATTGATTATTGTGTTTTATTTTCTTTTTTTTTCTAGATGGAACTTCTTCAAGACTTTTATGAGACAACTCTAGAAGCTTTAAAAGATGCTAAAAATGATAGGCTTTGGTTTAAAACTAATACTAAGTTAGGCAAGTTATACTATGACCGTGGTGATTTTAATAAATTAGCTAAGATACTCAAACAGCTACATCAGAGTTGTCAGGTACTGCCATTTATGTATTTTCATATACTAATGATGAAACATCTTGATGTAATGTGTTCTGTTACGCAAAACTTTGTCACTAAACAGAGAAATAATTTCTATATATTTTAGACAGATGACGGTGAAGATGACCTCAAGAAAGGTACTCAATTATTGGAAATCTACGCTTTAGAAATTCAAATGTACACAGCGCAAAAGAATAATAAGAAACTTAAGGCTTTATATGAACAATCATTGCATATTAAGTCTGCTATACCACACCCACTTATCATGGGTGTTATAAGAGGTAATTATTTATTTACATATTCTAATTGGTATAATAACCTTAATAAATATTGTGCTTCAGAAAACTGTATTATATGTAATACAATAGGCGTGAGAAACATTTTGAAAAATGTGGGTCCCGTCTTTTACTGCTTAACAAAAGCAAAAGAAAGGCATAAACTCTGTTACAAATAATTAACACCAAATTCACTGTTTAATACTATTATATTTTTCACAGAATGTGGTGGCAAAATGCACCTGCGTGAGGGTGAATTTGAAAAAGCTCACACTGATTTCTTTGAAGCTTTTAAGAATTATGACGAGTCTGGTAGTCCACGTCGAACAACCTGCCTAAAGTATCTTGTGTTAGCAAACATGTGAGTATATATGTAATTTTAAGAAATGTTTTTAGTATTCCTATTTTTCAACACCACTCACAACAACTTTTTGGATTTATATTAATCTTCATTAAGGAATTGCAATATTGAAGTTAAAAGGTTCAAGTTAAAAATTTACATAAATAAATCTTTGTGTTACAGGTTAATGAAATCTGGTATAAATCCATTTGATTCTCAAGAAGCAAAACCTTATAAGAATGATCCAGAGATTCTGGCAATGACTAATTTAGTAATGGCATATCAAAACAATGATATCAATGAATTTGAATCCATACTTAAACATAATAGAAACAATATAATGGATGACCCATTTATTCGGGAGCATATAGAAGATCTCCTGAGAAACATCCGTACCCAAGTTCTAATAAAACTTATTGGCCCATACACTAGAATTCACATACCATTTATATCCAAGGAACTGAATATAGATGAAAAAGAAGTTGAAAACTTACTTGTTACTTGTATCCTCGATAAGTATGTGTCCGTTTTTACAATGTATGTTATGTTAGAGGTTTTTAAATATTTTCTTATTTAATTTATTTATTTTTCAGTACTATAAGCGGTAGAATTGACCAGGTAAACTCAGTATTAGAGTTGGCAAGTAGTGCGAGAGGTGCAACACGATATTCAGCACTTGATAAATGGACCACGCAGCTTGCTGGATTACATCTTGCGCTGGCCAACAAATTGGCCTGACTGTAGTAATTGTCTTACATATTATATCTGCTGCGTTACTTAGTCTAAGTTTTTGTATGAAAAGGCTTTTTTAAGGTAGACTACTGATTAGTCAAGAACATTGTCTTATTTAGTAATCACTACAAAATATCAATTAACAAATGGTCAAGTTTAACAAAACCATTATTGTTTGATGAAATTGGGTAACAACACTAATTTGTTACAATGTTAACTTCTGTTCTATCATTATTACCAGAAATGACTAAGAACAATGTGATTATAAAGTTATGCAAAGTTGTCAGATCTAAAAAAAATCTAATAAAATTAAATATCTATGAGTAAATCTGTTGCACTGAAGCGGTAAAATCTTGTTTTTGTTTTAATACTTCATAATTAAAATTTTAACTGCCTGGGGGTTTAGTTTCTTAGATTTGTCGTTCATATGAGCTCAAAGGAATAAAAATTATATTAAATGGTTGCAACACTATCAGCAACTTCAAAAATAGTGTAATATTTACCACTTTTCTTTTGTTTATTATGTCTTTAAAAAATATAGACTTACAAAACAATAAAATACGCTAATTTCCTTTACTACAATGAAAGTAATTCAAATGTTAATTTGAAAATGTAAACAAGTAATATTTCATATGTATTTATTAATAAAAGCTTTTACATATAGTAGTTAAGTGTAAAAGTTAATAAACAGAAGTATATTAGAATAAACATCAGTTTGTATAAATTTGTAAGACTAATAATTCAGATATATAAATTACTAACTAATATATTTTCATAAATTCACTTTTACAATACATTTAAAAGTTCTATACAAAAATATACTGGAATAATGTATACTTAGAACCTAAAATAAAATGGACGCAATTTTATATCACAGGTTAATTATAAATGTCGTTAAGATTAAACTTATAAGTACGAGTTTAGGGCAAAAAAATAAAAAATATTTTTTAGAGTGGTTACATTTGAATGGCACAGATCTTGCAGATCTAAATGTATGTCTACATTCAAACAGACTGAGTGGATACAATATTAATAATATAGTAACAAAAATACAGATTTAAACATGTCAAAGGATAACTCTGAGAGCCTTGCCCTGCATTAAAGTTATTGTTTTTCATGCAGCCAGGGTCTAAAAATTGGCAATGTACTCGGGTAGTGAGTGGGTGGATGGGCTTCCTCATCTACATCACGAAACGGATAAGTACCCAGGAGTATAGGCAGTTGAAGCTTTATTTCTTTTTCTAGGCTTTTTGGTTCTATCACAAACTGAAAAAATCAACAAGGTGTCAATAAATTACACAGCACATAGTTAGATAAGAAACTTCAGGTATATTTCTCCTATGTAATCATCAACTTACACCAGTACCTTGTACATTGGAATCAGTATTTGTTTGCTTAGAGTAGGCTTATTAAGGGAAGATTACAATATTGTAAGTACTTACAAACACATCGTATTGCACTGATATAAGATGACAGCCACGCAAGTTGGTAGGTGGCAAGGGTGGAACGTACAAGAGTTCGCCACGCCACACATCGGTTTCCCCCGAACGAGTCTTGCCATGTGCGAGGCGGGATAATTCTCGTACTTCGCGCGCAGCTACTTTCCCGTGTGCTATGTACTGTATAGTCTGTGTGATGTAATTTTAAAATTTTAGGCAAGTTGGTAAGGCGCATAATATTTTCTATAAAAATATAAAAGCCCTCTAAGCTAAAGAAGTTACACATACATAAATAAATTCTTGGTTGGTGTGTAAATTGACAAAAATAATTCTTATATATTAACAGATATATAATTTATCTTATAATCACAAATAATAAAAAAACCATTTGGAAACAAAATCAAACAAATAACATTTAATTTGAGATGAGATCAGATTCAAGCAATTGTTTAGGCTTATTTCATACCTCAGTAAGCGCCGCTCTTGTACACTTCAGAGCAATCCGTGAGTTGTTCACTATTTGTGCAGAAAGTGCGACACTCTGACCTGGTACATATGCCCCACGATCTAGAGACACACGGCAGCTCACTGTTCCACCTCCAACACAGCCTACACCCAATTTATGCTCTACATTTAATTCAAATTCTTGCTAAAAGTAAAAACAAATGTTAATTATAAAATTACAAGAAAATGCTATTTTTAACTAAAGGCATTCTATTTAATCAACCTGAACAAACATTGGTTTTGGTAGATTAAATATTACAATGCTTGATTGCTAAAGCAAATTATTATTTACTCTAAAAATAACTTACAGACAATACTGGAGGCTCCAAATTTAAATCTATCGGATTCATTACAATAAATACTTGTTGATTTTTGTGGGTTAGCCCATTTGGCTCTCGTAATGCTGCTTTACAGTAATATTGAACCCAACCATGGGTGCCAAGAAATGTAGAGGGCAAGCCCATTGGTAGACCCAGTTTAAATGGGAAGCTATGGATTCCAGGAGACAATATAGACGCACTGTGCCCTGAAATCATAATATTTAGTTATTTAGTAATTAACAATTATAACTCTTATATAATATTTCCTCATCAAACTACGTATTATAGTGGTGTTGTTGGCCTTGGCCTTCAGTGAGGATGTTTAAATTAGTATAAGTAAATAATAAATAGGTCTTTTTCACCAACATCAAAACTTTTAGATGTTAACTTCTATTAAAAAGAATAAAAGTACGTATTACTATGTGCTAAATAACCAAAACCCAAACTCCATTTTAATCCAAAGTCCTCCGCAGAGGAAATGGGTGAAATTGCAGATAATGTTGACAGATCTCCCAGCCTTCTAATGTAAACCAATAGAAAAAAATAAATAATAATGTGCTAAATCAATGAATTATCTGTTTACTGTTTAAAGTTTGTTATATTTTGTTAGAAAATAAATTATTTTTATTATTATATAAAAGCCACAGATAAAGGGCATAATAAAAAAATTAGTTTCCTGATTAGTTCAGTTAAATTATGATTGTTAAATAATTTACTGTACCTGGTTCTCCTAATAGTCTCATCCTAAAGTCAATGTAGTTTTCTTTGTCAAAAAGTCTCTCATGGCGCCCATTTCCAACTCTGACAACTCCTTCGCCAATTACATGGAAATGTAAACCTTAAAAAAGCATAATTTATAATATTTTCTCTGTGTTCATTACATTTTCAATTAAGTTATTCTATATTATACTATATATTATTAGAGTAATATGTATATAAATTGCATTATACACAAGATGTCTTGGCAAACAACAGGGAAATAAATTGTAGTGATCAACTAAACTGTAAATAAAATTGATCAGAGAAATAGACACACATATGTGTTTGCCTAATGTTTCACTGGAGAAAAGGAAAATATACACATCTATTGTTAAAATCTCTACAATTATTTACCTATTAGACAACAAGTTCACCTTCATCTACCCACATATTACTTCATTAATATTGTTAGAATTTTAAACTATGTTATACACATTCCTTCATGAAGAAGTTATACAAAAAAAGTTTCACACACTTGTCCTTTATAACAGACTTTTGAGAACATAAAATTAAACATATTTACTTACCTAATACAGGCGTGTCATCTTGTAATTCCATTAACACCTTTCCAGACAAAAATTGGCCAGGAAAGTAAAGTAATGATGTATTATCAAATACAATTAAGAATTTTAGTAATTTTCGTGGCATTTTACTAACATATGATTTTGAATAGTAGTGATGAAATAATATATTGTTAACTTTGTGGTTGTTACTGGTAGGAATACTGAAATTGGATTACTAGCAATAGAAGTATTACATATTGTATATTTTCCACTATCACAAAGACAGTTTCTTTATTCACTACGTAATTATCATAGAATGTGTGTACGATGACAAAATTCTAATTAGTACATTCAACTTGTAGGTGGAATTATGAAATGTTCGTGAAGGCTAAATAGTGGGAAATAGATGAATGGAAATTTTGGAATCCTTGTTATATGTAATAAATATCACTCACTAAAAAAAATTACTTCATATTTCTGTGTAAAAGTATACCTTAGCATAGTAATTGTATTTATTGGTTTTTAAGTTCTAAAATATCACAAAATAAACGAAATACATATTAGGAGTTATTTTTAACCACAGATACAACGAGATATATAGGAACGTAACATGTATTGTTGTATAACTGTATATATACATATATATTATATGTTATCCAATTTTACTAATAGGTAATCTGTGTAACTATTGAGTCTGTGTCAATTGTCAAGGTCAACCATCGTAAACGACGGTTAAAATGGACTTGGTGCCGTCAATTTAAAGAAAAGCTAAGAATATATTAATTGATTAATGTTTTTTTAAAAATTGTGTATTTTTCATTTGTTACCAATTCCTTAGAAGTTACAGTGAAAAACGTAACCATGCCGAGTGAAATGATAACACTTCAACTTGGCCAATGCGGAAATCAAAGTAAAATTTATTTAAAATAAGATTCTAAATGTTTTATATGTATGTCCCTAAGTTCTGGTCCTCTACTTATCATATTTTTTACAGTTGGATTTGAATTTTGGAAGCAGTTATGTATAGAACACGGCATATCTCCAGAAGGAATATTAGAAGAGTTTGCATCAGCCGGTTCTGATAGGAAAGATGTGTTTTTTTATCAAGCTGATGATGACCACTACATACCTAGAGCAGTGCTGTTAGATTTGGAACCTCGTGTTATCCATACAATCATGAATTCTCCTTATGCTAAAGTATATGTTTAATTTTATTTCACTATAATTAATTGCTGTTTTCTTTCAAAATAGAACAAAACGTAAATAATGGTCTTAATTATGTGTTATTTGTTTCACCAAATCATGTATTTCAGAAATATAAATGAGAAGACCTAGGGGCTCATTAATACATATTATACATTTGAAAAAGTGATTTATTGAAATGTATAATATGTATTATTGATATATAATCAATTTATATAATGATATAGTTGAAGAAAGAAGAAATCAATTTATATAATGATATATAAATTGATTTCTTCAACAAAACAAAATATAAATTTTTACAGTTGTATAATCCAGAAAATGTTTACTTATCCAAACATGGTGGTGGCGCTGGAAACAACTGGGCCTCAGGTTATGCTCAGGGTGAAAAATTGAATGAGGAAGTTTTTGATATTATTAATAGAGAGGCAGATGGGAGTGATAATTTAGAGGTATGTTTACTTTCCTCAGTATGACACATGTTAATAAGAAAAAAAATTCAAAGTAGCTACTCTATATTCAAATAACACACTTTTAAAGAATTAAACTAAAGATAAAGTTTCTTACTTACGGACAAATATTATTTACAGGGTTTTGTATTATGTCACTCAATAGCTGGAGGTACAGGGTCCGGCATGGGTTCATACATATTGGAACACCTCTCAGACAGGTTTCCTAAGAAATTAGTGCAAACATATAGTGTGTTTCCTAATTTGGATGAAATAAGGTAAATAGCACCTAAAAAACTATCAATAATCAATCAAAGGGTAACTGTAATCTAAATTTGATTGAATCAAACTTAGATTGTACATATACTTTTTTAAATAAAAAATTATCTATAAGTATAGTACACATAGTTTAAAATACCTATGTAAACCAGATTTTTATATTCTCTTACAGTGATGTCGTTGTTCAACCATACAATTCTCTCTTAACCTTGAAGAGACTGACAGAAAGTGCAGATTGTGTTATGGTATTGGACAACACAGCTCTAAACCGTATTGCAAGTGACAGGTTACACATACAGAACCCCTCCTTTGCACAAATAAATACTCTCGTCTCCACAATTATGAGCGCTAGCACAGCTACTCTTAGGTGATGGTTTTATCTTTAAACACATTTACTTTGAATTCCATCTGTTGATTTGGTTGGTGGTCACATGGTTCTCAAAGTTTAGATTGTTATCCAATCGACACACAACAGTCACAATCCAAAGATGCCCACAACGCATCAAGGTAAAATTTCAAAACTGTTTATAACAGGGGTTTTAATTTATTTAAACATTTCAGGTATCCATCATATATGAACAATGATTTAATAAGCCTAGTTGCTCCTCTGATTCCTACACCAAGGTTACATTTTCTAATGACTGGCTACACTCCACTCACAGCAGACCATGAACTTAATACGGTATGTATTATATGGAATATTTATCTATACAGTGCTAAAACATTTTGATCAACCTGCTATCAAATTCCTAAAGTTATTTATACAACAAATGTTAAACTGATAAACAATATATACAGTGCAATAGTAATACATCTAATGTTGTACATAAAACATTTTAAATTCGGTCAGGCTCCAAAAATTCGAAAAACGACAGTGCTTGATGTGATGCAACGACTGCTTCAACCAAAGAACATGATGGTGTCATTGAGTCCTGATAGAGCCAACCAACATTGCTACATATCTATTTTAAACATAATACAGGTATGAAATGTTTCTGTTTGTTTGGATTGATTGACTGCAGGAGATACCAAAAAGTTGCTTGGAAAAAATTTACACTTATCTTTAAACTTCGTTTTCCTGTACAGTTCTGTTGTTGTGAAGAAAGTGTTGCTGTGATGTTTTCCTGTACACTCTATTTTACATGATAGTAAACATTGTAATAGATACTGTCTATAGTTTACGCAAGTAGTATGCATTTCAATAAAACACTTTAACGGTTTAAAACGCGATATATTAGTTAAACTTATTTGAAAATGATTTTTAACTTCGGCCCGACGTTTCGGATGCTTTGCAGCAGCCGTGGTCACAGGGAGACACGTCTCCTCCTCCGTTAGTGTTTTATTTAAATTGTAATAGATTCTATTAGCTCAATAGGGCAATTTTGTCTTAATGGACATACACTTACAGTTATTACCAGTATACTATTATTTCTTTTTTTATTTAGGGTGAAGTAGACCCATCGCAAGTCCACAAGTCTCTGCAACGGATTCGTGAACGCAAGTTGGCTTCGTTCATTCCATGGGGACCGGCGTCCATCCAAGTAGCGTTGTCCCGCAGATCGCCTTATGTAACAGCTTCGCATAAAGTCTCAGGACTTCTACTTGCTAATCACACGAATATATCGTCGGTAAGATATTCGACATATATATCTTAATATGTATTTATGATATAAGCGTGTAGTATGTCATAATTTCCGTTCTTCATGCCCTGAATCTGCTGGTTCAATTGATACTAAAGTAATAATTTATACTTAAAAACTTTTTCCATATTTGTTATATTGGTATATTTTTTTTCAGTTATTCGACAGATGCCTGCAACAGTTTGATAAACTACGAAAAAGGGAGGCATTCATAGACGTGTTCAGAAAAGAGCCTATGTTTAAAGACTCGCTAGAGGAATTCGATGAGTCGCGCTCAGTCGTGGATGATCTGGTGCGAGAGTATCAAGCTGCTGCCACGCCTGACTATGTACACTGGAATCCGGGTCAGTACACACATTAAACCGCAATATGTAATAGCAATTGCTATATAATAAATGTTTTAAATAATATAAAATTGTAAACCTATTTAAACATCACAGACACTTCCATAATTATTGATAACTCTGATCTACTATTTTACAGAAAGCAGCCACATATAAGGGATGAGATGCTGATACCGAACAAAAGAGACTGATACCGAAGTATTCTCATGATGTCCAAGTGCCATTGCATATTGTTTTGTCTCCAATTTGAATTGATTTTGTTTTTAAATGTAAATAATATTGTCATTTTATGTCATAGAACATCATGTGTATGATAAAATATGAACAGTGTTAATTTACTTAATGATAATTAGTTAACCAATGAGTCCATACCCAATAATTATGTTTAGGTTAACACCCAAAATGAAAGCCATTTTCTTTCCAAGTATTTATTAGTATAAGTCTAATTCTCAACACTCCTTACATATTAACTATGTTGTATTTTTGCACTGATTTTGACATTTAGTATTTAGTTTTTTGCAAAATATTTCAATGATAACTGTAAAATTTAGATGTTCTACGATGCTTCAATATAATAATGGTTTCATTAATATATAAGCACCGGTTTGAAATCAGTAACAATCTTAATTACTGATTATAATCAATTGCTTTTAGCTTTGAGGAGCATGTTAATATGATGTTAGATATTTCACAAGTCCTAATTACAATAGATCACTGTACGTCATATTAAGTTCTCCTGAAGTATGCATTAACTATCTTGTTGTTATCTGTTTAATTTTTTTTCTTTACTGCCTTGATTATTATGAGTGAAATAATACAAATTTTTGGTCATTGTTAACTACTTCCAGTATTGCGACAACCATAATATTGTTGTTTATGGAGGAGTTAAAATGTAACAGCACAATTTATCATTCACTCACACATGTATTTACTTTTTAACGTTTGTACATAAATATAACAGTTGTTCTTATAAAAATTTTGTTTCGTTTTCAACATTAAACTTATAGCAAAATATAAAAGAAACCTAGTGTGTCGTTATAGCAGCTAATATTAATAATGTGCTATCATATGAAAGACCCTAAATCGAGAGGCCTCATCAATTAATTTGCAACCAAAAGCTGTACAATATAATAAACCACTTTAGAAAAAATATTTTATTTTTCAACATCTAGTTAATGAGAATTATAAAATATGTAGGTAGTAATGAAAGTGTAGGATGAATCACAACTGATTTGGAATGCAAGTTAAACATTTTTGAGGCCAAGTGTTGTGACTAATGGCAAGGCTAGGAGGTTTGGCTTGATGGCTGAAACTTGGGCTGAATAATGGATGTTTTCCGCAGCGGTACAGTTTCAGGGGTGGGTATTGCATCTCCTGTTGGAATCTTGGCAGGAGCGGCGGGAGCTTTAAATGGTGCAGCTAGGTTACCAGGTCTTTGTTTAGCCATTTGATAGTCACCAGAATCAAAGAATTTTTGCTGTGAAAGGAAAATATATGAATAATTAATAAGTTCTTGGTTCTCTGTACATAATAAAACAATGTATTAAATAAAACACCTAATTCTTCCTACTTACCTACCTAATAGAGTTTGAAATTTAAAAATCAAAAAACCATTATAGCTAGCTTGGAAGGACTAAATTCTCCATTTAATACTGCTTATCTGTGTAAATTCACTATATCACTTGTGATTGGTTCATTGTGGACAAACAAAAAATATTAATTTCTAAGATGGTACTACCCGCAAACTAAATAGTAGTAATGTGAATATATTGTGCATTGTTCAATTCTATGAGAAAATGTATTAAATGTGCAAATTCATGTCTTCTGTTTCCTCAACTTGACAATACCACCAAATTTTAAAAAGCTACATTTAGTTTTTATAATAAATTTGTTTAACAAAAGTGTTTTACATACCCCCTTAGCAAGTCTCTTTTGCAAAAAGGCTGAATGTGATCCTGTACCTCTTCCAAGCATTGCATTAGGAAATTTCGCCTTTAGTTTGGCTTCTTCCAATTTCTCCAACTCTTTTGGCTGCAATGAGGGTACATGGATTTAAAAAAAAACTTATGTGATTACTTCAAATAAGCTAACATAAAAATAATAAACTATTGCTAATCATTAACCCAAGCATTTATTATTTTACAAACTTACATCTTTAGGTTGTTCATTGTTATCTTGTGTTTCACTCATTGTGGGCCTGTAAAAATTAAAAGTTCTGTTGTATTATTAAAACAATGCATGTATAGTTTTATTTTAAAGTGATTAGAAGGCACAATTAATCCGAGACACTTATTACAGGTATTGGTGTCATTTGAACAAGTTTTGACTAAATATTAGAGAATAACATATTCATCAGTGTATTTTTTAACTAATATCAGGATCTAGAAACTAAACAGAAACATAGCATTCAATTTTAGTAAGATACATATATAGCATAATACTTATATTTTTAGACAATGTTGTTTACCTTGATCACTGACGATACCAAAATTGTTATTGATACGGGATACTCAAGTCTTCATCAATATAATGTCACAAGAAATCTTTTAGCAATTACAAAGATGGTCACAAAAAGACATTCGTAAAGAAAAAATGCGGTAATAGACTTCTTCTCAGGCGCCAGCTAAAGATTTACAACAATAGTAAGCTAAGTGTCGCTGGAAATGATTGAAATTTGAAATGTTGAATTTAGAAATTTAAACCACACCACATCACCACAGATGTAATACGTACAGAAACCATTACGGGAATAGGTAATACCGTTTACCACAGAATATAATTACTAAGCTCTTTACGGTTTAGCTTAAGCGTAATAATGACAACCGCAATGTGGTAGAAGCTGTTAACTTTATTATATTTTATATTAACCTATAATCTAAATCGAAATTAATGAAAGTATGTTATATTTCAAGTTAAAAGGTAATTAGATGATCTGGAGCTGTAGCTTTTTTAATTTATGAAACAAACCTTTAAAATTATTTTTACAACTATTCGTGTAACATTAAACAATAGTAAAATGTGTTAACATCATATATTTTTATTAATTTTAAGGGTGATATAAATAAGGGACTTAAACGAAAAAAAATCATTCGATGGCATTATACAAATTTTAGTCTGTGGTCATCGTTGAGCCAATAAAAAATAAATTAAAAGCGGGAATCACTAAATTTTATATTTAACTTTACCTATTTGTTCGACTTTATTTTTTGCAAATTTAAAACGTATATTTAGTAAGTTGGAAAAATTACCAAGAATATGTTAATATCATTAAGTTTTATATTTTTCTAAGAACTCCTTCCCGCCAAGCACACGAAGTGTTTCTGACATTGTTCGAAAGTAATGGAAAAAGCATAGATAATTAAAAAATAAGACATTATAAATTTAGTTTTTTTATACCCATAACACCAAAATCTACCGTTTTATAAACATTTATCTCATTTTCAATACAAAAAATATTTTGCTAACAATTGCTGCCAAGTTGTTTTAAAATATTATCAAAGTCGTTGCTGATGGTTTCAGAACGAGTAAATATTTCCCGCCAAAAGTCTTGACATTACTGTTATATATATACGGGTCGTCGGCATTATTTCGCTCAATTCAGCTTCACAATTTACAGTGTTTATTTTTCCTACAGTCGTTTTAAGTTTTTGAAACAATAATTTTTATTTTTAATCATGTCTTTAACACAACAAAAAGAAAATCTTCCCAAAAATCCAACGAACGGTCACTTAAAGGTAACTTTAACCCATCTATGTCCACTTGGAAAGTAATACCATAGAACCTCTTGTATTTACTATATTATGATTAATTAGTCCCCAGGCAAAAATGTGTTATCGACGCGAAACGACAATATGGTTCCGGTGCATATGGAGGATGAAAATGTAGAAAAAATGGAGGTTGAGAAAGCAGAGGAAGTAAAGTTTGATCCTCAGTTAGAACCACTGTTGCGAGAAAACCCTCGGCGTTTCGTTATTTTTCCCATACAGTATCCTGATATTTGGCAGATGTACAAAAAAGCTGAAGCTTCATTCTGGACAGCTGAAGAAGTTGACTTATCTAAGGTATTATTACAAAATATTCTAACAACCAAAAGAAATATTGCACAATAATTCATTTTTATATAAAATCACGTCTAGTCCTGATAATTTTATCATACATTACATTGAATGAGGAAATGAGGAAAACGATTAGTAATTACTATTGTTCTTGTTTGTAGGACTTATCTGACTGGGAGAATTTAAAGGACTGCGAGAGGCATTTTATAAAGCATGTTTTAGCATTTTTTGCTGCATCAGATGGTATTGTAAATGAAAATCTGGTAGAGAGATTTTCACAAGAGGTTCAAGTGACAGAGGCACGCTGCTTCTATGGCTTTCAGATTGCCATGGAAAATGTTCACTCCGAGATGTATTCACTTCTCATTGACACTTACATAAGAGACCCAAAAGAGAGGTAGTTTACCTTAACAAGTTTAATTTTAACAATGAAATATAATTTCCACAACTAACGTAAAATGTTCTGCAGGGATTTCTTATTTAATGCAGTGGAGACACTTCCATGTGTCAAAAAGAAGGCTGACTGGGCTCTGCAGTGGATTGGAAGCAAGACTGCTTCTTTTGGAGAGAGAATAATAGCCTTTGCAGCTGTTGAGGGGATATTCTTTTCAGGCAGTTTTGCATCCATCTTTTGGCTAAAAAAGAGGGGTCTTATGCCTGGACTCACATTTAGCAATGAGCTCATTTCAAGGGATGAGGTGAGTTTTCATTTTGCTTTATTCATTATGTTAGCTTTTAACGATTTAAAGCAGTTTGTAACTAAGGAATTTATGTTAAGGTATTGCAGCAATGTAAATCAATGACTAACATAAAATAAAATTGATTTAAAACCATGACTTTGAAATAACTATTATTACTACAACAAACATGTTCATACATTTATGTATAGGAAAATACCTTTAAGGACCTGGTGTCAATATATTATGTGAAAATTTTACAGGGCCTCCACACAGACTTTGCATGCTTAATGTACAAGCACTTAGTTCAGAAGCCTAGCAAAGCGCGTGTGCTGCAGATAATTCGTGACGCGGTGACCATTGAGCAGGAATTCCTAACAGATGCATTACCTGTCCGCCTACTTGGTATGAACTGTGAACTCATGTCTGACTACATTCAGTTTGTTGCTGACAGGCTCTTGTTAGAACTTATCGGAGAGAAGGTGTGTATTTTATTTAAAAAGCATTCTTAGACAAGATTTTCAAAGTTCTTATTGACTCTATGTATATTATTTTTCCAGCACTACAACACAAAGAATCCATTTGACTTCATGAACCTTATCTCATTAGAAGGAAAAACAAATTTCTTTGAAAAGAAAGTTGGGGAGTACCAGAAATGGGGTGTTATGGCAAACCCAATGGACAATGTGTTCACACTTGATGCGGAGTTTTGATAATCCCATATGTTTTAGACTGATTACAGTATTATTGAAAATCTAGATGTTTTGCACCAAATTGCCAGTCGATCTGGTTTAGCATAATTATTATTAAGTTTAGATGTATTTGACTAAATAGGAGTTAATTATGTGTCATATTTTATAAGTGGGTTAGATATAATTTATTGATAATACATATTTGGATTAGATTCTCACTACTTGGCGTAATTCTGATATCAGTGTGCGGATGATTGTCACGTAATGTGAAGAATGTATGACGGTGATAATAATATTGCAATAAGAGAGTTAATAAAATTTTTTTTACCTACATAGATTTTTTGTGTAATGATATTCTAGTGTGTTTAAAATTCCATTACCCCTAATTGAAGAAAGGACATCTAAGTCCAATCTAGTTCATTAACATATTTTTATATGCAGACAAATAGGTCAAATTTCTGTGCCCTGGTAGGCCGAAACAATATACGATTCCTGATTCCATAGAATTATAATATCCGTTTATCTCGTCATTCGCGCAGTATTATCATGTATACGCGTAAACAAACATTATTTCTGGTGCCGATGAACTCTACAGTGGCGGCGTCCGACCGCGTGGACGTCGAAATAAGGTTACAAGGCCTTTTTTTCCCCAGTCAAGAAAACACTTAAATAAATCGAATTATAAACTAGTTATGCCCACGACTTCGTCCGCGTGAATTAGAGCCTATGCATCATTTAATAATACGTCAGAGATCTTATTACTGTTATCCAGTATACATTTAATATCAAATTAATGAAACCAGCCCAGCACCGACGTCACTCATGCTGCTTTGGAATATGTAGGTATAAACGTGTCAGTCTAACTTGCAACCAAACTAATCTATACTTTTAATTTTAACTTATGCTATACCTAATTGTATTTACAAATCTCGTCAGTACTAAACAACTTAAAACTACATATAGATCTATAGTCAAAAAAAGAAAACCAAGATATAAAATGCGTAATCTATAT
The DNA here is from genome assembly GCA_963661955.1 of Leptosia nina. Taxonomy (NCBI): domain Eukaryota; kingdom Metazoa; phylum Arthropoda; class Insecta; order Lepidoptera; family Pieridae; genus Leptosia; species Leptosia nina. The sequence goes on along the minus strand of CAVLEF010000005.1, from coordinate 10,036,028 downwards.
CAATGCAAATTTTCTATATTTACTAAGTAAATATAAATGAATAAAATTCAATTTATTCTAATGCCGTCCGCGTCCAGAACATGTGCGTAGTTTTATATATCCTGCCTACAAACACCCAGCATTATTCTTTCAATTAGCATAACTGATTGTCATTAGTGTTCTTCTAAATGCCAAGTCCAAAAATCATTGTTTTGTATACTATCATGTACAGACGTCGAGCGGTTAGATTTCTGTTATAATATGTACCTATAGATCTAACGATAACATAAATTATACAAATAGAAAAGAAAATAGATGAACTCTTTGATTCTTGGCCTCACTTGGAATTCTTAACACATTATTAACGAACATCTAATTGTTGTTTTTTATACTTAACTGTTGGTAGAGCGACCCAAGTCAAAAAGAGAATGCCCAAAAGCGTTTATGATGGGACCTTCCTGAATAAACTACATTTATCAAAACAAAAAATATAGTCAAATCATTTTTTATTTCTGAATATTTATGCACATAACTTTGATCGAATACAATAAATAACTGAGGCTGTTTTATTCTTGGAACAAAATGCTACATATTTTTAAAATTTTATTGCGTGCTAAGAAAACACAAATAATAATTAATAAGGAATATTTTATTTAAGCTAGTTAAAAAGGTATTAAACTAGTCAAAGCTTATCGCTTCTTATCTTGCGCGAGACGACGCAGTAAACTGTGCCCCGAGAGGAATGTGAGTGCTGCCAGTGGTGTAAGGTAGCGCAGCGTAACAAACATCGACAACTGCAGCCAGAACAAGCCGTACAGCGCCAAAGAACCTATGCAAGAGATAATTTATATATTTTATTACTTTCTGAGTATTACTCACAAAAAAAAATCACAAGCAATTTTGTTTATACTACCTCCAAGCGCCAGATGGAATAACAACGCGGCGGGTGTAAGTGGCAGGTTTCCGAAGTTTATGCCGATCTTCGCCCATAAAAGCAACAGCAGAAGCAGCGGCGCCGCACAGGCAGCCGCGAAGACATCCGAAACGAAGCGAGGAGGACGTGCATCTGGTTCACGGAAAGTGTGCGCGATTTCTGGCAAAGGACCTCGTACTGCGCTTGCGCCTGCTCGACGGCCTGCGGAATCTAAAAAACAAATATTTTTCTAATAATTTTATTTGATACAAGCTGCAAAAAGAAAAAGTAACAAGCTGAGTAATTGCAAATAGTAAAGTAAATATTTGAAATTTAAGAAAGTATTACCTATTGCTGACAAATCCTTGGAAAATTGAAATGAGATCTCGCCCAGATCCCAAAGAAGGGGGTTGGAAACAGCGCTGTCTCCAAGATACACGCTCACAGTGTAACGTCCCGACAATTGCTGTACAAGCTTTCCGAGAGAACCTACGTTCTGAAAATTTTGATACAATTTTACAATGATATAATTATAATTTACTAATATAAAAAGATGAAGAGTTTGTTTGTTTGTTTGTTTCTATGTTTGAACACGCTAATCTCAGGAACTACTGGCATTTATTAAGGCTATAAAATACTATTCACTGCACTAAAAGGAGCGAAGAAACAGAGGGAAATGTCGAAAAATGGGGAAAATTATGCATCCTCGTGGGTTTTCCATTGTGTACGCTGCGAACGTTCAAGATACCCAAAAAATATGTATTGTAAAATTATTTCTCTTTAAGTGATCTAAAAAAATAGTTCGCGACATTATATGTCTATCTTATAAGATTAACTTGCAAGAACGACGGGACGCGGACGCCGTCGTGGGTATAAATTGATGCTCAAAAGAACTATTCAACGCGTACGAAGTCGCTGACTCAGCTAGTTTTATATATTTCTGAACATGATGCACTAATTTTAAATATAAAATGGAGGGAGTAGAAATTTAAAAACTCCCTCCAGACCACCATACTCATATAGAAAATCCGTGAAGTGAAAACCGCGTTATAACTTAATCAGACGTGAAGTCTATCACAAGACATCTTGCATGTCCTTAATAATATTTTTATACATACCAAGTCAACCTTGTAAGCTTTAGTGTTGTCAGGCTCGGCCACAAATATAGCCTCATCTTCTCCACCAACAGGAGCGACGCGCACAAATGCTTGCTGAACTGATACGGGCTTGTTCCATTTGTCTTTCACACTAAACTTGAGTGAAACCCTGAATTGACACAGTATTATTTGTAAGACTTAAGTAATTTACTGAAGAAATAAGTTAGTGAAGTAAAAAATTGTATGACTAAAGGTATTATATTTTTAAAATCTATATTTCAGGATAATTATATTATAATTTCTCTCAACAATAACTTACTTTTGCAAATGGTCTGCTTGTAATACATCAGTGAGCTTATTGGGGTATGTAAGAGTAGTCACTTTGGGACTGGTTGTACCATCTACATCACCAATACCAACTTCCAGGTTACCAAGTTGTATTTCACCCAAAACTGCCACATTAAAATTGGAAGACTTTGTTCCAGCGGCTAAAGAGATCTTGTACATGCCATATTGTGTTTTAATTTTGCTAAGATTAAGGACAAAAGTTGTCAGTTCATTTTGTTTCTTCACCAGAGGCTGTTTCGATAGAACAACAACATCATCTGCTAGTCTAGTGCCCGATTGAGCCACAACTTCCTCTGGCTTAAGGTTGGGTATTGCTCTACCTATTAAATCTGTTACAGAGAATTCTATCGTGTCCATTTCTGATGTAATATACTTTCTGTCTTTAAATGATATGCAGATCGGTGTTGGCTGTAACGTTAAAAAACATCTTACACATACATACTTTAAAAATGAAGGACATAATTATTTATTTTGAAATATATAAATTTGTGTTTCTCTATATCAAGCTCATTTTGATGAATGTAAAAAAAGTACAACTGTAAGGGGTTGTATTACTAACCTGATCATCAGCAATGGCATATGCAGCCTCCAATAGCAGGGAAGCACCACGCGGTGTATTGACAGAACGGCGTGACACTAGGTATGTGGCGAATTTGTACCTTTGCTCTGGGCTTAGTGGTGATGGCTTTTTCAACACTTTGAATGATCTGTTTAAGATAATTTTAGCTTTTATTAAAATTAATTAATTAACTTTTAAACTAGAACAAAACAGACTTATTCATGGTCTCTGTCACAAATGATTTGTTAAAGTAATTGATTCGATCTTTAGTCCCAACCCAAAAGAGATCGATACCATACTGTAAAGGTTAATTCAATGTAGTAATTGTTTTTTCATCAAACCTTAATAATTACCAAGACCACATGAAATTATCCATAAAATTAACAAGCTAAGATCTAGCTTATTAGTAAATTATCATTAAAGAGTGATCTCTTGAACTTTTCTGATATCACCAGAGAGTTCCAGATATTTTAACATTTACCAATAATAGTGAAAGAGTAATTGAAGAATTAAGTCTTATGCGTGGGAATAAATAATATTGCTTTAAGATTTTTGTATAAAACAAAATGGTATTTCACATTTAAATTTCTATATTACTTAAAATTTTCTTACCGTAAGATAGTAGTAAGTACAAAAGATGTAACAGGCAGGCCACCTTCAAAATGCAGAGCCTTAGAGTCACTTTCATCAGCTGAGAGCAAAATGCCATCTGTATGCTGAGCAGTCCATGCTTCACATCCCATGTGCTCACATAAGGCAAACACAAAGCCATAGCTAAAAAGTTTATATATATGATACTATAAGTATCCTAAAACTAAATAACTTATTAGGACTTAATTACATAAATAAATAAATTACATGAAATCTTAAAGTACAGAATAATAAAAAAATTTATATGCAATCTAAAATTTTTATTTGTAGATCTTTTAAATCTCCAGATTTATTGCTACTTTTTCTTTTATTTACTTCATTTAACTTTTTTAACATAAGTACATAGTTTTATTAAATTAATAAGTGGTTTATTTGAACTCGTTTCTGTACCTTAAGACACAGTATGTCTATAAAGGTTCTTTAAAAACCCTTTACAAGAAGACTGAATAAGCAACCTGATGAATCAATAAGATGTTGTGTAGAACTTACTTAGCCGGAGAATCGTCCTTCTTCAATAATTGAATAAGATTTTTCAAGGCTTCTTCCTTTTCCATTGTTTGTCCTTTTCCAATTGCCTTTAGAGAGTACACAGCATAGTATATGTCACTAATACTAGCATCTTTTTTATCAAGTACTCTTACGGGTGCACCTAATACATCAGGACTTAAGAAGTTTTGGCAACCTGATAGTGCTGCTGCATTTGTAAGGTAAAACACTTGCTCTATATTATTTAAATCACATTTGGCTGACTTAATATCCTGAAAAAAAAAATTGGTCAAATTTCACTAAGATAAAAAATATATATAATGAGCTGCTCGTTATTTCACACCACGTACTTGACAAACATCAGGAATCTTAGCCCCAATTTGTTTAAGTCCCTTCAGAGAATGGTACATGGAACTTATGTCTTTACTTATAAGGCCTTCATCTAGTATTCCTTGCAACTTCTTTACATCAATCGTTCCTTGAAGTATTGCACTACATGCTGCTAACATGCAGAAAAATACTGATACAACTGTAAATAAATTTATTTTAAGGTATTACATTCTTAATTTTCTCTTAATCTACAAAATAACCTTAAATATCCGGACAAACTATTAGCATGACGTGTCCCTAAATATTTACAGTAAAATGTAAGTGTTCATATCATAAGTGAAAATATACTACAATTTTAAGGGAGTTTTTATTTAGTTTAATTATTTACATTGATAAAGTATACTACGTTTGTATTAGTAATATTAGAATATATACATTTATTCGCAACATCATACTGACCCCTAATGAACATTTTGTATGTTCTTAAGAGATGTTAAGTAACGCTATTTTGTATGGTATCCAACAATTTGAGTTTGTTTTATTGTAGAAATTTTTAATAATTCATTGTCTTGAAATACACACAAAAGGTAAATTAAAAACTAGCCGGCTCTAAATTCCTCCAAACCACAAACCAAAAACAAACGTTGGCAGTGGTTGGCGTTGGACCTAGTGAAATAGACTGTAGACCACAGCCCACAGATATAATTTGCTACAGATAAAGTAGAAGATAAACAACTTTCGGTTGTAATTGCAACTATGTCATTGGACCGCCTGTAGACCCAAACTAAATTCTGTGGTACCTTAGTTTTCCAAAATCGAATAAGGTTCACATTTTGTGAACGTACTTGCTATAGCTTTAGATCGGCTAAATTAACTTATAATATCTAAAACATGGCAGGAGCAGTTGCTAAATTACCGTCGCTAGTAAATAGTAAGTATATAACTTTTTATAAGTGTTTATTAAATTTATAGGCTGGGTTATGTAATATTATTTTGTCTTCTTAAACCATGGTCATGCTGGTAACTACTTCTTCAGTGTCGTTTTTTTTAAATCGATTGTTTTTATTTGTTATAGGCGCAATAGCAAATGCCAAACCCAAGTTTGCAATTTTCTTGAAGTATGCTAAAGTAGAACTGGCACCTCCTAAACCAAGTGAAATTTCGCAAATCAAAGCTGGTATTGCCAAATTACTATCCAGTGCTAGAACCGGAGCATGGAAACAGCAAACCGTTAAGCAAGCAACACTCAACACCCTAGTTGGAGCTGAAGTGCTATTCTGGTTTTATGTTGGTGAATGTATTGGAAAACGTCATATTGTTGGATACAATGTTTAATTTACTCTTCATGCGCATACTGTAGATATTATGTTAAATAAATTTAATCAATAAAAATTCTATTGTTTACCTATTTTAGTTAATATAAAACTATTTCTTTCTGTAGCCATTACTTAAAAATATTAAAGACACTAAATAAGTTGGTTAGATATCATTTACTCTACATTTATCTGAAGAATTTCAATTTTATAATGGAGCACACTGTTCCATAAATTTATAAGGATTAAATGCACTGGTCAATTTGAGTTCTGCTTCAATTTCTGGTGGACCTCTTAGCCACAGTCTATCTCTGTAATAGTTGGCACAGGTGATGAACTCTCTTTCACTATATCGATCAACCTTTACTGGAACGAACGGATCAAGGTGGTTGAATCCCTGAAATGAAATGAAAAGTTAAATAGGTAATGTTACTTATATATTTGTTTGATTATAACAGTCATAAATATTATTCAGTTTCAACAAGTATCTATGTAACATATTTTAGATTTTTATTTAATACATAAGGTGAAGGAAATCAAAGTAATTTTTTAAATAATACACACCTTTCTATATAGTAAATTCATAGGAAAGATTTGTTTGTTTTGCTCATCAGGATTTGCTATCATATCTGCACTCAGCACTATGACACCATTTTTCTGTAAAGAAATTGTCATTCATGTTTAAACTTTTTCTAACAGTCATAGGATATAGCTTTTTTAAAAAAAGGAACAAACCCAGTCGCCTTTAGTAAGCTCTAAAATAGATGTAGTAAGAGTGACTTCTTCAGGAGCAACTTTCTTTTTAGTGGGAGTTTTCAGCCGTGTTAATGAATTAAAGAAGCCATTATATCCATCAACTGCTACAAATGTTTTAAACCTGCAAACAAAAAATAACTATATAATTGAGGACACGGCTTCAGTTCACATTGTCTGCACTTCCCCTCTTTCCCCCGTTGAAGAGGACAAAGAATAAATGAATGACCTTATGACAAAGATTGGGAATAAAAAAATTTAATGATTTGCCCAACACATAATTATTAGATTATTTTCTGGACCAGAAAAACAATATTATTTTTTGATACCCCTTTGGCTGGGGAATAATACTATACAATAGATATATTCTAATATGATAATCTTAATCTCTTCACTGCTTAAAAAATAAAATATTCTTACTTTCCAGTATTTGACAGGTGCTTGACTTCATGAACAATTGCATCTACAACATCACACGCATATTTCACACGAGAAATACCAAGTTCAATAAGTTCCGACAGTGGTGCACCAGCTTCAGTTTTCTCCCTTTTGCTCCATACATATTCTTTAGATATTTTTAACTGAAAGTTACCAAATAATAAAACGTATTGAAGATTGTAGTCGACCTAGAAAGGATAACTAATATCTTACTTCTGGAGATTTTAATAAGTGTTGGTTCTGTGTCTTAAAGTGCAATAACCAAGCAGCGGCATCCAGTGGCACATCCACCATACCTTCACGGGTCAGTGAGTTGGACATCTCTTTGTGGCGCTGTACTCGTCGCAACCAATCAGATACTGCAATATGACAAAAATTTCTATAAGTTCAATATGGAATAGTATCAATGGTTTTACAATAATTTAATATAGAGTGTACAATGGAACTGTCAAATATAGCTTCAGTTTAAGTAATAATGATATAATATTTAATGTAAATATTTCTTACCCCAAGGTACATGGATGATGAGGTAACCCTCCTCAAAGGCGTAATGCAGTAGATGAGCAATGGTCATTGACCTGCCTGTGCCCTCTTCTCCATCTATTGTATTTTAAGTTAAAGAAAATAACAGGCCAAGACGGTGTATACATTATATCATATTGTGTTTATTTGTGCTTTAACTATGCAACAAGTCAAAGAACTTCCCTTAGAAATGTATTTTTAATTGTGGACGAATTCATATTTTACAAACTTTTTTTTTTAAATCCTGGCATCTAAAGTATTAGGTTATAATGCAACATTACTTGTAAAAAGGATACATAAAACATATTTGGTGACCGGCTTTTCTAGATCAGAGGCTTTCATACAAGCAATTATGTCCAATGCCGGTTGTCGCACCATTATCACCGTTTCAGCAAACGTCTTAGATTGTTTCATATACGATTTAGGCAGACCACCATGTCCATATAATTGTTTACATAAATCTTTGTTTATAGTATAAAATAAACCAACATGGTTGCTATTATGTTCAGCCTAGGGGAAAACGGTAGGTTTATTAAAATATTACCCTTATGATATTTATTTGTTTTTGTATTGGTGGTAAATAATAATAAATATTTATTTTAAAAACGCACTTACTGGGGAACTTTCTGCGGTTCTGAATGTTACAGCTTGACTATATCTGCGACACGCATACCGAATATTACGGATTAGCATTTTGCGTATTTTTTAAAGCTAAAAAACCTCAGTATTCTATAATAGATGGTAATGTTATGTTACAACCTGCAAATAATTTTGTACTGTACTTGAGGTTACTTTTGTATTCTTTTACATTGGCTAAGAAAGTACATATTTTAATTCATAAGTAATAAAATCAAAACTATTTTGAAAAATTTGTTTAAATTTTAAACTTTACTAATAACTATAAATAAAAATTGGTAAATGTTGAACAATTCAGCACAGATAACAGCATTATTGATAGCTCTTTGGTATTCTATAATTGTATATTATAACCATCCTTATTCCACAGATTAAATAGCACAAATGAGAACAACATTATAGTACATTTTTTACACGAGATTGAGACCACAGATAAATTATGTACGACAGAGTAGTTCAAAATAAAAATATTACGATATTTTTTTAGGTACATACAATTTATTTAGTATGCATCTATAGATTTTTAATATACCTATAATATTTATTACGTGTAAACACCACTTAATCAAACAGAATGAACAACAGAAAAAAATCAAAGCTTTAAAAAATAATATAATACCAAACTGCATTTATTGTTATAGTATGGAGGTAATTTGTAAAAATAATTAATATTATACATATTCATTATTTTTACAAATTACCTCAGCTTTATAAATTTTGGCTGTTACCCACGACGTCGTCCGCATCACGTCGTTCTTGCGAGTTAATCTCGTAAGATACACAAACTATGTCACGGATATTTTTTTAAGGAGAATCCTTTCATGCATATCTTTTGGTTTTTGGACCGTAGCGCACGCAATGGAAGACCTTAACGTTTACAGATTTCACCGTTTTCTCACATTCCCCTCTGTTTCTCCGCTCCTATTCGTCGCAACCTGATAAATTAACATAAAAATAATTGTTCAATTCAAACTAATAATTTCTGAGATTAGTGCGTTCAAACAAACAAACTCTTCAGCTGTATTATATTAGTATAGATGGTTGTCAAAAAAAATAAAAATCTATATCTGTGTACGTCAAACTATATTATATATTCATTGACTACGCAACACCATACATATTAACTCTTCTAGTACTTAAGCACATAGGAATGAGTATTACTGTAAAATATTCTTGCAAAACATGACCGTCTGAGTGAAACCACGCAACGGTGTCGGAATGCTCTTCGATATTAACTGAAGGTGCCCAGCTTCTGCTATATAATTAGCTTGTACTAGTTCCTCAATCGCTCCTTCCACGGTATACGAGCAGGCACTGTTGTCGTTAAGAGGTGATTCTCCACTAAGTATAAACATTATCATTGAAGTATATAGAGGCGTCGTAACCAATGTTACGAACAGTCCGTGATCCAATACTTCCTTGATGAGATCTTCTTCTATCTCTTGATTAATAAGAGCTTCCTAAAGGTAAAACATACAGGTCTTAAATTATTTATTAAAATAAAAAGCATACAGGATAGAAAATGTCAAGAAGGCCACTAAATTGCAGTAATACAATTCATTTTTTTTATAGTGAACATACTTATATAGTGCTTATAAATGTTAATAACTATTCAAATAATGACTATCTACAAAAAATTGTAGTGGAATTTTTTACAGGTCTGGTGGCCTTTAAAACTAACCAAATGATAAAAATTGAATACCTGGTGGCTATTGATAAGATCACATAGCAATGAAACATAGTTTTCAGACTTGCTAAGTAATAACACCCACATAGCTGATGTCACTGAACTATCACCTACATCTTGAATAATTAGACCCAGTTCCTGTAATACGTTTAATTTTAGTAGACAAAAAGGCGTATTCACAAGCATTTTTATTATACAGTGGAGTAATTTAAAATACTTCTACGAATAAAATAAAATGTTGAATAGACCTTCATTTGACTTGGCTGAATGTGTGTTAACAGGATGCCAAGTACTGACACTATATAAAAATAAAAATAAAAATGAATTATAAATAAAAAAATACGACAGGGGCAGGACTTGAACCGGTATTCACAGCGTTCCGTGTGGTTGCTCTAACTAATTGAGCTACCGTGTCCTACACGTCATTGATACATGCACCTCTGGCGCAATGTAATTTTCAACCTTAACACTTGCGTATTTAGTTTCAATGTCTTATGCTTTGCAGCTTAATATAATTTATAATATTATAATTTAAAATTGATTTTTAATGTATGCCATAAAGTGCAATAACATGTGAAAGATATTAATAATAGATAAATAAATTAGTGGATCTATCTCTCGAGCTCAAGAACTGTAACTAGATGCACAGGACCCAAGTTTCAATGTTAATATAAACGCATTTCTAAATATCCAAAGCCAAAAAAGGGCGACAGGGTATCTTGTACATGTTATATATGGGCTGGAGGAAGCAACCGTCCATCAAGTGATCCTCGGCTTGTCTGTTCCCCTGTGATAAAAAATATACTGTACCATTTCATTGAGTATCGGCCGTGTGAGTAACAATTTGATGAGAACTAAATTCTCTTTGTACTCGGACACTTGTTGCAGCAGGGTCTGTATGTACATGCAGTGCAAACTTCGTCCGGCTCTATAATAAACAATAAAATATATTGCTAGCGAGGTCAATATGTATTTTGTCCTAGTAGCAACGCTTTAACTTATTTACAATAGCACATGTTATTCTAGATTTTGAAGTATAAATTACACAACAAAAACAGATCCCAAAATACTTATATACGTAATTATGGCATCAAGCAATAATAATTATAATTAAATTTTACCTAATTGTTATAATTTTAATGACAAAATGTATACTTTAAGGTAAATTTATTTCATCTTCTACTTTTTAGATAAAGGTAGACGACGCAACTATGTCTGTGACTTAAATGTTCTTACACTGACATATATCATTAAACGAAGACGAAAAACAAAGCATGTAGCCACATTATGAATATAATTTTTAACTCAATAAATACATTACTCACTCTTATAAATAAAAAAAACTTTTAACTATTTAAAACGCGAAATGTATTAGTTGAAATTATTTACAAAGTATTTTAACTACGGCCCGACGTTACGGACGCTTAGCAGCAGCCATGGTCACGGGGGAAGTATCGGACCGTAGTTAAAATAATTAATTTGTTAATAACTTTCACAAATACGTTCAGTGTTTTATTTAATTATGTACATGCGTAAACTACAGACAATATATTATGACTCACTCGTTATAAGTCACAGGCCAACAATTGATTACATCGGCTAGCGCTTTCTTCTTTTGCCATGTGTCGCTTGCACGTAGAAACTTTTCAAAAACTGTCTCTCGACCTTCTGCTGTCAGGACCGTATCTTCTACAAAAAACTATCAGTTAATATATGTATCTAAATGAATAATCGATTTTTAATTTATATAGTGCCATCATGTGCAATAACTTATGAGAAATATGAATCTTTTCAAATGTATATAGTTTTATGAAGCGTATATGTGTTTTAGAATGATTTTAATATCTGTACCGTTCCTATACTAACTGGGCTAACGAGTTAACGTGATTCGTATTGAGACTCAATTGATGTTCTTCAGGTCATGGGTTCGAATCCCAACAATACCATTATTTTTTTAATGATAGAGGACAGACAAGCAAGGGATGGTAGGTAAAATACCCCTACATCTAAACAAGATGCCCTGTAAAGCTATTTTGTCTTTGGATATTCGGAACTCCACAGACTTAAATAGTCACGTGATTAGACTTCACGGCTTTTTCATCTGTGGACGGTGGTTCGTGGTTTCCAGACGAAGTTAAGAATAAATTAATTAAAAAATGTAGGACCCGGTGGGGATCGTTTCCACGAGCCGTTGGTTATGAGCCGTACATTGCTACTACACAAACGATCTCGTCGATTTTTTCAAAGATATTTTCTTACCTGTGAGACTTTCGGTATGTTCGTTGTCAGGCCAAACAGTTCTGAATAAATCAATAGTGGATGCGGCCACTTTAAGAAGGTCACTAGCGTCTTGAAACCTTGACTTTTGGCTGAGGGACAGCAGGCCGAGTTGCTTATGAGGCGGTAGCCCGTACTCGGAAGCCTTCTGCAGAACATTGTCTAGTAGATCTTCTGGAAACTTGACACCTTCCTTGTAGTACTGTGTCATTCGTGTTGCAAGTATCTCGGTGTCTCTGAAAGAAACAATGAAATGTGCTGTAGCAACAGGCAAGTGACGTCACCAAAGCATTTATTTGTTATTAATTCTCTTGAATCTTGATTTTAATTGCATTTTTTTTTTAATTTTAATTACGTATATTTTTGTGTTTACTTTGGTTTGAATGGCATGGATTTAATTGCAGCTAAAAGTTAAATAAACATATAGTCAATTTTGCACCGGCATTTGGATAGCGTGGACAACAATAAAGTGTTGAAATAAAACGCTTTTAACGGTTTAAAACCTGAATATTCTTATATATGTATATATATTTCGACTCTTCGTTTGCTTTGCATCCGTGTTTACGTTTTCACAGTCACAACGTTTTCGTGGTCATAGTGTTTCATTTAAAGGTGTACTACTCGCGTAAGCTACAGACAATAGTTAACAATAAAGTAACCGATCGTCGTACTGACAAAGTTAAACTACTCTAATCAGCAGTATTTTCTTGTAGCCGTTGCCGTATAGTGCCGATAGTGCGTATTAAAAAAATGGTTAATTACTCACTGTAAGTTATTGATAAAGTTCTCAGCGGCATATTTGAATAGTTTATGCACATCTAACTTCAAGTTGAGGCATTGTAGCAAAGAATCGAGTGAACTTGCTTTCAGCGAGGAATAGCAAACCAGGCGGCTCAGTACCGACAGTACCCCGTCACCGTGGGACATTTCTAGTTCGCTGGAATCAAAGATCATTTATTCATAATACCTAAGTACATTTATTAAAAGAAGAAGACTCTCAATTTACTACTAGCTCTCGAATTAAGTAAGTAGAACGAAAAAGAAGAACAGGCGAGATACTCGACCTCAATTTGCATATATAGAAGTTTCCATGTACATTTTCAGATCAAGATGTGAAGTTAAATTTCTATTGATAAAGTTAGGACTATCAGCTGTTTATTTTGTTTTATGACGAGCTGTGGCCGCGACTTCGTCCACGCAGAGTAGTAGTAAATTGTGGCATCAAAATCTTCTTCTTTCTTGATCTTTTAAAGAGGAATCATCCTATTAGATATATTTTTTGGGTATCTCGAACCATTTTCGCAGCGCACACGGAACGGAAGCCCTCAAAGATGAATAACTTCCACTGTTTTTGTCCATATTTCCCACTGTTCACATTGTTTTATAGCTTAAAGCTTTTCACAATAAATGCTCTCTAACAACCAACAACCAATACAAAAAGATTTCAATTTTAACCAGAAGTGCCTGAGATGAGCGCTTACTAAAAACTGTTGACTATCTATAGTAAAATATCTTACGGCCATATTTCTGTGGACGCTATGCCACTACTGGCTCTTATAGCCTGCAACGTTGACGAGTGATAATTGTCAAGGAAACGAGCGAAGAGCATCAGCTCTTGGCCCACTAGAGCCCACGGCTGGGACCTGAAAGATGTTTTTATATGAAAGACGTTTTGATATTGGGATTAGCTAAAAAAGATTCGCAATAATTGCCTTATATTAAACTAATTAAAAAGAAAATTTTAAGATTCTTTGTAGGTACTAAAAATACACGTGATGTTGAGAAGGGGGGAGGGGGGGGGGGGTGGTCTCATACCTCACTACGTATCACCAATGGGGGAGGGGGGGGGTTTAAAAATTCTAAAAAAAGGTCACGTGATTAATGGACAACCCCTTAATTACAAATCAATAAAATGTACCAAAACATGTATTACGTACGTTTTATTTTTCTTTACTTCGCTCTCATGTTCTTGCTGACAGTAGTCCACAGCTTGCATTATCATTAAGCTACGAGTAGCACCCGGTACTCTGGAAAAAATAATGCACTTAAAAATAAATTGACATTGATTTAAAACAATAAAAGCAGCCCTTTAATCAATCTTTTTGGCTGAAATCGATATTGTAAAATATCTGTTATGCATGATGTCATTTTCTATCTATCAATGATTACAAATAAAATAGGACAACAACGCATTGTTAACGAATGACATTCTCATGGGATTGATTATATGGAAGATGAAATACCCCAGCAATATATACAAGAAGCGTTATTGACCTATTTTGACTTTGGATATTCGGAAATCCATAGACTGCAACCAAAAGGCGTATTAAACGTCCCGATTTTGTAATCTCTAGATGGTGGATAATGTTCGGAATTTTTAATATTTCTACCACCCAAGATTTAATGTCCAAAATGTTTCAGACAAATTATAAATTGATTGGCCACATGTGATACCGTTACGTGGCTCCATGTTGTCTGTACTTTTTGATAAAAAAGGCATAGCTTTTCTTCGTGAGATGTATTACTTACCGTTGTACAGCATCGCGTGAAAAGCAGATGTTTTCAATGAATGTCACTATGTCGTATTTTGACAGCTTGTTGAAATAACTGACGCATTCTCGGTATTGTTGCATCCACTTTTTGTTCGTCACATTGGCAGCGGGTACCTAAAAAGCAACAGTATGAAAATTGAGCATCTTGAGAAGTCAGACAGAAGAATGACTCTTCAACATGATCTAAATAAAAGTCAGCGACAATATATGTCTATCTTTTAAGATTAATTTGCAAGAACGACGGGCCACGGAAGACGTCGTCGATAACAGCTATAATTTACAAATATGATCAGGACGCTCGCAAAACTAAAAATCTAATTAATCTAATCTAAGCTCGTGGAAAAACTCACATCAAAGAAATACTTCGTAAGCCATTTCGTGTACAAAACGCTAACGGTAATCGGTATCTTAAATGTGGGGGGCAGAGTCCTAAGAAACTTAGTCAGCAAGCCCACATTCTCCGGCTTGATTATACTAAGGATGTGAGTAGTAAACTCTTCCTCTGATGGTTGTTGTAGGAGCAGTTTGTAATCGAGATCTGTAAAATAAACTAACTGATGTCAACACTTTAATATTTCTCACGTGATGGCACTATATAAATCGATTATAAAAAAAATACGACACAAAGAAACACAGGCTACTGGTATTCCCGAAAAGGTATATGAAACAAAATCTATATTCTTTTTCTTATTTCAATATGTGAAATCCCGTTTCCCCCTCGTGGGGCGTGGAGCGAACACATTCCTGTGTCCGTTTCACTGATCGGTTTTTTTTTAACAGGCAAGTAGTTGATCAGCCTTTTGTACCACCCGGAACAACTTTTTTTTGTTCCCCTGGGATTTGAACCCAGGATCTCTCGCTTCTTATTATAAGCAATGTTTAATTTCTTCCTGTTTCTAGTTTATTATAAACGCATAATATTACCTTGCGAGGCAGCTTTTGCCTTTTTCAACAATTTGATATGCTCCGTCGCAGTGAGACCAAAGACAATTGCCTTTTCGTCTACCCTCTTTAGTAAAGTAAAGAAGTTTATTAATGCTACATAATTGTTCCCGTCTATCTCGGGCCATAAGACTTCGCGGATCCTAAAAATAGTTCAAACAACATAAAATATATGTATTGCAATAAAATTGATAAAAAATGGGAATTCAAAAAAACCGCTAAATTTCATACAAATATTTTAACTGCGGCCCAAGGTTTCAGAGGTTTTGCAGCAGCCGTGGTCACGTGTAGGCTAAAGATGGATGGGATTGGATTGGATGGATGGATGTGTCGCCATTAACGTCAAATTAAGAAACTGCTACGCTAGTGCCATCTATTCTGTGTTTTATTTAAATGTGTACTACTCGCGTCAACTTCAGAACGTATTCAACTTTTAAAAAAGTATTTTTTTTTAACAATAGCACAATTTCGTTAAGGACACTAAAACTGCTATAAATGATGTATAGTTACCGTGAATGTGCGTTGGGCCTTCGCGCTATATCCTCAATAGCATCAGGTGCTATATGGGACAATGTAGAATCCGAAGCTACGTGATGGAGCCACACGTCTAGCAAATCCAACCCATACTTCATAGCCAGACTACACGCGAGGCGCGCATGATCTTCGGAGTTGGACCTACGTAAGAAATTAAAAGACGGTAGTCAGCGAGTGTTTGTACGTGGCCTATGTTTTTATTATAATAGAGAAGAACAGACAAGCAAGGTTTCAATTGATGGTAGGAGAAATACGGAAATTCACAGATTAAAAACGAAACTAAATTAAACTTCACGGCTTTCTTATCTATAGACGGTGGGTTACGACCTCGACAGAGTTTCGATATTCCTTCCACCCATATAATATCCAGATTACTAGAAGTCCAACATGTTTCAGAAGATGTTTAAATTGATGACAAAAATGTTGGTGGGGATTGAAGCCACAACCTGGTGATTATCAGCTAAACATAGCTATTACACCAACGAGCTACATTACACACATTGCTACCATTACACATTACAGTTTATTCATGTATATTTTTTCTAACTTGGCAAAAGACCACAACAAATATGGCCGATTTTAAACCAAAGATAACTAGTGATGAACCCACTCTCTGTCTGTCCTCCTCTATCATTAAAAAAGTGATTTTTGATAATTGTTATCACCCACTTGGCAAGCCTATAGATGACCTCGCGACGGTAGTCCTCGTCTGCGTTGAACATAAGCGCATTGACGCTGACTCCTAACGCACGAAGCTGATTAACTTCTCCCATAGCACTTAGTTTCTTTATACATTCTCGTATTATTGACATTTGCTCCTCGTTCGCGTTGTTCTCCTTTAGCGTTGCTATTGCCATCTTAAATAAATTAACATCTGACGATTAGTATTCAAATATAAAGAGAACATAAGTATGTAATTATATACATGTTATTATTGCCTGGTATTGGTAAAACTCTACGTTCCGTTTGCTCCCAAATACACTAGCGTGCACTTTTGTTAAACCTATTTCAATGATAAATAAAAAAATATATATAAAATATGATAACTTTGTCGTAATAGTGACTGAAATACTATGAATGACAAATTCCAGCTTAGCTTTTAATAGCTTTGGTTTGATATAAACTATAAAATAAATGTTATATAATACTACAATTTGTAAAGCTGATATGTTTCGTAAATTATTTTTAATCTATTTTTAATTTAAATTTCTATTTTTACCGTAACCAATGATTATTTATAGTTGATTATTGTAAGAGGTCTGAAAAGGTGAATGTATGTTTAAGTAATCTATTTATTTTTAATTTTATCTACTATCGAGTCGACACAATAAAATAAAAGAAGCCGAATATTCGTTGCAATCCTAATTTTTAACAATTCTCCAAAAATTAAATAAATATTTCGTCCGAAAGTGTACGTGCGTGACCTTGCCCCCACCACCACGCTGTATTTTCAAGATGTTACCGCTATTATACAAGTTTGAAATAGTAAGCCACTTACATCTCGCGGTCTGGCAAGATATACGTTATCGCGTAGGTCTGGCGAGTTGCATTTAAGGAGGATGACGTAAAGGGCTGCGCTCACAGCGCACTCCGTGTACAGCGTTTGTAAGTGCTGCTTGTATCGGGCGTAATCTTGCGTCGACCGCAGTAAGCATGCGACACTAAGCGCTGTGTCCTTGTACAAGATGTCGTCCGCACATTTTTGAACAACTGTAAGACATCGTTTTCATTATTAGGGGTTGGACAACCGACAAATAAACATCGTAACTGTGACAAAAGTAAGTACAGTAGGTATTTTGAGTAAGTAAACAATAAAAGTGTTGCGAAATCATCGTTAGACAGATAACTTGGGAGAACTATCAACTCAAGTGCGCCTCAGGCACAATTTCATTTAACCTATTACTAAGTCGTAACCAACTATTTATTATCCATTATTCATTTATTGGTCCTTCAAGCCGGATTGTCCGTTCTAAAGGTATTGCATTATTGATTGATACTTAAATGTTGTTGAACAACTTTCTGAATCTGAACTATATTCTTCTCTATGTAGAATTTACACTTAATACATATTTGTCAAAAGATTTTGCTTACCTTCGCCCTCATTATCACTAATTGGCATGGCTACATCACCAAGACAGTTTTGTATATAGTAGAACTTTAGACGTGAATGAGGCGAGTCGTGCGCATCGAGTTGTGTTTCAGTCGAGAACCGGTCGTACCGGTAAAAACTCGGGGATACTTCTAAATTAGAGTAAAGTGTTGAGTAGAATTCTTGGCAGTGAACTTTACGTTGAACCGTCTCGCTTTCTATCTCTGACGATTTATCACTAGAGAGAACACGAAATGACAATAAGTGAGACTGGTATTGCACTTTCAATAATGATATCTTTTATTAACTTACCCGCTAGCAAATTTATTTTGAATGGTGTCCACAAGGTAGTTGAGTAACGGCTTTTTCTCCTGAACGGGAGTCATAAAATCTTTCTTCTCTGAAGCGGGCTATAATTTTTTTAAATAAATTAAGTATTAAACTAATATAACAATAAAACTTTCATTCAATTTTTTACACATACCGTACCAACTGCGTCTGAAAACTCGTCATCTGTGGAGGGCCAACGGTAGCTGTAATAGTTGGATTCTACTTGAACGGACTTCGGTTTCAGGCTCTCGTATTCCAGATTTAACCTGAAAAGGTGTACAACTATTAAAATAAAGTTTAAATGTTTCTTAATAAATTATAACTATATATTATGATCTTTAACATACTTAAAATTAAATCCGTATCTGACTGTATAAACCATGATTATACATTATAAATAATGAATCTATTCTTAATGTATAATGTAGTTTTGCTAGTTCCAATAGATCATTCAACAGTTTCCGTATTTATTATAAAACACATGAGAGTTAAAATACAATGAAAAACCTTACCTCGATGAAAGCACTTGTTCCAGATCCTGCGGGGGGCAAAACGTAAGAGCGGCAGCCAATAGATCTCGGCGTAGATGTGCAGCAGTGTGCGCCGGCGCAGCTCGGGCTACACTCGCCAATACGTGAGCGGCACCAGCCCAACGCAACGCAGCTAGGCGTCGCGCACCCGACACCGCTGTCTGGCCTCCTGCTGCATCAGCGCGCATTGCGTGCTCGCAAATCCTTGTCAGGACCATTCCTTCTCTTAAAGAGAAAAATAACTTCGTATACACGGTTCGGTATTGAGGTAATTTATTTTAACAATATCGCTAGCAAAGTACACACTGTCAACAAATGACTTTTTAACGTATGTTAAACAAAAACTACTTGAAAAAATGCTATAACGCAAATCAATATTTAAATGATAACAATGCTTGGGGTTTTAAGGAACCCACTGTAAGATAGAAGAAGATGTACACATTAAGTGCGTAAGGATTGTAAAAAACACTTGACAATAAAAGAAGTGTGGCAAATTTCTTGCCAGTTCTTCTCGTTCGTTCTACGGTAAGTTTCTAGTTAATACAAAGTAACATAACTTAATGCTGTTAACGTATGTAGATAATAATAGTTATTCTTTAAGGTCTTAACGTAAAGATAGCGGAAAGATAACATACCGAGCTTCTTCGTCATCGCCAGCAACTCGCAACATCTGAGCAATCTGGAGGAGTTTCTCGCTAGCCAGAAACGCACTTGGCTCAGCACTTAGACAATCTTCAATTAGTTTCATGCGATCCTCGCAAAGGCGCACTGGAAACGTAGGTTTAGTGGAAATACAAGAAGAACTTCAATAATGATTTTATTATAAACGACCAATACCAATATAGGTCGGTAAGCCATCAACTACTCTCCTAGCATTCAGCTACTATCAAATGAGTAACCCCTTGTGCCCTGTCCTCGTCAGAACAAACAAGCAAGAAGTTCACTTAAAAGGTGAAACTGAGTGTGGTCGATATAATTTTTTTTAAATAATCGAACGATAATAAGAATACATAAATTTGTTCGCACAAAGTGTTGCATTTTTCGATCTTCATATTCCTTATATATGCATTTATATTTCTTTTTTTGTCGCGATGTTAAGGGGCCATATAGTTAGTGTCATATTTTTAAAGTGTGCTTATGTTTCTAGCTAAATCATTTTGAAAAAATTGTTGGAATAATTTATGTGTATGCTTACCTTGTATAGGAAGCAACTTGATTCGGAACGCGTTTAGCGTAGGTAAAGCTTCAATCAAATCAATTTCCTGTTCCACTTCAGTGTTGCCACGTTCAATTAATTTCAAACATAATCTAAAATATTACAAAAAAAAAAAATTGACAACAGAAAATAAATACTGATGCGTCTCGGAACGCTCCACAGAACTGTAAACTATTTATTTTTACTTTTAAAATTACAATTGAAAACAAAGCAGACCGGTTTGTAACGCATTAGTAACGTGGCTGTATGTACCCTCATAGTATGTTAATGGAAATAAATAAATAATAAAGTAATCTTAGTTGAACTATTTACTATCGATTAGTTGTCAAGGTAGACAGCAGCGAGGCACCGTAACGCGTTACGTAACGAAGCGATTTACCTTCTAACAAGAAGTAATCACTTCAATTTTTAAATAAAACCCTTTAACTAAAACGCGAAATATATTGGTTGCAACAAGTTAAACTAATATAAGTCGCGTTTTAAACCGTTATAGTTTTTTTTTTAATGTGTACTACTCGCGTATACAGACAACACTTCGATGTTATTAACTATTAACTTACGTAGCCAATTGCAATTCCGGGTCTATGAGAGAAGAGGCTGAATTAAAATACTCCCTGGCGGCGTTGAGAACGAGTTTAACAGTTTGCTCGTAGTTTATCATATGGGATCCGAATTGCATAAGGGGTGTACAAGTGAGTACCTCTGCCGAAAAACGGATACTATCTGGATCTCCAGATGTCAGAAGTGCTGAAGCGTAGATCTAGAAATAGCGCAAACTTTACTGGTAGTAACGAAAATCTGACTTATGAGTCATCGTCATACAGGGAAATATAGGATATTTTGGGCGGTAAATTTGATTATTAACAAATTGTTAGTAGGAAATCGCAACTTTATCAAATTAAATTAAATAATTGTAACGCGAAATGTATTAGTTAACTTATTTACAGTTTATTTTATTAAAACTACTGCTCGACGTTTCTGATTCCTCGGAGAAGGAGGGTGTCCCTAATGTCAAAGTCAAATTTTGGTCAACTACGACGAAACAGATGGCGTAGTACATTTTATTAAACTTGAAATATAATATATTATGTAAAAAAAAATATAAAAGGAGTGCGTGGAGGATATAAAGAATCGTATTTTGGCCGTGGCCTGTTTTAGTGAAAGATAACATATCAGATGAATTCTTGGACTATTACCTCATAGCACTTTTCACGCGTTACACAACCAAAGATTGTAGTCTGCAGATCCAACATATCCTTGAGGATGTTATTCCATTCGCGGTGTTTCGCTTTTTCTGTTCTGCAAATTCATAGAAATATAAATAAATAGATTTTTCGTATAAATTTCCTAGGCTTCATGGATCCAACCAAAGAGAGCTTATCCAAGGAAGAGAACAGTTACTTAACCTCTGCGATATGTTTATTATCTTTATGTCTAAACAGCTTAACCGACTTTGTCAATTTAGTTGAAACCTTAAACATAACAAAATATTTATTCTTTACTAGCCACTGAGGGTAACTAGATAGCGTCTAGTAGTAAAAGAATAAGTGGTACGTGTAAAGTAGATAATTTACAATACTTAACAAAGAAAACACTTTTAACGGTTTGGAACGCGAAAGTATGCTTTCCAGTAGCTGAAACATCGTAGGTTTTTGGTAAAAATAATTCAAACGTCAATACGACAAACCTGACGTCTTAGATGCTTTACAGAAGTCCTTCGTGGCAGCTGCAAAACAACCGGATCGCCGGGCATAGTTAAAATATATTAACTGATATATTTCGCGTATAAAATCTTAAAATGTGTTTTATTTAATAATTTACTATTCGTGTAAATTACTTTATGTTTAACTATATTGTTTATAAATGAAGCCTAAAAAAAATTAAAATGTTAAATTACTCACGTAAGAGGGTCAACTTGGTGTGACCTAGCGAGGCGTGTGAGAAGCCGTACGCATTGATCCTGATGTGCGAGTACATCGCGCAAGTCCCTCGGTGCCACGGCCACGCCCCGCCAAGTTAATTTCGTGCAGCCAGCTACTATCTTTTCCAGTTCCGATACACGGCGCAGTAAGCATGTGTTCGAGATTGTTCCATCGCTAAAAGCGATTTCGATTAGACATATAATGTCTTTAAATAATTAAAATATTATTTAAATATTTTCCGTTTCATCTCTTTTAATATGGTAGATCGTGTTAAATAAATTAGGAACGAGAATACGACAAGCATCAAAGCCGCCAATTAAAGTGACGCCATTTTGAATCTTTATTAATATTTTAACGCTTAAGAGTTTGTTTGAAAGCGCTATTCTCAAAAACTACTGGTTCACAACAGAGGGCGTGAAATGTGAAAATTACGAGAAGAATTTTTAATCTTTAAGGGTTTCCGTTGCATGCGCAGCGAAAATTCATCTTTATTTATTGATGAGATATTGTCTGCGACCGTAAATATCTTTTAAGATTAACACGCAAAATCGATACGAAGCGATAGAACGATACAACGTGGACAGCGTCGTGGAAAACAGATATAATTTTAAAAGCTTCGGAGGTTGTTTGCAATAATAAATAATTGAAGCCCAAAATAGCTATTCCACGCGGGCACAGCTAATACAACACATTCGTGCAGATGAAAGAAAGAAATAAATAAACTAAAATAAATTTTTGATAATGGCGTAAATGTATAGTATAAACTTACGTTTCTTTAAGCATACAGTGTAACAGATCACATGCCATGTGTAGTTGATGAGTGTGCGCATGCGCCAAAACACAGCGCTCGGCTAATTCGACGGTTGTCAACATGTCTAGCGAGAATTCACGCTTAGCTTTGAACACCTAAAAATGATATACAGGGCTTTTAAATGTAGATGACGTCAATTTTTATTTAGTTTTTAATATAAATGTTTTCAAGAGATACTAGTAGATAAATTTTCTATCAATTTTCACGCTAATAAGTAAACTTCATTAAAATAATTAACAAAAAGTCTTCGATTAAAAATAGATACACCTAGTATTACAGATTATGTTTTCTTTACCTCCAGCGTAAGTGTAAGGTCGTCCGTGCTAAGAGTCTCTAGAAACGTGATCAAATTGGTAACAGCCAGACCCTCTTGTTGTACGAACACCTCATGGCGTTTCAAAAACGGACACACATACGACCTCAGGTCCGCTACAAATGTTTCCGTTGTGGACTGAAGCGTAAAAAATAGATGCCTTTTATTATACAACCATAATTAGAACCAAATATATATTAAATTATTATACTTATCTCTTATATTAATTATTATATAAAATTATGTGGGGTCCAAGTTTAAGGGTGAAAATAATTTGGTTCGAGTAATGGATTTCCTACTAGCGCCGCGATTGTAGCATAGGATATAAACAGAAACGCGAGTTTAGATTTCTTGGCTTCTCCGTCAGTGGACGGTAGTTCCTTACTTGTAAGAGATGGTTATATAAATATTACTAAATCAACGATAATTCAAGATTAATTTTATTATCATTAAATGAAATGAATATCTACATTTAATGCTAAACTTACCAGCTTAGTCAACAATTTACAGATGCCAATAACATCAATTTGTTCTAAATCAGCAAGCGTTACATTTTCAACGTTTAAGTCATATAACAATGTATCCAAGGTGAGAAGATTAAATAGGATCGTATCTAATCCTTTCACACCCCCTCCCACAGTTGCGATCGATATTAACATGAGGGCGTGAGAGACCAGTCCACTACGATTTTCTATCTCCCTCGCACGTCTCTCATACCAACTTGAAATGTCTGAATCAGATAGAGATGACTCCGTATCGGGAGTGGTGTCTTCTGACCAGTTTGAACTCCAGATGGATCTAAAATAAATTAAAAAAAATAATACGACATATAGATTTTTTATACAATTAGCTGTTTTATTATTATAGGTAAATAAACAATGCGCTAAGAGTTTTATTTAATTCATATAAATGAAAATATTCCACCATTATTTTTTGTCTGTGGTTTTAATAGATTAAGCTTCATATGTCATATTAAGCAATGACACTTATGTCGCTATTTTCGCGGGAAAAGTCGCCAGAATGGCCATTAATCACAGTTACTACTGTCAACTATATGTATTCTGTAGTATGTTTCTATTTTCTTACCTAAAAACTTCTCTTTTACACCAATCGTTCTCATGTTCAGAAGGTTTGATTTTAATTGGAGATTTCTTTTCAAACCAAATCCTTGGCTCTTTAGTCGGTAATAAGTGTTGGAATTCTATAGGATTCGCTGACTCCGGTATTCTATTTAAGACTTCGAGTTGCATATTTAAGCTCTTAATGTAAGGCCATAAGCATGTGAGCGCCTCTATGCGACCTTCTTTGGCGATTTCCATAGCACTGTGAACTACGCTATTGCTGCGTAGTCTATGGTATTCGTCCTTTATGTACGTGGATTTTTCACATTTTAATATGGCCTGAAATACAATTTTAATCGGTTATTTGAAATATATTATAATTCTTTAGCGACTTGTTAAGAGTTACGTGTCACGTCGGTTATAGTTATATTTGCGTACCTCATACAGATTAAGCCTCTCTTTGTAAAAGATCATGACGTGTCTACAGCGCAATAGTTCACTTGTATACCCATTTAGATCTTCTAGATCGATGTCGTCTGGATACTTCCACTCGTCTTCCGGGAGGTCCTTGTTGATTTCTGTGAATTAATTAATGAAGTGTGATATTTAATACACACGAGTAAATAAAATAGTGAACAACTTTTAATTTCGCCTTGTAAAACAAAAAATAAGTGCAGTCCGCATGATTCATGCTAATATGGAGATATGAAACTAAGGCGTTAAGTTCAATAAGAATATTTAAGTCGTACATACCATAATACAACAAAAAAATCTACATAGCGAGCGACAGGGAAAATTAAAACCTGAGCCTTATTTTCCGAACTTTCAAAAAGCAAAAAGTTAAATACAAAATATATAAAAAAATAAGTTGAAAAATGTTGACGGTGTGTAAACTACTAATTAATAAGTATCGTATATGGTAGGAGTGGTTAACATTAAAAAAACATTTAACTGTTTAAAACGAGTCATTCTAGATCGTAAAATAAAAATGTAGACATATATGAATTATGAAAATTTTGACTGCATGGTTGGGTTTTGAACCGGCTTCCACAGCGTTACGTGCTACCAATCGTAACTTTCAGATAAGTTTTGTGATCACAACAAAAGTAAGCTATCCAATATTTGAATCGTAGTTAACAATAAATAAAAAAAAATATTTTGCATATTAAACCGTTCAAAGGTAAGATAGATTTTAAGACTCACCATCCAGAATTTCAGCACACGTGAGCTTAAGACCAAAGTCGAGGAGGTCACGCGCTGCAGATAGGCTCTCAGGCAGACGGTCAACACATTGATGCACGACCCAGATCTTCTTTGTTATTTTACTCTATGAAACGGTATATAAACATTTGGTTTATTTAAAAAAAACGTAAAAATAAGTATATAACATAATATGGATAGGTTATTAGATTACTACTATTTTTCAAGTGACAATAGAAGGGTGTCGCTAGTCATCAGTCATTTTTAATTGGTGTAATCTCACCGGGTCTAACGTGAAACATGTTACATACATAATAAACTTATAAATTTCTGAAACATGTTGTCGTTTGAAAAATATGGATACTAAATGTGATGAAATGCAGGAAGGAATATCAGAAGTCTGAGAAACTAATCAGCGTTCACAGATAAAAAGGGCGAAGTTTAATCGTATTAATACTAAGAAGGATATATAGAGGACGTCTGAGAAGAACTATGTTGCACTTTTGACGCTAATAATTACTAAATCATTTACATGATAAACCTTGTTATGATAGCCTGATTAGGTATTCCATGTACTAACCAAAAATTTTTGAATAGCATCTGTTGAAACGGGATTTTTTCTCCATTGCTGTTGGTAGACTAAGTCGCTATCGAGATCAAAGGTATCAGCCAGCGTAAGTGCCTCCGTATATTTTCCACTTTCAATCTAAAAATGTATTATTAGTTTTGTCTGTAAATACTGTCTGTAGTTTACGCGAGTAGTACAAATTTAAATAAAACCCTTTACCTTTTAAATAAAACACTTTAACGATTTAAATCACGATACATTAGTTAAACTTATTTGAAAATGATTTTTAACTTCGGCCCGACGTTTCGGATGCTTTACAGCAGCCGTGGTCACGGGGAGATATTAACTAAATGACTAATATATCGCGTTTTAAATCGTTAAAGTGTTTTATTTTAATGTGTACTACTCGCGTAAACTATAGACAGTGTTTTTACCCTTTACCTTATCAAAAATATTTTTTAAAATTAGTGTAATTCGTATACTCAACATTTTAAACAGTTAAAGTGTAATATTTAAAAGTTTTGTCTGTAGTTTACGTAAGGATTACTTTTGTGTCAAAACGGGTCGGAAATAAAAATAACTTAACTAATAAATTCCGCCATTTAAAATGTGTTTTTACTTACTTAGTTTTCATTAAAAAGGAACTAAAGGTTTTGCTTTATATAAGAATTTAATAATGTATATAAAGAAACCCATTTTTTTTTTTTTTTTATGTATATTACCTTTCTAGAAAAGAGTTCGTTTGGCGTAGTACTCTTGACCCCCAGAAGACGATACACCCGAGAGACGATCGTAATCTTCTTGGGCTTAGGCTGAAATGCCTCCATGTCAGTGATTGCATATAGAACAGACTTCATTATCTCTTTCGTCACTTCTAACATAGAATTTTCCTCATCAGCATCCGCTTTTGCTACCATCATCTATTGAGAATCAAAAAACATATTTATATTAACATTTGATTTATTTGAAAAAGTCAGCACTTAGGGGTATTTCAGGGTCGTTCAAACCAATGTCCTTTTGGGTACAGGTAACCTTTTATAGGAACGAGGTTACAAATTGGGGCCCACGATGCTTCAATGGGAGTTAGTGGGCTAAAATTCATAATATCATTGTGTTGTTTAATTTGTTATTTTGATATCAGCTTTATCAATAACGATAATATGGATTCTGAAGGTTTTCGGCCATAGTGGAATCTTGGCTTTTAGATATGAGGAAAGGTTGAGAACAATTGCTTAAATTAACATTATTATACGTATCTATTATTTTAAACTCACCGAGTCTTCGGGACTAGTCTTGTTTGGAGGCAGCACATTTGTCTCACACTCCAAAGCTACGAAAGCGCCATCATGAGCACATCTTACCTAATTTTACAAGAAAATATATATACTGTGTACCATAATGAGTTATAATCTTTATTTATGCAAATGACTAAGATTTATTACACAGATTATACATTTCTCTGAAATATAAGGAACTAACAGTCTCCTAATCAAAATATAAAATTTACAGTAACGAATAAAGATTTCATTTTAAACTTAGAGCGAAGTATTACGAAAGCACAGTCAAAAATGTTTTTCCAACCATACCTGTGGAGTACCCTGGAAAAACTCCGGCTGCTTTCCCAGGATATTCATCATGTCTTCTATTGAGCATACAGACACAGCGCCACTAAATCGCGATACTATTACTTCCTAGAGAAAATAAACGATTTACAAAATATATAAACATTTGTTGAAACAGAAAAAGAACTGTATTAAGTTGGTATCGATTAGTATGCAGTAATTTAGTATAAGTACTGTTACTGTACCTGTTTCGTTAGTAAATTATAATTCATGTTATACTTTAGTATGTTTTAAGGGTAATCGAATCTAAGACCTCTCGTATTTATCGCTAGATAAGCGTTATATGACTGATCGATGGAGTGAATTTTTTAATTTTTAATTTAAATGATATTTGTATAAATTCTTAATCAGTATAAATCACCTGGTTACTCCACCAATTAACATCAGCTGGGTAATATAACATCTGGTCTTTCGTATCATGGTTCTTATGCAAAGGGTTTTGTAAAGCGTAACCGCTTTGTTCTATCAATTTGTGCTGATATTCCCTTTTCAATATAGGCAGCTTCCAAATGGAAATATCGCCATTGCAGTGAATACAAACAAGCTTCGAAGAGTCAGGGGATGGCATCATTTGAACTACGATATTCTGAAGATATTTTAAGATATTTAATTTAAGCAAAATACCTTTAACTTAAGGAAGCATAATTATTATACATTTACTTATACTAGATAGTAGTACTAGTACCACCTGTGTATTAAATACTGTCTATAGTTTACGAGAGTAGTACACATTTAAATAAAACACTTCAACTTCAAAATATATTAGGCACAGTCTCCCCGTGACCACGGCTGCTGCAAAGCATCCGAAACGTCGGGCCGAAGTTACGGATGCTTTTTCAAATAAGTTTAACGAATATATCGCGTTTTAAACCGTTAAAGTGTTCCACTTGTGTATTTCAGATTAATGAGATAGCTAACTGTAAAAAAATTTTAAGATTATGGTGTAGACGTTTGGTAAAATGCATATGACGAACATGAGAGTCAAATGCATGCATACATAATTACCAATTTTCATAGCCACCTTGATAGGCAGGTCACCTGATCAGGGCCCCAGATAAACGTAGTGAATACTTTTGGTGAGACACGCAGTGGAAGTCCGATCGACTACTTAACTTTTTTTACGTCAGAGATGGACAGACAAGCATGAGCTTGTTTCATCAAGTTAAGGGTGAAATATTAGCACATATACCATAAATCTTGACATGCTTTTCATCTATTTTGCATCCGAGACGCGACTAAACTTTTTCATCTGTGAACATTGAAATTTCCAAATTTCGACTACCTATTTAATATCTAGATTTTCCAGGCAAAGTCCAACAAGTTGCTGAATCCGGTGTGGTTCATACCCATAAATTATTAGCAATACATTACTACCATTAAATATACGAGCCCGTCAAAAATAATGTGCCTGTTTAAATAAAACACTAACGGTTTAAAACGCGATCGGGTGTCCCCGTGACCACGGCTGATGCAAAGCTTTCGTCGGGCCGAAGTTAAATATCATTTTCAAATAAGTTTTAACGCAATATATTAGCGTTTTAAACCTTAAAGTGTTTTATTTAAACAGGCATATTTAAATTTGTACTAATCGCGTTAACTATAGACAGTATTTAATGTGCTTGTTGTAAAAAAAATATGAGCATTCTAACTTACCATATTTTTGGAATAGACCCAGGGGATATATAGTTTGTAACGCTCATTCGCTACCTTGGCATGGAGCTCGTCAGAGACAACCGAGAGTTTATAATATGGTTCGTCATTTAGGATACGCCATGCACTTAATCCGCAGCTCAAAGGAGAACTTGCATCCTTCTAAGAAATTGGTATTTATTACCGTAATTCATTAATACACATTTGCACTTATGAAGACGCGACTAGTGGACGCAAACCCTAAGGTAATCACGACCCTCAGTCGCAAATAATACGACGACTCTAATAGAATTACTTTTACCATCTAATTTTTTTATAGACAACGGAATAATAATTTACTTTACCTTGTAATCAACCTGTGGAACACCAGCAATATAGAGAATTGAGTGAGGTACACAATACGCCGCTGCAGATACACCTCCAGGAAAAAGAAAAGTATGATGCAGCTTGAAGCCTTCAGTTTGCGAGACAATAAAGCAACGTAGTTTGCCATCGTAGGTGATCACTAACACTTCCCAATTCCTATTAAAAAAACATTTATTAGGCTCGTTGAAATTCTGTTGTTTGCTATGTTGAAAAATCATGTTTGATTAAAAATAAAATAAGGGCTTTTGTATGACACTCGCTAACTCACTCAGCAGTGCTACAATAGCACTGCTAATAAAGAGTTAAAAATAAAAATGATAAGTATTCTCAAGGATCAGTTAGAACCAGTTATTGCTTCAAATCATTTAAGGGCAAATAAAAACATTTGAATATATTTTACCATTTTGTGTCTTTAACTCGGAGAGGCATAAATATAATTTCAGAGACAGCATGTGTGTTATCTGTACATTCTAGTCCGCCTGGCCTCGAACAGTCCTACATACAATAAAAACCATAAGAGGCAAACATTCACTGTATAAATGAATAGGGGCAATACTTGTACTTACAATAGGTATATTAAAAAGATTTGATGCTGTGAGGTCAAAAAAACTGACTATTCCATTTCCATATGCAATCACTAAAAATGAGCAATCTGGACTCCATACCACCTTCCTCCATTGAGAATAGGGATCTCTGGAAACTATATTTATAATGTTAACATTATAAATAAATAACAATGACAGAACATTTTGTTCACCTGTGGTTCTTGCAGCAATTGTAGCATAGTCAGACCGTTTCGTTCTTATCTCAAGTATGTTTTCAGTCAGTACAGCAACAACTTTTCCCTCATCTCCAAGTGCTATATGCCACTTCTGTTTTTTCTCTGTATGCCTTTTGTAAGACAAATTAAATAAACATGTATTTTTTGTATAATATTTTACATGACAATATTTTCATAACTTTGAAAATACATTACTTACACATGAACACTGTCTATCAAGCTTTTTTTCGGACCAAAAAATTTAAGCCATCTCCAAAGTGCTGTTAAATTGTCGGGAACTATATAATCAGGTTTTTGCTGCAATTTAAATCATTAATACGTATAACTCCATAATATAAAATTAATCAGTTCTATTCTATACTTAGTAGTAAATCGCTAATTTTCTGCTAATCATAAAGCCACGTAAATCTAAAATAATGAATACTGAACATTTTAATTAATCTTTTAAAATATAATCAATACACACAATATATTCTGGTTCGGGTTTCCATTCTGAAAATACGTAAAGTTCATGCAAAATCGACTTCTTAGCCATCATATGTTATTAGTAAAATAATTTCGCTATATAATTGAAATGTATGAAAGTGTACTTCGATTTTGAAAATATGATTTTTCACAACAATATACACAGATGATATATTATAAAGTACTTAAATGTCAAACTTACTGTAGATAATATTATCTAACTTTAATCAAAACACATATCCTCGAGCTCGACCTTAACAGTATCTGTTCAGTTGTAACTTGTATGTCTGTGGGTTAATGTAAGTTGTAAAAAATTTTAGGCTATATGGCTTTATTTTGATTTTTGTTTTATTTTGGTAGTATTGTAATGCTACTGTACTTCTACTTTCTTAAACTTTATCCAAAAGACAATAAATTTGGTGAAGATGAATATCTTTAATAATATTTATCAACAAGTATGTACATATTATTTTTTTTAAGCTTTAATCTTTAAAAAACTTCGTTAAGAATAAGTTAAAACAAAAGATAAATGTCGTTAAAATAAGAACACAAAAAAGTACTCCGTTTCACAATAGCACGGATACTTTGTTGTAATGAAAAATTATTATTTCAGAGTTTAGCTCAGAACAACCATAATGTAAGCTTTTGGCAAGATTACTTAAATCAGCTGAATACATTGAATTTTACATCATTTAATGATAAACTGAAAGTTCCTATCTTAGTCCCACTTGGAAATAAAATATTATTTAAAGGTATACTTAAACATACAAATGAAGTTATAGTATCCCTAGGATCAGATTATTTCGCCAAATGTTCCATTAAACAAGCTGAGATATTAAGACAGAATAGAGTTAAAGGTAAAGTAATATTATACAATATTATATTCACTTTAATAATATTGTGTGATTTATTATAAAAAAGTTGTTTAAATTGCTTTGCAGATGCTAAATCCAAATTAGATTTATATGAAAAAGAACAAGACTACTTAAATAATCAATTACATCTATATAAAGACACATACTTCAATCCTGGGTTTGATTTAATTGAAACATGTACAGAAGAAGAAGACCAGTTATGGAGGTTAAAACACAAAGAAAGAGTAAAAAAGTATAATCTAAGTGAAGAAAAGAAAAAAGATATTAGCAATAATGAAATTGCAGATGAAGAACTGTGGGCAAGATTAGAGGAGTTAGAATTGCAAGAAGATTTAGAAGAAGAGTATTTATATAGTAGTGGTCATACAAATTCTCTTAATTTATTACAAGAGAATTTGGATACTAATAAAACTGAATTTGACAATGATTCTATTGACCGTAAGGCAGAAAATACAAAATCACAACTATTACATGAAGTAGCAGTAATGCAAGAAAAACTTGAGGGCAAACTTACTGAGATACAAAATAATAAGTGCATAGTTCAAAGCAAGTCAGAAAATAATTTACTTGCAGAACTAGAAGAAATTGAAAAATTAGAGGAAATTCAAGATGAAATTGACAGGTATTTACTGTAAGATGTTTAGTTTCATTATTAATAAGAGTGGTGTAGTTGTAAAGGATTCCACAATAAAGTAAAAAAAATAGGGTACTGTTATATGCATAGTTCATGCAAGAATTGAAACAAAAATAATATTTGTATTGTAACAATGATCAAAACTTTTTTCAGGCTAGATTATATTTTAAATGAAGATTCTGATGATGTCGATGAAAATTCTGAAAAACAAAATATTCCAATGCCAAAGAAAAAGGTTTCATTCTTTAATGAGGACGAATGTGAGACATTAGAATTAACATTTAAACATTCAAATTCAGGACCAAGTATATCACCATATAATGCAAACATTGGGATTACAAAACCAAGTGACATATATGAAGCATTTCCTGTTTCTTTTCTTAAAAAAACTGCTTCTGTCTTAAAAAACAGAACAGAAGAATACAGTACAAGTAACAAACCACATGAGCCAAACGCAGTTCAGGAAATTTCTAAAAATAATCAAGATATAGTCCAACGGGATACAATTGTTGTCAAGGACATTACAGAGAAAGTAGAGTTTGATATGAATGTCAATGAGAAGAAAAATCAAAGAACTCAGAGTCTATTTAAAAAGAGGAGACAGAAACCTAATCCGCTATTTGAGGATAATCAATAAACGCTTGATTGTTTTTGTTCTACCATTTTATTTTTTCTATTCCTTGCTATTTTTCAACTTCAATGATAGTCTATCGACTATTATCCCTAGAAAAGTGCGGTTGCCTATCCTCTTTACCACAGATGTAATAGTTATGTACATTGCTAGACTAGCGAAGTAAACTGTCAGTAACTAATAGCAGTAACTGTCATTTTGGTTATTCCCGATTACATGTGTTATTACTCTACATTTTCCCACAAAACAAGTATGAATTAATCGGAATACCATTATTTCTTTTGTGTTGATAAGTCTTCATTAAAAACAAAAATATATATTTTATAATAATTAAAAAATGCTTAGATTATTACGAAACAGCTTGACATTGTACACCGAAACAATTGTACGGTCATTCCAAACCACAACTTCTGTAGCTACAGAACGTTTTGATCACAAGAGAATACCAGCTGATGATGAAGGTGTTCAAGGAGAAAAGATTATTGATCTCGATGCTGTGCTAAACCAGTGAGATTAATCTTTTAAATATAATTCCTATTATAAAAATAGATTACTACAAATAGTCTAATTTGACAATTTAATGCACTTATTTGATTTTAGGAAAAAAAATATCTTTCCTACCCTGGAATCTGACAAAGAGTTACATGATGGTATGCCGTATAAGGATTTGCCAATTTGTAATGTAAGAGTTACCCAAAACAATACTATTTTTACACTTACCGATTCTGAAGGTATGGTGAAATTGATCCGATCATGTGGAATGGAGGGATTTAAAAATACAAAAAAAGGAACTAATATTGCTGCCCAAACTACAGGAATAAGTATTGCAACTGTAAGTTCTTCTAGAGTATTAGTTGATAATTCATTGTAAGTCTAAGTCTCATTAATTAATATGTTTTAGAAAGCAATTGACAAAGGCTTCAGAACTATAAAAGTTCGAGTGAGAGGCTTGGGACCTGGGAGATTAGTAAGTACCTTCTTTAGAAATATATATTGTATTGATCAAATTATGTTTCATGTGATCAGCAATCTGTTGCCACAATTTTAGGGATTAAAATTTAATTTTGTCATATGAAAAAAGTTATCTCCTATAATAGTTGTACTGTTATATTTAATATATGAATACTTAACAATGTACTTTATTATCATTTTTAGTCTGCTGTTAAAGGACTAACAATGGGTGGTCTACAAGTTGTGTCAGTCACAGATTGTACTCATGTTTCATGGAATCCACCACGGCCAAGAAAAGCTCGAAGATTATAGATAATGTTGTACAGCAAATGTAGAAGACATCATAAGAAAGAATACATTTTATCCTTTCCTGTAATTTTATTTTAGCTTACATTAAATATATGATTGAAATTAAACTAAAAACCATATTTTGATTGTGTTTGTCGCTTTGTCATTCTGTTGTTGGCCCACTGATTTTGAAGTTCAGCTTCATTAGCCTTAGCCTAAAAAACAACATACATGTTAATATATAATAAATGGGATATCTAGGTAATATGGCATGTTAAAAAATGTGTAAACTCCTATATATGTAGGTAGTTTAACACCATAGCGAAATGGCTAACAATATCAATTTAACAGATAAGCGGAGAGCTCTTTGTTAAAGTTTAATGTTGGGATTAGAGAATATACATCCATCCAATAAATATTTATGTGCAATTTTAAAATGTTTTGCTCCAATGTAAATATATACCACAAATTAGGCTTTAAATGTATATTATACTTCTACTAAAATCACAACATTATCATCACTTACTTGATGTGCCAAATATGTAATTTGATGTTTTCGCTTCTGTTGGCTAGTAGGTTCATTGCCTTTCTTCTTGCTATGAGATTGTCTCTTAGTGGTATCGTCCATAAGCCCCTTAAGCAGCATTTCTCTTGCACCTTTTAATACATCTTGCTGATTAATATCAACAATTTGAATCTCCTCCCGTTTGCGTTTTCCTCTAGTTCCACATAATTTTAAGATCTGGATAAAATATATCATATAATTTTTTCATGATTATAAAACTCTGGCAGATAAATGGTTTATACTTACAGCTTCTTCATCTAGAATGTTTTCTTCAATTTGTATGCTCCTTTCGCTATTTGTGTTTGACTCAACAAATTGCAAGTCCATACTTTGATCCTTTTCTATTACTACAGGCTCATCCTTTTTGAAGTAAGACTCCAGTGTTCTTGGTTCTTTTTTACTTATTTCAGTGTTTGTAATATTTATATCTGAATTCGTATCATCTGGTGGTAATTCAATTGGTTTATTAATTGAAAAGAAGTCGTTTTGTATCTCATCATCACTGTCATCAGAATAATCAGTTATCAAGCTTTTTATTTCTTTTTTAGTTTGTTTAATTGTTGGTGAGTACAAGTCTTTCTTTTTAACTGCAGCTGCAGGCTTATTGATGACAGATTGTGGAATCAACTTTTTTGTAGAATTGTTTTGATTGTGCTTAGGTTGTGGTAGTATACTAAGTAGACCTGATTTTTTCTGTAACATTTGCAGTGAATTTAAAAAATGAACCTTAGTTTGTTGCACATTTTCCAATTTTAAAAATAATGTAATGTGTATCACATACCTCTGCTGGTGCTTTAGATTTAACATTTGTCAAAGTACCTTTTACATCTTTAAACTGAAATTTTAAATAAAAGTTAGAACATAAAGACTATATGTATGCATTGAATTTATAGATAGATTGAGTAGAGTTTATACATCATCCAGTGAAGGTACTGTTATCCGCGACTTAGGTTTTATCTCAGCATTAACTTTTGTGATTTTCTCCTTCTTATGTAGGAATTCATCGTCATCTTCATTTATGACTATTTTTTGTTTGGAAGGTAGTGGAAGAAGATTGAACAGATTTTGTTCATCGTTACATTTATTTTGATTCTTGTGATTAGGCTCTTGAAGTGGATCTAAAAATTTGATTATACATAAGAAAAAAATACATTGCTATCGTGATATAAATGACAAAGTATGTTGCAAAACTTATTACCAATTATTTTCGGATGTAATGTAACTGTTGTTTCAGTCTCATCATCACTAGAATCACTATTTTCGTACGCGACTAACGCCATATTTAATATTTGTTTATTATCACGATTTTTAATGTCACAGATAAAGCCTCATGCTGGTACTTGAAAGTATAGACTTTAAAAATAACTAGATTCAGACTTCAGATAATTACAGCTCTAATATAGGTATGTAATGTGTAATAATCTGTGGTACCTATGAAATATTTGGTGAGGTTTGCGTAGGGGAAATTTAACTCGAATATCACACAACCCATAATTCTTGCAAGTTGCAATACTTTAATTGTCATTAAGACTAAGTGATGTCTTTAATAATTTAAATGTTTATGGTGATATTTATTTGTACTTAGGTATAGTACAATACGTATTAAGTAAATTGATATTTATGGTTAATCTGTGAATTCAAGTGTACAAAATGCCTAAAAAATTTGCGGGTGAAAACAGTAAAGCTGTTGCGGCTCGGCAACGCAAAGAGAATGCTAAACAGGAGAAAGAGCAGAATCTGAAAAAAATTATAGAAGATGCCGAGTGGGAAGATAAAGATGATAAGCTTAAGAAGAAAACGCAGAAAAAGGTTTGTCTTCACAATTATGTAGAAAATAGTGCTTACATATGTATAATGACTACTCAATTGTACAGGAGGAACAAGAAAAGAAGAGGCTAGAGCAGATACAAAAGAAAGCTGAAGCTAAAGTGTTGCTAGAGAAAGAGATGGAATCCATAAAGGGGAAGGCAGCTTCACAACCACAACCTCAAAAAATTACTCGTGCACAAATATCTCAAATTAAAGAGAAAACAATTAGAGCTGAATCGGAGAAGCCAGTGGTATTAGACTATTATTTGCTTACAACAATCAATATTACTAAAATTTTGCTGTAAATACATTGTTGATATTGAGGTAATCAATAAAAAATATTTTTTTAGCCAAATAGGGTTGTTGTAGAGGAGCCCCCACTTCAAGAAAATCTCAACAGATTACAAATAGAGGGAGAGTCAGCACGCAGTGTAGATGAGGCAATATCTATACTCAGGTATATAAATATATAATATATTAATGTAATTCCCATTTATAAAAGATTTCAACCAACCTTAGATTAATGATAGGAGGAGTTTAATTGAAAAATCACATATATCTAATTTGTCAATTAAACTTTTAATTTTTTTTCATGAAACTACTTATAGATAAAAATACGACAGAGATTGGACTTAAGACTTTTATCTAAATAAAATACTTTAATGGTTATAAACGCAATATATTATACATATATATTAGTTTTGAAATTTATATTAACTACTTTGGATGCTTTTGCAGCAGCCCAGGTCACAGGGAAACATGGTTAAAATAATACATTTTTAATAAGTTTAACATACATATCGCATTCTTTATAAAGATTCATGTTTTGTAAAAATTTCTTTACAGTGAAAAGGGGGATATTGATAAACATCCAGAGAAAAGGTTAAAAGCGGCATATACAGCCTTTGAAGAAAGCAACCTGCCTAGACTAAAATCTGAAAATCCCACCCTAAGGCTATCACAACTGAAACAACTTTTAAGGAAGGAATGGCTTAAGTCCCCACAAAATCCCCAAAACAATGTTTAGGAGTTGGAAATATTTATTTCAAAAACAAGAGAAATGTTGTTCAAACTTTATACATAATTAAATCCATTGTTTTCGGATTTTTGAGTAATACAAAAATAATAAAACAAACATTCAGTTTTAAAAATATATTTTTGCACATTTCATAAAAAAAATTATCACTCAGGCTCATTACTATATTGCAAAGGTAATCCATCTCTACCTTTTTCAACTTGTTTTACTTCAGTTTCACCCAATTTCTGCTCTAATCCCCTCCAAGATTTACTCTTCAAATTAAATCCTATATTATCTATTTCCCAGTTCTGTTTTTCCACCAAATCAGTACAGGCACTTGTAGATACAATCTTGGTCTCTCTCAATTTACCAGTCACTAAACTTACATCTGTGCTTTCAGTTACTTCAGCTATGTCCTTATTATGTTTTCCTCCAGACAGTAATTCATCGTAGTTGGTAACATGTGTTGTCAAGTAATCTTCTTGATTGCTATTAAAAGCAACTTCTAATTCATAGGGATATACAATTGGTTGGTAAAAATCCCTACTGTCATAAAGATTGTTTTCTGGACAGGCTATCATGACATAAATGTCAATCTGCAACAATATTGTAAGATATTTAAAAAACAATTAAAAATAAACAATATTCAAAAATGTTGTCAGTTTTACTTCTTAGTTGAAATCGATTTATTTCCTACTGGTTTAAAGACTATGACTATAACAATATTTGTGAAAGCACAAATTTACACATAAAAGAAAAAACAAATGCCAATAGATTTAGAAATACATTACCTCTGGAAAATTTGCTAACTTTGCCACATTTGGTTTTCCAACTGATACAATATAGCTCTTTTTACCATTTGCTTTGCACAGTTGTTTCATTCTGTTGATAATATCTTTTGTTTGATCACCAGCTATCTTACAGATAAGAATTCCAACGACATTTGCATCTTTACACTTTTCTATCAAGAATCGCCTCCTTTTAAACCATGAACTTTGTTCAATATCATTTATTTGCATAGTCTCAGGATCTAATAAGTACCATTTCTTAGCTAAAACAAAAATTATTAAAACTTGCTTTGTTATATAGTAAAAATACAGAGCATGATTTATATATAAGCAGTAGTTATACTATAGCTGTGGTAGAATGAATAACTATAGGATTAAAATACCTGCTACTGCTACAGTGAAATTAAAGAAAGTATGACCACTTGTTCCAATAAAAATACAAACACAATCTTTCAAAATATCACTGGAAAATTCTTCATTGTCCTTGTTTTTTATAACTCTTCCAAAAAAATTGTTTGTTGAATAACTTGTAAGGTCAATAAATGCCATATAGCTCTTCGGAAAGTGCTGGAACCAATGTTCAGCTAGAATAGCTAGAGTTAGAATACCAGATTATTATGCAAGTTAGTTTTCTGCAAAATTATTAATTTATTGACCTCAATAGTGGGTTGAATATTTAAACTAATTAATAAATACATACCTTTAGCATGGTCATATTCACAATTGTAGAATAAACATAATTTATCCAAATTATCTATAGTTTTATTGTTTTGTAGAAGTTGAAAAACATTTTGAAGATTTAAATATTTTTCATTAAACACTAAAAACACGGGGATATTGACTTTGGAGAAACATGTGTGTCCATAGTGAACTATAGCATCACTTTGAACATGCATTGAGGCAACCACATCTATGCAACAGCTGAAAGTACATATATAAAAAAAACACTTATTAAAAAGAACTAAATGGAGGCTTAAACAACATGTGACTTCAAAGGTTACTGATAAGGTTTATTTTACATTAATTGTACCTTGCATACGATGTGTCGCCAAGTATATACAGATCAGAATCTGTCTCCTTTTTTAGTTCCTCATATATGCATGAACTTATACTTAGTAACTCATCAGGAAATTGTAAACATACCTTAAAATTAAAATATATTGAATAACATAAATGAAATTAAAAACGCGTTGTACAATTGTATTGTACTGTATTAGAAAAATATAGATTCATTTAGGTTAAAACATTTGTTATACGTAAACATAACACCTAGCTAAACAATAATACCTTTGTAAATTTATGAGTGTTTATCCAATTACATGTGTCGTATATATGAAATCTAGACCTTATTTCCTTTATATTTGATTCCATTGCGAAAACCTTTGCAGTGAGAAATCTAAACTAATAAGTAGTCTAAACAAGAAACAAAAATTAATAAATTATTTAATATAATATGTAATTGAAATATGGGAACATAATATAAAAACGATCGTGCATATGAGCACTTTTACAGTATACTAGAGGCGGGCGATTATGAAAATGTCTCGAGATATCTCGATTATAGCGGTTAGTAGTTACTAATACTAGTAAGTAGAGTTGGACGATTATGAGATATACTAATGAAATCATTCGAATGAAATGTTAGTAGTTACTAATACTAGTAAGAAGAGGTGGGTCGATTATGAGATATACTAATGTAATCATTCGATTATGAAATGTTAGTAGTTACAATATAGAAAGATAATTCGTAGTTACTAATACCTATTAGTTAGGACAACGCACTATGGCATCTCGCTCGCTTTCACGTTTAGTATAATGTCGGATGTGACCCTTTTATTATTTTTTAA
Source organism: Leptosia nina (assembly GCA_963661955.1). NCBI lineage: Eukaryota > Metazoa > Arthropoda > Insecta > Lepidoptera > Pieridae > Leptosia > Leptosia nina. The sequence continues at coordinate 9,995,681 of CAVLEF010000005.1, read as the reverse complement.
TACGAGCATATTCTATTGGAAGACGGTATAATAACAATAAAACTAGAGGAACGTTTTTATTATAGAGTTTTTGTATTTAGGTTTCCCAAATAAGTTACTAATTTCTTCTTAGATGGTCGCGGAAATTTCAGAAATCAGTCAGTCTGAAATAAAACGGTTAATGATTAACAATATTTCTTGGATTAAATACAAAGATGAAGGAAATTAACATTTATTTATTAAAAGGTTATTTAAAATTAAAGTAAAAGTCATATTTACACTTTTAGACAGAATTAAAAAATGTCGGTCAACTTATTTTTAAATATGTTAAATCCACTAAAAGGTGAAACGCGCGAAGTCTAACTACACCAGTATATAAAAGTATCTATTATTGTTTCAACAACTAAAGTCAAGGAGTGCGCGATTAGTATTACTAATTAGTAACATCATTCGATTATGAAAACAAATTAGTTACTAATCCCATAATCGAATACCAATATTAGTAATACAAAATAAATCGATTATGCCGATCATTCATAATCGCTCACCTCTGCAGTATACCATAGGTTATATTTACTCGGTTTAATATATTATCTATGACTGAGACTATATTAAACCTAAACGACTACTTGACGTTGACGTATAATATTATTATAGATTATAACCATTACGATGATATCTATGGTTGGCAGTTTGCACTACGGAATACAGATGCCACAGGGAATGTTTGCCACAACCTAATTATTGTAGAATAACCACTTACCACTACCAGTATAATGCAATACGTCCGTGACAATGTCTAAATTCTACTTTCTTACATTTTAGTATTCTACTACTGATAGCGAAAATGATTGCCTTTACCTTTAAGAAATATTTTCAAACCTGAAACTACAATACTGTGAAATATATATTTAATTAATGAAGTTAAGAGAAGAGCCATTATTATCTCACGAAGTATAATGTAATATTTTTCATGACTTACAAATACTATTTTCCACTACTAATATTAACTTTGTTACAATGTTATGGAAACCACGTTTTCCTATGAGTAAAAATGTTTTATCCTTAATTTTTTTCGGCATACTTACAATTAGGAAGATGGTAAATATCAACTCTTTGATAGTGAAAAATATAAATCGCATTTTGTGTAAAACAAAGGACGTAAAAACTTTATTTAAGAGACCAGATACAATGATTAGTTACGAATAAGTCTGAGAGTTAATATTACCGCAGCAACATGTCTTTAATTTCTCATTAATAGAACTGCAAAATTCACAACATAAGGTATTTAAAGTATTAAACAAAAGATTTGACTTGTTTTTGTTTAAATAGTTTTAGTACCCTTCATCACTTATGGAAATGGTGTAACCAGGAAATGCTTCTTTTACGAGTTTTGCAGATATTTCGTGATCTGCTTTACCGTATCCTTGTGAATAGCCGTAAATGTGAATTTTTTTATTTTCTGGGTCATGTGAAATCCTTCCCCCGCCTAAGGGCTCGCAGTCTAGTGGGGCTAGTTTAGCTTGGACCTAAGATGATATTTATATAATTAACGGATACAGCTAAACACGATCAATTATCTAATGATTTAAATATATCTACCTCTTCATAGATGTCAGAGTGGTAGTCACACCTTTTATAACCTCTAACAATAGTTATTTGAGCTTCTTGTGTATTTTTGCCTTCTTCAAAGACATTTAACAAAATGTATTTAAAAACTCCATTAGGATCTATGTCCACGATTGGCACGCTACTGAGTGAACTCATTTTTAATATTGTCCGATATCCTATAAAGATTTAGTAATATAATTCTACTCGTCCGATTCAAAAATACAATATTAAAAAAACAAGCATACGATTGTAACAAGTACGTTCCAGGGAGACTAATGGGAATGCAATTTTGGTAAAAATACTTAGAGTAAACATCGATTAATACTATGCATTAAATGCGTAGCGTATCGTTATTTGTTATAGGGTTAAGTTACCTATAAATTATGTATTATTGTTACCTATACTCGTAAATTGTTATATAAATAAACGAATGACAACTTCGTCATACTCCTTAGTGAAACTTCCTCTTATCTGTGGCTTGTGGGACTATTATTGCACAATAGTATTTTTTAACTTTTTTTTACATATACAGAAGATCTTCTACTTCTTAATTTAATAGATCTTATATGAATACTTTAAGCTTAAAATTAAGAAATTGACTGGACTTTATGCTACGTCTCTGATAAGCTGTGGTTTTTCGATTGGATTTTATGACATTTCACAGTCTATGAAAGTTTAATTGCGACATGTGTGATGTCATATTGGTTCATATTTATAAATATTAAACAATAAATGTAGTAATAATGTACTACTATTTTAACCTTATTACTTAACAAACGCTTAGTTATTTGTTAAATGAGCTTTTTGAGAGAAATTTTGATCCAGGCGCCACAATATAAAAGCTATGGATTCTCATCTTACAGGTAAGATTTTTTTTTCTCTCATCGTTGTTATTTATATCTGATACTTGCCTTCCCACGTAAAATTTGGATACTTGATATTTTATTCATTATAGTATTTTTCATAGCTACGGTAACTACTAGATTATTTATTCATTATTTTAATCTGTTTTCAGGCCTTTGGGTTAACTTTTTCACAGCTGCTGGAATACCTTCAGAGGTGGCTGCGACTTATGCCCTAAGTTTTACTGAAAATCGAATACAAATTGATATGCTTTTGGATCTTAATAAAGAATACCTGAGGGATATGGGTATCACGAGGATGGGGGATATCATTGCTATATTGAGGTGAGAAATAAACATAACCATTAACACATAACTTTTAAGTTATTTTGTGGAAAATCAAAAACTAAATAAATTTACAGACATGCAAAGCAAGTTCATGAAAACACAGCTAGAGATAAAGTGTTGAGTACCACTACTGTGACCAAAGTGCCAGTAGCAGCTGTGGCAGGTCGATCCACTGTTCAGACCCCTTCCAGTAAGTTGATCATGCTCAGATGAAATTAAATTTGTACATGTATATTGCTGTGGCTATGCATTGCTTAGGATGATAAATCTGGATAATCTAAGTCTGTCTAGTCTAAGTCGTAGCTGTAAGTCTGGTCTAGCTTTTATTATCATTGACATTTTTAGGGTATATAAAATATGTTGTATTAATAAAAGTATATGTTTTTTTTTCAATATTTAAAATGATATATTTAGTTTAAAATCGAAAAAAAAAATCGTCTCCGGCAGGACTTGAACCAGCATCGTCAGCATTCCGTGCTGTTTGTTGCTCTACCAATTGTGCTACACATCATCGTCAATTTTTTTCAACTTATTGATACATTCACTGCTCACGCAATTTTTTCAATTTATTTTAGATTTTTAAATTATATAGTGCAATAACATAACAAAAATATGAAAAAATTTGCTCTTGTTGTATCAAAATATAAAATATTTCTCTTTGTAATTATATTTCTTTAATTCCAGCTGCAAGTCGAATTCTGGAACATTACACCCGTAATCCACCCAGGTCATCTTCGCCTGTAACTGTTGTACAGAATAAAAGAAAATCAGATGAATACATGTAAGTAAGCCATTAGTAGTGTTGTTTAATGTTGTTTGATTAAAATTCTCTCTTAATACTTAATGAGGTTAAGTAGAGTATATACATACTAAAGTGACTAACAAAATCTGTTAACGCTTTTGATTTTGTTAATATAAAATGTAGAGTTATTTATATAGAATATTCATAGTTTTATAACTCTGAATATTTTTTGGAAGGAATATGTAAGGACTTTTTTTTCAGGCCCCAAGAAACAGAAGCAAGTGTTAAAAAAGCAAGACTTATTCGATTTGGTGCAACATCTAAAGTAGCTCCAGCATTAATTACTAAAGAAGGTAAAAATATTAGTACATCTAGATTAAACACCATTCTTTTCCTCTTCGGGACAAATCTTTAATTTATACAGACACGTCTATCATATTCTATGCATTGATCCATCAGTGAGTCTATCAGTCAATAAGGCTATAGCTGTATTATATTAAAGTTGTTAAACTTAAACTTAACAGGGAAAAGATTTTTAAGTATATATTGAAATAAATAATTGTATGGCTGATGCATCTTAAATACTTTTGCATTAAAATAATTTTTAATAACAGAAAAACATACATATTTGTAAACATTCCCTAATTGTTTAGAATATAACTTTAACTTTTCAGTTCCAACTAAAACTGTGTTTGCTCGGCTCGGATCATCAGAACAAAATGTAAAAGAAACACAGAAGGAAACTAAACAAGTTTTTGCGCGACTCGGGACCAAGGACAAATTAGATATTGCTATACCTATAGAGAAAGATGCTTTAAAGTATGAAGGCATATTAAAGAGTCCACCAGTTGTCAAACGCAGCTTCACAGTCACAGCGAATACCAACACAAGGAAGATTACTGTGGGGACTATGCGGGCAGATGAAGCACCCCTCACTGTCAAGCAAAAGCTATCTCTGCCTAAAACTAAGTCGGTCAAATTCTCTAACCAAGTGGAATATAAAGAAATTGAGGTAAATAAATTTGTTGAACCTAGTCAAGTGAAATTCTCGACAGTTTTTAATAAACCAGAGAGAAGGTTGTCTATGCCAGAAACCAATACTGTTAAAGCAAGACTTGGCGTTAAAAGTGGAGTATCCCATAATGTAACTCAAAATATTTTTAAGAGATTAGGAGCTTGATAATTTTATGTGCGATTTTAATACTAATACATACATAAATTTTGTAAGGCTTTCACGGCCATCGTTCAGCATTTTTAATTTTTTTTATCACCGTTTTTCGGGCTGTTCGGCCGACGTGAGCGAAAAGAGGTTATCGACGTTTCGCCATCACGTGCGGACGGCATCGTCAGGAGATGTAAACTCCTCGATTGCTCGAAGAATTGAGTAATTCCTAATACCGACGTGAGCGAAAACCTGTTCTCGCTCACGTTGGTCGTACAGCCCGAAAAACGATGATTTGCTAATACATACATAATTGTAATGTTTTATTACTTAGTAGCAGAACTGGGGAGTAATTAATAAATTGACTTAAAGATGACTAACTACGAAGAAACAATAATGTTTTATAATTTTTAAATATGTATTTTAAAAGTTTACTTATGTGACAAAACAAAAGCAATCATAGAATCTATCACAATTCAGATTTTGTGTAATAAAAGCATGTGCTAAGAATATATGGTGCCCTTTTAAATCTACACTAATAAATTATTAAAATAATTAATTACAAGAAAACTTAAAGCATAAGCTTTTACAAGAAAATTTACATGTTACATACTTTAAAAAATCCACTCTATAAAATGGTCTTTCTCCAAATGAAGCTGCTAGACACATTGATTTTTATAAAAAATATTTTTTGCTTATAATATAGCATTTTATTGTTTGTAATTGCTTTAAATTAGAGGTCCTTTTGATCTTTTAAAAAATACGTTTAGCGAAAGAAATGAAATGTAAGTAATTATAAAAGCAATACATTAAGGCTCCTTGTACTTTACATTGTAATGTGTTTTATTTGGAAAATCAATAAAATATTATTATTTGCTTCATATTAATTATTTATTAAATCAATCCCAAATCAATTCCCGAAATTAGAGAAACTAATGTTTTCTTTACGATCTTTAAATTACGGGATGTATGTTTGTATGTATGTATGTTTTCTTTACGACGGGATGCGACCGATAAGAAGTTTTGCAAAAACCAAATAACTATTCTCCATGGACGAAGTCGCTGACACAACTAGTATGGATATTAAATGGTAGGAACCACAGTTCACAGATGAAAAGCCATGGAGTTTAATTGCGTTTGGGTTTCAGTCTGTGGATTTCCGAATATCCAAAGCTGAAATAGGTCGACGGAGTATCTTGTTTAGATGTCATATGGCTGGGGTATTTACCTACCACCAAGTGCTTATCTGTCTTCGTCTATCATAAAAAGAGACTCCTTGGCTCAACATTGCGTAACGCCTGAAAGATCGAGATTTCAAACCCGGGAAAATAATACGCCTATAAATAAAATCGAACTCGACGAGAAACTCGATTGTACACCAAGAGCAAGTATCGCTAAACTCTTGCGGAGAAAAAATCAGAAGTAATTTTAAAAAAAGCAGGAAACATTTTTTCCCTTTTTAACATTACTATAACGTTATCACATCAAACGATTGGTTGTTAAGTGTAACAATCCCTTTATATACTATCATCATAATTATATTTGGGTTTTATATTATACGGTTGATCATTATAGGATCTAATATTACAATATAAAAAAAAGTCTGTGGACTGATCTTTTGATAAACGTGTCTATAAAAGAGGTACCCTTTCAGCCATCATAAAAGGATTGGATTGTAGTCTTTCTTTTTTAATAATAGATCTTTTTTAAGAATACATCTAAACAAATGCACTGTCGATATATTTCGGCTTGAAAAATTCGCAAATCTTTAACTTGGCGGCTTATTCATTTATGTTGGTTTGTAACCCGAACGCAATTTAGATATTCTTACCACCCACGAAGTCCAACATGTCTCAGAAAGATAAGTTGATTAGAATCATCTTGGATCGGGTGGGGATCGTATCCACGACGTTGATTATTTCCCTTACATTGTTACCATTTCACCAACCAGCCATTTTAACCACCAGGTTAAAAAAGGCTAAGGGTTTAATTTCTTTCAAGATAAAGTTTGCGGTGGGACACGTGCAAGGAGAGTGTGTCACTTAAACCCGATACCTGAACTTTCTTGCAGTGGTTGCTCACTTGGTCATGGTCACCGCGCACCAGGGATCTTAGCGAAAGTTCTAAAACAAGCCACCTAGATCAAATTGATTCACAGAGTATACAATTTATATAATACATCTTTAAGTATTTGTTACGTAGAGTTTAATTAAACCTCTCGGAGCGAAGAATTGGTTTTTTGGTGCCTTTTCTTTTCATCAAAAAGTGGTCCTATTATCCAGTTAAAAGTTTATTTTCTTTTATGTAAAAAAATATATATTATATAATTATCCATTTTAGCCCAGTAAAAAATATAAGAGAGCATTATCCTATACAGAAGTATAAGAAAAAATTATTGACTGTCTGTAGTTTAGGCGAGCAGTAGGTACATATTTATTTAACGATTTAAATCGCGAAATATATTAGTTAAACTTATTTGACTTTATTTTGACTAACTTAACTAACTTCGCAGCAGCCCGGTTTAAGAATCCTGTTTCTAAAATTTTAGATAGTTTTATAGTAAAATTATAAAACCAGCAGAAAAGGAGAACTACACAAAAGATACAGAATTTTAGTACCCAATGTTAAAATGTTTGCAAATTTATACGCGTTGTATTTTTTAAATTTTGTGCCAAATAAATAGTTATTAAGATAAATGGTATCTACACTTATATTTTTAAATGTTTGTAATACTATTCTATTATGTTTTATAATAGTCTTGTACTGGCCACCGCAAGCCTCTTGGTAAGGAAAAGTGGTTGGGAGTGGATGATCTCTATATAAAACTGGCGCGCTGTTTTGATCCGTCGTAGTGCGTCTATCGGACTTGGTGCTGCAATGTCGCCCGCAATGGGGACAAAGGTATAAATAAATATGAAAAACTCTTTACTTTTAAAAGCGTTATCTGCTATTGAAAGCTCCTATAACATACTTTGTTATCAAAGTTAAGTTAATTATTTTAACATTTTTCAGATCAGGATACTGCTCTGGTGTGTGGTCTTAGCTGAATCAAGTGTAAGAGCTGTTAACATAGCGACAAGTTCGAGCGTTTCAGACAATATAAGTGCAGAAAGTTCATCTCGACTGTACAGGAATGTGCCTCTAGGAATATATGCAAGTTCAACGCCTTACGCTGCTCATTCCTTCCAAGTTCCTAATGTCTTAGTTCCAAAAAATATTCCAGTAAAGGAAGAAACCATTCTCGTCCAGAATACAAATGGTTACTTGAAAGACTCCTACGGCAACCAATATTCGCACACACCCCAAGCTTTGGCATACAGAGCGACGTTTCCACGTCAGTTTGTGCAATTGCAAAATCTTCCAGCACATCTAAGTCAAGCTTTGGTTTCTCCGAGAAGTCAATTCCAGTTTGCAGCGCCACATTTTTTCCCGTCATATAACGTGCAAAGCTTTCAAGGAGTACCTCGGGCGACTCTCAGTCAATATACAGTGCAACAGCAGCCTGGTTATGTGAACGCACCCAGTGTGTCTGCCAATGTATTATTATCAAGTAAGATACAGCCACAAGCCCAACAACAAGCGACTGCCAACAAGGTCACATACTCTAAAACTCAGGCTGGAGAAAATTACAATAAACTACAAAATGACCCTAAATTCCTACGTTTACAAGAAGCACTGCAAACCGATAACCACAACAATGAAAGTCCTCATGCTATTCAGCAAAAGGTACAAAACAACAAATTGCCTCAGCTTAAGCAAGGAGCGAAACAAACAACTATAACAACCCTGTCTAATGGGCAGAAAATTGCTGTCAACATAGTTACAAAACCACCCGTCCCGCTTTTAGATCTCAGCCTTCTCGAGCCCCTGACTTTTGCAAATCCATTAGTACCTCAAGTGCAACATTATCTGCCTAGAATTAATGAAGCAACGTACCATAAACTTCCAAACATGGATGAAGTGAAACATCACCACATGGAATTTGTAGTAGAAAATACTAAATCGTATGACAGCGAAGAAGCTCCGAAAAAGAATCAAAGAAAAAATCAAGAAAAGGTTACACAAGACATTGAAATTGATTCGGGAGATGAAATAAATGATACTCCAGTTGTAACTGAGAACATAGATCTCAATGGTAATCCAGAACTGTCGTACGAAATTAATTTGCCTAACTACAAAGAGACTTATACGGAACAAAAAGTAAACTATAACAAAGAGACTAAAGATGATCCTCAAACATACAACTACGACACAAAGGTAGAAAGTAAACCAATTCATTATAGTTACGAAAAAAATACGCAAAAAATGCCAGTTGTTGTAAGTTATGAACATCATGTTGAAAAAGCGCCCATTCAATACAACTACGAGGAACACACAAGTAAGGAACCCATACACTATACGTATGTGAAAACCTCGAAAGAACCAGCACTTCGTGTCTACAAAGATAATCAAAATCCCATTCATTTAGTGCATACCATTAATGAAGAAAATAAGAAGGGTTTAAAATCTCATCACCATGTGCGAGGAAATACAGAGAGAAACGTAGAAGATGTTCCCAAAACCAACCAAGAAGCTAGGTCTCACCCAAAGAAAAAACATAATGGAAATCATGTTGCTCAACATGTTGAATTTCCAACTCACACTCAAAATACAGAATTGGGAGACAGAGAAACACAAAAATATTACCCTAACGATCAGCAAGACGCTAAACTTGACAATCATTCGCCGCATACTCAAGTTCAAGTTCATAAAACAAAACACCCCAGTCAACACGAACAAGTTTATTACAAAATTCAAACTCCTGAAAACGATGACGATGTTCCTCAATTCAGAGAACACGACGAAATAAGAGTGGACCCTAATCAACATATTCAACCAACAAGGAGGCCTCCTCCAAGAACACAGGCTGAACCAGATACATATGATCATCCTAAGGTACATTATACTTCAGAAGTAGTCAATAAAGGACAACCAAAACAAGAAAACTTCGATGATCCCGACGACGATGATAAAAATAATGAAGAAAATTTTGAAAAAAGTTATAAAGATGCCGCGTTCGGCTTCGCTGCTTACGACACGCCGCGCGAGGACTTCGAAAAAAATATTTACAATCCGGCCACCTATGGTACACCGCGATATTACTCAGAGTATAATATAGAGAAGACCCCATTTCAACAATACGAAGCAGAAGGTGATAACTTTCCCAAATTCGCCCGCTCAAATTACAAGGACGAAAAGGACAAACTACAAGAAAATTACTACTTAGACTACGCTGTTAGTCGACCGACTAGTCTTCGTGATAGTTTTCGAAGCAAGGAAAATTATTACAAAATGTTCCAAAACAATAGACCCGAAAAATACTACAGGAATGTAGATGAGAATAAAATACAACAATCAAAATCCACTTCCGCGCCGATTTACGACTTTTACTCTACGGAACAACAGAAGCAGCTAATTTCGAAACAGAACTCTGAACCCCACACTTATGAATATGATTACTCTAAAGATAAACCGAGAGACCCATCAGCGCACGCCTCTCAACCATTTCAAAGATATAAGAGTAAAACTCACTTCGTAGAACCGCAATTCCAGTATGGTTTTGAACCGATATCAATTCCACAACTGCTAGATAGCGAACTGGCTGCGATGTCATCGAATCATAATCCTAAAACCGAAAAACAAGGAACGCGAAAAAAAATGTATAAGGAAAATTTATACATTAAGAAAACCAGTACAAAGGGTGGGAGCAGAGTTAGTCGATAATCGTTATTTTAATAGGCCAAAAATTATGTTAGTATTACGTGTTAATTAATGTGTTTTAGGTTATCGAAGTTTTTTAATGATAATATAACGAGAGTTAATACAAAAATGTTTTATTGGTTTACCCAGTTACATCATGCCTTATTTACGAGTAAAACCTTATTTTAGTACTTATGCAATTTCACTTTCGCCATCAATAAGTTACGTGACAGATGTTTTTTACTTTTCTTTGAAATAGCGACTCAAATAAAAAACCCAGTTCAAAGAGTCAGCGACCATTGTATGAAAACATTAATGCTTCGAAATTTAATCAATCACATTGTTATTGCGCTAATATTAGAAGCCACCATGACTCAGTGGTAAACGTTTTACATTGTGTCCAGCACGGAAGGTCATGTGTTTGACTAACGACATTTTTCATTAGTTTGGCATTCTATAGAACCCTGCCCCACGTTTAAGAGTATGCAGTTTGATTTTTCTAATGTACCTAATTACATTTTGTTACTACGGGTAGACAAAGTAAAATAAAAATTAATAGTTATTTTTATTTAGATCTTTATTATAAATAAAAATACTGATAAAGTAATAAGGTTATTTTTACACTCTACGTACATTCTACGAATTGTAAAAACGTGTTAACATAATTCTTCTAAATCTGACTAGTTTACAAGAGTGTGAAACTAAGGCGGTAGTCCAATGCAAATAAAAGGAAATGCTTTCGACGTACAAAAAGCTTAATATGAAACCTAAAGCAGATAACAATCGTTGCATTAAATTTCTTTAAAATATTTTGAGATTAATTTTGTTTTCTATGATCCTCTGTGTCGAATCCATCTACTTGCCTTCTTTTAAATAACCTCCAAGTCATAAGCACTGCTGCGGCACCTAATATTATAGACACAGCGGCTAAAACTAAAGCAGTAATTGATATATTATTATCGTTATCCTCAAATAAATCGGCTATCAATGCAATGGGCCGCAGAATCTTCACAACTGGCTCACAACCAGATTCTCTTACATATTTGGCCCAGGTTCTGTTTGCAAATGTGATTTCCCTTTGCCTAGCGAAAGGTCTCCTTCCAGGAATTGTCTTGTTCGCTGTAATCGTTATATTTCTGAATTCTTTATAGTGACAATACAAGTTTTTCTTCTTCTTGTTGCCCTTTACTACGATATCCTTTTCAGCGCTTTTCGCTCCTACGAGGACGTCCAAGTCACCCTTAATCATATTCGCCCAGTCCCACATCTCCGCAATCTTACAATCGCAGATAAACGGATTCCCGATTAAATTCAATGAGTGTAATTTCGGATTGTGCGTGAACACTTGAGGATCAATTGTAGTCAGGTTATTGTTGCTTAAGTTAATTTTCTCCAGATGCTGCAGAATTTCTAAAAATGTTAGGTGACCTTCTCCCGACCTTATCTTGTTACCTGACAGGTTTAAGTCCGTTATATTTTCCGTATTTTTGAATGCATCTGGATTTAATGAGGTTATGTTACTATTGCTCAAGTCGAGGACGGTCACTTGCGAGAGTTGTTTCGGGAATAAAGGCCCAGATTCGGGAATTATGAGAGGATTGCCACCCAATTTGATTTCTCTCAAATCTGTATACGTCAGGTTTTTAAAGAACGCGTTCGCATTGAGTGGCCTCTTTAGGCCGCAAAATTCTAATTCTAATGTAGTTAATTGAGTTAGGTTGCCGAAAAGTCCAGCCTCCAACGACAACAAGTCATTGCCGGAAAGCACCAATCGTTTCATTGAACTCATGTGAGAAAACGTTTCCGGGCCAACGAATGACAAATTACTATAACCCATGTTAAGATATTCCAAATTATCAAGGGGGGCCAATAACTTAGTAAATACGTTAACTAATGGATTATGAGAAATATCTAGCTCGACAAGATTTTCAAAAACATTGAAATTGTCCGGCAGATTACGCAGGCCGCAATTGCTCAAGAATAGTTTTTCCAGTTTCGGTAGAGGCGCAAGCGCCTCTTGCAAGTCTGGGGCAAAAAGTGGATTGCCGGAGAGGTACAAAGATTTCAAACGCGTTGCATTCGCGAACGCCTCTCCTGAAATAGGTCCCTTAATGTGGCAATTGGACAGATCGAGCAATTCTAAATGATTGACGCTATTTCCTAACGTCGCGGCAACATCTAGATCTAACAACTTATTGTCGGCCAAGACGAGAGTTACCAAATTTGTGCAATTCGAGAACGTGTCCTCAGATAAATAAGTAATTTGTGATTTTCGCAGGTTTAAATATTCCAATCTCGCTAGATTTCCCAAGACTTCCGGCCAGTTGGTTTCCAATAAAAAGTTACCTGCTAGTTCTAGGTTTTTCAGATTCACCAGAGCGTAGAAGACATTTTTAGAGAGATATGTAAGCTTGCAGTCGTTCAGTTTCAAGGTTTCCAGACTGGTGAGATCGTCGAAGACGTCGTCATCTAATTTATTCAATGGATTGTTGGACAAATCGAGTGTTGTAATCGAAGTTATGTTATCGAAAAATTGCGGGTTTATAAACGAGATTTTGCAGTTGCTTATATCTAGGTACTGTAGTGTACCCGATATTAAAAAAGCTCCTTCGATGTTGCCTAAAGGATTATCCTGTAATTCCACATTTAGAAGCCCTCTTGAGTCCCTGTAATTAAAAATATAATTTTATTTACTTTATGACGTATTGTAATTGTAATAAAAACATGTTACAGTTTTGAAGACGTGAATAAAGCAGTTTTTTTCTTGTCTTTATGTTTATTGAGTTACGTTGCAACTATTAAATAAAACAATGCTAAATTGATATTAACTCGTCATTTCTTAACATGTAAATAATGACATCACAAACAGCAATTGTCAGCAACAAGTTCAAATAAAGTGCTATAATTTTATCATCAACACTATTATCCAGTGACTGAAGTTAACTAGGTGCGGACATAATATAGGTGAAATAGACTTGAAACGATACAATTGCGTTTTATCTATGTAACTAGTTATAACGATGGCCTTAGATTAACTTACAAAATAATTACATGAAAATAAAATGCATATTCATACGTATAATAAAAATACGTAAGTATGTGTATTATTTGTTGTTTAAAGTTAACTTTATACGTAAGTATGTGATTAAATTTAAATTTGTAGTTTTTAAAGTTAACTTTATACATTAAATGATATATAAAGGTAATATGAACATTAATTAAATTTAATTCCACCAGAAAGTAAGAATTTCGTCACCTTTTAAAGAATATAAAAATATTTTTCACTTTTTATTACACATGATGGCATTATACAATTTAAAATTTATTTCCATAAAAAAGCATTAAAGAATTTCGGCGCTGACATGTGTTCAGTTGGTAAGAGCAGCAGCACGGAACGCTGTACATCAGGGTCAACTCCTGGCCGTATCGTCAATTGTTTTTAATCAAAATAGATTTTAAATTTATGTAACTAAAATGTATACAACGTAACCTTGAAACCCTAATCTGTCTTTTAGTAGATAATCAAATAATGGGCATACTTACAAAAACGTCTCGGGGTCAACATAAGTTATGTTATTGCCAGACAAATCAACATCTATTAGATACTCGAGTCCTTTGAACGCTTGCCGCTCAACTCTCGTCAGTCTATTATCTGCAATTTGCAATCTCCTCATCTTAATGTCGCTTGGGAATGATTTGAGGCTCGTTATATTATTCCCGTTTAAGTCTAGAATGTACACGCTGAGACTTAACTCGTCGTACGGGACTTCGGTTAGGTTGCTTTCTGAACAGTCTGTGACCCAGTTTATTCTGAAATAATGACAGTCGCATTCGTCTGGGCATTCTAATTCGAAACTGTCTCCGTTGAAGCCATGGCTTGTGTGTAGGGCTCCTGCTAGGAGACATAGAAATATAATTGCAATAGCCGCCATCTTTATTGCCAGTATTTAATGCCTTGAGCTGCCCATACTATTTGTATCTGGAAAGTAGAAATTTAAAATATGTAAACACTATCTTGATTACATTGCGCAAGCGGAACATGTGTCATTGGGTTAAAAAAAATCCACGATGACGTGCAAGACGCGCTAGCTTAATTGGGTATAGCACGGAACGCGGATGGCGGTTCAAGTCCTGCCTGTGTCGTAAGTTTCTAATTTAACTTTCTTGATTGTAAAATTGTTAACATAGGTTTTGTAAACAACGTAACACAGCATTATAAAGATTCATTCAACAAAATCAAGTATAATTATATCGTGTTTCTTCCCTGTAGAAGTATTAAATGGATTGAAAGAATGGTGATAGAGCGATACTTAGTAGTCTATTTAATATTCCTGTTACATAAATTATTTGTAATAATGTTGTGTATCGGTGCAAAAAAGTGTTTAGTAAAAGAAGGGCCTAGAGATCGATATAATTAGAATAGATTTTATTCTCGTTCTTTGCTGGCAACTGTATACAAAAGATAAGTAGTCCAAAATACAAGCCTAACTCCAAACAAATACGAAAAGTAGCGAGTTGGTAGTTCTACACAAAGCCGAGCAGAATTATTATAATTATAAGAATTTCCTTTACCATTGAAAGGTACTTTGTTTTTACGTAATAAAAGGTTGTATTGATTGTTATCAATGTGCGCAATGCAAACGTAATGCATCGATTAACAATTGTTTAGAGCTATCATGACAATGAGATGTGAATATCATAAAATTCAACGCAGGTGAGCATCTTGAAGTCGGCGTGGCCTTGACAGCATTGTTTACTTGGGAGCTAAGAATTACATTAATAAAAACCACTTTATCCCTAAAGGATAAATTTGATTTCACAGTACATCGAAATACACTATCATCTATATTAATATATAAAGCTGAAGAGTTTATTTGTTTGTTTGAACGTGCAAATCTCAGGAACTACTGCTTCGAATTGCAAAATAGTTTTTGTGTAGGTGAGGACATTTATTGAGGATGGGCTATAGGGTATAAAACATCGCACTGTGGCTAATAGTTTTATTTAAGTGTGCGAATAAGATTCTATTTATTTTGGGGAATGAAAAGATTAAGAAATAACATTTTTTTTAGTAGTCGTCTACGTGAAATCATTTCTTTCAACGAACGTCCATATAAAGTGAGTCTACAATACAATGTGACGCATGGCAATCGTTATAATGGCCACTATCCTGTTGACCGCCTTTAAACATTTCCCGCCAGAATTTTCCAGAAGCAAACAGCTATGATTAAAATAACAATAACTATTCACAAAGGTCCTCGCAATGGGTACTGTGTAAGGGCATCTTATGTGAAACTTATTGGATAATTATTTAAATGATACTTAACGGTGTTTTCTTTAATTATCTATACATGGTTATTAACAAATAATATATTAAGCATTTGAACAGTTAAAGGTTTTTTGTAAAATACGAGACCAATATTTTTTTAACATTACATCTAATTCATTTGTCTTTAAAATGTTTTCCTAATAAGTACTGAGTTAATAAGAAAATCTATTTTCAGTAACGACCATTTTCCTTCTTGTGTTATGTATTTTTATGTCAATATGTAAATAGTGACGTCATTAAAGCACGTTAAAATGGATGGAGGTTTTACATGTCTGCGATGGCGAATTGTAATCTTATTTTGTATTTATTTGGATCGCAGATGTTGTATTTAACTCTATTAATATCAGTTATAGTGAATCATAATTATTTTACACGTAACTGAATTGAACTAACCAAACCAGTATAACAGGTTTTCAGTTCACAGCCCTTCAGTTTATGCAATGTATTGTATTATGTCCTTTAACAAAATCGCTTTAATAGAATCACCTTTGTTCAGAAGTACAAAATACATTTTTTACCAATTAACTCGTTCAATTAATAAATTGCTTTAAATCGGAAAATAAACTTAATTAATAATTTTCTATAACAGTGGTTAGTAAAATAAAGAAGAAAATATAAAAGAGTTAAAGGCTGTAAACTTACTAATGTCCGAAATGCCCTAACCACCTAGTAAACAGAATAAAGTTGAGAGAAAAATAATCAAACAATAATTATGAGTGCAAGTTCAATGTTTGTTAGGAGTGTCGCAAATAAAATCGGAGTTATATGTTAAATAGCTGTAGTATTTATAATTTGTGTTGCACTTGGTCGGAGGCCACATTTATATGCTTTTCCGGTCTCGTGCTTACATGATAGCAATCAACTTACATGATTTGAACTTGCGACGAGCAACGTGCACTCTTCTCGCTTAAGAACTATGTACTAAACCAAAGAATATACTACAGACCCACTGCACTGGACAGTTCGAAGGGCATTATGTATTTCTTAGATCTGATCTGTGGTAAAAAAAAGCAATGCAATACAAGTCTAGCCTGTGCTCTCACTCAATCGAATACTAATCATGGAGATCTTGATATTTTAGGCAGTCACTAAACGAACTAGACAAATACTACATATTCCAAAACTATTTACATATTAATTCATACTGAATTTTTTCTTCTACTTAAATGATATTATTTAATTTTGTCACACATTTTGTAGTTATTAAATTCTTTGAGTTAGTTACTGTAACACTGTAGATGTATGGTGGTAGGGTAAGGAATATATTGCTATATTTAATTTTTATTTTCTAAGTACGATTCCGTTGTATACAGCACCGTTTTAAAACTGACTATTGAAGATATGATAATCATGTTTTAATCTAAATGGTTTTTAATTTTAAAATTATCTCCATATTATTTTGCAATAATATACAGTCATTCACAGAATCGTTAATTATAATTTTGAATTTCCCGCGATTGTTCAATGTTTACATTGGTTAGACAGATACGTTTGCGTGGAGTAAAAAGCATGTCAGTATTTGACACTGACAGCGACAAATATTGTACGTCAAAGATATTTAAATTTTATAAGACAGATGACACTTGGGTCACAAAATGTAAGCACAAAAACCGGAAAGCCGTAGTTAAATAAAAAATATAGAAAATAATAGTTAAAATATATTGTGAAACATACTTATAAAAGTATTTTCTATATCTTTTAAAATATGGCGCAAAATGAAGCTACCAAATCGACCGATGAGGAGTCTTTAAAGAACCTGTTCGATATAGCTATGAAATTATTTGATAAAATCGAAACGGGCAATGAAGCAACAAACAGTGATGTTGTGCAGGTGATTTATATTATAAACTATGTTAAATTATCAACATTATGTTAAATATTACAAAAGTGTGGACGAAAAGAATCTTATATATAATTCCTTTAATATATAATTTATTGTTTACATTTGTGAGTTAAAGTTGTAACAATTGGAACGTTTTCTGGGATATTCGCTTTTATCATGCCTTGTATGTTGCTAATTTAATTGTCACATCATTTTACAGATGACTATAAAGAATGCTATATCAACTTTTGAAAAGGCAACTAATTTGGTGTCCCTTTCTGGCATGTTTAGTCAAAATGAGTCTTTAGAAGAGTTGCCTACTGAAACTCTGCAGTATCTCCTCTTACCAGCATTACTAGGAACCTTAACATTGAAGTTATGCAATCAACCTAGAAAGGAGATAATCAATGTTGCAGAGATATACTTCAAGTAAGGCAAACTCTTATTTTATTTTAATATTTATTAAATATATTACTGACTGAAGTAGAATAACAAAGCCTGGTTACTTAAAAATTTAAAGATATTAAAAGATTATTATTTATAGAATTTGACACAAGTTTAATTTTGATTTCAGAGATTTTCTTCAAAGATGCAAAGACTATGGTGTGACAGATGTTGAGTTGCCACAAACATCTAGTGATGAAAATAATGTTCGCAGTCAAAATGAACAGGCTAAGATAGCAAGTATGGTATGTTAAACATTTCTTTTATAATTGTGTTATATATTAGCTAATATTTGTTCAACTTTTACTTTGTTCATCAATAGCTAGAAATAAATAATTGATCTTTAAAATGGACACAATAAAGTATTTGTATGATGTTCTTATGTATGAGATTAATTACATTGATTATTATTAAGTGATGTATTAATTTTGTTTCATGCCCATGTACCAGCTCTGCTTGAAATTCTAATATTTCTAAATAAAGATATCATGTTATTGTTACATAGCATATATACTTTCCATAGTAACAAAAAGTAATTCATTGCTTCACAGGTTTTGACTCGTGAGGCTAAAATTAAAAGGTACAAGGAAATGAAGGAGCTAAAGGAGAAACTGAGCACATTATCAAAATCAATGGAATCACCAAATGTGGATGATCAGACAAAAAGAGAATATTTTACTGTGTTGCTCTTAAATTATGTTAATCAGGCACTTGACGAGCTCAGCAGTATAGAACAAGAAAGACCTATCTTAGAATATATGGCAAAAAATGCAGGAGGTTTGTTCATATTTACTATGCTATATTTTAATTGATGTATTATTATTAAATTATTTATTACACAAACACACAATGTTTATACAAATTACGTTTTAAAAACAATCTCCATCAATTCAATCAGCAAAAAAGTAATTATAACAAGTCATGGAGTGGAACTGGCAACCTATTTTCTATAACAGCTTGCTTTATTTAGATTAGATGAATGGGAATATAATATAAATCATATTCATTTAAATGGGGCCTAATACTTTTAGCATTTGATATTATTTATTTAATATCTCATAAGAGGTAGTAAAACTAGTTTCTTATCCAGTAAAAAATATTTTATTGCCTCTTGTTCTGTTTGAAAGTAAAAATGCAAACATTTCATATCTATGAAATACGTATATAGCTGAAATTTATTCCAAATAAAAGTACATTGTTAAGATTGGGCAGAGCACAGAAAGTCAATCACATACTTGGTTTTCATTTATGGTCAAAAAAGCAAAGATACAAAATATCGTCTAGTGTTAGTTTATGTACTTATTGGAATTCTAATTTAAAACGTCTTCTGTCGTTTTTTTCAGAATTGAAACCAAACAAGCGCGAGCGAGCACCTCAGCTAAAGCCAGTTATTATAACACGCGATGCTATTCAGAAGGCTGTATATGGGGCAGGCTACCCTTCTCTACCCACAATGACAGTAGAAGAGTTTTATGACAAACGAGTTAGGGAAGGAACGTAAGTATTGAGTATACTTTTAATATCTTGCAAATGTAAGGTTTACTATGAAATAGTGTCAGTATTAAAAAATGATGTAATTTTGATATGTAATTTTATTATCACATCTAAATATTATGATACTTCCTAGGTAGGGGAATAGTATTATATATTGTTTATTATGCTCACTTTTAAAATAAGAACTTCTAAAAAAAGTAAAGTTGAATTAAGATAACATAATTTTGTTTTAAGTGTAACAAAAAATAGTTGACTCCACATTAAAAATAAAAGATAGAGAAAAAACTTAACGCGTTTGATCGGTTTTCCCCATGCTTTATTTTTAAATCTAACTTTTTCTATTAGAACAGATAACTCATACATAACTGTTACAGATAAATCATGAATATGTTGTAACGTTTTTTTTATAAGTCTTTGTTTTACTTTTTTTAGGTTTCCAGCGGCTTCAAACATACCTCACACAACAATACAGAATACGGAATTGAATGCAGACGAAGCGGAGGAAGTAAGAAAGGTATTAACATCTTCATGGGTGTTTCTTGTCATTGGAAAGATATTAAATATTATGTTATTTGCTAAGTGACTCAGCAGACAAACATAACACCAAAATCATAAAAAAATATTTATTTTCGTATTTAAATGTTTGGAGAAATTTGGAAGGAAATTAGTCATCCTAATATGTTTGTTGCCTTTTTAAAACAGTTCTGGGTTTGAAAAAAAATATGTGACCAGAGGCTTTTCGTCAACATGTCTTCAAATCATTGGCAGAGATAAATCTCAAACGAGAAATGGGCTCACATTTTTTGATGTTTTAGGAAGAAGAAGAGGAAGATGACGATCCCGAGGAGTTGGCAAGAAAACGAAATATGGACGAGTATAAGGATGACCACCGCCGTGGCTGGGGCAATCGATATAACAGAAGTTAAACTAATGATAACTGAGCCATTAACAGCTGGTTATGAATTTTAATAATATTAAAAAAGTATTGAAATTAATTAAATTTAAATTAATTGAACCCTTTTATTTTATATGTATTTATTTAGTACCTTAATCAACTCCATACAACAACTCTCTAGGCAATAAAAATATTACAGAACTTAACTTTAAAGATTTCTAATCATTCTACAGTGTAAAGTATTTGTTATAACGAGTTATTGAAAACCTGCTTG